>OY728126.1:2111405116-2112605116 GCA_963277665.1 Viscum album | reverse complement strand
TGAATCCACAAATGATCCACAAGGAAGCCATAAATGAAAAAAAGTAAAATTATTTAGTTTTCAGAATCAACATAATGAAACTAAATGGGTTTCTAAAAAATATTAGTGGTATAAGATAACATTTTGATGAAAATGTTTTTATTCTAAAATCATGATCATCCAAAATAATTTCATAATAAATGAAATATATAGGGTTAAAAATCAAACGACATTCCTTTAGAGGTTTAAAATTTAAAAAATTTAGATGAAAATGAAAACCGAGTCTTGAATATCATTCCATTGAAAACATTTTATACTTATTGATATAAATATTATCATCACGAATATTTTTTAGAAAATCCACCATTTTAAAATAAATAAAAGAAAACATTTCAAGGGAATTTATTTAGTTAAAATCACTTTCCTTATAAATAAAAGCGGGAATATCATTCATGAATTATATTGTTTGAAAAAATATTTTCAATAAAGAAGAGTGAAACTCAATGAAATGTCATTGAGATAGCAAGTCCCATTCCATTACCATTGTTCTCTATAGGCGAGGTTTGAACTCATATATCCTAAAGTTGAAAATCATAATTACCTATTTCAAAACTGTGTTTATATAATTTTACATTTTCTATAATTTTTCATTACAATCTTTATTATTTAATATACATTTATACTATATATTAATATCCAATGTTAATAATCCTATAAGTTTTTATCATGGTTTTTAAATGCTCTAAAGATCATCATTTTTATAAAAAAGATCATAACTTCAATGAAATTAATGGTTTTCTAATTTATGATTTATAATGGCCTATAATGTTTTAATTCTATTATGTGGGGGTTTTATATGTGTTCATGAAGATGAAAATGATGATGAACTAGTTTAGATTTATTTAATGATATCGATGGAATGCCTTATAAAAATTGTCACATTTTTCCCATCCATAAAAATAATATCCTTGATATATATTAATTATATACATAATATATAGTCAATATATATGAAAAAAAACTAACATTGAAGGTGATAGTGAAAAATGAAAAACAATTTTTCTTGGAGGCGATAGTTCACCCACAATAAAAATTCACATTTTCATTTTTATAAAATAATAGTTAAAGGGTTTAATTATTATGTAATTATTATAAAGAAATAATTCTATTATAAGGGTACTGATATATAGTTTTTAAATTTTGAAGAGAAATTGGAGATTTATAAAATGCCTTAGTGGGAAAAATTAAAGAGGAAGAAATGGTTATAAATATTTACCTCACCACTAGGGTTCTCTCCTTTAAGATGGTATTTAAACCCTTTAAAAATTGTACAACATAAAAAACCAGAACCAATTTAGTATATTAAATAGTGAAAAGGAGATGATTGGGAAGAGTATGTGATGGTCTTAGTGGGTTTTGGGGGTGAGGGTATGTGAGAAGATGATTTTTACTTTTTATGTTAAAATGAGTTTCATTATTGAAAATACCCGAAATTCGTCAATAATAGAAATTCACTCTCAAGTAAAATTGATCCAAAATTGATATATATTAGATAATATATGTTATAAGGTCAATCCACACAAAAATGAATTTAGAAAATATATTTAAATAGTTTTCCCTTTACCACTTATGTTACAAAATTTTTATTATTTTGGATTTCACCATGGAAACATATATTTTACTAGGTAATTTATTATTTATTGTAAAAAATGAAGTTTTTCCTAATATGTAATTTATAACTAATTACTAGAAATTTTATTAATTATTTTGATCGAATTTTTAAATGTTGTAAAAATTATTTTCAAATTACTCACTCTAATTTGTATTTTAAACATCTTTCTTGAGAAATTGAAATTATATCCTACAATACAAATTATGGGGTTATAAATTACAACCAAAATTTTTAAAATTATAAATTAATTTTTTTAAAATATATTTTAATAAATAAATTTTTCATGAAACTAAAATTCTATTTTTTACAAAAAATATTTTCATTCAATTCATGTCATTGTCAAAAATGGTATTGGGTACTATTCACCTAACATTATATCGATATAAAAAAATCTAAAAAATAAATATTAAGACTATATTACCAAGATAGATTCTTAAATTATGTTATAATTTTCTAATTTATATTCTTTAATTTATAATTTTTATAACAAAAAATAAAAAATATAAAGAAAAACTACTTTTGTTGAATATTAGTTTTCTAAAACATCAAGTGTTCTAAATATTATTTCATATCAATTTGTAATTTCATATATGATAATATTTTGTTTCATATATAATAATTAACATGTTTTGAATTTAATCTATTATAATAAAATATAAAATAAGTAAAAAAGATTTTATTTTTAAAAAATATCATTTATCCTCAAAAGGATTTAACAGATTCTATTAAAGTTAATTTTTTATATACAAATAAATTATTTTTAGTACTCCATTTATAATAAATTATTTATTTTATTTTGATATATACTACTTCTAATAAATTAATAATAATAATATTTATATTTATTATATTTTCATGTCATGTATTTATTTCACTTTTAATTATATTATTTTAAATTAACAACTTAATGAGACGTATCATATGAATAAAAATTTGAAAAAATAGCCATATTTTTAATGATTGGGTTCACCATAGCCATATTTTTTATATCCAGAATTAGAAATAATTTATTCATTCTATTACTACATCACAAGCCACATTTTATATTTTAGATTTCATATTTTTCCAAAATCTTTATCCTTTCATGGATATCTTCATCATTATAGTTTTTCAATGATATTAGTGATCATAAATGTTGATTATAATCCATGTGATTTTCTATTTTAGTTTATTTAATTTATACTTTTTCCAAGAATCCTTTATTTATTTATACAATTTTCATAGATGTAATACATTTATGGTGAGTAATAATTTATGTGGTGCAATAAATAGTTTTATGATATTTTTTGATAATTTTAATTTTTATTAATGAACAATGTGTATCTAGATTGGTTCATATATTGTAGATGATATTTTTGAATCATATTTATGTCCTTTTGAATGAATATAAAAAAATTATCTATAATTATAGATATAATATATAATGACAATAATAATAATAATAATAGATTAAATTATAATGGAACCTAAAACATGGGGCATTACATTACCCCCTTAAATTAATTGAGTCCTCTCATTTTCAATGATCACATGCTAATTAAATTAGATAAGGTGATGTAAATTATAAGGATTAATTAGAAATTAATTTCTCATGAGATATCAAACATACACAATTTTGAATCATTTTTATTTTATGAAAATAGTATTATCAAAAATATATTAATTTTCTCAAATAATTTTAGTCATAGAGCTTATATTTATTTAGTATTAAGACAAATATTATAATTATGTTTCTGTGTGATGTTTACAATTATCCTTCATTATTATAATATCAAGGGATGATATTGTATTTTTTCCTATAAATAGATATATTTTCTTCTACGTTGATCGACCAAATCTATCCCTATAATTTTGTTACATTTATCTTAAACAAGGATAGTAATATATCTTAAAGGATAATTTTAAAAAGAATCAGCGTGGATTACAAAAAATATACTATTGAAATATTTCATCAACAATAAAATCATGAATTTCCAGATTTCATGATCTTGGAAAACATCCTAAATTTAATAAAATTATTAGTCTCACATTCTAATATGGAATTTATGATTATGGATTGTGGTTCAGTATACCATTATTATACATATCATATTATTGAGTACTGATTTAATAGTTATTCAATTATATTTTTATTATAGAGATTATTGTTCTTGGTCTCTATATTTTTCCTTGTATTATTCCATTAACATGGTTAATTACCATTTTCACTAAAAAAGACATTTAATTAGTAATTTTAAATTTAGATGAACTCTATTTCATTAAACATTATTAAATAAAAAAAGCATTTTCCTATTCCATTGTGATGCATAATTCTCCCATATTACACAAGTGTTGAATCTTCCATCCCCTAAGAGGTAATTCCCGAGGTGCTTATATCTACATTTTTTACATTGTGTAAATTGAAAATTATTCATTATATTATCTTCATCACTTCATATTTTAGGATACCACATCATTCCCTACTATGGTTTGTTTCACAATGATACATTTTTTAAAATTTTAATCATAATACATGATATCCTATTTAGTATAATTACATGGATTCTCACTCAATCATCCTTTTTCAGGTTTTCAATTGAAGAGATATTTAAATTTTCCCTTTCACTCATACATCATTTTAGTCCCATTATTAGTAAAATGAAAACGGAATTAATGAGTGAAAAAACATTAACATTGCGTAGGAATTATCAAACATCTAAAATGAATTTTATCCTTAAAACTACTTATAAATCTATATTATCGTGTTTCGTATATTTTTTAGTTCAAATAATATTGACCATAATTTAAACTAATTTAAATTATGTTTGGTTGTTTTATACTTATCATACTAAAAATTCAATGTAATTATAGAACCAATATTTTTTTAATTTTCATAAATTTCATGTGATTTACCATAGCATATATCCCAATAATTTCTATCTTGGTTTGTATTATTAGGCACAGTCAATGTTAATTTGTGTGATGATTGAGTAAATGATCGTCTAATCCTTTTTTAGGTTTATTAGCCACTGGTACATCTATAAAAAATCCACATCCATATACAAATATCCATATAGAGATGATTTTTCTCAGAAGACCACATACCCCAAATTTTAAAAATATTTCTTGATATCATATTATACATAGACCCATCTCTACGGTTATCTACTAAGTTAATCTATCATTAATTCATAAAATATCTTTTGTAATATAAAGAAAATTAAACCTTTTTTGATACCATCAATAGAGACCAAATATAAATATGAATTAATATTACATCTTATACATGATATAAACATTTCAAATAATAAATATTTACATCCCATGAACACATAGGTTCATTTTATTTAGAGAATAGATATATAATAATAATATTTTACAATACATTAGATCATTTCTCCTTAAATGAATTATATTATACCATATTATAAACTTGTCATTATTAATAATCACCCTCAAAACTGATGAGGGGAAACATAAAAAATGGGTTCTCTCAAACTCTTAGTAATGGTTGAATAAAACTTTCATCAAAGATGACATATATAAAATATGTAAAAACATGAGGATATGAGAAATATCCTATCATCTTTACTAATAAACATAAAAAATAAGTGACCTTCAAAGAACATTCCAAATAAAATAAATGCCAAAAAATATCAAAAGAGAAACACAATAGAAATAAAGTTGGTTATATGAATATAATATAAATAATGACGCATGAGAGTATATGATCCAAATGAGTAACAACATTCAACTGTATCACAAGCATTAGCAAAAAGAAAAAGTACTTTCCTGAGACACACTGTAAAATCATTACATATTATAGAGGAAAATCATTCAGTAGTGGAATATATATTCATCTATGGACCATTACATTTATGATACACACTATCATTGTCATTATTTATGGGAAACAATAATTAAATAATGGTTACATTTCCCATGATAAATCAACTTTTATACAATTCATGGGAGGATGATATAGGATCCCAACTATAATCATCCATATGTTTGTCTTCCACATTAAAACCATTCACTTATAATATACTAATAAAACCAGGGAAATTAATTGAATTCATAAAATATCCAATTGAATTTCATTAAATCTTCATATATAACCCATGGAAATGAAATAGGTTTAAAAAAACATTCCAATATTGTAAAATAGAACTTTAAACAAAATCAGATGATATTAAAAACCTAATAACCCAAAATAATGAATAATAAAGTCATAATATATGGTTAAACATGCAACATAACATCTTGGGAGGTATATAATATCAAAAATATAGATGAAAATGTTATCAAAATCATGGTAATATCAATCTTTACATAATTTACTATTCATATATGTAAAGGCCACAATTATGTTCCCCTTTTAAAAAAAATCTTCTTGAAAAAATATTGAAATCAAAACCTATCATGTGAATTAATTTTGATCGATAAATTTTCCAAATATAAAATAAATAATTTCATTCAAAATTTAATATCCTAGAGATATTTTGTTCAATAAGAAATTGTATATCTCAATGAATCGATTTTGATTTATTAATTCCCATATCACTAACATTTGTAATCAATGAGATGGTTTTAACTTCATTATTCATAAATATTGAAAACAACATTACCTATTTCACATCATATTCATATAATTTACCATCTATAAACATTCTTAACAAAAATTCAATTTATTTATTAGATTTTTATAATCTATTTTCACTATTTGGTGTTACTAATCCATGTAATTTTGATCATGGTTTATACAAGAAATGTATGTATTCATTTTTGTCCAGAATATTATAATTTAAAATCCATTAATAGTAATGGAATCTTGGTTTTATAAATAGTTATAAATTTTTAATTCCATTTCTGGTGTGATATAGTCTATTTTTTTGATGAAGGAACTTCGATGAACTAGTTTTGGGTTATTTACCTAAATGAATGGATTACTCTATAACGATGGATATGTTTTATGTTATCCATAATTAACTATATTTGTCATATATAACATATATATATATATATATCAAATTTATATGTATAAAATATCAAAACACTAGCTATTATGGAGGTAGTAAAAATGAAACACGTATAATCATGGAGTTCGTAGTATGTAATCATATATGATTCATGTTTTTATTTCCAAAAAAAAAAGATCATAGAATGGTTGTTAAAGAATATACCATAAGCATAATAAAATAAAATTATAATATGGATAATTATTTTATAATTTTGATATAGTCAAAAAAATATGTCCAGAATTAAATTCATATAATGAAAAGAAATGTAGAAGTATGGGTTATAACATTAAATATCACTACTTGCATAATATTTTTTGTAAATAAAGTCAAAAATTTGATGCATTGAATTTTGAGATTACCATAGCCTATTTAAATATTTTAGAATTTCATATGATAGGTTTAAGAATATTTAAGGCTAAACATATTGGGTTTTTGAGTAAGAAAAAGAGACGAGATGATTGGCCCTTTTATAAGTGAAAAGTAGTGTCATTTATGTAAATATGAAAAATTATTCAATAAGAGAAAACTATAACAAAGAATAATGTCACCAAAATTGGAAAATAATTAAGGATAATAGATAAGATGTATAAAAATCACCAATAATCATTTAAAATATAGTATATCATTTTTGGTCATTTAACAGTTAGGATAATATGTTTTTTCCAATTCGAATTTCACCATGGTAATTGTTTTTAACAATTATAATTTAAACTTTTTTCTTGAAAATAATGCAGATGGTATATTATAATTTAGACCTAATTACTTCTAATTACAATTAAAAAATTTGATTACTTTTTTCGAAATTTTTAAAAATTAAATTTAAATTTCTAAAGGAACAATATATTAAATACACTTTTTTAAAAAAACTAATTAGATGTTATTAAATGAAAAAAATTTGTTTATAAGATAAACCCAATATTTTTAAAATGATAAAGTAACATATATATCTAATATTTTTTCGTTGAAAATGGTTTCATGAATTTTATATTGATACTTATATAATAATAATATCATAAAATTCTTATTATTTATAACATGCAGTATTTCATAAATTCACCTAAAAATTATATATTTAGAAAAATATTTAAAATATTGATTTTCTGTTTATATATTCATGGTAAATCATAAAATTATTTTATATTTATCTTTTTTAGAATTTAAAATTTATAAATTTATATTTCAAATTAAAATAATAAATATAAATAAAATGTTATTTTGTTGAGAAATGTCATTTTGGAACATTAATTGTACTTAATATTCTTTTATATCAATTTATAATTTAACAAGATTAAACATTTTAGTTAAAATATAATATTTTAAAATTTTCAATATAATCTATTTGGATAATATATACCTTAAAAACAAAACTATTCTTTCAAAACAAAAAGATATATTACAATTGAACTAAATAAGCAGTAACTAATTATTGTAAAATTCATTATTTTTATATTCTTATATATAATTTTACTAAAACAATGATATTTTAATATATATTTAATTTTTATATACACATAATATCAATATTTAATAATAATAATTATTATTATTATATTTATCACATAATTATATATATTTATAATGTTTTTACACCATATTTTTTTTGTCATTGTAATTTAAATTATTATAAAATAATTAAATAATAATTCACGACTTAAGTATCACTATGGGATTTATAAGCAATGACCATTTTTTCAATGACTATATTAATAATGGGAATATTATATTCATATATATAGTATTTCTGAACCATTCATTCCTTCCACCGTAACATCTTAAATAATAGTTCTAATTTCATTTTTAAATTTTTAATTATTATTTCTCAATTCATGGTGGTCTTACTAAATATATGATTTTCTTGAATATTAGTGATCCTCATGGTTGATGATGTTCTACGATATTCCCATTGTTTTTTATTTAATTCATTTCAATTTTTAACCCTTAAATGACTTATACTCTTTAAATAGATATATTTCATCAATAGTGAGTAATAATCAATGGTGTTTAGTACTTTGTTTATAATTATTTGTAACAATGTTCTATTTATGAAAGAATAAAGTGTTATTATTTTGGTTCATATCATATAGGGATCCTTGTCTAATCATGTTTCAATTCTTTTGAATGAATTGTTAGACATTCCGTAAAATTATAATGATATATAATAAAAATAATAGGAATAATTTTACAAACAATAATGGATCATAAAACCTAGTGTGTTGCTATAATGTGAAATTATTTTCATAACAATGATGTTTAAAGGGTTTTAAAGGGAGTTAAACTAAGCTATAATTTCCAAAATTTTACATAAAAAATTCTCTAATTGATTTCATAACTATTTTTTCAATATACATTATCCATTCATATATATTAGACAAATTTTTTAATTATTTAATTGAAAATTAATTTATTTATATATTAGCAAAACAAATATGTAATGTAGTGGAACCCTTAATTATAAAAAATTCTTTCACTATCTCCCCTATTTACAAATATCAAGATATATAGAGTGAGAAAAATTTTCAAAAAACCATTCCAAAATAAATTTCCCACAGCCTCGATGATTTGGTATCACCAAAAAACAAATCTAATAAATCTTATCGAGTGGACTCATAGGGGATATGCGACGAATATATACATATAATATATTTCAGTATATATTATTCATATTTTCAACTCCAAATAATTTTATAAACGAATAATAATATAAATCAGTAAATAAAATTATTATATTTTATTGATATTATTTTTACGGAATAACTTTTAAATACCATCGTTCGAACCTATTGGAATTAGAAACAGTTGCTCATGTTATGTGAGGACTACTAGATCCATGAACGATGTGTTTGATTTTTCATCACTTTTTCACATATCTGGTTGTAAAAATACATTTACTGAATTATTCTGATATTTATAACATTATTATGGTTTTAGAAGAAATATTCATCAATTATATTAATTATATTAACAATAAATTGATTTAATAGTATTTAACTATCTAAAATAATTATTCGGAAATACTTTTCTTCATTTCAACTTATTTTTTATGACATTCTTAAATATTTTTTGATAACTTATTTATAATCATATTATATTTATATGATTATATAAAATATCAAACCATGATAATTGTCTCAAATACCATATCCAAAAAACCAAAACATGAACTAGTTAGTAAAAATAAAATAACAATTTTAGATAATATTTCATCATAATTTGATTAAAAGAAATTACATGTCAATGATTTATGGTAATACAATTTTAAATATGTTTTTAATATAGATTTATAATAAATATAAATTTATTTTACTTAAGTATTGAACATTTTCATAACAAGCCATTGTTTGATGTAAATGTTTTTTGGTCTCAAATTTAATTCTTCAAGATTTGTCATAGATTATAAACTTATTATCATTTTTGTAGTGTATATAAAACTTATTTGAAATATTATATCATGAATCTATTTATAATATTATTATTATATGTTATCTAGCATATTTTTATTTAAATTTTATTTTTATTTTAAATTAAATAAAGTGTATTATTTAAAATATATTCGTCATAGTATTTGAAGAAAGAATATTTTTCATATTTCTCTAAAAATACACTTTTGAAAATCATTAAAAAGCATAAAGAGAATGTTTTTTGACATTTAATAATTCATCATAATTTCCCTTTATTATGATAAACATTAATTATCATTATCACATTAATTATTTCCATGGGGTTTTAAGATAATCTGATTCCCATTATTTGGATAATTTTTTATTTTTCAATATTTACAAAATGGTTAGGATATTTCCAGTTATTTTTTAGTGATTATTTATAATGATTTCAAAGAATTGTTTTTAATCTATTTAAAAATAATTTAATAATTATTATAATTCACAAGGGATATAATTTAATGATATCATCGACCATCTTTCTATTGATATATTACGATGATGTTTGATTGAAATCATCATCAAACCACTTATTTGTCATGAGTTAATTAGGATTCCAGAAATTTATGAATTATTTCAAGATCATGGGGAATAAAAGTGAATAGTTCAGATTTATGTGTTGTTTCACACAGTAAAATTATAAATGAATA
Source organism: Viscum album (assembly GCA_963277665.1). Taxonomy (NCBI): domain Eukaryota; kingdom Viridiplantae; phylum Streptophyta; class Magnoliopsida; order Santalales; family Viscaceae; genus Viscum; species Viscum album. The sequence goes on along the minus strand of OY728126.1, from coordinate 2,112,594,378 downwards.
ACATTGTGTTCGATTGAATATGAAAAATTCCATACCAATTTGAAATGACATGTGAAATATATTTATTTAAATTTAATCTCTTTGATAGCTTGAGATATACACAATCCTGAGGATAAATGTACCATAATGTGGTGCAGAATTATAACCATGAAATTATATTTGTAGTTGAAAATAATACTAAGACAATCATTTAAATTATTTGTTTTAAATATTAATTAAATAATATCAAAGGAGATTTTTTAATTCGAAATAAATTTTGAATCATTTTATTGGAATTTTTTTTCTTTTTTGGAAAAATGTAATTTTTTCAAAAAAAATATATCTTTACAATTTGAAACGTTATGTTAGAAATATATTTTTCAACATTAATAATATTTATTTGAATTTGAGAACCTTATTTTTCCAAAAATCATATAAAATCACCTTATATGGTAATATTTATAATTTTCTGTAAATGATTTTTTTTATGAATAGAGAAAAATACTGGTTATCATTTGAAACAAACTTTTTTAAATCTTATTAAAGATTAATTTTGTTTTATAATTAATTTAAACAAGAAATTATCTTTATTATTGTATTATAAAAATAATTTATTTCATTAAGATAAATTTACGTTGGAATATTGATATTATAAATTCCTAATGTTTTGAGAAAATATTATTCGGAAAACCATTTTTTTCATTTTCATGGGATTAATTTCGAATTAAATTCTTCCAATTATATGAATTGAACCTAAAAAATAAATTCCAAATTCTTGAACAAAAACTGTATTTTTATAATATAACCAATGGTCTGGAAATTTAAAAACCATGTATAGAAAAAAAAGAAAATATAAGACAAAATATCTCCCACCTAATGTTAAAGGGGCTTTAAATGGTCGAGACTGGGAGAATCTACAATGACCATCTTAGACCCATCCCATTGAATGAATCAAAGACCTGAGAAAATAGTAACATGTTCTTCATAATTTTCTTTTGTGGATAATAATTATTCCATAATGTTCCCTTCAACCTATGTAAGGAGAACCTCAATGACGTAATTCATCAACAATATGGATCTATGTATAATATAAAAGATGGGCCACAGTATGGGACCATTGCCCAAAAGGGAATTTAAGTTTATTATTGAATCAATATTTATAGCATTATGAACAATATTCCTCTGTTTGTAGATGGTAAGACCGTTATGCACAGCTTGAGACTCAACTTGTAGTGAATCTTCATATACTAACTTAAATGAGAATGCCAATAGAACTCATGCCCAAGAGTACTTGACGAAACCCACATTCATGTTTCCCAAGATAATAGATCTATTTGTGTTCATCTTAAAACCGGATCATTGTAAAATCCATTTTATCTATATTCCCATCTTTTCATTGTCTTCACTTATGGGTTATGAGCAGCGTTGATAAGTAAACTCAAATAAGGGGAATTGATGATATCCTTAAAAAAAGTAGATCAATCAATATAATCATAGTGGTCATATAGATTCATGATTTTAAAATAAAATTACCATAATTAATAACTTCATTCCTTATTATCTATAAACACCAACAACCAGCTGCAAGGATGATAGACCTTGCTTTGTGTTTCTGGATTTTTATTTACACAATGAAACCAGAGATTTTAGAATGAGGAATAGTCAATCTCAACTAATTCTATACATATAAAACAATCAAAAATATTTCACATTGTATTTTACCATTCCCCATCAAAATAAAGGTGATCCAAAGTTTCAATTATGGGAATCCTACAGAAGTAAAAGCTTGAATCCATGGTTATTCCTAGATGTATAATATTGTCTTCGGTTGGAAGTGCTCGGTTCCTGAAATGACCAATAAAGAAGTAAATCATATAATGACATTATTTACACTATAATTTATCCCCCAATTCATCCTGCTACATTGGGAGCATCTATGATCTATGAATGTTTATGGTAGAAAACATTCATCTGGATGCGATAGAAAGAACACTGTGGTAATTCTCCTGAATTAATCACAATATTATCGAAGCACTCATACTGGCTTTCATCAAGAGTATTATTTGTGAACCAAGGATGATTATATGATTTATTGAAAGAAATATCAAGAATTAGAAAAACTAGGAAACTGATAATGTCTTCTTCCCAATGTGCCCCCATAAACTTATCTACACTTTTCCAACCACACCCAGAGAAGATTAGTTCAGCACTAGAACGTAGGGTTGCATCATCTCCCAATTGATGGAACCCCTATTCCACTATGAAGGTAGCCCCACTACATATTTTTTCCTTATAAACCTACACCATTAAGATCATCCTTTGATGATTTTCATTGTTATTTTGGCATGAATACTATTCATTTCCCCAACTACACTTTTTATATTCACTCCACCCTTATTGATCTCTCTAGACATTCGATTCTAAGAAACCCAATGATGTCTTCCCTCAGATTGAACATCCCTGAGAAAGAATGAAATAGAGGTTTCCATCCTATTAATTAACTATTTTCAAACATCAGGGTGGAAAATTAATACATGGTAATGTATGATAAAACACGGTTAACCTAGATAATTCTTCCTCCAAAGGATAAAAACATTTTCTTCGAGTTCATGATTCTCCATGAAATTTTGTTTGTTATCTTCTCAAAGTGATGTAATTTCAGAATCTTATATGAAAACGGGGATCCAAGATACAAAACTGTAACGTTACTTATATTCATTGGATGATTAATGAACAGATCTCTAGAACACCGTTATGAGAAGTAGTCAGGAATATAGAATCTACTCTTCTCGCGATTAACAAGTTGACCTCTCCACTCATAGCAGTAATCGAGTACATTATTTATAAATTTAATGGATCTATTACAACCAATTAAAAATATACTAATATAATATGAAAACATTTGGTGTGAGACAAAATTGGAATTGTACCTTTCCCGGTATAGAAGGTCGCGGACATGAAAAATATAGTGATTCAAGAGACAGTTCAGAGTATCATGTGCAATTATAAAAAGTGTAGGCACTAAAGGATTAAATTGTCAAATCTCTCTGATAGACTTAAAAAAACCATACTACATTCCAACAATAGAGACTAGAATCCATGAATAAAATATGAAAGAAAACAAAAGTTCCAAGGTCCATGAAGATAATCTCATCCAGTTCTGAATATTGATAAAGAAATTCCACAAAATTCTATCACATACCGTGTTCATACCGATTTTAATCACAATATTTCATCAGGATGATTTTTTAACAATATATGCTATTAATTATTGATCAAGAATGATTTCACCTTTAATTGAGCGAACTCTAAAAGACACATGATGTTCCTGCCCAATATAGTGAGGAATGTGCACTGAATTTATTTTAAAAAAATCTTGTCTAGAACCATGTTAAGGAAGTTACATAAAAACATTGGTCGATAATGATGTAGAGATTGGGGGTCCTAGATTTTGGGAATCATGATCATCTTCATATAATAAACTACCCGAAGAAGGTGACCTCCAATGAAGAATCCTTTCATATCTCAAACATGGTTTGTATGAACAATATACCATGACGCAATGTAGAAGGATACAAGGAACCCTTCATGACCAAGAACTCTCTCAAGATTGAGGGACCAAACCCTTCATGAACCTACCTTTCCTCTAGAATTTTATGGATAAAATCATTACAGTATTAGTAACCACACTTGGGAATACATTACAAATGTTGTCTTGACCTCTCATGTAACCTTGATTTCTTTTATTAATTATAGCAATTAATGATAAAATGGGTTTATCAAGGGTTAAACTATAAAGATAAGGGTTCAAAATATTTTGAAACCTCTCCAATTACTATTTTACATAATTATATATATGTATTATTTTCAATTTCTAGATAATAACGCTTTATAGATCCTTTTGGATTATGGAAAACACGGATATCAATTATTCTTTTCAATAATTACATATGCACCTTCTTCCCTACTTATAAAGGCCAACCTATCACCACTCTTCATCACACTCCAAAATCCATTTGGATTGAAAAACCCCTCACCAAAAATCATCCTCATTTCCTCAGATACATAATATAAGAATTTTTTTTCATAAATATAATGTATTATAAATTTAGTAATAAAACTATTTAGCTATCAAAATAAGTTGTAGAGTTCCCAACAAAGTTTTCTCATTTAACTTCTTCTCAAATATTCCAAAAAACATATCCAACTATGATTAAATTAAAAAAAAGTACCTGATATATAATTATTTCTTATTATTTTAATGTAATAACCTTTAATCATCTTATTTCCTATCAAATTGGAAATGATTCGGTCAATCATGTGTACCACATACTAATGACTCAAGAAATGATGTAATTAGGAATCAATTACCACCTATCAGTGAATGAATAATTGAAAGATTTAATATATTTATATGATATTTATAATATTAAAAAACTTCTATAAATATAAAATCTCATATATATTTTTACCATAAAATCTATTGAAAACAGTATTTGTAACATCTGATCATTTTTACGAAATATTTTCTTTAAATAATTTTTATTCTTCAGTAGATGTTTTGCACATAATATCGAGTTAAACGAACCATGATATCCCCTTAATATAAAATTACTTTTATACCCTAAAATTTCAGTTAGCGGAAATAGTTATAACTATCTTATGAGAATGCATTATGAATTCAATGGAAATTAATTATTTATGAAAAATATAAAAGTAGATATTTTTATTTTGGAGTGAATTACATTTTTTAATGAAATTAATGAGCTATATGTGTTATATACTGTAAAATTTTTTTATATTCATCCAATTCATATTTTTGTCATTGGTTCTAAAAAACCATATTTAATTAATAAGAACCAATTTTTTAAGCTCAATTTTACCCCATTAAAGAATAAACCCATTTTAATATATGATTCCTATACGTTAATAATTTCTATATGGAAACATAGAAATTTTATTTTGATGCATGATATAAAAATTTAATTTCGATAAATTTCAGATATTTTTCTGATAACTTACATGTTTTTATGAATAGTAAAAATACACTAAATATTTATTAAAAAAATATTTTCTCATAAAGATAAATTATATGATTAAATTATAATATTGAATGGATTTAATGAATAAATAGAATATATATTTACTGTTTAATAAAATTTATTTCATTATAATTAATTTTACCTTGAATTCATTTGTATAAACATTACATTCTTTTGTGATATTTTAACTATTAAAACCTATTTTCTCATTTCAACAACAAGATAATTTTAAATTAATTATTGCAACTTATGTGTTTTGAATTTGGAATAATGAATTCCATATTTGAAATTATATGTTCAAAATTTTTTGAATAAGAACCTTTTATTTTGGGACATTATTAATAGTAACCTCAGTAATTATTTTATTTACCAAGGTTAAAGGGTAAATTTGGTAAATAAGGGTAAAAATAATAATTTAATAATATAAAGCTACAATAAAACATGTCCTTATACTATTGGATGGTATAATTATGACTATGGGCATCCTAGGTTTCATTTTGGGTCCTCCTGGATTCACATGGAAGTGAAAAGAATTAATTTAATGTAAATATAATTATAACCTAAACATATATCTTTTACTAAAAGAATTTTAATATAGGGTTATATAACAGATCTCTATGCCTATAAATATTCATTATAGATATAAATATATTTACTATATCATGGAATATTATTTAAAATGTTTAGACATAAGATAAATTGTTTTATTTATGACACAATTATAATTTAGTGATTACCTCACTAATGAAATATTCAAATAAATGAATTTATTAATATTAAAAAATGTAATCTGGTTATTTTGATATCATGCACTAATTTTATGAATGACATTGAAATATTGGAATTGATTTTATGCCTTATTTTAGAATCAATCAAGTTGTAATGATTTGTTTTAAAATTCAAGTATAATAGTGTCCAAAATTGACAAAATTCATAACATAAAACATAAAATAGATTATTAAATGAAATCAAATTCATAAAAATATATGATTCGTCCATATGGTTAATATAAGTCCAAATATTTTATAAATAACTTTTTTGGGTCATTTTACATGGTAAAGTAATTACATTAACCCAAACCATGTAAATAACGTGATATCATTTGAAGAATAAAAATGGTAAAATAAGGGTTAAAAAAATATAAGGATAACTAAAATATTTGAAACATGTCTACAATTTTTTGGATTATGGGTATTCGAACAAAAATCTAATTGTCATTTAATTAAATATGTTTTTACCATTATTAGTCAAAATTGAATTTATAATAAATTATTATTTTGAGAGTTTCCAAAAGTTTCTCTCTCATCTCTTATTAAAGGACACCTCCTCCCAATTCTCTTCACAAAATTTTGAGGCTTCATGATCAAAAAAGACTAGAAATTTCATCTTCTGAACTTCCCTAGTAATGTTCTAGTGTTTTTTTCTTATCAAAAGACAAAATCTATTTCATTAAGATTAAATTTAAAGGAGGGACGTTGAGGAAGAGGTAATCTCTTCTACCGATTCTTTCAAATTTATTTATTTTTCTATATACTTTTCTTTTGTTGTTTCATTATAAAGTAATAACATCCATATAAATAATATACTTATATATTATAATAAAACATAATTTACCATTTTTCGTCTTTTATCCATCCTATGAAAAACGAAATCATCATCCGTGCATACTTACGACTTACCGTCTCCATGTCGTGGTGTAATCGGTTTTTCACCACCACCTTACATGGATTGGTATAATGGTCGAAATAATAAATAAATATGATTATTATAAAATTATACTAATTATGCGATATTATAAACCATCTATATCAATACCGTTGTATAATTATGAGAAAAACATCATCAGTCGTGCATACGTACGTCCTACTGTCTCCACGATGCGGTGTGATTCGTTATACATATACACAATTAAAGTATGATTACATAAATTAATTTAGTAAATAAATGTAATATATATTATACTAATACCATTATGTAAATTATATAACTATAACATAAAAATAGTAATTAGAATGTCTCTTACCAAATATGCATACGAATATAGAGAAATTTATACCCGAATAATGAGTAACAACGAAATGATACTTAAAAATGGATGAAAATATGATCATAAATGTTATTGAAAAAATGATAACAATTCTGGAATAAAACAGTAGGATTAATAAAATTGTCCTATAGGATTTTTTGATATAAACAATACATATCATGCCTAAGGTAATGGATAACGTTTAAAATCTTGTTTTATCCTAGATTGTGTATTCATAAGTATCTATTGGGGATATATTTATCATCCATGTCTATGATATCTAAAAATATTCTCAGAAAATGTTTACTATTATTCTATATGTAATTAATTTCATTTATACCCAATTTTTACTTTTACTACATGGTTATTAAGGAATCTTTCTTTTTGTTACCATACGAGGTACTTTTTGACTTTTCTAAAAAAAGTAATAGGAGAATGATTTTTTACATATACTTCATGGATGAGTTTTTACATCCTCATTACAACTTTTTTAAAAGAATATTCCTATACAAGTTTCGAAATGTATTTTCAACTAAATTACATTCTTTTAAAATTTAACAGTATATTGTCAAATGAAATTTTTTTTTAATTAGAAAGGATATTTTCCCCAAGAATGAAGCTCATGTGTTTTATCAAAATTATTTTCCACATAAGACTAGAAAAGCTTATGTTTATATCCCTGTTATTACTATGATCTAATTTTATTTATGTTATAATGTTATTAATGAATTACATTTATTTATATCAGTTGTGATGGAATGATGTTTAAGAAGCCCATTTTATTTTATGGGTTATGCTATGGTGAATTTTTTTATGTAATTTTTGAACATGTATGAATGGTTTCATTATGATATGAGTCAGACCTACATCTCCCTCCAATGCATTTGGTAATGATTTATATCTCATTTGATAGACATGGCTGGAAAGGCATGTTAATCTGGTTCAGTGACACGGGGTGGGAATGAGAAGAGAACTCGGTTCAGTAATGGACTATGTTTACAATAATGGTCTTATAAATGAGCCTTTAATAATATGAAATTATTTTCTATGATTATGTATATACTCCACAAAATTTCAATTCTTATGTTATGACTATTGGGATAACATTTCACTTCTCTGATTTATCCCATGACATGATATTGTAATCTTTTATATACAGGATATGATTTTAAAATGTTAAGATTTTATGAATATGATATGATTGTTCATTTATTAGTTTTCACTTACTAAACTTTTGAGTTTACCCTTTTACAAGATTCTTTTCCCCATGTCATGTAGAATGGTATTATCAATGATATTCCAAAAATGATTCTACATATAATGAAATAAATGGGAGATAATGAAGATGTTTTATGAACCAATTATTTAGGATTCCCAGTTTCTAAAGACACTATACCTATATAGTCCTATCATGGTTTTGTTATATGTTGTAATAAATATTCATAAATTATTATGTAAAATTAATGTCTTTAAATAATGGGTAGTTATAGTTGGTATTGGAGGAATGGTATAGTAATCCTTTGGAAACTTGGATGAGAAAGCCTTTAGGATATGTCAAAGTATAAGATACAATCCTAGTGTTATAGAAATGACCACAAATAAACTAGGATAAAACCTAAAGTGTCCTAAATAAAAATTTTATTCGTCATCATGTGGTATCCCTATTATTATTAGTGCATCTCACTCTATAATTCTTGGTTTTAGTCGATGGATGAAACTCAAAAGAACCACCATAACATTGTATGTGACAGGCATTGTAATGATTTTACACCTGAGAAAAGAAATGTTATGGGAGTTGGAATGAAAAAGCTTGTATCCATGGTCACACAACTTTCCCAAGCTATGAATCATGCAAGACATCCAAATGAGCAATGGAGGGAGAAATATTTTATAGAATCCTTAATGAGGAAACATCCACCATCATTCAGTGGGTCTTCTGATCCATTAGTGGTTGAAAAATGGACAAGTACCACTAAATATATTTTTAATTCTATAATGTTCTGAACATGATAAATCCACCTTATTAGTATACCATTTGGAAGGTGAAGCTGATCAATGGTGGAATCTTATCAATAATATGAGTTGAAAAGGTAAAATTGAGTCCTTGGAATGGGATAAGTTCATGAACATATTTCTCAATAAGAACATTCCTCATATTCACTGAAAAAGGACGGAGATGGAGTTCCTTGAACATAAAAAAATTGATAATGAATATTTTGGTACTTGCGATGAAAATTTTACAATACTTGCATGGTACGCTTATAGAATTTTTATCCAACCTGAGAGAATGATTGATCGATTCTTTAGTGGTTGAAAACCATGTCCCCAATGGGAATTATCCCTAAGGGACAACAATAGATATGGTTAAATTGTTCGATGTGCTATCAAGTTTGAGATGGATGTTGGAGTAACTCATAAACCATATGGGTTTGATAAGAAGAGGAAAAAATAATTAAAAATAAAATCTAATGACCACACTAAAAAGAAGATAAGTATTCCCTTATTCTCAAAGTGTGCAATGAAACATGGAGGGAATTGTCATAAAGGGACCAGTAAATGTTTTATGTGTGGAAAAAAGGGCTTCGGGAAATTCAGTACTTCAGAGAAATATCATTCTTATTAAGAACAATAAATTTAGATTCTTGATCGTAGAGAAAATTCTCAACGAAACAAGACCACCCACTTGGTTAATGTTTTATGGAGGAACCAATACTTTGAAGAATCTATATGCAAACTTGAGGATATGATGAGGGGGAAGTATCCTTATATGTTTATTTCTAAGTGAGGAATTTCTAGGGAGAACTTCAGTTTAAGGGGGTTGAATGTCACACCCATATATTTTTACAAAATATTTTAGTTACATAATTATTATTTTTTAGTAGATTTATTTACACACAATAGACAGTTTAAATAAACTTTTAGATGACCTTAATATAAAATTATCGTTATACCCTAGCTTTTAGGTTAATATGAATAATTATGAATAACTTGTGAAAATGCATTATGTAGTCATTGTCTATTAATTATTTATGAAAAATATAAATTAGATATATTTATTTTTGAGTGAATTAATTTATAAAATGAATTTAATGAGATATATGTTTTATATACATAATAAAAAAATTATATTCATCCAAAGGATATTTTAGTCACATGGTATGAATAAGAGCTTATTTTATGTATAAGAACATATTTTATAAGGTTAATTGTACACATTTGACTGGGGAAACCCTTTTAAATTAATATTTTGAAATGTTAATAATATCAATATAACAAAAAACCATCTTATTTTGAAGTGGGTTATAAAAATTTAAATTGGATACATTTCTGTTATTTTCCGGATAACATTCATTTTATGATGAATAGTAAAAATAAGATAAATTTTATGTGCAAACAAATATTTTCATCGTGATAATTTATTTGGTTAAATTATAATATTAAATGGTTATAAAGTATATATAGAATATATATTAACTATTTAATATAATTTATTTCTTGATAATTACTTTTACATTGAATTAATATGTTAAAACATTACAATCTTTTCCAATGTTTTAACTTTTAAAAACCATTATTTCATTTCTACAACAAGATTAATTTTAAATTAATTACTGCCACTTATATGTTTTGAATGAAAAAAATGGGTTCTATTTTTATAATCAGAAGGTACAAATTGTGTTAATAGTTACCTTTTATTTTTGGATATTATATATAGTTACTTTAGTACATCTTTTATTTACCATGGTGAAAGTTTAAATCTGGTAAATAAGAATATGAAATTATAATTTAATTATATAAAATACCCTAAAACGTGTCCTAATCCTATTGGATGTTATAATTATGATAATGGGAATCCATGGGTAGATTTGGGATACCATGGATTTACATTAATGTAAAAATGAGATTTTATAAGAATTGATTTAATGATAAGATAATTATAACCTAAACATATATCTTTTAGTAAAGAAATGTAAATATAGGGTTATATAACTAATATCTATGGCTATAAAAAGTCATTTTAAATATTAAACGATTTACTACATCATGGTATATTATTTATAATGATCATAAATTAGATAAATAATTTTATTTATGACACAATTATGATGTAGTGATTACCTAATTAATGAAAGATTCAAATAAATGAATTTATAAATATTTAAAAAAAAGTAATTTTGTTATTTTTATTTCATCCAAAAAATTTATTGATGATATCAACATATTAACTTTGAGTTAGTTCCTTAGTATCTAATTAATCAAGTTTTTTTGAAGTTTTATAGGGTCAGGTATGAATAATGTTCAAGATTGGAACAATTAATTACATAACACATAAAATTGTTTATTAAATTACATAAAATTTCTAAAAAAATAATATTCATAAAAATGATTAATATAAGTCCAAATTTATTAAATAAATATCTATTTTTGTGTCATTTGACATGATATGGTAATTACATTAACCCACAATGTGTAAATAACATGATATCCGAGTAAGATTAAAAAGGATAAAATAAGGGTTAAACTAAAAATATAAGGATTCAAAAATATTCTAAACTTCCCTAAGATTTATTAGATGATGGGTATTGGACCCAAAATCATCTTTTCATTGATTAAAATAATTCTTTCGCAATTTTTTGTTGAAATTGAATTTATAATAAATTAATATTTTTTGAGTTTTCTAAAGTGACCCTTTCATCCTTTATATAAGGGATCCCCATCCCTCTCCTCTTAACACCATTTTGAGCCATCAAGCTCAACCAAACCCTAAAACATTATCTTCTAAACTAACCTAATCACATTAAATCTATGATGGGATTCTCAAAATCCCAACTCTATTTCCCAATGAAAAAAATTAAATGAATGACGTCGAGAATGAGATAATCTCTCCTACAGATTCTTTCAAATTTATTTCTTCTTCTATAACCTATTATTTAATTGATTAATTATAAATTAATTACATATGTATCACTAATATACTTATATGTTATTATAAATATCGAAAAAACCCCTTTCATCTTCTATCCATCCAATGAAAAATGAAATCATTGTGCGTACGTACGACTTACCATATCCATGTCATGGTGTAATATGTTTTTCACAACCACCTTACTTGGAGGGGTATAATGGTGGTAATAATAATTATTTATGATTATTATAATGTTTTAATAATTATATGATATTATACACCTTTCATGTCAATACTTTTTAACAATTATTGGAACAATATCATCGCTCCTGCATATATACGGCCTACCATCACCAAGATGTGATTCGACTCGTTCTACATAATTTTAATTAAATCATGATTATATCAATGGATTAAATTAAAAAATATGATATTTATTATAATAATACAATGATCTAAATGATATAAGTAAAACCAAAAAATTTGAATAAGACGATATCAGAAAAAACATGTATAAGAATATAAAGCAGTTAATACCCGAATAACGAGTAATAATGAAATGTTACTAACTAATGGATGAAAATATGATCATAAAGCTTATCATAAAAATTATTGTGATCCTATAATAAATCAATACCACTATTTTAATCAAAGTAAAAGGATGTTCGGATACATATGAAGTATATCATACTTAAGGTAAGGGATAACTATTCCAAAATCGTTTTATCCATGATTGTTTATTTGTAAGTATCTAATGGGGATATATTTATCATCAATGTAAATGTTTTATACAAATATTCTCATAATTTTTTTACAATTATTCTATGATTTTTTAAATTTATTTTTACCAATTTTTACTTTTAGTACATGGTTTGGAAGGAATCTTTTTTTTATAATGCGAGCTACGTTTGGGCATTTCTATAAAATGTACGAATAGAATGTTTAATTAACTTATACAGAATAAAAGGGTTTTTACATCTTCATAACATATTATTTACACAAATCCTACATTACACATTTAAATTTTTATTTTCAAATAAATTATTTTCTTTAAAAATTGAACAACATTTGTACAAAAGAAAATATTTTTGATGAGGAAAGGAAACTTTCCATACTAATTAAGTTCAAGTGTTTTATCAAAATAATTTTGCATCTAAGATTACATAAGTTTATGTCTTTATCCCTATTATTATTATTAACTAATTGTGATTATTATGGAATTTTATTTTGGATGTCCATTTGTTTTATATCAGGTATGATGGAATGATATTTAATAAACCCATGTAATTTCATGGGTTATGCTCTAGTGAACGTTTTTATGTTTCTTTGTCACACGTAAGAATTGTTTCATTATGAGTTGTGTGAGACCTATATCTCCCACAAATTAATTGGGTGAAGATTATTATCTCACATGATATAAATGGATGGCATGAAAATTTAATCTGGTTTAGTGATACAGGGCTGGAATTAGGGGAGATATTAGTTTAGTAATGGAATATGTCTGCTAAGATGGTCTTGGAAATGAGCCTCGAATAATATGAAATAATTTTCAATGCTTAGATTTTTATGGAACACAATTTCATGACTTATGTTTTGACTATTGGTATTAAATTTCCCTTTTATTATTTATCTAATGACATGATATTGAAATCGGTTATATGCATGATAATATTTTCAAATGTCATGATTTTATGAATATGATATGACTGTTATTTCTTTTGTTTACCCTTAATGAGAATTTGAGTGCACCCTTTTATATGATTATTTTCCAAAGGACATGAATAAGGGTATTATGTATGATATTTCAAAAAGTAGTCTTGTTATGAGGGAATAAGTGGGACAAAATGTTGATGCATTATGAAAAAATTCTTTATGTTTCACGATTTCTAAGGAAACAATAACAATACGGTCCAATCATGGTTTTTTATATGTTGAAATAAAAATACATTAATTAATAACTGATATCAATGTATGTAAATATTGGTATGTTATATTAATAAACATTGTGAGTGCATGTGGACCACTACATCCACATATTGATGTGGAATTATTTTCATTTTATTTTGACATGGATTGAAATAATGATATATATAATGAGTATATATTATATATTTCATATAATAATGTTGTAGGAATGGTGAAATAACATTTACCATTTTTATATTCCACCAGTTAAAAAAATTTAAACATTTTTCATGTAACGTATGACATACAATCTCAACGAAAGATGTCACTCATTTTCACGTACCTAACTTTTATAGAAAATTATTGATACTTATACAATGATTATATATAATATATATGTTATGGTTAACCATATTGAGATAATGTAACAATGATCAATTTAAAAGTTATAAAATTCATGAACCAAACACTACAAGAAAAATTTAACAATTACCATTGAGACTGTGAATATAATAACATCATGTTAAGAAATAAGACATAAAAGACTATAAGTGAAACACCTCAAGGTTATAAAAATAAATTTAATGAAAATCTTGAAAAATGAGACTTTTCATAATGGAACATTGTTTAATGAATATAGTTATAAAATATCCATTAAAAATAAATTTCAATCTTTTATGATTTGAATTTCGACAAACAGACATCTACGATTGTGATCAAAAAGTTATTTGGAGTTTGATAGAACCAACTTGTTTTTTTGGTAAATAGTAACATAACCTTAAAAATAGTAATATGAATCTTATGAATAATAAATCATATTATTATTTGTTTTGTTTAGGTTATACGATAAGGGTATCGTGATTAATTTTTCAATGTGATATAACATTAGTTGTAGTTTTAAAATTGTTATTTTTTGAATAAATTAGGAATTTATTTAAAAAATAAATTAATCAAATTTATAAAATTATTTTAAAAAAATGGTGTTCATTATTTAATACTACATGTTGAAATAAGGATAAGGTGAGTTTTTGGATTTTTTTCTTAAATACCTGTTTTTGGTGAATAGTAAAATATGAAAATTAACCAAATATACTAAATATATGAATTTAAGCATCATTCCTGAGTCATGACTGCTATAAATAGCCATTGGTTCGAAGTAACATTCACATATTACCATTTTGTGTCTAATTAATCAATATTATTCAAATTCTTTAGCAAGAATATTAAACTAGTGATTAAAATAATGTAAAACCCATCCTCTCTTCCACTATGAATACCACCCTCATCTCCCTCTTCCTCATAAACTACTCATGCCTTCATCCTTGTCTATGTTATAAACAATACTCTTTATAAGCCCCAACCACATGTCTAATACCTTATTGTCCCACCAAATGTCAAAAACAAAAAGGTTTATGGAGGATTGCATGGATAAGAGATCAAGCGGTAAATATCCTCTTTTATTTTCTAGTGTTTTCTTTTCAAATCATAATTTTCATATTCATTCTTCTCCTCTAACTATCCAAGTAGAATGAAATCTCTAGTATTATTTATATTCAGTATTTTTATAATTCTTATGTAAAATTCATCATCTTTCATCCTCTCTTATTCCTCTTATTATAATAATAAATACATCGTTAGTGATGTTCCGATTTACTAACATAGGGGATGATGTGTTTTCAATTTCCATTAGTAGCCTCAAAACTAGATATAAAACCATTTTATGGGTTTAAAATTAATTTAATTTTTATTATATATACTCTTTAATGTAATATATTTATCATGTATACATAATATTATTTTATATAAAGAAATTAGTTTGTGATTATCAATGAACAAACACAATGATCTAAACAGATATCACAAAAGATTTATCAAATGATTCATCCTCATAACATATAAACACAGATATATGAAAAAAGGTAATATTATGGAAAAATATGAACATCTAATCATTTAACTTTTATAATTTCATTTCCATACGAATATAAAATCAAATACAAACCATCAATGAAAATCATGTAATGAACGAACCTGAAATATTGGATGGAAAAAATTATTAATAATTAAAGGGAGAAAAGATGTTATGAAATGGCCATATAAGGTGTTATAAACATGAATATATTCCTTTATGATATAAATAACTTATTTTATTCATTATATAAGAGGTTTATTCACATTTGATGTAAGCTGGACAAGAGGTAAGGGAATTCTTAACACAATTTCTATTCTTTTGGTTAACCTTATAATTCATTCATTATATGGTATTTAAATTGTTTTTGTTAAAATTATTGTTTATATTTTGTTTAATTATGTTTATTTATTGTTTATATTAATATTCTATCCTAATTATTAAGTATCTCATCAATTATTGTACATTTTAAGGGGATTTTCTTATAAAATCCTCTCTTAAAATTCTATTTTACAATATTCAATAAAAATGTTTTTATGTAAAAATTATGGTTTTATGATTATGTTATAGTTCTTGTGAACTATTTATGATGAAGGGTGGGACCTATATATTCCTCCCATTAATTTGGTATGTGTACATTGGGGTTCGGTTGTATGGTTACTCTAATTATAACTGCAATGGTTAAACAATAAGGTAGCTGTGATGGATTCATTGTTAGGTAACAGTGAGGGTCACAAATCATATTGTATCTGATGGGGTTAGGAGATTATGAATGTAATTCCACAAGATTGTTTTATTGTTCTATTTATTTCTATCATGTCTTGTGGAAATATCATGGAAATCTTAATTTTCATAATGTAAGTATATATTTGTGACAAGTATGTATTATTGAAAATGATTTAATTCATTTACAAGTATTCCTGGAATAATGTTTTCTTTGCTTTCTTTATATACCATTCTGTGGTTTTTTTATTATCCCATTTTTTTTAATTATTTTTGATGTTTATATGGATGTGTAAGACAAAACAGGAATTCATGTTAGATATTATGAATATTTTTCAAAGAAAACATGTTTTATAATTTGGATGAAATGGAACTGTTTTTGTACTGACTGTCCAATCTGTATAAATGAGGAATGTTATGTATGCAATATATCCCAATTCTCCAAAACACTATACTTAAAATGATTCTCAATGTGAAAGATAGTGAGTTCTTGACTAAAATTCATTATTAATTAATGTAATAATTTCGGGTCCTTATAATTAAAAAACCATATATTTTATAAAAAATATGAATTTTTTTTCGAGAATTTATTTATTATAAATTTTTATATATTTTATGGTAGGTAAAAAGTCATGTAATGGAAACCATACCTAATGTAAGGTATTTGTTGTCTCCCTAGAATTTCTGGGGAACTTTTGCGAAATTAACCAGCCAATAATTTATTTTCATATATATACATCTCTTTTTAGATGTACAATAATAAATATCTTTATTTTAATGCTAATTAATTTATCACATGATGTTATTATTTAATTTTTCTTACGATTTAATAAATTACCAATGTAGTACTATTTTCTTGTATCACTTTTACATCGACAACACATATTTCATATTCACCATATAACAATTTTTATACTATATATAATTTATATTTTGATATTATATATCATAAATATATTTATATATTCATTGTATTTAATGTTTAATTAGATATTATGTATTTCGAACAGATTATGATTTAGATGTTACTAATGTGGTAATGGTTTATGTTACAATATAATCATTTATTGTGGTAATTCATGATTAAGACTACAATGAGGAAATAATAATATATATATATATATATCAAGAAAATTAAAATTCTATTAACCTTTTGGTTATTAATTAATTTTTCATGTAATTTATATAATTTCATATAGTCGGTAGGAAATTTAATTCAGCAAATTTTTTTAAGAAAATTTGACATTATTTTTCTTTTCAGTTGAAGATCCTCATTCTTCGAAATTTATGATTTTTTTAAAAAAGTCAAATGTGTATTTAAAATTATCAAAATTATTTTGTAAATAAATTTTATCCCAATATTTTGTGATTAAAAAATGTTTTAAAATGAATCATATACTATCATAAATGTTTCTTCTTGACATTCCCTAATCAAATGAGGATAGAATATTTATATTCATGTATTCTATATGAATATAATTCCATGAAATCATGATCTCATAATGTATTAAGAATAATTTATAAGATTCAAAATTTATTTCAAAAAAAATAATTTTTTGAAATATTTTATAAACTTTTACATAAATAATATGAATTTCAATGTTGAATGGTTTTGTTACTCAATAATGATATTAGTGATCTCATTGTGTAATTTTTATTCATCAACATCAAATACTATTATTCTATATATGTTCTATTAGGAATATGTTGTAATTAAACCATCGTTAATATTTATTTGGATGTTTTAGGATTATCCTTATGGGGAATGTACTATTTTTATACCATTTTTTATATTACTAAACATTATTTATGATATTGTTTACCGATTGAATAAATTATTAAGATATTATATGATTATTTTTCAATAAGAAATATTATATTCATTATGTTCCTCTAAATTATTATTTTCAATGATTTCACTGAGTATGTGTGGTTAGAGTCCCACTATAGCTCCTCAATGCATCGATAGGTATCAATAGACAAACTAGATTGGGTATTTATCCAGAGCCTTACCCATTAAAGGAACATATTTGGGCATGGGGACATGATTGTATGGTTATGATTTCCAACATTTTGAATTCCCTCAATTCAATATTAGTTATTAAGGTTTCATGTTATTATTTTACTAGTTATATTAACCATGGTTATGTTTTATGATCATGATATTATTTATACGGAATTATATTATCATTATTTATTCATACAATTTTATGATCTTGTAATTGATTTCATGGAGTGTTATTCTATAATTTACAATACAATATTTATTATACCTTATTTATTTTCATAGATTACTCTATATGCAATCAATTACTAAGAATTAGAACTCTCCCTTTCTTCTATTTAATTTCACTATGATTCTTGGAAGTGTTTTATGATTGATATGAAATGTTTTTATAAAATGAATAATTGAGTTTCTGTGAAATTTGTATATTTTATATTATATTTTTCAAATGTAAATGAGACTCAAGTATTTATATATATTACCAAGACTACAAAACTAGTCGGTCCTTCGTAATGTGATTGGTTGTGTCTAGTTCCATTATAATAATGTATCCACGGACTATGGGCTAACAGTGTACGAGTCAATATAGTTTCTATTAAATAATGTTTAGTGAAATGCATGGGAACTAGAGTTAGAAAAATATCTATTAGGTAGAATAGCCATATTACATAAATTGAGGGTATTTCTATGAATTTGACAGCACATTAATGTTTTTAGGGTTGGAATTGTGTTTTTTTATTGAAATGCATCCATGTCTAGATACTACAAGTGGATTTGATTCTAATATAGTTTTACCTAGCAGTAATAACTCAGAAAAGGGAACATTTCACCTAGATTCATTCATCATGTGGTTCATAAAAAGCGATTATAATTCCAAAATTGGGTAATACTCTAATGGGATATGGTTGGTATAATTCATATTTTCCATACAAACAATTTGGATGGATTTGATAATGTTCATTAAGAATTGAAAACAAACCAATTTTATGCTTAGGAGATTAGATCTGCATAAATTTTTCAATATTTTTAATGTATTTCACAGGTTTTGGATAGATATATTAAGTTTTAAAATAATATTATCTAATATAATTCATTCCATTATTTATAAAATGTACCAAAAAAATAAAATCAGAACCATATATATGAATGTATTTTATACAATGATTTTACATACTAGGTAATAAAATAATGTTGGAGCTAGAGTTGGAGCTCAAAAAGATAAAATTACAACCATATTAGAGAAGCTCACTATGGTTTTGAACAATTACATTCCCGTATGGAGCATCTTATTGATCGAACATCTGATGAAAATATATGTTAAATTGCTTCATATATTAGATTGATCCATCATTCAATGGGACTAAATGTAAATTTTTAGTTAAATAATGGAAATGATCCTTATATAATATATTTCTCTCTATATGTTTTCCTAAATTAGATATTATTTTCATTATATATTATCATCAACTAGAGGATGTAGAATAATAGTGTTAACTATAAGAAAACACTTAGGATAAAGAGGACATAACAAGCATGTAATTAAAGGATTTTAATTTATTTTTGAAAGAAAACTATTTTCCTCATGAACAATGACTGAATACGGTGAGGCAATTCTTTATTCTAAGAAATATGTAAGAGGAAAATGTCACTATGTGTTAATACAATGTTAAAATGTTTATAATACATGATACAAACAATATACATAATCCAAAGACAAATATTGACAATAGTTTTTTGGGTTTAAGACTATGTATCAATGTATACATGCATCTGAAACTGTTTCATCTTAAAATGATATAATATCTTGTTATATTAAGATAGTGATATAATTAGCTTAGAATTAAAGATTCATAGGGAATAAATATTTGAATTAAATGGTATAACAAAAATTTGACAATGGGATAAAAAGTATTTTGTATTTTCCCAAATGTGATAATGGTGGAAATAAGAACCATAGTAATTTCTAAAATGGAATTGGATTTTACATAAAGTGGGTAGAGAATGGAAATAAGGCACATAAATTAAAGGGTTAGAATGAATCCATTAATATTAATTGTTAAAAAATGAAAGAAATGGTGAAAAATGAATATGAATTCACCAAGCACCGAGGTACTATAATAGAGAATAGGGTAAGTGATTAGTGTTAGACATATTATCTTAATATATTTATGCTGGATGAGTTAAAATTAATGTGTATTGGGATAAAAGAATATTGTTCAAGAAATAAAATTACAAATTTTTTTTATTTGAGTCATGAAACATATAATTATTTTGTACATTTTTTAAGAATAATAGTCATCATTAATATAAGAGTTCTGGATACCATTAGGTTTATTTGAGTTTAAGATTGATCATACATTAAATGAATTAAAAATCCCTTTTTGAGGTTCTAATAGATTGGAGTTTATCATGATAGAGGATATTTTGTGAGACATTTTTGGAAATAAAACACATCGGTGTATGATATTTTTTCAAAAAGGTTATTTTAGGAATTATTATTTTATCATATTTGGATAGAAGCTTAGAGTTATTGGTAACCATTATGGATTATCGTATTATTTATGTTAAGTTAATTATAGTTTATTACATATTATGAATGATATTAGAATGATATTAATAATGTTTTAGAAAATGGATAACCTACATGCTTCATGGCAACCTGTCGCATCTATCAAGGTCACGGGGCTTCAAAAAAAATCGAAGGTTGTCAAGGGTGTAGTTCATACCATTGGCATATAGGGTTTTCTTAATTGATATGATATTTTATTAATTAAATTATTTCATGGATATATTCTTATGTAGTGGATTAATTTTAAGTCTGGGAGTTGTTATCTAAAACAACATGATATTTAGAAAAAGGAATTTTTTTATAGTATATTTGGCATGAAACACTGATTTTAAACAGACCAAGAATTTTATTTCGTTAAATGTAATCTTTTTAATAGATTATAGGACACGAAAACCAAATTGAAAGTAATAAATAATATATTATACCATTATAATGTAACCATTTTACATGAGGATATTCATATCACACACCAAGTTTTGAAAATAAAATTATCTATTGATTAAAAATAAAGCAAGAAAATTTTAAAAAAGGTTAAAATAATTTCTAAAAAACTCTATTTTCTAAAATATTATTTACTCTATCATGGTTAATACGATTTAAAATTAATTTTTACAAAATTTAGAATATATATTTTTTAAAATAAAATAAATTTTAAAAAAGTAATTTCAATATTATTTTAGGGTAGTTTTTTTGTTATTTTTATGTAATATTTCATATTTTGACGAATTGAAAAAAATATTGAATTTTATTTGAAAAATAAATTTTATTTTAAATATTTTATAAGGTTAAATATTATTATTAAATTTTTATGTAATTTTAGTTCAATTATTAATTTATTAATCCAGTTTATGTCATTATAACCGTTTTCCTGTGTAATTTTAATATAACAATAATTTCTCACTTCTAAACATTTTATCATTGAAAAATATCTTTATCATTACATATAATAGATTAATTTTGAGTTAATTTTTTTAAACTTTTGTGAATTAAATTTATAAATATTGATTCCACCTATGAAACCAAACATATTTATATTTTCTAAAAGTGGAATTTTAATTTTCTATAAAAAAATAGCATAATAAATCAAATTAATTATCGCGATAAAGGTAAAAATAAATTTACCAGAGGTTAAACTAAGAATATATGGGTTTATAATATTTTAAGACATTTATAATATATATTTAATGGCCATTTTTTACATTTTTTTTACTTCTTATCATGAATAATTCATTTCAGACACTTTTAGAATGTGAAAAATATGGGTACAATATTTTTCATTTTAAAACTTACAAGACTTTCACTAACCTCGTGAATAAAAGGCAACTCCCACTCAACAACTATTCAAACCTAAATTTTTTTTTCTAGGTTATTTTAGTATCAAATAATTTTCCAAAATCCCTCATATCATCATATACGACATATTTTTGGTAGAAATACATCCTATAAAGGCTATTTCAGTCAACCCTAAGGAGGATTCCCAAATAAGAGGTAATGTTCTTCAACAAGACTTTTTATTTTATTTATTCATCCTCCTATTTTAATTATTATTAAAACATGATGTTATAATATATATATATATATATTTATTTATTAAAAATAATATTATGTTTTTTATGTTAGGTTCATGAATTATGACTACCACACTCCCATCAAATATGTTAAAAAATAATCATTCGTGTATATGGTAGAATATCCCAGTGTAAATTGATGTCATTTGTTTTTTCCATTACTACTACTCATGGATGGGTATGATTATTGGTATAATTCATATATATGATATTTATAATATAATTATTCCTCTATAATCATTATATAATATATTACATTTTAATATCCCATCAAAAAGAGGAAACGATAACATCTCTCATGTGTTGGGATGGCAATTGTCTCTTCAAGCGATGTGATTCATTTTCAATAATTCTATACAAGAAATGTAATAAGGATATGTTTAAATTATAAATTTTATATAAAAGAAATAATCGTGAAATTCATTATGTATTTATCATTATGAAAAAATATTATATCATTTTCTTTATTACTGTTTCACTCACAGAAAGACGATAACCTCATTTCTGTATGAGTGGACTACTACCTCTACAAATCGATTTTACCATATTTTAAACACCACACCGCATGTATGATATATATATATATATTTATTTATTTATTAATAAATTAATTATTATTTTAATTATATAATGATAATTCTAGAATGAAAAAATATTACGTACATTCTTTTCATAACGATCATTGCAAAAAGGAAATGTTAATCATGCATATGTACGACCTACTATATACATGATTAAAACATATTTCATTTTAAAAAAATTGTTCATACATGGCCATAAATTTATATTTGATTTATATATATGATAATAATTTTTTAATTATTATTATTTGTTTGAATGAAATGTGTAATTTTCACAAGAATCATATCGTTCATGATAACGAATCAATGAGAAAACAAGGTAATTAATACCCTAAACAATGAAAATAATGGAATATTATTACTTAATGGAAGATAAGATATTATAAAAAGATAATATATGATATTTTATATATTAATATGGTATT
The DNA here is from genome assembly GCA_963277665.1 of Viscum album. Lineage (NCBI taxonomy): Eukaryota > Viridiplantae > Streptophyta > Magnoliopsida > Santalales > Viscaceae > Viscum > Viscum album. The sequence continues at coordinate 2,112,570,740 of OY728126.1, read as the reverse complement.
TTTTATAAGTTAATCACATGTTTAAAACAATTTTAATAGTCATTAAAACAAATCAACCAAAAGTCAGTGTGAGGTAATGTATTTCTTAACTCAATTTCCATTCATTGGAATAACTACCTAATTAATTTATTATTTCATGAGAAGATAATTTTTATTACAAATATTAATTATTTTTTGTTTTATTTTCATTTTTTATAGTTAAATTTATTTCACATAATAAAATCATTGATTAGTTCCCACTTCAATGATATGATCTTTGGGTGGGATTTCATATCAATTTCATTTCATTGATTCATATTTTATGGTTATGATCATAATATCTATTATATGGTATATATAATTCCCCATAAAAACACAATATTAGGAAAATTTCGTTATTTTTGTTATTTTTTGTATCAAATATAATTATCTAATATTTTTATCAGTTAAAAGTTATTTGGTCATAAATATGTTCATAACTTAACTTTTTTTCATTAGGATATATTACTCCATTTCTGTCTTTGATATTACAAGATCAGGTGTCTAATTAATTATTACTGTCAATTATTTTACATTAACTTGTTTTATATAGGAATAAATTTGATACACATATATAAATAAGGTGATTGAGGTAAAATTAAAATTAAACACACACACACACACCTCACACACATGCTAGAATGGTAGGCCATATCCCCAATATTGGGAAAACCAACACATCAAGACTTATTTATTCATTTCATTTCCTTTGTGTTTAATGGTTAGGAATCACATTGCATGGCCCGTAGTCCCATAAGATTAACCAAAATGTCCATCAGGGAATATTTCAACTACATTACCAGAGCTTTTATGGTACTCACTACAGTGTTTCCATCTCTAAATTTCATACTATATTTCCCACCACTTCTATAGTGTATTCATTTCTACAGTTCATCCAATGCTATAGTGCTACTACAGTACCACTACAGTTATTCTACAGTACCTTTCATCCATGGGTTTTTAGCACTAACCATGATATTGTATTAAAAGGTTCAAAAATCTATTTTTAATCAAGTTTATTTATATATGAATTTCCATTAATAGAAATTATTTTATCATTGGATAATAAAAACATTTATATTTTTCTCCTCTAGTTATTAATAAATTTTTTCATGCAATTATAACATTTTTTACTATGTTTTACTTAAAATAATTGAGATTTTTTTTATAAAAATAATATTTTGTTTCTCTCTATGATCTGAAATCGGGTTTCTTCCAAAACCATGTTTTCTAAAGAAATATTATTATATTTTAACTTTTAAAATTTATTTTTTATATATATTTTTATTCATTTTTATTTTTTGAATTTTGTTTTAGATAAATCATCATGTCATTTCAAAAAACAACTCATGTTTGGGTTTTACTAAAAAATATTAAGGAATCACTGTATTAATGTAAGTGGAATGAATGGAATTTCATGAAATCATGACTTATAAAATTTTATTATCGTTTTTTCATGTTTTTTAAAAATTAATTTCAATGAAAATTAATTTCAATTATTATTTGAAATTTTATTATTTAATGTTTATTTGTTAAATGAAATGTTTATTTTCCTCAAAACAAATTGAAGATATATTTGTGTTATATATGTTTTTAAATTACATCAATCCTTTATTTTTACTCCAATTAGATAATATTTTGTTGATAGAATCTATATTCCTCCATTGGATGTTTTATAATTATTTCTTCCCAATGAATGTATTTAAATTCAATACCATTATTAATATTTGTATTCATTAACATTCCCTTCATTTATTCACATTCCATTTCACATAAAATTTCCCCAAAACTTCATTATTATTTTTCATGGTTATTTTATTACTTAAAACATAAATCATTTATAAATATGGTTATATTAGTTAAATATTATTTTATATTGGAAATTATTGATACATTAGTATTTCTTACACAATATGGATGTTTTATGATATGGAAAATTGTTCATGAATAAAATATGTTATTTTAAATATGAATAATGCTTCTGACATGATGACATTGGTGGGACCGGGTTATAGATACCCTTAGTTGCGTTACTAGTATCATGAGAAAAATTCTTATGAAATTATTCAATTATTTTTCCAAACCAAATGAGTTGTAAAATTTAGTTATAAACTATCTTATGGATAGATCTTGATGTAATAGGTATAATTTTCCTGATACATTATGTACAAAAATTATGCATTTCCTTTATATAGAATTTCGTTATTAAAATCCATGATATTTTTGTAATGATATTATTTATGGATGCATTTCATTCTTGGTTATCTAAAACATTGATTCTATTTTAAGTGATTTACATTTCCATATTATTTATGTCATATCCATTTATGATGGTCATGTTATAGATTAAATGGAATGTGTTTATTGTTAATTCCTTTTTCATATAAATTATACATTTTCATGTTATAATTGTTCTATTATATATAAAATGGAATTAATTTTCTTTTATTTTCCATTCAACTTTGATTATGAATTATCCATTTTTTATGGACATGTTACTGATTGAATGAAAATTGTTTTCAGTTAACTATTAATCCATATTGATTATTATATTCTTGATTATAACATTTATATCATTTCTTGATGCACTACCTTCGAATTTAATTGATTACATGGTATGTGTATTTATTTATTTACCCATCCATATTGATTATTCATATTTATTCCTGATTTCTTCAACTATATATAATATTTAATATGAATTAGATGTCACCCTTGTTTTGGTTCCTTTCCCCAGGATTCCATGATGTGTATTATGATGAGAATGATAGGATGTGCTAGATGTAATTGTGATATTATATAAAATTGAAAAAAATTTGTCTTATTTTTTGAAATGTAATATATGAATTATTTATGTATTTGGTTTGCCAATACTATTATACTATTTGTTCAATTGGGATGAAATTCCTTGAATCGTTTGTAAATGTAATAAATCAGACCCCGACTATATGCTATTGGGGTTGGGGTTTATTATGTTAGTATAAAAGGATGTTTAGTAGAATCCATGTGAACTATATTTAAGAAAACATTTATTATATAAGGTAAAACTATGATAAAATTTAACGATAAGTATACAATATGACTCTATTGTTTTGTTAAGGTAAATATTTTGTTGTTTTTCCAAAAAATATATCCTTGTATGAATACTATTTGTGGGCATGGATCTAGTTTAGACCTACCTTGGGTAACAATGATGAAAATGGTGAATTTTAATTTACTCAATCGTCTCATGGTTAACCATATTGGGACAAACAACACTCCTACTTTAAAACTCCCATGGGATATTGTTTAGATAATTAACATCTTATTTACAAAAAATTATGATGGATTTGAATATATGATTATAATTAATGACCATTATAACCCAAAGGTGTCTTATATTTATGTTCTTGATTTAGTATTTATAAATCCTATAATGGATTTAAGGATTTTCACATTATGTTTATGGTTTCTCATGATAGTATTTGGTGCCTTAGTCAATTGTTTGTACCTGAATGAAAAATGTTAATGTTGAATATGATGTAAAAGTTGTTGAATATGAGAAAAAAAATGGGATGGTGAAATGATAGGATGATATTTTGATTGTTCCTAATATGTTATCAAAAAATATGATTACTAATATATACCCAAACCAACTACCAAAATCACCAAAAAAGATATGGAATGATTTTTCTAAGAGATCGAGTGTTTGAGAGCATATAGGAATGAATTATCAATTTCTATAATTTATGAAAGGTTTAATAAGACAACATGAAAACTGTTTCGATTCAATTGATAAATATTTTATGTCTAGAAAAGAAAAGAATAAATAAAATAATTACTAAGGGAAAATTAAGATTATGATGGATAGAGGTAAAATTCTTCATAGGGATCTATTCATGCTTCATTGTCTTAAATACTGGGAAACTATTAATTATCTAATTCAATTACCACCACTAAAATAGGAACCCTATAACTAGGAATGAAATTTTTTTATATAAAATCGCTGATGTATTTATGTATTTTTATTATATAAATAAACTATTGTTGTGTTTTACCAAAATTTATATTGTTATAAGACTCAAGAAACATGTATGGAATATGTTAAATTTTTGAATCAATTATTTATTGATTAACCAAGGAGTAAAGGATACCATAATGGGTTTATGAGTTTAAGTTTTATCATATGCTTAAATTAATATAACCAAAATTTTAGGTTTTATGTAATGGTATTATACCATGATTAATCCTAATTTTGGAGTAATTTGAGAAATTAATTTTTTTTAATTTTTTATCTAAGTAATAATTCAATTTAAATTTGTAAACATAATATTAAAGGCATGGATAACATTTATGAATTATATATTCATTAATTAAATTTTTATAACTATCAAATGTGATTATTAAAAATTGTAAAAAAAGGTTTTATTGAATACCATAACTAAACATTTATTTAATGATTAATTTTATTTCAAGGATGTAATCAATTTTATTGTGAATTTTATATAAAATATTTTAATATATATTAGAAAAGGATAAACCGTATGTTGGATAACTCCTCGCCATATCTGATAAAGTCGTGGGGCATGACCACCAATCTAAATGATGAAAAGGGTTTAACACCTACCACTGGCCTATGTGATTTCATGCTTAGTATGTCATAGTTTTTAATGAAAATATTTGAAAAATAAATATTCATGATGAACTATGGTGTTTTGAGTGATAAATATATTATATTGGATAACTTGTGATAACAGAATTGTTTTTGTAAATTATTTTGCGGAGGATAGAACGAATTCCCATTCATTTATAGATCTTATGACTCATTAAATGTTAATTTTAGTGAATCGGGTAGAAAAAAAAATCAATTTTGGACATTAATTTTTTATGAACCATCCTAGCGGGGTAGGTTTTGTAACTCCCCATGCCCTCCTCCAACAGGTCTATGGCCGGTGACTAGCACCGTGTAGGCATAACACTAACATGGGAGGCATTTACTATGTACATGCATTCAGGAACACATCTCCAAGCGCACTATATGATGAAACATAAAAACCACTAAGTAAAACATGCATGTATTCCACTATATCCCACATCTATAGTACTGCATGAATTATGGTAAAGAAAATAGAGCGAGATTACAAGACCACTAAAATGAGTCTAAAACCATAGTCCAACCTATAAGAAAAATGTCATGGGACATCTCTCTAATGTTGTAGGAACACACATCGATCTATCTCATCTCAAAATGCATTTTTCTTCCTATTACACATAGAACTTCCTCAAAAGGTTGATCGTCTCCACAAGACATGACATGTGAGGGAAAATCTTCTACATGGGTGAGTATAACAATACCCAATAAAACACCCCAAACCTGAAAATAAAAAAATAAAAGAAATTATATTCTTTTCTACAGATGTATATTTCCACAAATCATATAATATTATTTCAGGATATACTCAAGAGAGCCCCCTACCATCAGGTGGTCAAACCATCAGTCAACCACAAGATTCAACTCGAAGCATACTGGTTCAGGGAGAACATACCCATAAAATATTTTTTCATCAAAGAGAATCTATGAATATATCTAACTCATTTGAGATCCACCCAAATAGACCACATTTTTTAAGGAAGACTATGATACATAGAGAGGGGGTTATGCCTGGAAGAGACCATGGGACACAAACAATAACACCAATAAATGACCGAGGGAAATCATCTAACAAAATAGATCAACCCATTACGTAGTGTATCATGACCAGACACACTGTGGGATACCAAAGACCATGCCAATTGGGCCCTCTAGATGGAGGATCAATGCCTTACTCAAGGAGATTATGTGATTCGACCGAGTCCACTAGGGGTGATTGAGGATCAAACTCTTGTTTTAGGGAGGGATACCAAAATCTATCTAAGACTACATCTATAGGGGATTACAATCCTATGATGTGGACGCAATTCCACCCAACACCCTCGCAAAAATGGCCAAAGGAACAGACTCATCCTATACTAGTCTGAATGTGGAAAACGAAGAGCCTCACACACTCTTGAAGGGAGTACTTGATGTGTACCAAAGGGTATACGGTGTGTTATACTATCCCAAATCATTCCAATGTGAAATAACCTCAAACTAAATGAATTCTATATATACAATTAATGTGTGATGAGTACAAATTTTTTAAAGACAAATGGTTCTTTCCCCATGTCACCTGTTTTTGTCAGTGTACCCCAGTTGTGTCTGTGTACCAGCCTATGTATGCCATTCCATGTTTGTGTCTAAGTCAAAAACATTCCATCCGGCTTTGTACTGTTACCCCTACATGGTTACTCTTTGTATTACATGATAAGTCATCCTAGTATGGCCACACCCCATGTGAATTGGGGTAAACACCATTTGGTCTTTAACTCTATAAAAACCCAAGTGAAGTTTCTAGGGGACCCACAAACTATGTAATCATTGATTACACACCTAGTTCTTCATGATTTTTTAGAACCACTATTATTTAACTATGTGTACCAACCAATGATCCACATTAAATTCAGTGAAATATACACCAAAATTATTCATTGTTTCGTGATGTAGAATTTCAAATCAAGAATCATCCATTATCTATTTCACTCCATCTCTATCATCACACATCTCTCATGTTGTGCTGATCCCAGATCAATGTTATAAGGTCTTCACACTAATAAATGGGAGTGAAATGATCGATTGATCATGATTAGTCCATTCATGGGCCCAAATATGAACGATGACGATGAATGATGAGTTAAGGGTGTAAATATCATAAAAATGAGAGGAAAAATCTTGATCTATGTAGGTGACGATATCAATACATTTTTTTTTGATAAAAAATAATGATGTTTAATAATAATTCTCCCAATTTAACCTTGTAATAAACCCATCCCACAAGGTGATTCATCTGAAAACCAACATTCTTGTCAATTGATTTGCGATCATCACATATATATAGAATATGAAAAAAAATTGAAATTCATTACCTACCTAGAGTTTGGATCGATCATTGATGAAGAACAGTTGTGTTTCCATCATTGACGAGATCCTTCAACTCCACCAGCGCGAGGATCCACGATCCAATCCCGATCTGTTATCATCCTCCAAAAATGTTACCATCCATTGGAATGAAGGTCTCTAGGGTTTAGTGCCCAACCATGAGAAAATTTCTCTATCGATAAAATTATATAAGAAAACGTTTTAGGATTTTGAGAAAAATAAAATAAACATATCTATTAATTTATGTTATCAATTTCATTTCCCTGATTTGGTTTTTCAAAAACGATCCATATAGACCAATTTTATATATATCCTAGGGTAAATACATTATTCTCAATTTAATGGTGGCCCTATATTTCTGATCTGAGCACCCATTTGTGTGTTATTTAACATTTGTATGAACACCATGTGAGCTTGCTATTAAACATATTAATATTTTTCAACCATTTGTTCTGAGCATACATGGCCATAGAATTACACATACCCTTCGTGGATGGTTTCAAAATCAATCCATGTAATATCCAATAATAGTACACAAAATATATGAGATGTTTCATTCTACCCACCTTGGGTATTTACATCCTCAAAAATTAAAAACAAGGGTTACTCAAACATATGAGGGTGCTAAGAATGAATCTGATCCTCCAACTCTAATGCTCCCTCTTAGAGATTCTCGTGCTACCATCGAATACATAGTAAAGGAATCTACCCCCAATGAATAATCCTCTCCAAATAATCATCAATATCTTTCATGTTCTCAAAAAAATCTCTCCATCATCGATGTCTAGCTCTCGCAAGTCGAATACATGTTATGTGTCAGGCACGAACCTCCATAGTTGTGACATGTGGAAGAAAAGATGAATCTGATCTAACTTGATGGGTAGATCCTTGTATTATGTAACATTTCCAACTATACACAATATTTGTAATGGGATCATCATCCCACAAGATAGCTTTCCATCCAATCAAAATCTATATAATCACCATCAAGGTGCAACATGAAGGAACACATGGTCTCCTTCCTCTAACTCTAAATCCACATATTTCCTAACAACATAATATTACTGAAATCTCTGTGAAGTATTCATATCATCCTGGATGATGTACACATTCTCTGTAGAAGATTATACCAGCTTGTTTCCCATGAGTTCTTACTCTACTAGGTCATTCCAGGAAAGTGATAGCCTTTGGGGTCACCCATAAAAGTCATAGAATGGTTTCAAAATAATAGGTGAATGGTATCAAATATTGTATGAAAACTCCACCAATGGTAGGTGGTCCTCCCAACTATATCAAAATTCTAACATGCAATAACGTATCATATCTTGAATAACTAGAATGATTCGCTTTGTTTGGTTGTCCATAAGGTTGATAAATATTTTTCTCATGCATAACTGCATCCCAAACATCTCATGTAATCTCTTTCACATCCGGCATGTAAATCGAGAGTCACAATTAGAAACTATTGTTGATGGAAAACCATGGAGTGAAGCTATATCTTGAAAATAAAGGTGACCCATGATCTCAACTAAACTTTTATCATGGATATTGATGATGTGGGATCACACGGTGAGTTAGTAAAGGATCTCTTATATGGCGTCTTTTCCCCTAGATGTACATGGTAACCCTATTATAAAGCCCATCGATATCCCTTCACACATCCATTCTGGTAGCTCAATGGGTTGATCTAAAACCACTGGAACCTAGTTATGAACCTTAACTTGTTGGAAAGTATGGCATAAATAAACAAACTCGACAACACTTTTCTTCATCCCTGACCACCAAAACAGACCTCAGAGGTTCAAGTGTATCTTCTCCACAACTGTATGTACCAAAAAGGGGATATATGAAACTACCATAGAACCTCATAACACATTTAAATTTGTATTATTGTGTGTCCTCTAATAAGAACATCATGATCACCACATTTACAATATCTATAAAAGGAATGTATTGTGAAAATATAAGAATGTAGTTTATTAGAGCCGGTATCCTCATGTTTTTCCTCCCTAACTCACTATAAGAGTTGAGGGGTGCCAACCATTGAATGCATGTTAGTTATTTTATCTCAAACCACAAAGGATAACTGAAATTTGGACTACTAATTTAATGCCTCATTCAGAAACAGAAAACTAAATCTCTTGCTGAGAGAATCTTCTACCATGTTCCCCTTCCCAGGAGTATAAATATTCTCAAACTCCTGGTCCTGGAGAATCTCTATCCAACAGATCTGTCTGAAGTTAAAATCCTAACGAGGGAATATATAATTGAGACTATTGTGATCACCGTATATGATAAACCACTCACCTAATAGGTTTTGGCACCACATATTATATGTGAATCCTACAATTTCCAACTCAAGATCATGAGGCATGTAATTTTACTCCTATAATCTCACCGAGCATCAAACACATGCAATCTGTCACGAACCAGATCTGGTCGCCATCAAACCAGCACCAAACCCGGCCCGTGCCAAGGCTCAAAGGGTGTTCCTGATCCCCACAGGCTGCCACAAGTGCACGGGTATCAAAAACTGAAAATTGGGAACGATTTACCTGAGTTTGAATACTTAAAACAACAAATGAATCCAAGAAATCAAATCTGGATTTTCAAATGAAAACATCTTTTACTAAAATTAAGAACTGAATTACACAATTTTAAATAAGGTTTTAAGACCATTACAAATGTAAAAATCATAAAATAACAACCCAAGAACCTCCCCATGGAATGAGGCACCGCCCTCAAGCCATCACCATGAAACTGCATCACGATGGACCTCTAAAAACCCAAACCAAAGGAATAAAAACTATACCCAACCCTGTGACATAAAACAAGCAAGTATACTTACACCCAAAGGTATAAGTATGGTGTGAGAGAGATCCCAGTAGGATACCACCTTTAAGAGATTCCATGTGATAAACATTTCATGATAAAAAGAATTGAAAGTTTTGAAAATAAGAAATGTTTGTTAAAACTTTTTAAAGAATGAAATAATAAATGAAAACAGTTTTCATGTGGGATAATTTTAAAGGAACAAAAATTTTAAAATAAATAACAACGCTACTGAATTTTCCAGCCAACAATTCTGTATACCGACCGTAAGTACAAAGGATCTAATTAGCACAAGTAATAGGAAATAACCCCTAGGCACTAGCTAGCTGTGGGTCCCAGGTACCTCGTATCTCGGTGAGAGTAACCACAAAAAATATATGTTCTCGTGCACGAGCCACTAGTAGGGATCATACACATATCCTAATGGTCCCCAATCATCATCATCATAGTTTAGTTAGAGTTTAAAGCGTCAATCGTGCTAAGTGAAACTGAGGCCAAACCCCACGGATTCACTAGCATACTAGTACACGTCCACCCACCTAGATACCCGGGTTTTCCCTTTGTGCTCAAACAAGTTCAACAATCCAAGAAGTATATATTTCAGATGAAAATATCACCTCCACATCACACATTAACCAAACAGCCCCATGTACATCACACACGTCAAAAATTCCACTTTTCATTCAAATGCATTTTGAAATCAAACTCACACCAAAATTGCCTACAACACTTTTCACATTTCTTTAACACTTCCACAAACCCTTTAAATGATTTTATAAAACCATTAAATTATATTCAACTCACATAAAAACCCACACACATGTCACATAATACCATTATCAACATCACAATTAATTTTATCAATAAACTCACATGAAACATCCCACACCCGTGTTTCGAAAACAAAACACAATTTAGTAAAACATTTCAGCAATTTATAAAACATTCTAAAAATGTTTGAAATCTCAAATCACCACTATACCATTAAAAAACCCCACATTATGTGAACACACTCACCCAAACAGTATATATACACCCTTTTTCAACTTTGCTTAACCAAATAAAACATTTACAATTTTTATAAAACAAACCCAAGAGGTATAACCATTGTTTGAAAAATAAACTCATCTCAAAACCCTCATTCAAAACCAAAATCATTCCAATAACAATCCAAAAAAGAATTTTCATCAATAAAACAATTATTAAACCATCCCCAAGTGTTATAAAAATACATCGAATAATACCACAATGATACACATGAAAAACACACGTTTTCACAAATCACCTTCAAGAAGTACAACAGGGTTTTACACCTTAAACTCATTAAAAACCCTAATTTCAAGGAAAACATGATAATAAGGAATTAACAAGCCATAATTTTCATCCAAATTCAATACTAATAAATAGATTTCATTTGTTATAAACTAAACCCAAACATTACCCCAAGAGTAACACATGAAAAGTACCCAATTTCAAGCTATAATGCAACTAAAAATTAAATGTTTAACTAAATCAATCAAAAATGTTTTCACAGCACATAAAAATATTATAAAAATGCTAAATTAATAATAAAATCTAGATAACTCATCATAAAATCGCTACAAATGGAATCACCTACGCTTTTGAGTCGAAACCCTCAAAACATGGTGCGAAACCTTAAGCGAACCACCGTTGCACCACAAGGAATATAAATGCAGACCTAAACCACAATATTTGACCCAAAAGAGAACAAATCAGACATTAGGATCGAACCTAAACTTTTGGACATAAAGAACTTCAAGAAAAAGGAAATAAAACTAAAAGAGGATGGTAGGAACCAAGAAGGAATTCCCTTACTTGAAATATCTTGAAGGAATCGTCCCCAATCCCCCAAATAATGAATCACCAAGTACCAAAAAGTGGTATGTAGTTATCAGGATTCATATTAGGTCATGTGGGGACTGAAATGGGGGGAAAAGGATGAAAATTGAAGGAGTTATGAAAGGGTCAATTTACTGCTCCAAATCTGGACGATTTCTGAAATCTAGAGCAGTTTCGACCATTTTCGCGATACTATCGAGCTCCAAATTGTGGGAGGAGGGAATAGGGGCACGCATAATGTATGGGGGCTCAGGTGAGAGTTGGAATCACTGAAAAGACGCAAATATTGAAGGAGATATTAAAGAATTAATATTTATTTTTAATGCAGAAAATGGGCTTTCGGGTAGGCCCAATTCCTTAAATAAGAACCCATATCCACCATGATTATTGATTTATAAATGGTACAAATTAATATGGTGGTGTTAATATGTCAGGGGATGAAAATTAGGAATTGTAATCGATGAAAAATTTTGAAAAATGAAGAAGTTATAAAGGTATCAAAATTTATTTTTAAATCTGAAATTGGGCTCACAGTTTGGCCCAATTCATAAAAACTCACCCATTCCTCCATAAATGCTCGGGAAACCCTCAAAACAGAGCATGAATGGAAATTAAATGGAATTTAAATATAAAATAAGTCATGTATGTAAAAATTCTCCCCACCATGAAATATTTCCGCCCCAGAAAGTCACATCAAGGCCAATACAACAACCATACCCAACTAAGAAACCAAGAGATACTCCTTTGCCAGGTTTCACCCCCAAAGGCCAAAGCACCTCCAGTGATCAATTATGGATTTATCTCACAACCAAAACATATAACACTTTCCTGAAATGATCAATCATGTCCATACTTTATCCCAAAATAAAACTCCTCAAACACTATCCGAACAAGACTCAATCAATTCACCCAAACGAACAATAACATTGAACAAGGTTACACTTACCTTACTTTAACTAATACATTGGGAACTCTCCAGTACCAAAGTTTACCCAAGAAAGATGTTGGTAGCTAGATATCTCTGAACAAGACTATCTACACCAATCCAAGACCATGGATAAATGTAAGTTACTGGTACGGGGGGACACTAATACGCTCCCCGCCATAAGAGACAACCAATAATTTTGTTTTTTTCGAGACAAAATCAGGACACTAATTGGGGGAGGCCTGAACGGAATCCCTGGTACACAGGGTATACTTCCATTAAAAATTTATGAAGTAACATACATGAGAATCATAGTTGTTCTCCCCACCATATGAACCAACCATATTATCTGACTATCATGGGCCATCCCAAAAAAATCCAAAAATTACATGATTTTGGAAGGTCACAAGGTTAGTCCACACAGTTTTTGAAACCATGAACTAACTGTGATAATTAACATTATTTCATGGCTTCCAGGTAGACAGTCTCTCTTAATCATTCACAAACCATGTTCTCAACCTGTATATCTAAATTTCCAACCATTCTCCAAAGACTCAATGGAAACCAAAGGGGGAGGGAATGACATTGGGCGATGTCATGGGTACAAGGACCTCCACCTATTTCCACAAAACGTGAAAAATAGAAGAAAGATGATGATACCAGAGGTTTAAACTCGTCCTATAATTCATATTTAGGATAGGAATTTTTACAAGGGTTTAAATGACCCTGTGAATTCCCCTGACTACGAGCCAGCTTCCCTCCAAGACCTATGGCTGGAGCTCAAATGATTAAAGCATTTTCGGCCTCACAGTTAGTCTTTGGAAACCCAATGAATGAGAATTATTCTTTCGGTGCCACCAAAAAACTACACTGCAATCCCAGATATGTTTTCCAGACATAACAAATTCCAAACTCACTTTACCCTATCCTGATATTTTACTGAAACAAGGGCTAAGAAGATGCACACACATCACACCTTGTTTCTTAGAGTGAGAAACTATAAAAGTAGATAACACCTATAATCACCTTCCTCTAAAATGGAAGATTTTGAAGTTTTCCAAGGGATACATTCTCCTAATATAAAGAGACTCTTAGAGGATTGCACGACTTTCACCTTTAAGGTCAATCGAGTGCACGAAATCACAATGTTTCACCGAACATGACCATTGCGACTGATATAAACAATGCATGGAGGGAGACCATATACAACATCCCCAAACAACACAGAATTCTAGAAAGTGGACACAATATCCTATCGTGACCATATTTCCCACACTGGTAGTTTATTGTGAACTCATTCATTGAAGAGACTATGATGGACCAAGAGGACCTCTTAAACACCATCCAGTTACTCATCCATGCTAATAAACCCATACCACTTCCACCTTCGTAAAATCTGGAAACTTATGATGCTAAGGTCTCTTTCAAACTTCCATGATCACTCTCCCACTACAAGAGGATACACAAAACTAGTAATGGAAATGGTGTAGACTCAATCTAAAAATCTCAAGAAAAATATTCCTTATATTGATCAATTGGAGGGTCTTCAAATAGAGAAACAATCCAGGTTGCACATCAGTTGTGCACTAACCCCTAATGGGGCATACCTTATCGAACGATTAATCCCAAAGACCCAACCAAGATGGTCCATTGGTCAAGATATACCCCATACTAGATCCAAACACATGAAAGGAAACATCCTAAAATCATCCCAAAACACATCTTAGAAGAGACCACTAACCGGACCTTCAACACAACTTACTGACCAAACACAAACCCAAAACACAATACAAACAGGAGGGGTTCTTGCACTCAAATCATCCCACAACATCATATTTTTCAAAAACACATAATACACACCATCCTAAAATATTTATCAAGACATCACGTTTTTCATTAAAACCATTTCTTTGAAAACAAACGGTTCAGCGGTAAGTGTATCCACCATTGGTACCCCATAGGCCTCACACATGTATGTTTTGGTGCCACACCAATCACCCTCCTCATATCCGTCTTGGAACGCATCCAGTCATGCCATCAACCATCCATAATCCCAACATAACCCCATGCATGTGGTCACTAATGGAAATACCAAAGGATAATGAAAAGATTATTTCCACTTTTCAAAACCAAAACGGTCAACCAACAAATCATTTTTCTCAAAACCGCTAACCAGGAGATCAAACCCAAATTACCACATTAAAAAAAACGTTTCAGAAAGGCACAATAATTACAATAAAAACTCATATTCAAGTAATTTACATCAATTTCAAAACATCTCATCCCATTAAAACATCTTTCAATAGTTTAGAAAACTCTATTTGAATTTTTTTTCCAAACCAACATCAATATAGTTTCTGTTTTCAAAAGAGGTGTAAGCACACAATTTTCCATTTCAAAATAATTCTTAATATTCAGTTCCACCATTTCAAAAATCAAACCATTCCATATTTATTTGAAAATAATTTCACAAAAACATTACACTTATTTAAACCAAGTAACTTTAAATCCAAAGATCCAAGATTTCAAAACTAATGAACACCAGACAATGCGAGAGGAAACTAGTTTCAGTGGGTGACATGGACATATGTTCGGAGGCCATATTCCAATCATGTCACTGTCATAGAGAGTGTTAAATGGAATATCCCCAGCTCCACATGGCTTTCCAGGCCCTGCAAGCTCACTGAGACCATTAAACCAACTCTCTTTTCCTTTCCCCAACTCATCATTAAATCAAGAAAACCAAAGGACTTTGAAAGGTCCCGACTTCCCCTAGAGACTTGAATCATGTCATGAGGTGTAGTTTTCATCCACACTACTCATAACCGAAATTCTATGTCCCGTCAATCCTGACTTCAGACTATCCTGACTTTTCCACAAATAACATGACACAAAGAGAGTGAACCTCCTCTGATACCATTTTGTCGCGAACCGGATCTGATCGCCATCAAACCGGCACCAAACCCAGTTCGTGCCAAGGCCCGAAGGGCGTTCCCAATCCCCACGGGCTGGCACAAGTGCCCGGGTATCAAAAACTGAAAATTGGGAATGATTTACCTGAGTTTGTATACTTAAAACTACAAATGAATCCATTAAATCAAATCTGGATTTCTCAAACAAAAACATCTTTTACTAAAATTCATAATTGAATTACACAATTTTAAACAAGGTTTGAAGACCATTACAAAGGTACAAATCATGAAATAATAACCCAAGAACCTCCACATGGAAAGAGGCACCACCCTCAAGCCATCTCCATGAAACTGCATCACGATGGACCTCTAAAAACCCGAACCAAAGGCATAAAACCTACAACCAAACCTATGACATAAAATAAGCAAGTATACTGACACCCAAAGTTGTAAGTAGGTTTTGAGTGAAAGCCCAGTAGGATACCACCAGTAATAGATTCCATGTGATAAAAATTTCATGACAAAAATCATTACAAGTTTTGTAAATAAGAAATGCTTGTTACAATTTTCTAAAGGATGCAATAATAAATGAAAACATTTATCATGTCGGATAATTTTAAAGGACCAAAATTTTTAAAATAAATAACAGAGCTACTGAATTTTCCAACCAACAAAACCATATACCGACAGTAAGTACAAAGGATCTAATGAGCACAAGTAATAGGAAATAACTCCTAGGCACTAGCTAGGTGTGGGTCCTAGGTACCTCGTATATCGGTGAGAGTAACCACAAAAAATATCTGTTCTCGTGCACGAGCCACTATTAGGGATCATACCCATAACCTAGTGGTCCCCAATAGTCATAATCATAGTTTAGTTTGAGTTTTAAGCATCAATCGTGCTATGTGAAACTGAGGCCAAACCCCACAGATTCACTAGCATACAAGTACACATCCACCCACCTAGATACCTGGGCTTTCCCTTTGTGCTCAAACAAGTTCAACAATCCAATAAGTATAATTTTTACATGAAAATATCACTTCCACATCACACATTAACCAAACAGACCCATGTACATCACAAAAGAAAAAAAATTCCACTCTTCATTCAAATGCATTTTGAAATCAAACTCACAACAAAATTGCCTACAACACTTTTCAATTTTCTTTAACACATCCACAAACCCTTTAAACGATTTTATAAAACCATTAAAATATATTCAACTCACATAAAATCCCACACAAATGTCACATAATACCATTATCAACTTCACAATTCATTTTATCAATAAACTCACATGAAACATCCCACATCCGTGTTTCGCACACAAAACACAATTTAGTAAAACATTTCAGAAATTTATAAAACATTCTAAAATTATTGACATCTCTAATCACCACTATACCATTAAAAACCCACATTATGTGAACACACTCACCTAAACAGTATATATACACCCTTTTTCAACTTTGTTTAACCAAATAAAAAATATACAATTTTTATAAAACAAACCCAGGAGGTATAACCATTGTTTGCACACTAAACACATCTCAAAACCCTCATTCAAAACCAAAATCATACCAATACCAATCCAAAAAAGAATTTTCAGCCCTAAAACAATTATTAAACCATACCCAAGTGTTATAACAATACATTGAATAATACCACAAAGATACACATGAAAAACACACGTTTTCACAAATCACCTTCAAGAAGTACAATAAGGTTTTACACCTTAAACTCATTAAAAAACCTACTTTCAAGGCCAAAATTACAATAAGGAATTAAAAAACCAGAATTGACATCACCTTTCAAGACTAATAAACCACTTTAATATGTTATAAAATAAACCCAAACATTACCCCAAGAGTCACACATGCAAAGTACCCAATTTCAAGCTATAATGCAACTAAAATTTAAATGTTTAACCAAATACATCAAAACTGTTTTCATAGCACATAAAACAGATTATAAACATTCTAAATTAATAATCCCAGCAATATGACTCATCATAAAATGGCTACACATGAAATCACCTACCCTTTTGAGTCGAAACCCTCAAAACATGGTGCGAAAACTTAAGCGCACCACCGTTTCACCACAAGGAATATAAATCCAGACCTAAACCACAATATTTGACCCAAAAGACACCAAGTCATACATTAGGATTGAACCCCGCCTTTTGGACGTGAGGAACATCAAGAAAAAGGAAATAAAACTAAAAGAGGATAGAAGGAACCAAGAAGGAATTCCATTACTTGAAATATCTTGAAGGAACCGGCCCCAATCCACAAAATAATGAATCACCAAGTAACCAAAACTGATATGGAGTTCAAAGTATTCATATTAGGTTATTTAATTATTCATTCTTGTGGGCTGTACTTTGGTTTTTGCTGGTGTAGGCTTACTACACCTCGTGTGTACTTTGAACCTTTTTTGTTTTAATAAAATTCTCTTGGCATGGATTGGGAAACCAATCCATGTCCCCTTTTTAGAAAAATAAAAAATTTACCTCTCCAAATCTGGAAGATTTCTGAAATCCAGAGAAGATTCGACCATTTTCGCGGTACTATCGAGCTCCAAATTGTGGAAGGAGGGAATGAGGGCGCGCCTCAGGGAAGTGGGATCATGTGAGAGTTGTAATCACCGAAAAAACGCAAATAGTAAAATAGATATTAAAGAATTAAAATTTATTTTTAACGCATAAAATGGGCTTTTGGACAAGCCTAATTCCTTAAATATGAACCCATATCCACCAGGATTATGGATTTATAAATGGACCAAATTAATATGGTGGTCTTAATATATCAGGGGATGAAAATTAGGAATTGGAATGGATGAAAAATATTGAAAAATGAAGATGTTATAAGGAATCAAAATTTATTTTTAAATCTGAAATTGGGCTCACGGTTTGGCCCAATTCATAAAAACTCACTCATTCCTCCATAAATTCTCGGGAAACCCTCAAAACAAAGCATGAATGGAAATTAAATGGAATTTAACTTTAAAATAAGTCATGTATGTGACATAATCACAACTTGAATCTGCATCAGGGTACAACGAAGGCCGATCCACGATGCATTATAGGACACCACATACTCAATGCCTTCCTCTAGTAACATTAGGATGGGAGCTCTCTTCATCCGTTGACTCATCTTATGGAAGCACTACTGGCACTTTTGTGTCCATATGAAAAGCTTCACCATTCAGGTCAAATCATTCATGGGATATTCCACTCTTATGAATTTGGGTAAAAACCATTAATTGTATCCTTCTATTACAAGAGAACTTGATACCTCAGTAACACTCTTAGGTCGCTCCCACGAAAGAATATCCTCATCCTTCACTGTATCCACTGCAAGACTAGCATCTGAGATGATGTGTCCCAAAAAATGGGGCTCTCAAATCCAAAACTGGAACATGAAGATATTACTATTCTATTGCTTCTCTCTGAGTGTATCCATGACTATACTCTAGTGACTCTCATGATCCTCGTTTGGTACCGAGAACACTAGGATTTCATCAATGAAGAAAATTATGTATCGATCTAGGAAAGGCTGGATGATCTTGTTCATTAGTCCCATAAAACTGCTGGGGAATTCATTATGGAAAATGAAATCACCGTGTACTCATTGTGACCATAACAAATTATGAATTTTGTCTTTAGAATATCCACTTCATATACTCATTTCTAATGATAGACTGCTCTGAGGTCGATCATTGATAACCTTCATGTTCCTTTCAATTGATAAAAGAGGTCATTGATCCTTGATAGTGGAGACTATTTTTTCATGTTCACCTTGATTATGCACCATAAATCCACACATAACCTCATGATACCCTATGCCTTTTTGGAAAACAACACTAGCACTACCTTGGGTGAAAAATTATGTCTCACAAATCCCGGCTTCTACAATCTCTCCAACATTACCCTCAACACACAATGATATATGGGAGAAATCCAATATGATGTTTTAGATATTAGTTCCATTACGGGCTATAGATCAATGAAAAATTCTAACATTCTATACAGATGTAATCCTTGAACATATACATGCAAGATTCCTTGATACTCCACCACAGTAGGGAATTGAGGACTCATGTCATCCACTAAATCAAGGGTGATTCTAAAAAACTGTTGAGTTATCATCCACACCCTCCTATGTGTGTGGCCTTCCTACACTACCTATGTTTCCTCTCCACCATAAAAGGAAAAATGTGTTCCATCACTATTGAGACACCGAATAATGAAAAAAAGTCCAATTTTGATTTAACTCTGGATAACTAATCCATACCAAGAATGGTGTTTTATGGCCTCATCATCGCTAACAAAAGATCCAAACTAAAATTATAATCTCTTAGATTGAGGTCAAACAATCTTCACATATGTGGGTTCATCGATTCTCCTATTTTATGAGTTTATAACCATAAGGATGGAGTCAATGATTTAACTAAAATCACTGATTCTAAAAAGTGATTCGTGTCAAGAAAAGAATTCCCAACACATGTGTCTATCAAAACATTAGCTATGGTGGAAAAGAAACAGATCATTACTCAAATCATTATTGGATCCCATGGTTTATATTCCATGACTACATGAAGATATCCCCTCCCCTATCCTCCGTCTCCTTGAGCCTAGAGTGGACCACCTCAGGGTGCTGGTGGTACCAAGTTGAAATGTCAACCACCTACTGCTACTCTCTCAAATCCTCTACCATGTTCGTCAACCTATTTATATGATTGATCCTATCATTCTCTCTTCCTCCGTGGTCCATCCTTAATCACCATGTTAGAAGTGTGGAAACATGGAAAATATTGATCTAAATGTCCCCTACCATTACATGAATAGAACGACCACCCTCTAAGAATACTGGAACCACCCTATGAGCATAGAAATGTAGATCCTAAGTCCTGCTAACTCCTCTATAAATGTATCGCATGTCCATGTCCCTTAGAATGATGTCAGCTCCCTGCTGCTACGACCTCTTCTCCTAAATTCAATTGCTGAAAATCACTGTCTATATACACTTAGCTATGAGACATTACACCACTAATTCTTGATCAAGAACCCCATCATATGGTGAGAACTTCTATCTGAAAATTTTCTTAAACAATTTCCATGTATGACTAACCTTGTCATAAGATCGGATAATCATACCCCATCATAATTATTCTATGTCATGTATAATGGTCACTACTAGGACCTCCATATAGTCTTCTAGTTTCTTGAATAGGATAAAAACTATAGTCACCTCCTCAAGCTAGTCCTCATCCGTCTATGTGTTGGCATTGCCACAGATCCTAATGGGTTCTTTCTACTAAAACCACAAAACTGTTCTTAGCTTATCCACCTCATCCGTTGGGATTGCAGGTACCATGTGCTTCTCTATATGTGGTGGTGCTTCTGGTACACCACCTAGAGGTGTTATCTTTACACAAATCTATGTACTGATTCTTCTTCACATTGTTAAAAATCATGATGACCACGTAGTGGAAACCAAAATGGTAGTATATATAGACATCATGAAATTAAACCAGATGTACAACAGTTAACTGAGTTTATCATGGGAGATGGCTCCAGAAAAAAATGGAAAACACAACCATTACTATATGATGAAAACACCCTTTTTATTTGTAAAACTAGTGTTTTCATGTACTAATTCAAAATTATGAAATCTAAGTCCTGGGGTGTTGATACGTTGGATGGCACACCAACACTGAAGTCACTAGATTAAAATATGAAATTCAAACACTAAACACTGTTTAACCAATCAAAACTCACAAAAATTAATTTCTAAAGTTGAACTGACATCCCTAATAGCACTTTATGAAGACCAATCCTTGTGGGGCCCATGTCATGACTCCCCTAGTCCGCCTCCTTTAGGCTTGGGACTGGGGACAAGCACAATGTTGGAATATTACTAACATGGGATAATTTCTTATGTATTTGTACACACACAAACATCTCCAAGCCCAATATATAATGAAATGTAAAAACCACTAAGTAAACAATGCATAAATTCTTCTATATGCCACAACCAAAGTACGACAGGATGTAAAGATAATTATATAGGACCAGAATACAAGCCCACCCAAAATAGACTATATATCATGTCCAAAATATATGAAAAAGGGGTTGTTACTACTATCTAAAGCTACAGGAACACACCTAGGTTTTTGTTGTCTCACAAACACGCTACGATCCAGGTCCACCTAGTACTCCATCAAAAGTATGAGCATCATCACAAGAAATTGCAAGTGTCGGCAATTCCTGTACAGGGTTGAGTATAAAAATACTTAATAAGACACACAGAAACAACAATGAAATAAAAAAGTATAATAAGATCTACAAAAATATATTCCTACAACGTAAAAAACAATAATCTCCAGATATTTTCAAGAGATACTCCACTTCATTAGGCGATAACAACCAACTTCTGGCCACAAGATTCTACTTGAAGAATTATCATTCCAGGAGGACATACTCATTGATAACTTATATAATTAGAGACACCCGGCAATGAGGTCTTGCTCATTTGGGACCCACCTAATGATAATGCATTATTCAAGGAATAAAATGAGGTAAAGAGAGGGGGTCACACCTGTAACTTATTTGGGAACACCATAGATCATGACCCAAGATGACTATGGGATACCACAAAACCAATATATATAAACCCTCTATGTAGGGGATCACGTCCATAAATACTAGGTATACCATCAATCCAACCGATGTGTCTGGATAGATGGAGGATATTCCCTATTAAAGGAGGTTACATGATTCCCCAAACTCTACTAGGGGTGATAGAAGATCGTAATATAGTCTCTGGGAGGGATACCATACTCTTTTTGAGACTCAACCTCTACTGTTGATTACAATCTATTGTTGTAAATGTCATTTCATATTGAACCCTTGATGAAAGGACCAAGGGAACATGCTCAAACTAAATTGTCCCATAATTGGAAAATGAATAGCCTCTAACACTCTTGATGGTTGTACACATCTTGTTCCAGGGGGTACACAATATGTAATACTATCCCATTTATTTCTCTTGTGAATGAACCTCACAAAACATGTAGTCTCTATGTACACAATGTATAGGATGAGTACATGGTGTGTAGATATGCCCGGTACCCTTCCCATGTCACCTAACTGTGTAAGTGTACTGAATCTATGTCCAGGTATCTATCATTGTAATTCAAACCATGTCCATGTCTAAGTAAACAGCATTCAATCATGCTGTGTACTGTTACCCATGTCTTTGTACTCTCTAGAGTACACGAAGGGTCATCCAAGGTGGGTCACACAGCGTGTGAAAGGGGTCACATTCTGTGTGGTCCATAACTATAGACAAACCATTGAACTTCAATTAGGGGTCTCCACATGCAGTGTAATCCCATATCATATGTTGTGTTCATTGACATTTTCAAGAACTATCATTCTTCTTCCACGTGTCCCAAATGTTGCTTCACCTTTGAACCTGTGATAGATTCACAACATAATTGACGATCTGAGGTCTCACATCCCTCTTCATCACCAAAAAACATGTTACCTCTCCAGACCATCTCAGTAATCAAATCAACACACTTTTCATTATTTTTCATTGAAGTACACTAAATAACATGAAATCAATAATCATCCATCGTCTGATTTTCTATTTCTCCATTATCTCACCTACATCATGTCGTGCCAATCCCATATCTATGATATCATATCGAGGAACCATGAAATGGATGCATATTTATTGATTGATTGGGAATAGTCATGTCATGGTCTAAATAATGAACTCCCATGAAAATGATGAATAATGGGGGAAAATAACATACAAATTGATAGGAATTAAGCTAGACTAATGCTCTTACCGATATCTATTTTTTAAAAATGACATTCAATGAAGAGATTTTGGAATAATTCTCCAAATTTTACCCTATAATAAACCCATCCCACAAGGTGATCCATTTGAAAACCAATTTGTCCATCAATTGATTTGAAATCATCATAGAAATTAAGAATGGGGAATCAATGTGAAGACCCAAGCTTGATATACAAGGAAATTATATTACATTTGTCGAAAACATAATACATTAAATAATAACACTCCCATTGAACATATTAGTTTAGTGTCTTGGGAAACAAGGAACACATTCATTTAATTTAGTGAATGATCTTCAATATCACTATTAAAGATCTCCCACATTAGTACTCTTATATAAAACCATTACTTGTCACCTGGGGAATGGAAGGAAAAGAAAAAGGGATGATCTATGATACTCAGTAAGGGTAAAAAAACATAGATATATAAGTATATCATGAGTATAGGGGTATGTAAAGATGATAAAAACAATGGAAGATCATATACTTCTTATCAAATATCATACTAATTAAAAATAGAATAAATATATTTGTATTTAATATGACATGAATTATAATGAATTCATAGAATATAATCCATAAAATCATAGAATTTACATAATGTAAGAAATTATGGAATATAAATAAACTTATAACATTTTGAACATGTATAATTATTAATAGGATCAATCATAAAGAACATTAAATTAAAACCATGTATAAATATATAGAAATGAAAAGCAGGTCTATGCATAAAATGATGGACATGAATATCAGGTCCACACCTAGAATTGTTGACATTAAATCTAGTTCCACATATAGAATTGTGAACTTGAAATCATGTTCATGCATGAAATATAAACCTCATGAGTTTTCCATCTTTAAGAAATGCATTATAGGAATATATTAATGGGGTTTCTTAAACAACATTCCCTAAAAATATAATACATTTATAGATAGAATATTAATGGTATTCTTGAAACAATAAAAAATTATGAAATCATTTGTGGGGAAGGATTTTGATATATCACTTGAAAAATAAATTTTATTTAAAATAATTTTTAAAGAATAATAAGTTTTCAAAAACCATTTCATTTAAGGAACATTGATAACATATAAAGGAATAAAGGAAATTGTAACATCCCAGGTAAATAATGAATAAAGAATTTTCATATTTATTAATATTTACGAATTAAATATTAATTTTATTTTAAAGGGGTTGCTATGTTCGATAGCGTACCCGATACGCAACGATGAGTTTCTTTGAAACTTACGTAGCACACTAGTAATAAAATAATATTATTTTAAATGTTAGTTAACAAGTAGCCATTGTACTGGCGGGAATGGATAGAAATAACTAAAATATGATTAGATATGTTTTTAAATGTTTATACATTTACCCAATAAAAGATAAAGGCTTAAAATACGGAAAGAGTTCAATTTTAGGGCATATATACTCTAATTTTCACTAAAGGTTCACTTATCACCTTTTAATGGTGAAACGTCATTAAATATAGTTTTGATCACTCTTATACATTATTTTGGACCAAATATAACTCTTCTTTAGAATCGGGACATCAAAATTTACTTTGTGTAAATTTTTGGTACCTTTCTGATAAAGTTCATTTTTTTATGAATAGTGTAAAATGTTGTATTTTAATTCAAAACCTCTTTTTAATCAAAATTATTTATATGATTATATTATTATTTTAATTGGTTTTAAAGTGAAATTAGAAAATATTTTTACCAGTTAATCCATTGGTGGTCATTGGAATCAATTTCACTTTGAAATTGGACTTAAACTGGTGTCAATCTTTTGATACTTATTGTTTCATAAAAACACGCTATTTGTCATGACAGCGGGAATTAATTATAAAATTAATTAATTTTACTTATATGTTTTGAATTTTGTAAAATGGACTTCATTTTTGAATTCGGAATATCAAATATATCTTAGGGTGAATTTTTGGTAATTTTCTGAAAAACTTCAATTTTTGATGAATAGTGAAACCACTAAGTGGTAATCAACCAAACTGATTTTTCAGTTAAATGAATGTTTACCACTAATGTGTATTGAATTTTGAAAATCCGACATACATGGTTGTCATTAAGAAGTAAAATGTGGTTCAATGAGATTAAATTAATTTTTTTGGTGAATAGTAACTTATTAAGTTCTTAATCGCGATTAGAGGTAATTAGTGTAGTTTAAGGTAAAAATGATATTATAAGAATGTGAAAACACCATGACACTTGTCCTACACCTATTGGGTGAGTCATGGCCGACCAATACAAGCCATGGGCCAACTTGAGGACCCCATGGAGCCACTTTAGTTGGAAAATGACATTAATATATTTTTATTTAATGTAAAAGTAAAAATGACACAAACATGATATGTTTCACTAAAACAATTTTTAAATGGGGTTATACAAGTCCGAATTTTGATTATAATTAGTCATTGGAAAGATAAAAAGATTTCCTACATCATATAAGTTTTTTTATTATTTTTAGACATTATATAAATTAAATTATATATGACATAATAATGATGCAGCGATGACATCATTATTTGACGATTTAAATAAAATGGAAAGATAATGAAAAATCTAAAACCTACACATGTCCAAAACCAATTGGATGAGTGGATTTAGAACCATTATCACCTTATCCACGAAATATATCAATGTGGGACCTTTTAAAACCGAAACACAGTTTCAAATAAAGTAATATTTCATTACTTTCCAAAAGTGCCCCTCCTCTTTTCTTATAAAAGGCCCCCACCTCTACCTCATTTCACACACTCCTCAAGCCTTTTTCTCGGCCAAACCCTGCCCAATTACTCTCTCCACATCCCTCTCCTAATAATAGAGGATTCCCATTGGGAATAATCCTTTCAAAGGAAGCCTTTAGGCTCAAATAAAAAGGGAGTTACACTCTTAAAGGTAATTCATTCTCTCTTGTTCATTTGTTTTATTTTGCTTCTCCAACCCTATAAACTCTTTTTATTTACTTCTTTTGTAACAACACCAGTATCTTAAATATACTAGGATGTTGTTATAATATTTCTTTGAGCTACACTCTCACACAACTACATCAAATGGTTAAAGAACATATGGTTTCCGTGGATGGCGAAATTCTGCCTCCCGAAACGATGATTGTTCAATACTCATTTAACACCTTCAAGGGTGGCCATTATGATGTCACTATTTTTATATATGATATATAATATGTTTATGTTTTCTTTATGCTTCTGTATTTTTCATTTTTGTCATAACTTTATGGTTTCCATTATGGGTAAATACGATATCTTCATTTAAGGAAGTGCGGACTACCGCCCCCTAAAAGTGATGTGATTCGTTAATGCCATATGTGGGACGTGTAAAGGATGGATTTAAAGTTATTATATATGATGTTATACTGGAATTATAATATACCTATATATCATTATTATTTCTTTCCATTAAAGTATGAGATAGAAATGAAAGTAGCGTTCATGCGTACGTACGGCTTACCGTCTCCATGAACGGTGCATTTCATTTCTTATCCCCAAATGTAATGTACTATTAAAATTACATGTATATAATGTATATATATAATTAATGATATATCTAAATGATGAATATAATTCTTGAATTAAAATATACATACCTCTCATTTAGTTTTAATTCCACTAATATGACAAAGAAATGAAAGTAGCGTTCATGCGTACGTACGGCTTACCGTCTCCATGAACGGTGCATTTCATTTCTTACCTCTAAATGATTATGTAATATTATAAATACATGTATATGATGGATATATATGATACATATTATATCCAAATCGGGAATTTAATTCTGGATATAAATAACTTTTGACCACATGAACAACATGTAATTGTAAGAAGCCAACTTTCGACTTAAGAACCAAATATTGACAAAACAAACATTATTAACTTAAATGGTTACATAATGTTTATAACATGGAAATAAGTGATATAAAAAGAATAATGAACTTTAAAAGGGTTCTTAATCAAGTATAAATTAACTCAAGTTTATTATTCAGGACGTTAAATAACGATCGAGTCAAGTCGGACCCGAGGTAAGGGACTTCGTCTCAATCTCCTTTCATTGAGGCATATTTCGTTTTATACACAAATTTCTTTTATACGGTGTATAAACTTCTTTTACTTTTAATTTTATACAAAAGGAATCTTTTTCTACGAAGCGTTTTACTAAACGACAAAAAGGAATGTTTTTTAACGTACGTGGTGACAACGACCTTTTCCGCCGCCGCGAGTATTATTTGATCTTTGGCTTTCTCAACAAGCCGTAATGTTTTTAGAATAAAATAAATACCATATACTCTTTTATGTATTTTGGTATTGAAAATAGTTTTGAAAAAGGATTCTATTATGTCAATATATTTATGTTATATTATGATTGGAATGTGGAAATGTTATCATTCCTTTATATTGGTTTTATGTTTTATGATTTTATATTGGTACTTGGACATTTTAATGGGTGGTTACGTTATAAACCATATGACGGGTGGTGCCGTGAATACCAGGACGGGTGGTTACGTTATAACCTCCAATGCATTGGGTATGGAAGTCGGCCGTATGGCTATTCCATTAAGTATGTATGGAAATTGGCCGTATGGCTATTCCATTAAGTGATATGTGTGGAAGTCGACCGTATGGTTATTCCACTTAAGTATGTTTATGTCCAAAGTTACCTTTATATATGTTATGTGTTCTTTTTATGGGTTTTATGGTAATGCTTTAGTTACAAAAAGGTAAGTAATGATACATTATTCAGTGAAGAGTTTTTACTACTTCATGAAGGTGAAGGTATTACTTTGATGGAGTATATATGGATTATTTGATGTTTGAAAAACTAACAGTTTTCATTCTTTCTGTATCCCTTACTGAGCTTTTTATACTCACCCCAAGATTTTTCGAAATGTTTTTCACAGGACATAAAGTGGAATAAGGTCAAGAATGGGATCAAGGTAATGTCATGCTATATAAAACATGGAATCTAGACATCTTTCATTTTAAAAGTTTTTATTTTATGGAAAATTAGTTGAAGTGTCTACTTTGTGATCTTTTAATATGTAATAGTTATGTTCTAATTCTCTAAAACTCTAAACCTGAAAAGATCCTCAATGTGAATTATTCATTTAATTCTATATTAAGTAAGGTTTAAGGCTGGGGCCTTATAGTTGGTATCAAAGGACGGTTTAGACAACTTTAGGAGTTAGAAAAGTGTTAAATTATAATATGATTGAAATGATATAGCATTTACGGATTACCATGTTGCTTCGCCTAAGATATTTCTGTGTTCAGAATGGTTTTCCGCAGAGGAAACAAAGCAGCTATGTTGGGACGACATCAGGAGGAAGATAACCTTCCAAATCAGCAACATGAGATGGTAGGAATCGGAACTGAACAGTTTGTGGCAGTGATGGCACAGTTGACTCAGGCTATAAATGGTGGTGGTATCCATGCACGAGATCAGCCAGATCAACCGCAGAGGAACATGTCAGTGGCGGAACATTTCATGAGGCAACATCCCCCATCATTCAGAGGATCATCTGACCCTGTGCAAGCTGAAGGGTGGATTAAAGCACTGGAGAAGATTTTTGATGTCATGGGGTGTTCAGAACATCAAATGGTTAGTCTTTCTGTTTACCGTTTTGAAGGTGAAGCTGATCAGTGGTGGTCGATGGTGAAAAATATAAGGGATAGTGATGAGATTGAGGATCTTCACTGGGACGAATTCAAAGGTATGTTTCTTGATAAATATTTTCCTAAGGTGGTTCTTCTTAGGATGGAAAAACAGTTCCTAGAATTGAGGCAGGAGGATGATTCAGTGGCTGCTTATGAAGAAAAGTTCACTCGATTGGAAAGGTATGCTCCAAACATCATACGAGATCTTGATAGTAAAATAAACCGTTTTTACTCAGGGTTAAATCCAAAGTATCGAAGGGCTTTAGCTTCTCGTGAGTTCAAAAGTTATGAAAAACTTGTTCGATGTGCGGAGAAGGTGGAAATGGAGTTTGCCGATGATCAGGTGTTCTATGACAAACAACAGAATAAGAGGTCTAGTTGGCAGGCAAAGGGGAAGAATTCATCAAAGAAGCCAGGAGATAAGAAAACCAAATATCCATCCTGTGAGAAGTTTGGTAAAATGCATCCTGGGGAATGTTTATCCATGTCTGGTAAGTGCTTTCGGTGTGGTAAGTCTGGTCATATTTCTCGTAACTGTAAGGAAGATGATCAAGCAGGAAATGAAAAGCCAACGGTGAGATGTTTTAAGTGTAATGAAATGGGTCATTATGCAAACGAGTTTCCAAAGAAGAACTCAACTGGGGGAATGCAGCCAGACTACAAGCAGAAAGGGGTGGTGAAATC
Source organism: Viscum album (assembly GCA_963277665.1). NCBI lineage: Eukaryota > Viridiplantae > Streptophyta > Magnoliopsida > Santalales > Viscaceae > Viscum > Viscum album. The sequence goes on along the minus strand of OY728126.1, from coordinate 2,112,540,952 downwards.
CTTTGCAACAACTTCAGCAGATGTTGGGCCATCGAATGAAGTGGTATCAGCTCCAGGGAGCTCATTATTTTTCAAAGATTGACTTGAGGTCAGGGTACCATCAGTTGAAAGTAAAAGGAGCAGACGTTCCAAAGACTGCGTTCCGTACTAGATATGGCCATTTTGAATTTGTAGTTATGCCTTTTGGGTTAACCAATGCACCTACTGTATTCATGGACCTTATGAATAAAATTTTCCATGAGTTCTTGGATAAGTTTGTGTTTGTGTTTTGAGGTTTGTGAAGTGGTTATGTGTGCCTTGTGATTCACAGTTGAAGAATGAGTTGTTTTTTCATCGTGGCAGTACTGAGATGTACAGAGGTCTGCGGGAGTATTACTGGTGGGATGGAATGAAAAGAGACATTTCTGATTTTACTGTGAAGTGTTTGACATGTCAACAGGTTAAAGCAGAGCGGCAGTTACCGAAAGGGATGCTTCAGCCTTTACCAGTGCCATAGTGGAAATGGGAAAACATATCCATGGACTTTGTTGTGGGATTACCGAGGACATCTCGAGGTAATAATGCAATCTCGGTTATTGTTGATCGCTTGACCAAATCATCTCATTTCCTTTCTATACGAGATACTTTCTCTCTAGATCAACTTTCCCATTTGTATCTTAAAGAGATAGTCAGGTTACATGGACTTCCTCTCTCCATTGTATCAGATCGTGATCCCAGGTTTACTTCTAACTTTTGGAAAGGACTTCAGAAGTCGTTGGTTACTGAATTAAATTTCAGTACAGCTTTTCATCCTCAATCAGATGGGCAGTCAGAACGAACAATTCAGACCTTGGAGGATATGATACGAGCGTGTTCTATGGATTATCAGGGAAGATGGGACCAACATCTTTATTTGGTTGAGTTTTCTTATAATAACAGTTTTCATTCCAGTATACAGATGGCACCATTTGAGGCATTATATGGGATGCAGTGTCGAACTCCATCATTTTGGAATGAAGTGGGTGAAAGGAAGCTGATGGGACCAAAATTGGTAGAAGAGATGGCAGAAAAATATCAGTTGATTCAGAAGCACATGAGAACAGCTCAGAGCAGGCAGAAGAGTTATGCGGATAACCGGAGGAAGGATCTATCTTTTGTGGTAGGTGATCATGTTTTTCTCAAGGTTTCTCATTAGAAAAGTGTGATGATATTTGGTAAGAAAGGAAAGCTGAGTCCAAGGTTTATTAGACTATACAAAATTCTGGAAAGAGTTGGATCAGTTGCATACCGAGTGGCTTTACCTCCGAGTTTATCTCAGGTACACAATGTTTTTCACGTTTCGATGTTGAGAAAGTATATGCCAGATCCATCTCATGTTTTGAGCCCAAAGGTAGTTCAGCTGGAAGAGAACCAATCTTTTGAGGATCAACCGGTCCAAATTCTTGACCACATGGAGCAAGTGTTACGGAATAAGGTGATTCATCAGGTAAAGGTTTTGTGGAAAAACCATGTGATTGAAGAGGCAACGTGGGAATCTGAAAATGCTATGAGGGATAAATACCCCCACTTATTTTGATAAGTGAATAAAATTGCGAGGACACAATTCCCAAAAGGGGGGAAGGTTGTAACATCCCAGGTAAATAAAGAATAAAGAATTTTCATATTTATTAATATTTACGAATTAAATATTAATTTTATTTTAAAGGGGTTGCTATGTTCGATAGCGTACCCGATACGCAACGATGAGTTTCTTTGAAACTTACGTAGCACACTAGTAATAAAATAATATTATTTTCAATGTTAGTTAACAAGTAGACGTTGTACTGGCGGGAATGGATAGAAATAACTAAAATATGATTAGATATGTTTTTAAATGTTTATACATTTACCCAATAAAACATAAAGGCTTAAAATACGGAAAGAGTTCAATTTTAGGGCATATATACTCTAATTTTCACTAAAGGTTCACTTATCACCTTTTAATGGTGAACCGTCATTAAATATAGTTTTGATCACTCTTATACTTTATTTTGGACCAAATATAACTCTTCTTTAGAATCTTGACATCAAAATTTACTTTGTGTAAATTTTTGGTACCTTTCTGATAAAGTTCATTTTTTTATGAATAGTTTAAAATGTTGTATTTTAATTCAAAACCTCTTTTTAATCTAAATTATTTATATGATTAGATTATTATTTTAATTGGTATTAAAGTGAAATTAGAAAATATTTTTACCAGTTAATCCAATGCTGGTCATTGGAATCAATTTCACTTTGAAATTGGACTTAAACTGGTGTCAATCTTTTGATACTTATTGTTTCATAAAAACATGCTATTTGTCATGACAGCGGGAATTAATTATTAAATTAATTAATTTGACTTATATGTTTTGAATTTTGTAAAATGGACTTCATTTTTGAATTTGGAATATCAAATATAGCTTAGGGTGAATTTTTGGTAATTTTCTGAAAAACTTCAATTTTTGATGAATAGTGAAACCACTAAGTGGTAATCAAGCAAACTGATTTTTCAGTTAAATGAAAGTTTACCACTAATGTGTATTGAATTTTGAAAATAAGACATACATGGTTGTCATTAAGAAGTAAAATGTGGTTCAATGAGATTATAATAATTTTTTGGTGAATAGTAACTTATTAAGTTCTTAATCGCGATTAGAGGTAATTAGTGTAGTTTAAGGTAAAAATAATATTATAAGAATGTGAAAACACCATGACACTTGTCCTACACCTATTGGGTGAGTCATGGACGACCAAGACAAGCCATGGGCCAACTTGAGGACCCCATGGAGCCACTTTAGTTGGAAAATGACATTAATATATTTTTATTTAATGTAAAAGTAAAAATGACACACACATGATATGTTTTACTAAAACAATTTTGCAATTGGGTTATACAAGTTCAAATTTTGATTATAAATAGTAATTGGAAAGATAAAAAGATTTCATACATCATAGTATTTTTTTTATGATTTTTAGACATTAAATAAATTAAATTATATTTGACATAATAATGATGCAGCGATGACATCATTATTTGACGATTTAAATAAAATGGAAAGATAATGAAAAATCTAAAACCTAAACATGTCCAAAACCAATTGTATGAGTGGATTTAGAACCCTTATCACCTTATCCACGAAATATATCAATGTGGGACCTTTTAAAACCGAAACACATTTTCAAATAAAGTAATATTTCTTTACTTTCCAAATGTGCCCCTCCTCTCCTCTTATAAAAGGCTCCCACCTCTTCCTCATTTCACACACTCCTCAAACATTTTTCTCGGCCAACCCCTGCCCAATTACTCTCTAAACATCCCTCTCCTCATCCTAGAGGATTCCCTTTGGGAATAATCCTTTCAAAGGAAGCCTTTATGCTCAAATCAAAAGGGAGTTACACTCTTAAAGGTAATTCATTCTCTCTTGTTCATTTGTTTTATTTTGCTTCTCCAACCCTCTAAACTCTTTTTATTTACTTATTTTGTAACAACACCAATATCGTCAATATACTAGAATGTTGTTATAATATTTATTTGAGCTAAACTCTCACACAACTACATCAAATGGTTAAAGAACATACGGTTTCCGTGGATGGCGAAATTCTGCCTCCCGAAACGATGATTGTTCAATACTCATTTAACACCTTCAAAGGTGGCCATTATGATGTCACTATTTTTATATATGATATATAATATGTTTATGTTTTCTTTAAGCTTCTGTATTTTTCATTTTTGGCATACCTTTATGGTTTCCATTATGGGTAAACACGATATCTTCATTTAAGGATGTGCGGACTACCGCCCCCTAAAAGTGATGTGATTCGTTAATGCCATATGTGGGACATGTAAAGGATGGATTTAAAGTTATTATATAAGATTTTATACTGGAATTATAATATACCTCTATATCATTATTATTTCTTTCCATTAAAGTATGAGATAGAAATGAAAGTAGTGTTCATGCGTACGTACGGCTTACCGTCTCCATGAACGGTGCATTTCATTTCTTATCCCCAAATGTAATGTACTATTAAAATTACATGTATATAATATATATATATAATTAATGATATATCTAAATGATGAATATAATTCTGGAATTAAAATATACATACCTCTCATTTAGTTTTAATTCCACTAATATGACAAAGAAATGAAAGTAGCGTTCATGCGTACGTACGGCTTACCGTCTCTATGAACGGTGCATTTCATTTCTTACCTCTAAATGATTATGTAATATTATAAATACATGTATATGCTTGATATATATGATACATATTATATCCAAATCGGGAATTTCATTCTGGATATAAAGAACTTTTGACCACATGAACAACATGTAATTGTAAGAAGTCAACTTTCGACTTAAGAACCAAATATTGACAAAACAAACATTATTAACTTAAATGGTTACATAATGTTTATAACATGGCAATAAGTGATATAAAAAGAATAATGAACTTTAAAAATGTTCTTAATCAAGTATAAATTAACTCAAGTTTATTATTCAGGACGTTAAAGAACGATCGAGTCATGTCGGACCCGAGGTAAGGGACTTCGTCTCAATCTCCTTTCATTGAGGCATATTTCGTTTAATACACAACTTTCTTTTATACGGTGTATAAACTCCTTTGACTTTTACTTTTATACAAAAGGAATCTTTTTCTACGAAGCGTTTTACTAAATGACAAAAAGGAATGTTTTTTTAACGTACGCGGTGACAACGACCTTTTCCGCAGCCGCGAGTATTATTTGATCTTTGGCTTTCTCAACAAGCCGTAATGTTATTAGAATAAAATAAATACCATATACTCTTTTATGTATTTTGGTATTGAAAATGGTTTTGAAAAAGGATTCTATTATGTCAATATATTTATGTTATATTATGATTGGAATGTGGAAATTTTATCATTCCGTTATATTGGTTTTATGTTTTATGATTTTATATTGGTACTTGGACATTTTAACGGGTGGTTACGTTATAAACCATATGACGGGTGGTGCCGTGAATACCAGGACAGGTGGTTACGTTTTAACCTCCAATGCATTGGGTATGGAAGTCGGCCATATGGCTATTCCATTAAGTATGTATGGAAATTTGTCGTATGGCTATTCCATTAAGTGATATGTGTGGAAGTCGACCGTATGGTTATTCCACTTAAGTATGTTTATGTCCCAAGTCACCTTTATATATGTTATGTGTTCTTTTTATGGGTTTTATGGTAATCCTTTGGTTACAAAAAGGCAAGTAATGATACATTATTCAGTGAAGAGTTTTTTACTACTTCATGAAGGTGAAGGTATTACTTTGATGGAGTATATATGGTTTATTTGATGTTTGAAAAACTAACAGTTTTCATTCTTTCTGTATCCCTTACTGAGCTTTTTATGCTCACCCCAAGTTTTTTCGAAATGTTTTTCACAGGACTTAAAGTGGAATAAGGTCAAGGATGGGATCAAGGGAATGTCATGCTATATAAAACATGGAATCTAGACATCTTTCTTTTTAAAAGTTTCTATTTTATGGAAACTTAGTAGAAGTGTCTACTTTGTAATCTTTTAAGATGTAATAGTTATGTTCTAATTATCTAAAACTCTAAACCTGAAAAGATCCTCAATGTGAATTATTCATTTAATTCTATATTAAGTAAGGTTAAGGCTAGGGCCTTATAGAAATAATTTAAAACAGCTCTTGAGAATAATATAAATTCTGTTTTTAAGAAGAATCATTTTATTAAAATGAAACACAATTTTAAAATAAAATATTTTATTTGAAAATAAACTTGTAAACTTTAATTGGAAGAATCAGGATAATTTGGTGTCATGAATACGTAAATATCCATCCATTCAAAATAATTTAATAAAACATTCTTCTTGTTATTTTTTTCGAAAAAGTCAAAAAACTACCTCATTTGGAAAACAAAATAAATATTCCTTTAAATCCTTAGAGTATAAATTAAAAATTGGTTGAAATGAATTTAAACATATATAGCAGAGCATCACAATATATTATAAAAAAAATTTATAAAACAATTACAATAATGATAAATATTCCCTAATGGACACATAATATGAAACAATCCCAAATATAGAAGAGCATTGTGAAATCAATACACATCACTTTTTAATCAATTGAATCGTATTCCCCATGTGAGAAAAGAATGTTATAAGAATATAGAAATATAATAATATTTTGTATAAGACACATAAAATGTATTCCTGGGAAGTATATAAACAACTTATAACAAATAGGTATTTGATAAGACACTTGTCTCGCAAAAATAAAGGCGAGACATAAATCTATTACATTGTGTCTTGACTCTCTTTGTACTCGAACAATATTCTTTTATAATAAATATATGATTGTTATATATATTTTACAAAAGAATATTCTTATATCTAATACCACTTATTTATTGATTAGGAATATATATTACCCACTTTTTAATGATAATATGTTATTGTTTCACTTCGGGTAATATTCACTTTGTTCTTCACATGTGCCTGAATTTGTTACTTCATTAGTCATTATACTTATATTATGATTCAATGAAAGTAAATATTGACATAAATATCATTTATATCCTATATATTTATTTTACAAAAACATATATCATAAAGATGTATGAAATAGAATACACCGTTCCTGTATATGGTAAGTCTTACGTACTCATTAATGATGTTACAATTTTAATTGTCATATAGAATGAATTTTTGTAAATAAAATATGTTTATAAATTTATGTATATATAAATAAGTATGCTTGTAGAATTATTATATCATATATAACATATCATATCACTAAACCCATCCTTAATACATTCCATAGGGTGTGTGAATGAGTCACATCGCTTTGAGGAGGCGATAATCCACACTTTCTCAAATGAGATTATCATATTAACATAAAATGGAAGGTAAAAAGGTATGTGTGGTGAAAATGAAAAAACAAGATTAAATACATATTTAATATTATATATAACTTATATATATATATTTTCCATGATAATGGAAATGATGATTGGTGGTAAAAAAATGAAGATTCCTCATTTTGTGAGGTAGTAGATCACCATACACAGAAACAATATGTTCAATATCCATTAGATTAAATTGTGTGTATGTTTTTTTTGAAACCATAGAATAAATAAATTCGAGTTTATATAGTATACTCCTCTTTTGCTAAAATATTTTAATTATTATTGTGTAGGGGGTGGAGTAGGAAAATTATGAACTCATTTTGATAGAAGACGATACTCTTAATCGAGTAACACCAATTAGTATGTTCCAAAACGCTTCCTTGAGTTTCCCTATGGCAAAGGTAAGGATTATTAAAGGAATGAAGGAATGTTGTGAGAACATATGGTCAGGGTTTAGCCAAGCCAAAAGTCTTTATATGTGTGAATAAAATAAAAGTATAAACGGCTTCTTAAAAGAGGGAAGAGGGCACTATTGGAACTCCAAAACTATTTATTTTTGATAAATTGATTTTTGATTTCAAATACATCCAAACTAACTTTTTTCATATATGAGACGATTATGGGTCGAAATCCCCTCAACTAATAAATTTTAGATATGTTTAATTCAAAAAATTAACCTTATATTTGGGCATTAACCCATAGTTAAACCATTTAACTCATATCATGGCATATGATCGTTTTTCACGATAGAATTAATATAGTTACAATAAAATATCAAGCGATCTCAAATTGGATTATTTATAAAAAATTTAACATTAACATAGTTATTTTAACACATTCTATATTTTTATGAATTTTATAGCATTTAATATATTATTATTTATTTATATGTATCATTTTTTTGGATTTTGATACTATTCAATATATTCAATTTTTAAAATAAAATTCAAACATGATAACTTTGAAAAAAAAATTCAATATATTAATAACATTTATATTTTATCTATTAATTTTATTTTCATTAATTATGTTGAATTATATATTTTTTAATATTTTTAATATCATTTTTTTGAAATCTCAATTAAGTAAATTATTTCTGCATCATTATTATACAAGCCTTTATTTAAATTTTATTTTCTATAAAAATAAAAAATAAATTTCCAGGATTAATATAGATTTCATATATTTATAATGAATATTTTTTGTTAAATTTTTGTTTTTTATATCCCAATATTACAAATTATTTAGTTATTAAAATTTGAATATGAGTTTTTAACTATTCATTAAATAATGTAAAATAAATGTCCTAATCATACACATGTAAGGTAGATTAAAAATGAAAAAACTAATCCAATTAAATTAGGATAAATGATATGGTAATTTTATATTATTATAATATTATTTTTACCTTTATTTACCATTATTAACCTTTAACTGTGGTACATGAAATTCAAAAGTTTCTATTCATAAAAAATACATTAATCATATTAGACCACATATTTCATACTGATTACATCCATGCGTTTCCATTTTTCAAAATTCAATTCAATGAGGCGGTAAAATTAGGTTTAGTTCTGATCTCACAAATATGGGTATATGGTTTTTTAAAATAAACGTTCAAAAGCTAAATAATTTTTTATATCTATTTTTGATATAGAAATGGTTCTAAGGACTTGCAGTAGGTTAATGTATGTATTATTTACCTATTGTGAATATAATTTATTTTTACAACATATTAATTAATTAATTGAAATAGTATGGTTTTAAATACAAAGCAGTATTTTTCACTATTCAACAAAAATCGAATATTTTTGAAAAAAATCCAAAATTCACCCTAAGATAATTTTGATTTTATGAATTAAAAAATATTTATTATGTTATTAAAATAAATTTATTTTATTTTCTAGAATCAGTTTTATTGTTTTTCATAGAAACACATGAAAATCAGTTCATTTGTGAAAATATTCATTTTAAACATTTAATGACTTTACCAAAAATTATATTTTTCGTTATCAAAACAATTATGAGTAATATAAAAAAGTAGTTATTACTATTAATGATACATGTTTAATGGATTGGTTATAACTATATTATTTGAATAATTATAATAGTAATGTGTTATTTCATAAAAACACGTTGTTGTGTCTAACACAAGCCAAGTCGGTGTTGCATGTAGTGAAAGATTCTCATGGTGTTTTATATAACACAATAAAAAATCAGTGCTTTTTATTATTAAAAAATACATATTCAATGTTTCATGAAGTGAAAATATCAATATATTTACTCATTTTGAAATATAATTCCCAATAACTCAGGGTGTTACAACCAAACAATTGAAACACACACCCTTACAATAGTTTAGATCGATCTTTGACAAGGAATGGTTTTGTTGCCACCATTGGTGAGATCCTCTGTAACATCCCAAGTAAGTAATTAATAATATATATTTTTATCTATGTCTATTAATGAATTAGATAGTGTTTTAGAGGCTTAAAATGAAAATAAATCCAATCTTAAGCATGTAATACACTAATATTTTTAAAAGATTGTTTTACTGCCTTTTGATGGAAAACCCTTTTTAAATATATCTTTTGACAATTTTATAATATATTTTTGTCAAAATAAACTTATTCTTTAGTATTGGGACATCAAAATTTACTTTGTTTGAATTTTTGGTATATTTCGGACAATGTTCATTTTTTTATGAATAGTGAAAAATACTGCATTTCACATCAAAACTGCTTTTTAATCTAATTAATTTATATGATTAGATTATCTTTTGAATTTGTCTTAATGTGTAATATGAATATATTTTTACCATTTAATCCAATGTTGGTCATTGGAATCAATTTCACTTTGAAATTTGACTTAAACTAGTGTTAATCTTTTGATACTTATTGTTTCATAAAAACATGCTATTTTGCTCTGACAGCGGGAATTAATTATTAAATTAATTAATGTGACTTATATGTTTTAAATTTTTTAAAATAGACTTCATTTTTGAATTCAGAATATCAAATATAGATTAGGGTGAAGTTTTGGTATTTTTCTGAAAAACTTCAAATTTTGATGAATAGTGAAATCACTAAGTGGTAGTTAAAGAAACTAATTTTTCGTTTAAATGAAATTTTTCCACCTTTGTGTTTTGAATTTCAAAAATCCGACATACATGGTTGTCATTAAGAAGTAAAATGTTGTTCAATGTGATAAAAATAATTTTTTGGTGAATAGTAACTTATTATGTTTTTAATCGCGATTAGAGGTAATTAGTGTAGATTAAGGTAAGAATAATGTTTTAATAAAATGAAATGACCGAGAAACATGTCCTAACCTCATTGGATGTGTCATGGACGACCAATAAAAGCCATGGGTCAACTTGGAGACCCCATGGAGCCACTTTGGTTGGGAAATTACATAAATAACATTTTATTTAATGTTAAAGTAAATATGACACAAACATGGGATATTTTACTAAAACCATTTTTACATGGGGTTATACAAGTCATATTTTTTACTATAAATAGTCATTGGAAAGATAAAAAGCTATCCTACATCATTGTATATTTTTTATAATTTTTTGACATTAAATAAATAAATGTATTTATGACATCATAATGATGTTGCGATTACCTCATTAATAAAGGATATAAATAAAATGAAAAGATAATGTAAAATCTATGACCTAAACATGTCCAAAACCTATTTGATGGGTGGATTTATAACCCTTATCACCTTATCCTAGAATTATATCAATGTGTTACCATTTAAATCCGAAACTCATTTTCAAATAATGTAATATTTCATTACTTTCCAAGAGTTCCCCTCCTCTCCTCTTATAAAAGGCCCCCACCTCTACCTCTTTTCCCACACTCCCAAAGCCTTTTTATCGGCCAACCCCTGCCCAGTTTGGCTCTCCACATCCCTCTATTACTCCTTGAAGCCTCACATTGGGCAGAAGTCTTCCCAAGGAAGCCATTGAGATCAAACCAAAGGGAGTTACCCGATTTTAAGGTAATGTCTTCTTTTGAGTCCTTTTGTTTTATTTTGCTTCTCCAACCCCCTAAACTCTTTTTATTATTTTATTTTGTAAAAAATCCAGTATCCTAAATATACTAGGATATTTTTATAATAAGTATTCGAGCTACACTTACACACACCTACATCTAATGGTTAAAGAACATACTGTTTCTGTGGATGGCGAATTTCTGCCTCCCGAAACGATGATTGTTTTACATTTTTTTAACACCTTCAAAGGTGGCCATTAAGATGTAACTATATTTATATATGATATATAATATGTTTATGTTTTACTTAAGCTTATGTATTTTTCATTTTGGGTATACCTTTATGGTTTCCATTATGGGTAAACGCGATATCTTCATTTAAAGAAGTGCGGACTACCGCCCCCTCAAAGTGAGTTGATTCATTAAATACCATATGTGGGATGTATAAAGGATGGAACAATGATATTATATATGATATTATACTGGAATTATAATATACCTTTATATCATTATGATTCCATTCTATAAAATACGAAATATAAATGAATGTAGCATTCATGCGTACGTACAGCTTACCGTCTCCATGAACGGTGCATTTCATTTCTTACCTCTAAATGACTATGTAATATTATAAATGCATGCATGTACTGGATATATATGACATATATGATATCTACATCATGAATACCATTCTGGATATAATGGATACATGAACAACTTGTAATTATAAAGGGCTTATTTTTGACTCAAGTACCAATGATCTTTAAAACTACCGTTATTAACTTAGATAATTACATAGTGTTAATGACATGGAAATAAGTGATATAAAAGGAATAATGAACTTGAAAAAGGGTCTTAAACAAGTATAAATTAACTCCAGTTTATTATTCAGGAGATTAGGGAATGACCGAGTCAAGTCGGACCCGAGGAATGGGACTTCGTCTCAAACTCCTTTCATTGAGGCATATTTTATTTTATACACAACTTTCTTTTATACGGTGTATAAACCCCTTTGACCTTTACATTTATTCAAAAGGAATCTTTTTTATACGAAGCGTTTACTAAACGAAAAAAGGGAATGTTTTTGTCGTACGTATGCAGCGACAACGACTTCTCCGTCGTCATGACCGTTATTTGAGTTTCAGCTTCCTCTACAATCCATACCTTATTTTTAAAAGAAAAATAAATACCATGTGTTACTTTTCTTTTATTTTGGTATCGAAAATGGTTTTCATAATTTTTTTATATCAATGTGTTGTATTGATATCTTGTGATTGAAAGGTGGGAATTTTATGTTTCCTTTATGCATGTTTTAGGTGATACGATTATGTTGAGGTTCTTGGGAATAATTATGAAGACATGTGGTTCTGTGATAAACTAAGCGCAGGTGAGCCCGATATAGCTCTCCAATGCATTGGGTAACGCGAAGGAGTGAAATGTTAAGGTTTCTCCGAAGAGATTTAGGGAATATACTGTGATGGGTATTCCAAACGTAACCAAGAGGGTTACTCCCTACGTAAGTATGTTATGAATGCCTCAAGTTACCTTTATGTCTAATGATTTATATGATTTATTCATGATTTGATGAGGTATGTTAAAGTGATTATGTTTTATGGGTATAGTATGATTTCATTCTTATGTATATATGAACTCATGTTTCCTTTCCATATTTTTATAACCCATACTGAGATTTTTATGCTCATCCCAAGTTTTTTTGAAATGTTTTTCACAGGTCAAGGGAAAGGTACATGATATGATGATAGTGTCAAGGAAGTGTCAAGAAAGAATCCATGTTTTATTTTAAATATGTTTCCATTGATGGAAATGAATAATACTATATTTATGCAACCACTTTGTTTATATGTCGAATGCAATGCATGTTTTATGATCTAATTCTCTAAAAATCTAAACCTGAAAAGATCCTCAATGTGTAATCTTGTAATAACTCAAGATTAAGTAAGGTTTAAGGCTGGGGCCTTATAGTTGGTATCAGAGGTCGGTTTAGATAACTTTAGGAGGTATAATTCTATTAAATGATTATCCAAAAATATTAATTTATGGTATGATTGAAATGATATAGCATTTAGAGATTACCATGTTGCTTCTCTTAAGATATTTCTGTGTTAAGAATGGTTTTTCATAGCGGAAATAGAACAGATTTTCTGGGAAGGCGTACAGAGGGAAATGACCTTTCAAATCAGTATCCTGAGATGGTCAGAATCAGAACTAAACAATTTGTTGCAGTGATGGATCAGTTAACTCAGGTGAAAAATGTTGGTTGTTTTTATTGATGATATTTTGGTGTTTTCTAAAAGTAAATAGGAGCATGAAAGACATTTAAGGGTTATCTTTCAAACCTTAAAAGAATAGAAACTGTATAGAAAATTCAGTAAGTGTGAGTTTTGGTTGCAAAAAATTTCTTTCCTTGGTCTTATTGTTTCTAAAGATGGAATAACTGTTGATCCTGCAAAAAGCAAAAGTTGTGGAAGACTATCCAAGACCCACAAATGTAACCATAATTCATAGCTTCCTTGGTTTGGCAGGTTATTACCGAAGGTCTGTTAGAATTTTTTCACGGTTATCTAGTCCAATGACTAAGCTAACTTGGAAGGGTGTTAAGTTTATCTGGACAATATAATGTGATGATTGTTTTCAGGAATTGAAAAGAAGATTGGTGAATGCTCCAGTTTTGGCACTACCTTCTAGGAATGGTGAGTTTGTTATATACAGTGATGCTTCATTGAAAGGAATTGGTTGCGTCCTAATGCAGAATGACCAGGTAATTGCTTATACTTCACGACAGTTGAAAACTCATGAGGTAAATTACCCTAAACATGATTTGGAATTAGCTGTTGTTGTTTTCTCTTTAAAGATTTAGAGGCATCATTTGTATGGAGTAAAGTGTGAAATATATACCGATCACAAAAGTTTAAAATATATATTCACTCAGAAAGAGTTAAACATGAGACAGAGGAGATGGATGGAATTAATCAAGGATTATGATTGTACAATTCATTACCATCCGGGAAAAGCAAATAAAGTGGCTGATTCTTTGAGTCAAAAAAGTAATGCTTCATTAGCAATATTGCGTTTGGAATGTGATCCTTTGGTTAAGGATTTGATGAACTTTGTCATATAAGTTGTTGGTGCAGGAAGTTCTTCTGTTTCGTTTCAGGTATGAGTGAGATCATCTCTATCAGATAGAATCAAGAAAGCACAGAAGAAAGACATTGAGTTGCAGAAAAAGGTAGAGCTGGTTCAGAAAGGTAAGTTCCCTGAATTCAAAATTGATAATGATTGTGTTTTGAGATTTGGGAAGAGATTGTGTGTGCCTTGTGATTAGCAGTTGGAGAGAGAGTTGTTATGTGATATTCATAGTTCTCCGTTTTCAGTTCATCCAGATAGTACTAAGATGTATTAAGATCTTTGGGAGTATTACTGGTGGGATGGAATGAAAAGAGATATTGCTGACTTTACTGTGAAGTTTTTGACTTGTCAACAGGTTAAAGCAGAGCGGCAGTTACTGAAAGGGATGCTTCAGCCTCTACGAGTGCCAGAGTGGAAATGGGAGAATATATCCGTGGACATTGTTGTTGGATTACCAAAGACATCTCGATGTAATAATGCAATCTGGGTTATTGTTGATCGCTTGACCAAGTCTGCTCATTTCCTTTCTATACGAGATACTTTTTCCCTAGTTCAAATTTCCCATTTGTATCTTAAAGAGGTAGTCAGGTTACATAGAGTTCCTCTCTCCATTGTATCTGACCGTGATCCCAGGTTCACCTCTAACTTTTAGAAAGGCCTTCAGAAGTCTTTAGGTACAGAATTAAATTTTAGTACAGCTTTTCATCCTCAATCAGATGGGCAGTCAGAACAAACAATTCAGACCTTGGAGGATATGCTACGAGCTTGTTCGATGGATTATCAGGGAAGTTGGGACCAACATCTTTCTTTGGTTGAATTTTCATATAATAACAGTTTTCATTCTAGTATACAGATGGCACCACTTCAGGCATTATATGGGAAGTGGTGTCGAACTCCAGCTTTCTGGGATGAAGTGGGTGAAAGGAAGTTGATGGGACCAGAATTGGTAGAATAGATGGCAGACAAAGTTCAGTTGATTCAGAAGCACATGAGAACAGCTCAGAGCAGGTAGAAGAGTTATGCGGATAACTAGAGGAAGGATCTATCTTTCGAGGTAGGTGATCATGTTTTTATCAAGGTTTCTCCTTGGAAAAGTTTGATGAGATTTGGTAAGAAAGGAAAGTTGAGTCCAAGGTTTATTGGAACATATGAAATTCTGGAGAGAGTTGGATCAATTGCATACCAGGTGGCTTTACCTCCGAGTTTATCTCAGGTACACAATGTTTTTCACGTTTCAATGTTGAGAAAGTACATGCCGGATCCATCTCATGTTTTGAGTCCAGAGGTAGTTCAGCTAGAAGAGAACCTATCTTATGAGGAACAACCGGTCCAGATTCTTGACCACAGGGATAAAGTGTTACGGAATAAGATGATTAATCAGGTAAAGGTTTTGTGGAAAAACCACATGATGGAAGAGGCAACATGGGAATCTGAAAATGCAATGAGGGATAAGTACCCTCATTTATTCGATAAGTAAATAAATTTGTGGGGACGCAATTTTCAAAAGGGAGGAAGGATGTAACATCCCATGTAAGTAATGAATAATAGATATTTTTATCTCTGTCTATTAATGAATTAGATAGTGTTTTAGAGGCTTAAAATGAAAATAAATCCAATCTTAAGCATGGAATACACTAATATTTTTAAAAGATTATTTTACTGCCTTTTGATGGAAAAACCCTTTTTAAATATATATTTTTACAATTTTATAAGCTATTTTTGTCAAAATAAACTTATTATTTAGGATTGGGACATCAAAATTTACTTTGTGTGAATTTTTGGTATTTTTCGGACAATGTTCAATTTTTTATGAATAGTGAAAAATACTGCATTTTACATCAAAACTGCGTTTTAATCTAATTTATTTATATTATTAGATTATCTTTTTAATTGGTCTTAAAGTGTAATATGAATATATTTTTACCATTTAATCCAATGGTGGTCATTGAAATCAATTTCACTTTGAAATTGGACTTAAACTAGTGTCAATCTTTTGATACTTATTATTTCATAAAAACATGCTATTTTGCTCTGACAGCGGGAATTAATTATTAAATTAATTACTGTGACTAATATGTTTTGAATTTTGTAAAATAGACTTCATTTTTGAATTCAGAATATCAAATATAGCTTAGGGTGAAGTTTTGGTATTTTTCTGAAAAAAATCAATTTTTGATGAATAGTGAAATCACTAAGTGGTAGTTAAAGAAACTGATTTTTCGTTTAAATGAAAATTTTCCACCATTGTGTTTTGAATTTCAAAAATCCGAAATACATGGTTGTCATTATGAAGTTAAATGTGGTTCAATGAGATTAAAATAATTTTTTGGTGAATAGTAACTTATTAAGTTTTTAATCGTGATTAGAGGTAATTAGTGTTGTTTAAGGTAAGAATAATGTTTTAATAAAATAAAATGACCTAGAAACATGTCCTAAACTTATTTTTTGTGTCATGGAAGACCATGAAAATCCATGGGTAAACTTGGGGACCCCATGGAGCCACTTTGGTTGGGAAATGACATAAATAACTTTTTATTTAATGTAAAAGTAAAAATGACAGAAACATAATATGTTTTACGAAAACAATTTTTCAATGGGGTTATAAAAGTCAGATTGTTTACTATAAATATTAATTGGAAAGATAAAAATATTTCCTACATCATAGTAGTTTTTTTATAATTTTTTGACATTAAATAAATAAATGTATTTATGACATCATAATGATGTAGCGATTACCTCATTAATAAAGGATTTAAATAAAATGAAAAGATAATGTAAAATCTATGACCTACACATGTCCAAATACTATTGTATTGGTGGATTCCTAACCCTTATCACCTTATCCTCTAATTATATCAATGTGGGACTATTTAAATCCGAAAATCATTTTCAAATAAAGTAATATTTCTTTACTTTCCAAGAGTGCCCCTCCTCTCCACTTATAAAAGGCCCCCACCTCTACCTCTTTTCCCACACTCCCAAAGCCTATGGCTCGGCCAACCCCTACCCATTTTGGATCTCCACATCCCTCTATTACTTCTTGAATCCTCAAATTAGGCATAAGTCTTCCCAACGAAGCCTTTGAGCTCAAACCAATGGGAGTTACCCGATTTTAAGGTAATGTCTTCTTTTGAGTCCTTTTGTTTTATTTTGCTTCTCCAACCCCCTAAAATCTTTTTATTATTTTCTTTTGTAACAAATACAGTATCCTCAATATACTAGTATGTTGTTATAAAAATGATTCGAGCTACACTTACACATACGTACATCTAATGGTTAATGAACATATTGTTTCCGTGGATGGCGAATTTCTGCCTCCCGAAACGATGATTGTTCAACATTCTTTTAACACCATAAAAGGTGGCCATTAAGATGTCACTATATATATATGATATATAATATGTTTAGGTTTTCCTTAAGCTTATTCATTTTTCATTTTGGGTATACCTCTATGGTTTCCATTATGGGTAAACACGATATCTTCATTTAAGGAAGTGCGGACTACCGCCCCCTCAAAGTGAGTTGATTCGTTAAATACCATATGTGGGACGTATAAAGGATGGAACTATGATATTATATATGATATTATATTGGAATTATAATATACCTTTATATCATTATGATTCTATTCTATAAAATATGAAATAGAAATGAAAGTAGCGTTCATGCGTACGTACGGCTTACCATCTCCATGACCGGTGCATTTCATTTCTTACCTCTAAATGATTATGTAATATTATAAATTCATGCATGTACTGGATATATATGACATATATGATATCTACATAATGAATACCATTCTGGATATAATGTATACATGAACAACTTGTAATTATAAAGGGCTTATTTTTTACTCAAGTACCAATGATCGTTAAAACGACCGTTATTAACATAAAAAATTACATAGTGTTCATGACATGGTAATAAGTGATATAAAAGGAATAATGAACTTGAAAAAGGTTCTTAAACAAGTATAAATTAAC
Organism: Viscum album; assembly: GCA_963277665.1. Taxonomy (NCBI): domain Eukaryota; kingdom Viridiplantae; phylum Streptophyta; class Magnoliopsida; order Santalales; family Viscaceae; genus Viscum; species Viscum album. Next base: position 2,112,522,906 of record OY728126.1, on the reverse strand, counting down.
TCAAGTTTATTATTCAGGAGATTAAGGAATGACTGGGTCATGTCGGACCCGAGGTATGGGACTTCGTCTCAATCTCCTTTCATTGAGGCATATTTTCTTTTATACACAACATTATTTTATACGGTGTATAAACCCTTTTGACTTTTACGTTTATTAAAAAGGAATATTTTTTATACGAAGCATTTTCTAAATGAAAAAAGGGAATGTTTTTGTCGTACGTATGCGGTGACAACTACTTCTCCACCGTCGTGACTGTTATTTGAGTTTCGGCTTCCTCTACAAGCCATACATTCTTTTTAAAAGAAAAATAAATACCATGTTTTACTTTTCAATTATTTTGGTATCGAAAATGGTTTTCATAATATTTTTATATCAATGTGTTGTATTGATATCTTGTGATTGAATGGTGGGAATGTTATGTTTCCTTTATGCATGTTTTATGTGATACGATTATGTTGAGGTTCTTGGGCATTATTATGAAGACGGGTGGTTCCGTGATAAACTAAGGGCGGGTGGGACGATATAGCTCTATAATGCATTGGGTAACGTGAAGGAGTGAAACGTTAAGGTTTCTCCGAAGAGATTTAGGGAATATACTGTGATGGGTATTCCAAACGTAACCAAGAGGGTTACTCCCTACGTAAGAATGTTATGAATGCCTCAAGTTACCTTTATGTCTTATGATTTCTATGATTTATTCATGATTTGATGAGGTATGTTAAAGTGCTTATGTTTTATGGGTATAATATGATTTCATTATTATGTATATATGAACTCATGTTTCCTTTCCATATTTTTATTACCCATACTGAGATTTTTATGCTCATCCCATTTTTTTTGAAACGTTTTTCACAGGTCAAGGGAAAGGTACATGATATGATGATAGTGTCAAGGAAGTGTCAAGAAAGAATCCATGTTTTATTTTAAATATGTTTCCATTGATGGGAATGAAGAATACTATCTTTATGTAACCACTTTTTTTATATGTGGAATGCAATGAAAGTTTTATGATCTAATTCTCTTAAACTCTAAACCCGAAAAGATCCTCAATGTGTAATCTTGTAATAACTCAAGATTAAGTAAGGTTTAAGGTTGGGGCCTTATATCCTCCAACTCGGCTGGTAGGACAATTCATGATATGATCCTAGTCTATTGACGTTTTCCAAGAAATTTCTCCTCCAATTGTTTCTAGGTCTACACGGTTTTTTGGCCAACCCTAAGACAATTTCCTTAATTGTAAAATTATAGAGGAAAAAGTTGTTGTGATAAACAAAAATAAAATAAATTTATTTTAAAATTGAATTTATCTATTTCATGGCCCAAAAACGTTTTCACAAATGATCCAAGATGACCAATGTTAGGTCATGTCTAGGTTAAAGCTTTTATACTAAATTCAAGGGTTCCCTGAGATTTTGGATTTAGGAACTCATTCGGGATTTTTTATTATTTTTTAGGAACACAAAACTTGCATGCTATTAAATATTTCAATATTTTTAAACAATTTTATCTGGGCACACCAAGCCTTAGAATCACATTCCATCTGAGTGCCTGGTCTCGAAATCAATCCCTCTAATATACAAAAATAATACACTAAAAATTCCGATATGTAACACATTTCATGTAGTTAGGGTGAATTGGATATTTATCAATGCATAACCAAAGTATGAAATTAATCCTATGAAATTTTAATATATCATGTAATTATATTTCATTATATTAATAGAAAGTAAAATAATTCCATAAATTAAGAAAAAGGATACTGAAATAAATTGATTTTATTATAATAATATGTGATGTATCATATGTTGTTTTAAATCATCCCATGTTTATGTTTATTTGGCCTATAACATTCTACTCATCGTCCACCTACTTATAATCAATGCAATAAATGACCCTCTATAATTATATAACATTTTCTTTCATATGACCTATTTAATTTCTAGTCAAATTAATTAATAATATATTTTAATAACCATTTTATAATTTGGGATATTTAAAAATGGAATTTCCAAAGATCAAACCCTTGATTACCATTTCATGATTATATTTGGAGTATGAAAATAATTTTAGGTGAGTGGAATATAACACCTAGAGATTTAAAAATAGGTGAATTTATTTAAAGAGTATGTGACATGGAACACTGACCATAATAAACAAACCAAATGTATTTATTTTATTTAAATATTTTTTGATAGCATTCAGAACACAGAAACACAACTTAATGTAAACCATAATATTGTACTTCATTATAAACATACCATTAAATCAGTTTATGTTAATAGTCATAATTAAATTATAAAAAATATGGTTATTTCTTTTTAAAAATAAAATCGAAATCATTTAAATCAAAAGGATTAGTTTTCTAAAAAAAGTATTTTTTCTACAAGATTATTTAATCTCCCTTTCTTCATATAATTTAATAAAATTTATTACTGATTTTATAAATTTTTCATTATAAAATTAAAATAATTCTTAAAATTGGTTTATTAATATTAATTTGGGGTAAATTTTAATTTTTATATTCTAATATATTTCATTTCTACTGAATAGTTAAAAACTAAATTTTAATGGAAAAATTTTTTTTGTTTAAATAAATAATAATGATAACATAAATTTTTAACTGCATTTAAAGAACCATTATTTAAATTATATGTATATTAATAAAATTTAAATAATTGGAAAAAATTTCATGATGAATTTCTATATAAAAACTTTTATTAATTTTGAGCTTTTTTTCCTTAAAAACATGCTTTCTCATCACAGCTATCAGATTAATATTAAAGTAAAAATTTCCAAAAATATAAATTTAATTTGAAAACAAAAATTCTATATTTTCAATTATTCAAATATATATTTTATAATAAGTTAAACATAATTATTTTTCAAAATTGAATAGTCCTAAAAAAATTAGTGCATTTCAGGTAAAAATTGACTTTCCATGTGGGGGGGTTAAACTAAGATAATATAGGTAAAAATGAATATTAATACTTCTATGAATCCTAATTTATTTCCATATTTTGACCATATAATGTGTAATTGTTGATAATAATCCGTTTTTTAACCATATGAAATGTGAATAACATGGGTACAATTTTTCTATTTTATCAATTAATAGTGTTCAACTCATCACACATATAAAAGGCTACCCCTCTCCACTCTTATTCACACCCACACACAAATTTTGTTTTAGTGAATATCGACAAAAATATTTTACCAACATCTCAAATATCATCATAATTTTTTTTTTCAATAAATCCATCCTAGGAATGATTTTGGTTCAATCATAGGGATTATACACAATGAAAAGGTAACATTATTCAACGATTATTTTCATTTTATTTCTGCTTCTTCCACCACGAATTCATGTTTAAACATTCTCATTTAATTGCCTCAGTATATATAACCTAAATTTAAGTACTTATACTATTTTTAAAACCTAAAATCATACCCACATCCAAAAAATGTGTTATATAATCCTAATTTTTTTTTGATTGATTACTACCTCGCGAACCTATGCCATTGGTTTTTAAATTACCACCTCATGCGGTTGAGTATTATAATGGATATAAAGAATATATATATTTGTATTATTAAAAAAAATATTATACCTATTGGTTTATTATATAATATATTACTATTTAAATTCCATTATTATCGTGGAAATGATAATGTGGCTTGTTTGTATGGAATACTTCCACATCGTGAAGTGATGTGATTCATATTTTGATAACACTTAAAATGGAGGGTAATAAGGAAAATGTTAATGAATATATGTTATATAAATGATATAATTTTGATATTCATGGAATATATGTCATATTTATAACATAATATATCATGTTATTTTTTACCTTTTCACTCACCGTAAGATGATAACATCGTTCATGTACATGTTGACATCCTCCTTCAAAAAATGATGTGACTCTCGTGTCATCTCCATAAAACATGTATGATAAAAATATGTGTGAATTTAATTAATTAATTTATTATTTATGATATTAATATAATTATTGAGTGATTAAATAATACTTACCTCCACTCTAGAGGGATATTTGATCATGGACATGTTTCCCATGCGTATGTGCGACCTTTTATCTTTATAATCATAACATACTCCATTCCTAAGAACCAAAATTCACAATTTTTACAAAAAATTATAATTAATGTGTAAATATTATATTTATTTAGTTAAAATTTTTATTAAGATGATGAAACTATATAATAAGAACATGAGTCATAACATTTATGACAAAACTTGAATGACAACATAAGGTAATTAACACCTAGAATAATGAAAATAATGATTCATTGTTAATGAATGGGTGATGAAATTTTATAAATGGTCCATATTTGATATTATAAATATTAATATGGTATTTTATACATTTATTACTATAATAGAACCGCAATAAAAGATGCAAATTCACATTCAACAAAAATGAAGCATGAGGTACGAGATTTCTAAACGTATTTTTAATTCATTGGGTTAAACTTCTTCATTATTGATTTTTTCCATTCTAGGATTATGTGTGTAATGGGAATTTATAATTTTATGTTTTATTACTACTTCTTATATGTGGATTTAGATATAATACACATAACAAATCAATTAATTAATCCCAAATTCAATGATATGATCGTTGTATGGGATTTCACCTCAATATCATTTAATTGATGCATATTACAGTATAATGAATATAATATCATTTATATGATGTTTATACTACCTATTGAACATTTAATATCATAAAAAATTCATTATTAATGGTATTTTAAGTTTAAAATTTAATTATTTCATTTATGGGGATTTTAATTGACAATTACAAAATTGTAATTAATTTTATAACTCAATTTCTTTTCAATGGGTTGTATGAATTCTTTAGTATATATGTTACACTAAAATAATTTTTTTAGTGAATTATGACTTTATATTTGTGTATTTAGACTTTTTGTATGTGAATTTAAATTTGATCCACAAAATTAATTCATTGATTAATCCTAAATTCTATTTTATGACATTAGAAATGTTTTATTTCACAATCTATTTTAATTGGGATTGATTTTACATGAATTTCAATTGAAGGAAATTATAATATCAATAGACAATAAACCATTAAATAATCTTCTCCTATGGTAATTCATGAACTTCTTCAAAGAATAGTAGCATTTTCCTAAACATTTCTAATTAAATTAATTGAAATACATTATTTAAGAATACCCAGATTCATTACCCTAATTTTTTGCAAAACATTCTTCTTGAAAACCATCACCTATATATGTGTTTTTAAATTTTTAAAACCATATATAAATGTGTAAATTACAGAACTTTTTCCCATTTTTAATTTTTAATTTTTTTAATTTAACATTAAATTAATTTTATAAACATTTCACATTTGTCTTTTATAGAAAATTTTAAAGGAAAATTTGTTTCATTTTGTGTGGTGTGAAATGAATTTCTAGTCATCATGTAAAATAATTTTTTTTAATGATTCAAAATACAGGTTTCAAACAATATTTTCAACTAAAATTATTTTAATATTTTTTATGAACTTTTACATTTAAATCATTATTTTCAAAAAGAAAATGAAATATTCCTCATGATTTTTTAAAGATTATATAATAGTATTTATATACATCAATGAAATCAAACATTTATTGTTACTGCAATGGATATATATTGTGTTGAAAACATACTTGTTCTTCTTCGAGACTGTTTATGACAAATTTAAATTTGTTATGTACCATAATTAATTTCATTTATTTTTTTTCATTAACTTTATATTGAATTATTCACTTTCCCATAGGAATTAAATTTTACCAAAATATCTATATAATTTAACATGGAGATTTTTATTTCTTAACCATTATAAAATATCTAAATACGGTGATTTAAATTGAATTATATTTATATATTTAGAATTATATAAATAAATATATATTCTATACACAATTCATATACTTGAAGACAATGCACATCATCCATGAATTAAATCGATAATTCAATATATGATAAATGCACACAAGAGCCTCATCCCAATTGGTGAGCACTCAGAAAGTGAATAAATGATACCCAAGTCCAAATTGGTTGGATAAATTTTAATGGGTACTGTATCAGTAATGCAGTTGACACTGTAGTAGGTACTGTAATAGGTACTATAGTAGCCAGAACTATTCATATGTTTCAGCTTTCAAGCTACTGGTTTGGACCTCTGGTCCTTCATGGCCTTCAGGCCACCCAAGTCCTTTAGAATAGTTAATCTTTTTGACCAACTCATGGACTCCGAGAAACCTCAAGGCCTTCATTTCACCTCAAGGAATTCGAACCACCTAAAATTGTGCTTAATGGACATGGAAAACTCTACAAGGAGAAGACTCCAGATAAGGATTCCATTAATGTGTATTCACCATAGAAGTAGATAATATATGTTTAAGAAACATAGGGTATAACATTGTCATAATGACCAGCTTGTGAATTCATAGGAAGCCTTTCCAAATAGGTAGGTGAATTTGGAATGCTGATATCAGGATGTTAATGTTGGGGAGGTGCAGTTCCAAGGAGTTATTTTCGGGATATTTCATCTAAGACCAATGGGTAAGGTATTCTCTAAAAATATAGGACTTATATGGGTTCCCCCTCTTTACTATAATAGTGGCATATAAAATATCAATAACATGATGGCCTTCAGGACATTCAGGCAAAATATGATGACTTATATGGGGGATCGATTATAGATATCCCCTGACACATATTTTGCCTTATGAGGAAAATCAATAAGGTTGAATGTAATATGTTTTCCTAATGAATAAGTTTATACCTAGTAGTTTTATACATTCATGTTTATTGATATTAGCATTAGATGTAACAAGTTCATGAATCATAACATCCAAAAATAAAGAATTGATGTAATTATAAATTTAAAAATAATTATCTAATATCTTTTAACAATTATATTATATTTGGATGAATTTCATTTTTAGTTATTGATTACTTGTAAATTTTTTTAATATTTACCATGACAAATTATTTTTTCCTTATCTTGTTATGATAGTGGTTTTATTGATTAAATTCCATGTTTATTTAATTTATTTACATCTTCATTTTAATTATTCATGATCTAGTTATAATAGAACTTTTTTTTAAAATGACCTACATTTTCAGTTTTCTCCTTTCCATATTACATATACCTTATCTTTAATCTAATTACATGGTATTCATTAAATTAAATGTTTTTTAGTTATCTACCATTCTATATTGATTTAGTCCATGGTATTTTTACAATGATAATATCTCTGGATTCACTTCCTTATGATATTACTGATTACATGGAGATTATGTTATGTTATTTCCCTACCATTTTGACAATTATTCTTCATTAATGATTTTTCTACTACACATAACCCTTAATAAGAATTTGATATCACTTTTTTTGTATCCATTCACTAAGATTACATTATGGGTAATATGATTGATATTCATGGATATGATATGGGTAATAGTGATATAATCTAAAGTAAAAAAAATTATAATTTATTTTAAAATGTTATATGTGAATATTTTATGAGTCTTGTTCACTATGAAAAATAATTTATTTGGTCCTTTGTGATGATGTTTCTTTTATCAAATTCAAATATAGTAAATAAGGCACTCGAACCAAGCTACTTAGGTTAGGGTCAATAGATTTATGATGTTTTGAAATTAATGTACTATATTCCATAACTAATTGTATCAATTCTAGTTTTGAAAAATATTTAGAGAGATATTGAAATAGGTTTCAATCATTTATATATATTATGATCTATTAAACGTTAATATTAATGATTAAAATAGAAAAAAAACTCAACTCAAACATTTTTTCTCATAGTATTCAATGAAGTGGAAATTGATCAAATCATATCAAAAATATAAAATTTTATGTATATTTTTTGGTGTTATCTATCATAACAGTATAAGAATCTTACTACTCCTAGGAAAAGGATCCTAAAAATCATTATGCTATTACATTCATATCTGATGAACTGATAGACTTTTCACTCATCCAATTTTTAATGAAATGACTCGAGTTTCCCTCAAACCCAAAACCTGAACTGATCTGACACATTACCGAAGGGAATTCCTAAGCCCCAAAGGCTGGTAACAAGCACCCAAGCATCAGGAAAACAACTGAGGGAACGATTTCTCCCAACAGAAAGAACCAAAATATTTATATATCTGTATCGAAAGAATGAAATACTTGAGGGGAAAAATATATTCCATAGCTCTAATAAAAATAGAAAAAATAGAACAACTATAATACTAGATAAAATTTCCATACAAGTCCAACTATAAATTAAAAAACCAAATAGCTGTTCCAAATGAATGTATGTATGAACTCCCACCTTCTCACCACCAAATTCCCAACCAAATGACCCGATCTGCACCACCTCACTACGAACACTTTCATTTTCCAATACTGGAAGAGAAACAAAGGAATACCCATAATGGGAGAGGTTCACATGGTGTGAGTTAACTGGTACAATAGGTTACCACCCCAGTGTTCCATAACAAGTATTTGTTTGAAAAATCATGTATGCTTTTCATTATTTAAATCATCTAATCGTAAGGTGTAATGTAGTTTTTTAGAAAACATGGTAAAAATTTCCCATTTAGGTAGTTTTAAACAAATTAAGGTATATCAATTTCAAATAAAATTGTCTATATAATTTTTCACAAGAATAAATAGACATATCAAGGCTAACTCAGAAACCCAATCAATGCAAAATAGAAGCGCAACTATCACAACACCAAAAAATACAACATGTCCAAGCCACCCACTACTCACACAAAAATAATCCTGGGAACAAATTTCGATCCTAGAACAAAGGGACTATGAAGTAGAGTAATACCCAAGTATTAACACCCCCAATGTTAATATTAGTCCACTAGAACACCGTGTAGACGAAACAAAGGAAATCTCTATTACAAACCTTCATCATTATCACAAATAATTACAAGATAGAACTATCCTAAAAAATCGACCAAAGTATCCAAGGCAAACCATATGCTCTTTTCGAAAAATCATTTTAATTGTTTGAGAACCATTTCAAAACAATAACACAATATCCATTTCTATTTTTCAAAATATCAATTTTCTCTCCATTTATAAATTACCAGGGAAAAACCACTTATCATTTAAACCACTTTTAAAAACACATAAAAACCTATTAAAATTTAAATATACAAAATTGTTTTTAAATCAAAACAATTACGTTCATCAACAAAATCTATAAATGGAACCACCTACCTTAAAACATGGGTCACACACACCCACAATTGAATCCACCAATAAGAAAAAACCAATAACAATCGTGGAGATTTTTGGGAAAAAATAACCCATGGTTTTGACTCAGAATTATTGGGGTGTGATAGTGTTTGTTGAAAAAGCAAGATAATCGCGAATGATAACAGATGGTGTTAGTAGAAGAGAGGTTTTTAAGGAGGCACAATTTCTAGGTGTTTGCCAAATTTTTGGCCCTCATAATCTGCTATTTTATATTGAAAAGTAAATGAATTCTTCATAGGAGTGATTTGTATGATGAAAATTTATGAAAATTGACAAAGGGTGAGAACCACATACCATAATTCATATATTACATACCATGTTTTGGAAACGATATGTGGAACAATGAAAATGATATGCAGATGCGGTTTGGGAAACTGAAAATAGTTTGCTGAGAGGTTTTCCGGAAGAAGGCAGTGCGATATGAAAATAAATTTTCATCGTTGGAGAATATTGAAAATGTAATAGAAAATGTAGGATGTAGACGGTGTGGAAAAACAGTTTGTGGTTGGGGTTAATTTCACGGTTGTAGAAGGATGGGAAAGTGGTAGATGCAAGATCAAAGATTTCTTAAATCCTGGATTAGCGGATTTTGTGGATATATTTTCCTATATAAGATTCATTAATCCCACCAATTATTGTGGGGATTGAATATTATTAGAAAGAATATTTTTCTCTGGTAATTCAGAAAAGTCCAAAAAAATTTCGCGCTGAAGGTGTTTGTAGGGATTATTAACCTACAAAGGAAGTCTGGTACATAGAGGATGAACTCCATTACACAGAAGGAATTGACTCGGTACCCAGAGGAGGAACCTCTAGTGCAATACAGGGATAGTTCCAAAAAAGTGGTATGTGGAGGGGGAGCTCTGGTACATAGAAGTGAATGTAGTATGTGAATATAGAACATTTCATAGACAGGAGGGGTTTCATATAGGAGGTTCTGAGAATCGGTACATGGTGGTGGTACATGATCGCGAAGTCGGTGATAGTCTAGGGAAAAGGGAGGTTCGCTGTAGTGGAAACGTTACATGAAGAAGGTGTTCCGCATACCAACCCCACTATATAGTATGCGGTGTACAATGTGTTTTGGGTTTTTCACAAGGAATCTTTCAAAAGAATAAAATTAGTTTGTGAAATCATTTTCTAGTACCTAGAAGTACTCAAGAAGGTGGACATAATATACCTGTGGAAGAGGAACGTCAACATATCATCAAAATATAGTGGAGGATGCATGAATTTCTAGAAATTGAATGGACCTAAATGTCCACAAACTGTGTTTGACTAACAAGTTGATAAAATATTTGTGGATTCCTTTCAAGAGCATTGAGAAAAGGATGAGAATGAGCATGACCCTTTACAACAGCAGTGAGATAGAGAATGTGGCATAGAGTGTGACCCTTGGAAATGCAGTGAGAAGATCCTAAACCTTGAAAAGGCAGTGAGCCTATGCATAGAAAATATAGCCTGATAATTGTACCCATTATTGTCTGGAGCCTTAATGATTTTAGTAAATCATCACATTGTCATTGTATGCTCTTTGGACGTATCCCAGTGAGGGTGAACCAAGTAAAAAGCATTGTGTCCTGGGCATGATTTTATATCGTTCTATATATCATTATGGGAAGAAGATAGAATTGAGTTTCTCCTAACAATGAAACAAGATACAAAAGAGAGAATGTTTGAATCTACCATACCCTGATTCACCCCCCTCAGGGTATTCAACCTAGTGGATTTAACATAGATCCTAGTATAGAAACCATACTTCTTAGGATATATTCAATATATAAGAATATGTGTTTAAGGATAGAAGAAATCCCACATAAGTTGATAAAATATGTCATCCACACCATAACTAACCTAGGAATGGAATCTAGAACAAGATCACACAACATATCTAGAAGAAAACAACATGGATAATACGACATAGATTAAATAATCTGATAACATAAAAATAGGGTGCTACAGTGATCAACATGAAGGAAGGATAGAAAATGTTACTCAACTAGAGAGACACACTCCACTTGCAACCGATATTAGATTTCATACTAATCATTCTAGGAGGGGAGGAACCTCTGAAAATCTCTTAGGAAGAGCCTGGGTTCTGGAGAGATTAATAGTCAGAGAGGGGATAGAACTTATGCATCCCCAAAGGTGTTTTAAAACTAGGAACCCATCGGGTCATAATCTGTAACCCCAGATCATGTAATGAAGTCTACACTGTATAAGTACATAGAAGAAACCATCACCTTGGCTTAAAAATAACCTTTTAGAAAGTATTTTCATGTAATCTCAAGGGACGATGTGTAACCCTTCTTCGCTATCATGGATTTCCGCAAGTAGCCATATAAAGTGGTGTAATAGATCTGCAGCTTCTATAAAATGCATAAAATTGCTAATGAGGCCTTCAAACCAAAAGAGAACATGGAGTGATGGGAAAAATATCCTGATCATGGTAATGGGATGTTACAAAGTCGCCTCCATAAATACTGTATGTCCATGTGATGTCATGTATAAGATGTAACCCTTGGATAGGGATGATACCACAGCTCCCTTATCAATGATTTTTTTTCTAATGCTTCATGACAATCTAATACTTAATTAAAAAGGAATTAAACCAATGAAATTGACATCACACACAATACTCTCACATGGTAGTCAACAATCTGAAATGGTTTTTCTAAAATTGAAGCATCTGACTGTTACTCAATTTCTTCCCAACTCAGAAAATGTAATTGATCTTAGTGATACTTCCTGAGATGATATATGAGGAAAAAATAATAATTTTTTATCAAACTGAACTCGCAGTTCTAACTGATAAGAAACCTATATATGAAATTCAATTATCTCAAATGACCCTACATATCTCCGAGAAAAAATTACTTGTTTCATAGTTGTCAGTGACCCAAACTATGATAAAATTTCAACAAGTACCAATAAGCTACAAAAAACTCCAAAGGATGACGTTTCTGATCTGCATATGATTTCTATCAACTATAGTATTTAACCATATGCCAATGTACATCATAAATTTTCACAGACGTTTCCTAATCCAATCATGGTCCAACTAAAGATACATCACTCAACAATTCCCAATTATGACCATGAAACTGTATCATATGAACAAGAATCACAACTTTCATGAAAAAATTGTAATTCCAAGATAAGGTAATAAACACCTAGAATAATGAATATAATGAAATATTCTTAAAGAATGGGTGATAACATATTAGTAATGGGTCATATTTGATATTATAAATACAAATGTTGTCTTTTATGTAAGTATTACTATATTAAAACCACTAAAAAGGATGTTAAAACACATTCAACCAATATAGAGCATGAGGTAAGGGATTTCTTAACATAATTTAAAATCATTGGGTTAACCTTAATATTTAATGATTTTTTTTCATTATTATTTTATGAATCTAATGAAAAATGATAATTTTATGTTTTATTTCAACATTTTATATGTGGATTTAGATATGATACACATAATCAATCAATCAACTAATCCCCATATGAATAATATGATATTTGTATGTGATTTCATTTCAATATCTTTTCATTGTGGAATATAATAATGTAATGAAAATAATATCATTTATATGGTTTATATACTGCCTTTTGAACATTTAATATCAGGAAAACATCATTCATAATGGAATATCAGTTTCAAATTTAATTATTTTCTCTATGGGGGTATTAATTAAACATTAAAAAGTGGTAATTAATTTCATAACTCAATTTCCCTTCGTGGGGTTACATAACTCCTTTAACTTATTTTTTACTCTAAAATGACCTGTGTAATGAATTATAACAATTACTTTTTTTGTATTTAGACTTTTATATATGAATTTAACTTTGATACACATAATTGATCCATTGATTAATCATAAAATCTACGTTATGACATCTGAAACGTTTTTTTACCAATTTATTTTTAATGGGGATTGATTATAATTGAATTTAAAAATAAGTAAATAATAATATCATTGGATAATAAACCATTTTATAATCTTCTTCTATGGTAATTCCTGATCTAATTCATCTAATAGTAACATTTTTTAAAACATTTTTAATTGAAATAATTGAAAGAATTTTTTTAATAATACCAGACCTCATTTCCCCATTTGTTAAAAAATCGTTCTTCTTTCAAACCCATCTCATCTATAGTTTTTTTACTTTTTAAAACCATTTATACGTGAGTTAAAAATAGTGTTTTTCCCATTATATATTTTGTTAAAAAATTTAATGTAAATTTCATTTCATTCTCAAAACAATGCATTCTTGTCTTTTACCGACAAAGTTAAAGGAAAATTTGTTTCATTGTGTGAGGTGTGAAATTAATTTCTAGTCATCAGGACCTGTAAATATTTTTAAAGAATCACTTACAATATTCAATGATTATTTTTAAATAAAAATATTTTAATCAATTTTCTGAACATTTAGATTTAAAAATATATTTTCAAAATGAAAATGATATATTCCTCATTAATGTTTTAATGATTATTTTATGGTATTTCAATAAATCAATGAAATAAAATATTTATTGACACTCTAATGGATATATATTGTCTTCAAAACATTCTTATTCTTCTATGATAATGTTTATTATAATTTTAAATTTGGAAAGTATTGAATTCACTTCCTTTATTTATTTATTTTCATTATCTTCCCCATGAATTATTCAATTTCCTATAAAAATTTAATTCCACAAAAATATCTATATATTTTATTATTGAGATTTTTGTTTCTTAAACCTTATATAATTTCTAAATATAGAGTTTTGAATTTAATTTTATTTGATTATCTAGAGTTATATTAATAAATATATATTCTATACCCAATACATATATTTGAAGAAAAGGAACATCGTTCATTAATTAAATCGATAATTAAATATATGATGAATGTGCACTAGAGGCTCATCCCTATTGTTGAGAACATAGAATGTGCATCCAAGATACCCAAGTTCAAAACATGGTAGAGACATATTTCTAGGCACTATAACAGTACTTTAGCAGACACTGTAGTAGGTACTATACCAGGTACTATAGATGCAAGAACTAATAATTTTTTTGGGCTTTCGGGCCATCGTTTTGATCTTCGGTTATTTCAAGGCCTTCAGCCCACCGAAGTCCTTTAAAATAGTAAGGAATTTAGGCCAAATCAAGTCCTCCGAACTACCTCATGGACTTTATACCACCTCAAGGATTTCGAACCCCCTGAAAATTTTCTTAATTGACATGGAAGACTAAAGAAGGAGCAGACTCTATATGTGGATTCAGAGAAGGCGTATTTTCCATAATTGATGCTAACAGATGTTTATGAAAGTAATTGTATGACATTTCCATCAGGACTAGAATGTGAATTCATAGGAATCCTAGCCAACTATCTATATGAATTTGGAGAGATAATATCACGAAACAGATGCTAGGGAGGTGCAGTTCTATGGTGTAATAGTCTAGATATTTCTTCTAAGACCTATGATTAATGTAATATCTAAAACTAGAGGCCTTGTAAGGGTTCCACATCATCCCATGAATGGGGGTTTATAAAAAATCAATAAAAATAAGGCCTTCAGGCCTTTTGTGAAATATATGATAAATGTTTTGGGGGACCGACTATAGATAGCACCCTCAAGAATCAATAGTCTTATGAGAAAAATCCATTAGATAAAAAGTAATCATTTTTCTGAACCAAATATGTTTATACCTAGTGGTTTTATACTATTATGTTGATAGATATTTACTATATAGGTATCATGTTCTTGACATATGACATCCAATAATTATGGGTTGTTTTCATTTAGAGTTCAAAAATTATTATCCAAGATATTTTCACAGTGATATTATATCTGGATTCATTTAATTCCAAGTTATTGATTACATGGAATTTTTGTTTAGATATTTACCTTTCAATATTAATTTTTCATTATTATGTTATGATACTATTATGTTATGACACTTGTATTATGGATTAAATGCCAATTTTGTTTTTGAGTTGATTACCTTTTAATATTAATTATTCAATATGTAGTTGGGATTGATTTTTTATTTATAAAACAACATGTGTTATTAGTTTTTACCCTTTCGATATTAAATAATCCTTATCTTGTTTTTATATTAATGTTATTCACTAAATGAAAAGTTTTTTCAGTTATCTACCATTCTATGTTGATTTTAATCCATGGTATTTTCAAATTGATATAATCTATGGATGCACTTCTTTATGTGATTATTTATTACATAGAAATTATTTTATGTCATTTCTCTACAATATTTATAATTATTTTTTATTAATGATTTCATCCACTACACATAACCCTTACTAAGAATTTGATCTCGCCCTTTTTTGTATCCATTACCTAAGATTACAAAATGTGAAATTTGGATTATATTGAAAGATATGATTGAGGTAATAGTGATATTATCTAAACAAAAAAAATTATAATATGTTTTTTCATATGTAATATAGGAATCAAATATCTCTCTATTTAACTACGAAAACCAAATAATTTTGTCCATTGGGATGAGGTTTCTGTTATCATATTAAAATATAGTCAACAAGGAACTGTATCCGAGCTACTATAGTAAGGGTCGATACATTGATGATATTTATAAATTAATGTATTATATTGGATAACCCATTCTATAAATTCTAATATTGATAAATATTTAGAGACATATTGAAATACATTTCATTATTTTTATAGATTTTATGATCCACTAAACGTTAATATTAATGATGTAAACATAAAAATACTCCACTCAGATATTCTTTTTGTTGAGTATGAAATGAAGTGGGTATTTATCATAGACCATAAAATATTAAATATTTTTTATATTATCTGGTGTTCTATATCATAACAGTAAATAATCATACTACTCTTAGGAAATGATTTTTGAAAAAAAATATTCTATTACATTCATATCTGATGAACTGATGGACATTTCACTCATCATATATGTAATGAACCGACCATGATTTCCCTCAAACCCGAAACCTGACCTGATCTGCCAAATTGCTAAAGTGTATTCCAGATCCCCACAGGTTGGCGACAAGCACCCATGCAGTGAGCGAAGTAATTAAGGGAACAATTTCACCCAACATTAAAAATGACAAGATATACATAACTATTTAGCAAGAAAGGAACAAAGGAGGAAAAAAAATATATTCAATAACAATGAGAAAAATAGAAAAACCAGAAAACTATTATTGTAGATAAAAATTATAATAAAATTCAAAATATAAATTAAAAGTATCAAATATTACTCCAAACGAAGGTATGGAAGAACAACCACCATATCACCACCAGCTACCCAACCAACTGACCCAAACCTCACCACATCACTATGATACCTTTAATTTCCCTATACTGGAAGAGAAAAAAAGTTCTACCGACCATTAGAGAGGAGCACATGGTGTGTACTAATAAACCCAATATGGTCCCACCCAAGAGTTCCATAGCAAGTCTCTATTTAAAAAACCTTGTTTGCTTATTTTATATTAAAACATGACATGGTAAGCAGTCTAGATTTTTTATAGAAAACATTGTAAAAATTTAACTTTTCTATTTTTTTAATCAATAGAAGGTATATTAATTTCAAATCACATTTTTTATATAATTTCCCATAATAAAAACCAAACATATGAAGGCTAACATAAAGGCGAATCAATACAAAATATGAGCATATCTATCACAACCCCAAGGAATAATACAGATCTAGGACACCAACAAATCATTCCACAATAATCGTGTTCACACATTTATAACCTAGAACAACAGTCCTATGAAGTACTATAATAGCCCTTGAGTAACCCCCCCATGTCAATATTGATACCCTAGAATAACATTTGTATGAATCAAAAGAAATCCCCAAGACAAACCATCATGATAATCACAAAAAATACTATATAGCTATATGTCAAACCATCCACCTATGTACCCAAGTTAACCCATGTGCTCTTTTTATTAAAATAATTTCAATTCATTGAAATCCATTTCAAAACCATTTCACAATATCTATTTCAATTCATGGACAAACTGATTTTCTATCCATTTATAAATAACCATAGAAAACCAATTTTTCATTAAAAACCCTTTTCGATACACCAAAAACAACATAAAATATTTAAATATAAAAAATATATATATAAACAATCAGGTTCATCAACATAGGCTAGAGATGGAACCACCTACTTTAATACATTGGTCGCACACACCCACAGTCAAATCCACCAACAATGAAAAACAACCATAATAGCGGAGACCATAGTATCAGACCCATAAATCCTAGGGTTAATTAAATTTAGAAGACAAGGGATTATAGGATAGAATAAAACCCATGTACCACATAAATAGATGTCCACCACACCACAACTAACCAAGGAATGGCCTCTGGAACAAGATCTCACAATAGATTTAGTTGTAGACAACAAGGATAATCCGACATAGATCAAAATATAAGATAACATGACCCTAGGGTGCTACCATGATCAAAATCATGGAAATAGAAGAATGGTTACACACAAAAATATTTTCACCACACTTGAAATAGAGATCAGATTTCAAATTCTACATTAATTGAGGAAAGGCGTCTCTAAACATCACCAAAGAAGAGCATTGGTTCAAGATAAATGAATAACCGAAGAAGGGAAAAGACCTAATCTTCCAAAAACATGTTTTAAAACATTCTGTGGGTCGAGTCACGTCGTGTAACCACTGATCAGATCATGAAGTCCATGTTGTATAAGTACACAGAAAACACCATCTCCTCTGCTTAAAAACAAATGTTTTAGAATGATATGTCATGTAAGATCTGGTCAGGATGTGTAACCCTTCATAGTGAGATCTCCCCCTTCAAAAATTGACTCTTGCAGCCATTACACAATGTGTAATAGATATGAAACCTACATAATATCTATAAAATAGCATATGGTCCATTGAACCAAAAGGGAATATAGAGAGAGGAAGAAACATACTCGGTCAATGTAATGGGATGTTACATACTCCCCTCTATATGTAATTTACATCCATGGGAAGTCTTGTGGAAGATATAACCCTTGTAAAGGGATGATGCCACTCCTCCCTTATCATATATTAGTGTTCCATAGTTTTATGATATTCAGATACATAATTCAATATGACTCTAATCAATGAAATTGACATCACACATAATGCATTCACATGATAGTCAACGACCTCAACTGGTTCTTCGAAAATAGAAGCATCTATCTATAACTAAATTTCTTAATAACTCGGAACATGTGAGGGATCATGATGATACTTACTAAGATAAGATATGGGAAAAAATCATGAATGTTTCTCAAACTGAATGTGCAGTGCTAATCGATAAGAAATCTACCAGAGCCATTCAATCCTCTCAAATGGTCCAACATATCTCTAAGAAAACATTCTATATTTTCCATGTTGATGTTGACCCAAACTATGAAAAATATAAAGAAGAAAAAATCATCTATAGAAAACTGTATAGGATGATGTTTCCAATATTCATATGATTTATATTGACTCTAGGTTATATCTATATGCTAATGAACATCCTAAATCTTCATAGATGTTTCCTGAACCAAACTTGGTCCAACTAAATATACTTCACCCGCCACTTCCCAATAAATAGGTTATTTAAACAAGAAACCATACAACACCAAGAAGGGATGAATTTTGATTTATGACTGATATATTTTGTTTCAGATGAAATCAACTAGTACCAGTTGGTTATCCCCTGACCCATCAAAATCGAAGATGCAGACATGAAGCATATTCTCTAAGATCTATATTACACACTCTGTCTGACCTTTTTTCTATTGATGGAAAATTGTGATAAACATGACCTGAGTTCCCATTTCCTCATGAAGTGTCCTCTAAAACCGATAGGTAATTGTATGGTTTCTACCCAATATTTTAAGAGAATAAATCTCGTGTAACCTCACATCCCCCTTACACATATATCTTACCAATATCGTCAGCTATAGTTGTGTCTCTAATTAGAATGACATGAGAAGACATTGTGAGCTGATAATAAACCACCCAGATTACATTCATCCCTCTAGGTGTTCATGAAAATCCAGAAACAATTTTAATGGATACCTAGTCCCATTTCCAAACTGAAATTGAAAGAGGCTGATGAAAACATGAGTATTTCATGTTCTCTATCTTTATCTGTTGGTAGGTGTAAAAAGAGAAACATAATCTATAATGACATGCTTCCTACCTGGAAACCAGAATCTTCTTCTCTTATCAAAATACATATTTGTATTTTTTATATGCACGTACCAGGAAGAGATGTGAGAATAAAAAAATAATGAACTCCCCCCATATGTGGAGACGACAATCATTTTTCCAATGTGCATAATACCACTTGAATAATGATACCAACGAGAAATAGTCTCTCCACCATAAAGGATTTATCGATCATTAAAAAACTCATCATCCTACTACTAAATATACAAAAAAAATATCCATGATGGATTATGGTAACTGAATACTGGTTAGAACCATTCCTGAAACATCCTCATGTGCATTTAGGTATAATTAAGTGAAATGCCACATAAGGTTCCACTCCTCCGTCAATTTTATAATATCCTATGATGGTACCATCTTGCTTAGAGAATCTGGGAAAACATTCCCTTTCCCCATTGAGTAGTTAATCTTGAAGGCATTTGTATAAAGGTATTATACCTGTAGACTCAATTTGAGTTCCATTTATTTATGTGAAAATATATATCTCAGAAACTTATGATTAGAAAATATCGTGAACCTTTCCCACAAAAAGTAGTGCTGAAAATAATTAAGCACATTTATGACTACAACAAAATCTAAATCATGGGTGGGGTAACTCATCACATGTGGTCGAAGATAAAGAGATCCATAAGCTACCACATTGTCATCTTGCAATAGAACATAACCCATCCCATCATCTGATGCATTGAAAAAACCATGTATCCCTTTCTGAGCTCAGGTAAGATCATAATTGTAGCTTATGTTAGAAGCCTTTTTAGTTAATTGAAAGAATTATAATACTAGTCATCCAAGTTTAATGATACTTCATTGTTAGTAAGATCATTTAAAGGTAACAATTACATAGAATACACCTTAATGAATTACCAGTTGTATCCAGCAAGACCAAGGAAACTGTTCATTCCAAATACATTTTGTGGTTCCTTCCATGAAAAAAATTCCCTTTAACTTCTCCGTTTCAACTGGAAATCTATGCTTAGAAATTATGTACCCTAATAACATAACTCATTTAATTTAGAAACTACATTTCAAAATCATTTCATATAAATAGTGACTTCTCAAAATTTTATGAACCAAACTCATTTGGTGATCGTGCTCACTTTGGGATTTTATGTAAACCACAATATCAGCCATGAACACTACCATAAAGTGTCAATTTGTTGATGGAATATCTATTTCATCAAAAAAATAAAAACTAAAGGATTTTTAGTCAGACAAAAAGGCATCACAAGATATTCATAATTTACATACCCACTCTTAAAGGTTGTCTTTGGTATATTAGGCTCTTAAACTATGCGATGATGATAACCCGACCAAATATCAATCATTCAGAATAACATTTCCCACTTCAACTGACTAGAAAAATCATAGACACAAGTAAAAAAATATTTTTTAATTATCATTACCTGGTTAATCTTTTTATAGACCACATATAAACAATAAGAACAATCTTCTTTCATTGAGTAGAGCACTAGGGCATCCAAAGTTGAAACACTAGGTCAAACACAATCATATTAAAATAGGTTGTCCAACTAAATCATAAGAATAATTATTTTGTTTAGTTTCATATGGTAAGGAGGAATCGATATTTTCTATGTACATATATCTATATAAATTGTAAAATAAACCCCTCTATAGAGAGGAGTACACATGAAATCATCTAAGAAAATATTAGGAAAATATTAGACAACAATGGGAAAATGATCAACAGAAGAATTTTCATCATGCTTAAATAAAACAACAACCAACAAAATCTGGACCTCTAAGAGGGAAGGTCATGTAAAACTGGTCCTCAGGGCCAAATGCCCCTAAAAAACCTTAAGTCTCTCATCAGCAGCAAGAAATGAAACACGTTGATGATAATAATAAACCTTCGCACAATGAGTGACTAACCTATCCATACTGATGATGACATCAAATACATCTAAATCAATAATGAGAAAATCCTAGACCAACCCTGTATTTTCTATTCTTAACAAACCAGAATGAAACCAAAACCCCTTCTCCTTCCTCATATAAAAAGGTGACCCTGAATCCATTTTAAAGGGTCTTAGTTTCATTTGAAGATTAAGAACATAAATAAAACATTCAAATATAAACAAGTGGGAGGTACCCATTGAAAATAAAGAAGTTGCTACTATAAATGCAATAAAGACAGTACATTTCACTATATTAGAACATGAATCAACTTCCACTGGACACTCATCCATAATGTGAAAATGCTTCACTCTTATGTCATGTGGTTGGAGGTATGTAGTATTTAAAACTTTTGACTTCACCGCAACAGCCTTTGGGGATGACAAACCCTGGACATAAAAGGTGTATTCATAGCCTCAAAGAAATGATATATTTGATCAACATTCCCACAACTGTTTCATGCCTTCATGGGAAATGTAAAGTACGTATAGTGTATCCTCCCATGCCACACTGAAATAATTTTTGAGGCACACAACCAACATCAAAGGATGGTGTAGAGGAGACTCGCTATTGATACCCACCTCCACCACATTTTTGTTGGCCCTGCCACTTCTTGTTCTCCTAATTCTTGCCTATGAAGTTGTAACAATATAGAAGAGAAGTGGTGGAAAATCATACATATCCTACAATATTAATCTCTACCATTATATCTATGTCCACTATCTCTCCATTGTTAGAATGTTTCAGCAAAAACACATGTGATCTGATATCGACTCAAAGACCCGGTAGGTACTTCTACATCTTCAGTTGTTCATTATTTACCCCATCCGGAGAAAAACGATCTAGTATAGAAAATATGCTGGTGTATGTTGACAACGAATGCGCTCCCTACTACAGTGACATGAACTCCAGAGACTTCTCCATCATGAGAAACTCTAGAAAATACTACTCAATGAAGAACGTTTTGAAACCATTCTAATCCAAGCCCAAATGTCTATCTTCCTGGAATATATAATCCCCTCATCACTTTCTGACACCCTCATGTATCAACACTGCACACTTCCACATGACATGCTCAGGTGTTTGTATGAAGTTTAATATTTAGTTTCTCATGTCCCGCCAATCCTTGACATCATGAGTTTTAGTTTTTCTTATATAGGGTGGTGGCTTCACTACAAAAATGACTCAATTATAGGGGGTTAGCTTTATGTTTAGAATAGGTTCTAACATCTTCTAAAAAAATTAGCATTGGTTATAATGAACTATAGCTATTGTTCCTTCCTATTGTTTTTAGAGGTGGTTTTTAGGAAATAAAGAAAAATTAACTCAATCATTCGACATGGTTACATTAGAGGTTCTTAAAAAACCCACTAATATTACCACAAAATCTCAGTTTAGAAGGCTTTTTATCCCCCACTAATGTAAAAATTGACTTAGCTGCAGTTTCTAAACGCCACTATGTGATTGATATATCATTAATTAGGGGTGGTTTTCAGAACCACCTCATTTTATGCCTCAATTGGAGGCAGTTTTGACCCATTATAATTGAGAGGATCTAAAACGTATTTAGATGTAGTTTATTGAACTGACTCTAAATATTTATTTTATTTTTTAATCTTTGGTTCTTCTATTGTGTGAACCGCCATCTAGTTCTGTGCATGTTTGGATCCTTATTCCCCCCTCCGCTCACCCAGTTCCTTGTCCCCTTCGATCTCCCTCTGGTTCGCTTCCCATGTGTCATGTTCGCCACGTCACACCACCCCAGCACCAGGTTCAGTGTTCCCTCCCCTCCAGTTTTGTTGTCATGCTTCCATTCCCCCAACCCTTCCATTATTATGTCACCCCTTCTCAAATGTCTGTGTCACCCATAGCACACCACCCTACCATTTCACATTTCCTTGAAAAATGTGGTCAATAGGGTTCAAACACCTAACCTCAACCACAAATCCAAGCACAACATCCAACTAAAGTAAATGTACATTGTTAATTATACACAAAAATTATTATTTATATATATATATATATATATATTAGTATGATAAGTCATATAAATATTTTTGGAGCATAAATACATATAAATAAATAACGCACATATATATTTATATGAGTTAACATATATATATATTTATATTTATATTCTGTGTTTATGAGTATATATTATAACAAATTTATATTATATTAAATTTATACATTTATATAAACTATATATTTTATTTGTGTTTTTACACACCGTTGACTAAATATATTTAATAATTCTATTATTTTATGTATATACACATATATTTATTTATTTATAAATATATATATATATATTTTATTTACACTTAAATACATATTTATACATTATGTACATATTTATTTATATAATATATATAAAACTATTTATCTAATATATTTATATATTATCTTTAAAAATATATTCATATAATTTATTTCAATATATATATTTTTTATTATAAACATTAATATATATTTATTTGTTTAAATGGATTAATAATATATATAATTAATATTATATGAAACACATATATGTGAAATAGAATTTATATTAATATCTTTGTTATATAAAATTAATATTATATGAAATGTAATTTATACAAATATTATATATGAAATAAATTTAATGATAAATGAAATTCAATTTATAAAAATATATATATAATGTATTTCAGTAAATATATTTATTATTACCACATTAATATATATGTATTTCACTAAATATAGTTGTATAATATTATGTACATTAATTTATATTTATTTTTATAAATTTTATATAATATAATTTAAATTATATATAATTTAAAATCATTAACAGATTATTTAAAAATATATTTATTATTATTATTATTATTATAAAAACTATAAAAACAACAAGCTTGAGCATTGATATGATATAGATTTTAAAAAAATTATATATATGTATATATTTATATAATATGATTATGATTTTATATTATATATAATTAATAATATATGAATTTCAATTTATAAAAAAAATTATTTATACATTCACAAGAATTTATATAATTATATTTATGTATACATATAAATAAAATTAAATACAATCACATAATTTGAAATACATAATATATTTAAATGATATATATATATATATATTTACTATATTAATGTATAATTAATATGGTATAATTAAATATATATAAAATAATTATATAATATATATAAAAAGATGAATAATAATACATTTAAAATATAATATACATAATATAAATACAATATATATATATATATATTATTTAATATTGTCAATATAATATTTATTTATATACATAATATAATATAAATGTATTTATACATAAATATACCATAAAATTATAATGAATATAATATATTTATAGAATAAAACATCATATAAATGTATAATATTTATAAACCCTTATAATTTTTTTTATATTTGTATAAATATTTTTATAATTAAATATATATTATATATACCTATATTTATGTATGTATACATTTTTTATATGTTTATGTTGTTATTTAAATTATGTATATAATGTCTTTAGATATATTATTATTTATAATGCATTTAATTACATGTATATAATGTCTATATAATATATATATCTATGTGTGTGTGTGTACACACATGCACCACAACACATATATATTATAAAATATGAATTTATATGAGATTTCTTTCAAAAAACATATATAAAATTTTAAGGTGTAAAAAACATCTCTAATACATTGGATTAACAACGGTTCATTGACCCCTTCTAATGAAATAAATTTGAGGGGACGAACAACCCCCCCCCCCCCTACTTTTTTAATTTTGAGGGGGGTGGAACCCAACTCAAATGTTATATATTAGAGGGGGTTCACAGCCCCGCTCTAATTTCCCAAATTATAGGGGGTTCAATACCCCCTATAATGTCTTAAATTATAAGGGGTTCAATACCCCCACTAATGTCATATAATAGAGGGGGTTCATAACCCCCTATCATTTAAAAGGTTAGAGGAGGTTGTGGACCCCCACTATTTCCAACAAAAACACATTTTGATGTTATATATATATATATCCACAAATATCTACTTAAATACTATATTTATTCCACCACTAAAACCAACCTGAACAAATAAGGCCTCTAATTATAAAATAAGTTGTGGTTTTGACACATCTGCCACTAAAATCCAACCAAATATAAGAAAGAATAAATAATTAAAAAATTAGTGGTGGTTGTGAACTTCTGATAAATTTGGTGATTAGAGGCGATTGTGCAGAACCCCTTCTAAAATTAATTTATAGTGGGTTTTTAATAACCCCCTCTAAAAACCTGTCATTAATCTATATTTTTTAGTAGTGCTTCTCATATAAGAACTCACAAGATCTCTAGATATCTCTTCCAGCTCCACATTATACCTCAAAAAAAACACTGTAATACAATGGTACATCCTGATCAACGACACAGACTTCCCATATGATTTCCATAACAAGGTTCGGATCTATATGTGGGTTTACATGGGGAAGATTAAATACACCATCCTGAGGAGGGCATGGTGGACATCTTGGAGGATTACTGCTGCACATTGAAACATAAGAACAACCAAAGAACAGAACAAATATCAGGAAAAAAAAGAATCGCATAAGAAAAAAGTAGTATGTTTAAAACAGAAACCAATAATGGAGACAAAATTCCCCAGATCCCATGGAAACTTAAGTCTCATTACGACAAGATCTGACCAGACACTCATCACAACATACCTCTCGCGAGATCCTTCGGATGCGCCTTCCTCGCCGGTGATGACAGTGGCTCTTACGCCGAACCCTCCCCCCTTGGTGGGGGAGGGGGAATCGTCGTATCAGGGGAAGAGATCCTTCAAGCCGTTCTCCAATCTATACTTTCTTCCTTCCTTTCCGAAAATTTCTCTTAACCCTAAAGTACCTGATTTCGTTGATGGTCTCCCGAATCTGCCTATTTCGTTATCGAAATTTACGGAATCATCGGCTTTGATGAATCTTACCTTGGTGGCACGGTTCAAGTACAGAAGGCCTTCAGTTGACGAATTCGACCGATTTGTCTTCGGAGCTTGGGACCTTCAGGAACATGCGGTGGTGGGGTTACTGGATAGTAAGCAGTTTCTGATTAGGTTTGAATCGGAGGCTGATTTGATTCAAGCAAGGGCATGGGCAACGAGAAATTTCAACGGATCCCGTTTCATGCTCCTACGTTGGACTTTCGATCTCCATATGAATCGGGATCCACCTTCCGCGGCGGTTTGGGTAAGCTTCCCTAAACTTCCCTTAAACTTTCAGAATCCGTCGATTATTCGTATGTTGGGTAATATGGTCGGTAGATACCTATGTTCTGATAGCCATACAGAGGCTATTTGTCACCTCGTTAACCCTCGGGCGTGTGTTGAGATGGATGCATCCCGTGGTCCCGTTGAGTTCATCTGGATCACGGTTGGTGAGGAATACCTCTGCAAACAGTGGGTTGTGTATGAGAATTGGACCGACTTCTATGGCTCTTGCAAGAGGTTGGGTCACACCGATGAGTTATGTCCTGTAGGATCTCGAGTTCAAGGGATAAGGGTTCATACTAGTGGGAAGACTACTATATTGATAGTTGTATAGGGCTCAGAGAGCAAGTCAATGGATCACTGTGTGAAAGGAGTTCTGGCTCAGACTTCTGAAGGACCTTCTGTTCGAGGGAGAGACCTTCGAACGGATGAGCAGATGGGGAGGCCTCTATACCTGGACATCAGAAGGTCACCATTGATGAGGGCGTCATTGCTGTTTCTTCATCCTCGGGTAAATCCAGGGAGAAGGAGATGAATGGAGGGCCTGCAGTTTCTTTGGAACCAGAACAGGTGGGTGCTGTCTCAGGATCTTCTTTTGTGGAGGTGTCTAACAGGGACAGGGCTAAGGTTGTGAATTGCCTTCATTCTATGACCAGGTCTTTTGTACCCATAAGTAATAGGTTTGAAGTACTTGATGTGGACCGGCTATCTGAGGGCCTGGAGGAGGATGTTTGTGCAGAAGTTGATGGCGAGGCAGTGGTCTTGGGGGACCTACAAACCGTTTTCCTGGAGAAGGAGCATGGTGCAGGTCCTGGGGAAATTCCAAACAGTGGTGCAAGGTCTCCTTGTCTTGTTGAAGGTATCAACCAGAGGATGGGGGAGGGAAGCAGTATGAATTTTTATGGTCCTTTGGGTTATACTGGTCAAGTGCAGAATGACATTGACAATGGTAATGTCATGGAAGATCATAATGCTGAGGGTAAGGGGATGGACCCATATTCTATGGATGGGGAAGATGGTATCTCTACTGATCAGGAGCCGAGGAATATTTCGGAGGGCACTGGGTCTCCTTTTAGAGAGCAGGCCGAGGTAGAAAGGGAGTTTTCTGGGAGAGGAAAGGAGAACCTGAGTACTGTTAATTGTTCATATAGTGAAATTTTCCAAAATGGGAATCAGAAGGCGTCTGCTGGGGGAAAATCAGTACCTGCAATGCTAGGAAGGATATGACGGAAGGATTATTCCTATCTTCTGCGACCGATGCAGACAAGGTCCGCCTCCAAACGGAATGGTGGAGTGGTTCTGGAGGTCAAGAAGTGCAGCGGGATTAAGAAGGCATCCCCGGATATGCAGGTTCATGAGAATCTCCAGAATCGAGTGCAAAGTGTATGTTTCTGGAGACATCATGAATGGGAATCGGCTACAGGAGAAGAAGAATCCTGCTTGGGAGTCGGGGAAGACTACGGGTACTATGATATGTGACTTCTTTTTTTTCACTTGTTGTTTCTTCTTGAATGTCTTCTTGTAGTGTTGATGTTGATGATGTTGTGTCTTGTTTGCATGGTTATCGGTTACCCACAAACCAGCTTTTTAGTAAATGAAAAAATGGATTTCAGGAGGATTCTTGAGGATATACCTCCTCTGATACCAAACTATAACAAACCGACCATGGATTCCCATAAACCCATCCCCTAACCTGATCTATCACATACTTGAAGGGAGTTACCGATCCCCAAGGAAAGGCGACAATCACCCAAGCCTCACAAGATAAAACCGAGGGAACGGTTTCTACAAACCTGAACCACAACAAGGCATGCATATCTGTATATATATAATTAAATAGTTGACTAACAAATAAATATATATTCCATAACTACTGTACAAATAGTGAAACTAGAACAACTGTAACTATAGTTTGAAATTCCAACTCATGTTCAACTGTAGAGGACTACAGACCAAAAAAAATACACCAAATTATGTTAAGGATGAAGTCCCACCATCTTACCACAAGCAACCCAACTAGATGAGATGAACTTATCCACCTTCCTATGGCACCCTTCCATTCGTGGCACTAGAAGACAAAAAAATGTCTACACACCAACTGAGAGGTACACAAGTTGTGAGCTAACATGCTTAGTAAGATGAAACCATGTTTTTCCATAACATGTCTCTCTATAAAAAATCATGTATGCTTATTTAAAATTAAAACATGAAATAATAAGAAGTAAACTAGTTTTATTAAAAATAAGGTAAAATTTTATCTTTTATATAGCACTAAATAACTGTATGTATATCTATTTCAAAGAACATTTTCCTTCTCATTTTCCATAGTAAGAAACACACATATCAAGGCTATCTCAGAAATACAAGTAATACAAAACATAAGAACATGTAACAAAAGGCCAAGGAATACTACAGGTCTAGGCTGCATGCTACTTATAACAATACAATCAAGGGCACAAATTTTGATCCTCAAATAAGGGGCATAGGAAGAAGAAGAATATGTCATGAGTAAACACCCACCCCACCAAAAAATCAAATATCATTACCCATGAAAAATGGTCATAGGAAATAGAGGAATGCCTCAAGAAAAACCTTCTTGATAATCCCAAAATAATAGATGATGACCCCATGGTATACCTTTAACCTTAGTACCCAAGGTAACCCATGTGATTTGTTTCACAAGTTATTTCATTACATTTAAAACCATTTCAAATCCAAATCAAAATATCTTTTTCAATTCATAAAAATGCCTATTTTCTCTATAATTATCAATAACTACTGAGAAACCATTTTTTATTAAAAACCATTTTCAACTCAAACAAAAAACCATGATAATTTCAATATACGAAACAATTTATAAGGAAAAATAATCATCTTTATCAACATAGGCTAGAGACGTAACCAACAACCTCAATATATTGATCACAATGGCCCATAACAGAATCCACAAAAAATGAAAACAATCCACAATAGAAGAGACACTAGAATCAATTCTAGACATCCACAGAATAATTCAATGTACATGTCTATGGGTCATTGGATAAAAGAAAAACCATGTACCTTGCGAACAGATTTCCATCATACAACAAATATCCTTGGAACAAACTATGGAACAAGATCTAACAAAGGATATTGAATAATACAACAAGGATCATTTGACCCAGATCAATGAATCAGATAACATAGCCCTATAGTGAAACCATGATCAAAATCAAGGAATGAGACGAATGGTTACTCACCCCTGGAGACAAACCGCACTTGAAACAGATAACAAAAGTCTGGAGGATCATTCTAGGAAGAATGAAACTACTCAAAATCCTATTAGAAGAGCCTAGGGTCGAGAGAAAAATAATTAAAGTAGGTACCGAACGAAAATAGTCAAACACATGGTTTGAAATTGGGCGTGGATCAGTAATGATGTGTAACCCCTAGTCACATCCTGAATTCCATGCTGGTTAAGTATGCTAAAAATCACATCACCTCATCATAAAAATCAATCTTTTAGAAATTTACATCCTATAAGTTTTGGTCATGATGTGTTACCATCCATAGTGTGATCTACCCTTTCACAAATTACCTTCTGCAGCCATTGCATGGGGTGTAACATCGTTACATGACATGTAAATACTCTATAGCCTTTATAAAATCCATAAAATAGCTTATGAGGCCATTGAACCAATGAGAACATGGAGAGAGGAAAAAAACATACCTGATTAAGGTAATGGTATGTTACGACATCCATACGGATTTTTTTGTTAAATATATTGTGAACAATCAATTTCATGGGATCAATGTCCTCTATCAGCCTCCATCATTTTTTAGGCATTATGATTTTCATTCATACTCATATATTCACTTCTCACTAATATTATCCGAAATATAATCCATGTTATATGTTATTTTAGATGATCTTTTATATTTATCTTTCCAACATTTGAGAGGAATTTTTACAATTTTTCCTGGTATATTTATCAAAAATTCAGTTCGAAATGAAAATACCTTTACTTTTAAGTGAAAGATAAAATATTGATGATGAAACTTATCAAATTTAGGGAGAATCTAACACCCATAATTTATAATTGATGGAAATATTTTTAGATAAAATTAGAAACATAAAAATTCAACTAAAATGGACTAATAAATATATTTTATTATTTTTAATCACTTTTATATCTTATGATATATGTATTACATAGTGTAAATAAACCTTAATGTAAAATGTTGTGATATCATTTCCATTAAATTTTCAATTATGAATAATAGTAACTAAATATTGAAAATTATATTGTTTACATGGATTTAAAATAAATTCCACATTAATGTGTTTTTAAAATTTAAATAAGAATCATTTGGATGAAAAATAATTATTATTTTTTAAAAGATTTTCTCTTTCCTAAAAAATTATATCATCATGTTTTTTTCACTTATATTTAAAATAATTTTTTCTAATTTCTGAGAATTTATTTTATATCATTAAAACATTTCTTAAAATTATAACTTAAAAAAATTTCATAGAGTAATTTTTTTATAATGTTTTCGAATGATTGATTTTTATTTTAATATTGAATAAAAGTTGTTTCTTTTGTAAACAACAATTTCATTTAAATAATTTAAAATCTATATTTTGATTTTAAATTATTTGAAAATTAAAACAATATCAATAATATTATAAATAATATTTTTTTCCCTTGAAATCTATTTCATAGTGATTTTTAATTTGAAAAATTTATATATATATATATATATATATATGTTTGGAATATGTTATTTTGAAAATCGGGTTTTTTGCATGTGAAAAATTAATTTGACATTAAATTTTAATAATTTTGTTAATTTAATATAGAAAAATTGATTGAATAGTTTTAATAATAATTATAAATTTTTTCTAATATGGTAAACTTTATTTTTTCATAATTAA
The DNA here is from genome assembly GCA_963277665.1 of Viscum album. Taxonomy (NCBI): domain Eukaryota; kingdom Viridiplantae; phylum Streptophyta; class Magnoliopsida; order Santalales; family Viscaceae; genus Viscum; species Viscum album. The sequence goes on along the minus strand of OY728126.1, from coordinate 2,112,491,228 downwards.
TTTTAAAAATAGTAAAAACTAGTTACCGCAATTGGGGTTAATGTTGTATGACTGGGCGGTTAAACTGAAATGATAAGGGTTAACGAGGAATTAAAAAATTCCTAATTATAATTGGATGTAAATATTTTATCCTTATAAATTCCTTGGTATGTTAATTTAAATTTTTTAACCATTTTTCTTGTGGAATATGTGGGTATCAATATTTTATTTTTAAAATTCTAATTGCGTCCTCCACCACCCTTATAAAAGGCCACCCCCTCCCCATTAAATTTCATACTCCAAAGTACTTTTACAATCAGAAATGATCCAAATACCATCATTACCTCCATCACCACATCCAATAGAAATTTTTTTTATTAGAAATTCAATCGATGAATGATTTATCAAAAAATATAAAGTTGTTGTCTGATGAAGAGGTAAGGTTATTAACCTTATATTATCATTTATCTTATTCTTATAACAAAAAAAATTCTCAAAATTTTATAAAATCACAAAACCAATTATATAATATATTATTATATTTAATTATTTTAATTTATTAATATATGTTCATCTCCACTTACATGATATATGAAACTCAACGGTCTATCATGTGTATAGAAGACTACAACCTCACGAACTGAAGTAATTCATTTTCCATTACCGCATATAATGACTATATATAATGATGTATCTAACATATTTATATGATATTTATGACATAAATATACCTATTGAAGTATAATACCACTTATTAGTTCTAAAAATTCTATTTGGTGGAAAACATTATTTATGTTCGTGTTTTAGTTTGAACTACCACCTCCACATAGGGATGTGAAAAGTTTTTTATTTGATAATTTGAGGGATGGTAATAAATAAATTTTTACTGGAAATAATTGAAATATTTTTTATTATAATACTACATTCGTGGTAAAATAATTTTTACTTTTCATATTTTATATTTAATGTAAACCAGTGATGGCATTAATGCATATGTACCACCATGCATCCTCATAGAATGTATAAATCATTTTCCAATATATAATATTAAGTGAATATTATAAATAATTATTAAAAGAAATGTTTTATATTTATAGTGTTGTGAACATTTCATAGATTATATAACCATGATCAATGTATATGGACTGAAATTACGAAACTAAAACACATATGATAAATGAATCAATTATCTACCAAAACCTTGATTCAAATAAATTATTTTTAATAAAAGTGTTATAAAAACTATAGGGTTGATAATATATGATATTAAATATATATTTACAGTTATATAATAGATATATAATAAACATATATTTATTATAATCGAGGTAGAATCACGTACGATGTAAATTAGACATGAGGTAATGGATTTCTAGTGACTCTTTTTTTCTAGGAGATTTATGAAACATTCAGCACTTGTTTATTTTGGTTGGTGTATATAAATTCACATTGACCTATAAATCATGAATATAATTTTTTTACATGATATATACAATTTCATTTTATGTTATTATTTATTGGGTTTTAAGATTCGAAATATTACAGAAGTAGTAAGAGTTCCTCTTATCAATTTTACTTTCGTGAAATGTTATTTGTATTCCCCAATTAGTAATTTGGGGTGGTGTATATAAATCACTTTTAGATATGTTATATAATTAATACAAACATATTCATTTAATTTAATGTTTAAATATTACTTATTTCACTCATGGGGATTATGATTTAGAAGTTACGAAAGTGGTAATGGTTTATGATACTATATAATTGTTTATTAGGATTGTTCATTATTATGTTTCAGCTGATAAAATATTATGATATAAATATTAATCAATAATCTCATTAATATTATTCTCATGAGTTATTAAATTAAATTTACATGTAATTTTTGCGGGTTTATATCGTTGGTGCTCAAAATTATAGATTTTGTTTCAAAAAAATGAATTTATTTCCTCCATTAGTGGAATATCATTTGCCTTCCAAATTCTTGTTGTATAAAAAAATTCCAAAAATGTTTTAAAAATTATCCAAATGATTTATTATATAAAAAAGTACTCAATATTGTCTTTTAAAAAATGTATTAAAAAATATTCATATCTTTTTCTGAAAAAGTAATTTTTTTCTTTTTCATACAAAGAGTTAAAATGAATATTCTTTAAATTATATAGAATGAAAGTAATTTTCTACCTCCATGAACATCTAGTGATTTAAATAATTTTAATTTTATTCAATATTAATTATTATAGAAATATTTTTTAATAATATTTTATGTGCATTTTGTTTTAAAAAAGATGATTTTCAATGAGGAAGATCTATTTTCCTTGAAAAAATATTCAATGATCACCTTATGAAATTTATATTCATAAATATAAACAACCCTTATCCAACATATTTCACACTAGGGATATGTTATAATTATTACATAATTATTATATGCCAATATTTTTTATTGCAACGGCACTATATTTAATATAATTTTTTTGAATAAATTTAATCTTATAGATATATTTCATTACACTAAAAAATATTTTAGCATAAAATTTTATACAATATCAAGTTTGACATGAGCAACACAAAACACTGAGGTCATCATGTATTACATGAAACACTGAGTTTAAACAAAACGTGAACAATTATTAAAATATTATCATTTAAAATGATATTTTTCGCCTAAATGGTGTAACACAAGAAATGAATTGGATTAACTAAATAATTAAAATACATGGTTAAAACATGTATATGAAATTAATTCTTTTGTGAAAAATAATTAGAAATGAAAAAAATTAAAAAAATCAAGGATATATTTTTTTTAAATCCCTTTTATTCATAAAATAATATTTACCTCAATAATTTAAAAAAGGAAAATTTTGTGAATGATTTAAAGAAAATTTGTATATTTTGTGGTTAATAAAAATTTAAACTATAATTTTTTTTTGTGTTTTTCAATATAATACATACGATTAAAATTAATTTAACACTTCAAAACTATATTTTTCAAAAAACATTGTCATTATTTTCAAAATTATTTAAAAATTGGTTATTGACAGTTTAAAAAAAATATTTGAAAAAATGAAATCATTTTTGAAATCCTAATTTGAATTTTATCTTAGGGTGGAATTGAGGAAATTCGTTGAGAAGAGAAAATTTTCAATGAATAATGATAAATAAAAGTTTTTATTTATATTTTTCATTTCTTATAAACCTTTTGCAAAAATTAAAAATGGTTTAATATAGTTTAATAGAAACTTAGTTCAATTATATATCTATTTATTCTATATAGTTAGTTGGAATCATTTTTGTATTTAATTTTATATTATATCACTTTATTAATTTAACATTTTATCTTTGAAAAATCACTTTATTTTCAGGTTTTTCAAATTTATTAAATATTAAAAAATTTCAATACTATGAATAGAATTTTGAAAAAAGGATTCCATATTTGAAATCATAAAAATTAATATTTAATAATTGGGTAAACAGAATATTTTACCACAATTAATTTTGAAAAATATTAACAAATTAATTATTGTGGTTATGGTAACAATGGGTTTACTGGATGGTAAATCCTTAAAGATAATGGATACAAATGTCAAAAAAAATGTATAAGTCATATCTGATTTCTAAAAATCCATATTATATAATTGAAATAAAAATATATGATAAATTGGATTATTTTTCATTCGAATTTCATTATCATTTTTTAGTTTTTTGGGGAAATTTCCATTTGTTTCCCATGTAGGTTCTCTTATCCCGTATATAAATTCCCACCATGAAAGATCACTTATTCACATCTACAAATACACTTAATGTAGAATAAACCATCACGAAAACCTCCAAAAAATCCTTATGCATGTTCTATATCTTCTATTCTTCTAAAAAACCCAATTGTAGTGTCCATAATAAGAGATGTAAAAGATATGCTACTAAGCGAATATCATTGTCTTCATTAAGATTATTCTTTTGGTTTCTTATTTTGTAAAATTAAATTATGTATTAGAAGCTAAAATATAATAGTAAAAGTTTATAATAAATAATTAGAAGTTATTATATTATTATAATAACCTATATCTATCCTTACTTCAATTAAATGGGCTACAAAATCATTATTCACGTGTAAGGTGGACTACCGCCTTACGACCTGATTTTAGTCATTCTCCATTACCACTTATCATGTAAACATATATCGATGGATTAAAATGATTATATATAAAATTTATGATATTAATATAATTATAAAATTATTTTATCATGGACACCTACATAATTTCTATTCTATGAGCATATGATAATGTTTCTCGTTTTTACGGAATAATATCACCTCATGAAGTGATATAATTCAACCATCTCTTATTAATTAAAAGAAAGATAATAAGGAAATGTTTAAATAAATATTTTTTAATATAATAAATAAATATTATTTTTTAATTTTAATAAATTAGTTAACATTATATCATTCAATCCATTTTGAAATTGGAAACCATGTTTATGCATATGTACTACCTACTATTTGTTTGAATGATTTATTTCATTTTATATATCTAATTTTTATGGATTATAAAAAATACATATATAAATAATATATATTATATTTACGTTATGGGTAAAATTATTTGATATTATGGAAAAAAGACCAAATAAATAAGACCAAAATTACCCAATCAAAACATACATGAAAATCAAAGTCGTTATTATACAAAAAGTGAATTTAATAAATAAAAAATTAGTGAAAGGTCCTCAGTAAAACACATAACGTATGATATATATATATATATAATTATTAAATATATGTATAATTTACATATATTTATTATTAAATATGTCTAGGTATGTTCGACGGATGTCATGAGTTATGGTAAAGGATGCTCATTTCAATTATTACTTCTTTGAAACACATTCCATATTCAACATCTCTTTCTTTTATATAAATTATACAGTCCCAAATGTTTTTATGATGAAACTAATAAAAATCATTACGATTTATATATTAAATTTTGGGTCTCTCTATCAGGGTATTTATGATTAAAATGATACCAAAGTGGTATGATATTTTTGTCTCACTTTTCATTCCTTTAGATATATGTTATGTTATACACCAATATATTTTCATGAGGTGTATATACAGAACCATTGAGATGTAATTTCATTATATTATTTATTATCTAGATATTTTATGTTTAATTTAATCTTAATTTTCATGGATTTTCAATTTAATGTTATTAATTTTGTAAATGATTTATGTTTCAACAACACTGCTTATCAAGGATGCTCATCATAATTCTTTCAAAGATGAAATCATATGATCTATCTCTCAATGAAACACATGAATTTTTTTATCTAGTAATTTATGATATTCTAATTTAATATTACCATTTTCCCACTTGTTTACATAAAATAATTAATAGGATGTATTTAGGATAATCTCATATAATTTTTCCCTTTTATCCAAAATCAGTTTTCTTCCAAAAAAATGATATCCAATTTTTTATAATGTTAATCATATTAATAACATTATTAATTAAAGAAATTTTTATATATTATTGAATTTTTAATTATTCATTTGAATGGAATCTTCATTTTAGTTTCCAAGCAATGCTTGTTTGGTTTTTATCGAAAATGAGATAGGAATTTTTTAAACATGAAGGACATGAATAGAATTCCATTCATTCAAGACCATTATTAATTTATTCTTACATTATATATTATCAAATTTATTTTTCATGAAATTGAGTATCAAAAGATTCTATTTTTTTAAAAAAATCATTCTATTAATAATATTTTCATATGGAAATGTTTTAAATGAGTTTTATATATTCCTTATATATTGTTAAAATTTTATCATAAAAGAATAGAATTTACAAACTGTTTTATAAATTTTTATAATTTTAATATATAAATTTCAATTAAAATGTATCTTCTTCAATAAATTTTCCAATTTTATATTCAAAAACTATTTTCCATATAAAATTTATTCTATTGATGTTACCTATAACTTAATGGGGACATGATCCAATGATACAATTCATATTTTTTTATGGATTATGAATGTGATGGAATGATTTTGATGAAATATTATTCCCATATAGGGATTATACATGAAGGAAATATTATGGAACTATCTTCCTCGAACAGGTTAGGTTATAATTAAATGATGAATATATTATGAAACCGGTCAGCTTTGGACAATTTCTGATATGATGAAAACTTTTTAAAACCAATTTCAGTTAATGGGAAATGATATGTTGAATGTTTTATGATATTGTGTCAAACATATGTATGATTTTAAATATGTGATCAGTGGTACCCATATCTGCCTCAAATGTATTGGCTATATATTTATATATAATGAGATATAAGGGACTCGAGTAGAGTGGAAATCTAGTTCATTATGGGTTTTTTTCCACTATAAGGGTATTAGGAGTGAACCTTGACAACTGAGATGGTTTGAGGAGTTAAAACATTATACTATGATATCCATGCTCGTGAGCATTTAATAATTTGAAAATTATTTTATATTATTACCATATGAAAAAAATCCATCCCTTATGATAATGTTATTCTGTAAAGGTCCATGTTCTTTGATTACTTTATGATTCATATCACATGAACAACAATGATTTATGTCATGTCCTGAGATTATGAAATTTAATTTGTAGGGTATGGTCTTCAAATTTAAATTACATGTTATCATACTCAAATGATCATTTCAGGATTATGCTATCATTAATATCTCAATTTTGTAAAATTATTGAGAATTAGAGTTCACGATATTTTTATAAAATTTTCCAATCATATAAATAACAGTCTAACATAAGGTATATTGGTGTGCAGTAATATATGGGATGATCATTATGATATTTTTTGAATATATTTCACCAAAATGATGATTTTTTACCTAGTATGGAAATATGAATAACTATTAAAATCCAAACGTATATGTTTCTATAATGTATTAAATATTCATCCAAAATTATGTTATGTCTAGGTGTGATAATATTGGGTCACTATATTAGTATCATAACAAATTTTTACATAATATTTTGACAATAGGATGAGAAAAAATTACTAAGATCACTAAGTAAATTTCTATGGATAAGTCATAGTATGCATCAATGTAGAAGTAAATGGCCTAGAATTTTTGTAATGGATAGAGTGAGTGATTTAAATAAAATTAAATTATTTTTTGGATACTACATGTATATGTGTCTCTATTATTGACATACATAGGGGTAAAAAATTGAAAATGGTTCAATGAGAGATACTGTATTGTCACCTGATTTATGAGAACATCTATTTATTCACACTTGGTTTAACACCCCTATGGGAAATGTGTTGGGAATTCAAAAACAATTTATAAACTCCTATGAAGGATTTTAATAAATTATTACTATGAGTGACATATAATGAACTAATTGTGTCATATACTAAAAATATGGTGGTATGATTTAAATAAATAAATATATATATTATTTTTCCATATTTTATGGTTTCCCTAAATGATCATTGTTTAACACAATATGTTTTTTTCTTCTAGTCATGGGAGGGAACCAAAAGGAAATATATTAAATTTGAATGTTATATAAAATTAGTTGATGAGAAATAATATTGGATGATGAGTGGAATGAATGATATCATGTTTGTTCCCAACCAGATATCAAAATATTTGATTAACAACTAGCACCTTGTCTAACTGTAAGGCTATCTATAGAATATAAGGATACAATTCATTGAATGTTTTCATGCGACAAACCATGTAAGAAAAACTATTCATTACCCTATATGTTGGTAATTTTTGAATAATTACTCTATGTAATGGAAATAGGGAATGAGAATATGTTTTATATATCAGGAATATGGGTTTAGAGTCAGTATTTTCTGGGTACAAATCAAAATTTTTGGTAATGAAATGGATATGAATATTCGATTCCCTATGATATTATATATGGATGATTTTTTTATTTTTTAAATCTAAGATCATTATACAAAATAATGTATTGTTGGGAATGCTCATGAATATAATCAGTAAGGTGGTAAGGGTAATGGTTGAACTAATGATGATGAAGATACCACAAATAAAATATGTATATTTTGGGTTTTTCTAAATGTACTTTTTATAAGTAATGTAAAAATCATGATTAAATTAAGCATAATGAATGATATGTTTCATATTTAAAATTTTTGGAATGTGTTGTTAAGGGATGTTATAATGAATATGATTTAATGGGTTTTAAAAAAAGTATAATGATTAAAGTGTATATATATTGTTATTTATGAATTATGAAATATTCATAGATTGAATAGTAACAAAAAAAATTTAAAATAATTATCATGAAAATATTGAAAGGTGTTAATGATATAGAAATGAGATTTAATGGAAATGTGGCATTTCAGGAAAAAACATGTTTAAGAGAAAAGTAACCCATAAGATTTTGGTCATGTTGAGATAATAATTTTAGGATAAATAGAATAATGATATCGATAAATTAAATTGTAATACTGATTACATTCTGACTCATAAATAGTTTTTTGGAAATGTGGTTTATGTTATCCTTGATTCAGTTTATAACATTTTTGTATTTTAATAATATATCAAATAATCTATGTTTTAAATAAAGAATAAATAAGAATGTATGTTTTAATTATAGTTTGAGGTTAATTATGGTTATTATAATTCATTAATAGAATACATGATTTACATATTCACATTTGTGGAATGAATAAATTCATAGATACATCATTTTTAGAGGATTATTGATAAATTCATTTGTTTTAAATTAATTCACCATATTTCTAATGTTTTGAATTATAATATTTTGGAAGGGTCATATTTTTAACCATTTATGAAATGTTTTAACTCAAAATTTGGATGTGGATCTATATAATAATGTATTACTTCACCATATAAAGATTTATCCACATTGGACAATAAGGGAAAAATATTTTTTTATAACTATAGATAGAATAAATGGCTAATCATTTTATTATGGATCTACTGATCTGTTAGTTTTTATGGCATAAAAATTTATCTTTATTTCTAGGAGAAGGAAATGAACTGGAAATTTATTGAATCCTAAAGATTGTATAGAATTTTACAAATGATTCAAATAAAATCTAATACATTGGTATTTGGTCCCATCGAAATTCTGGATCATATTGGGACATTATCATATCGATTGGAACTTTTACAAATCATCTTCTATGTTCAATTAGTGTTTTTTTATCTACCCTTTGAAATAATATACCTCACTAATGACATGTACTAAACTCAAAGGTCATACTAATAAAGCATGATATCTCTGATGAGGTACAACAGATGGTGATTATTGATCATAGGGGGTATGTTCTAGGAAATAAGACCACTTACCAATTAAATTATTTTTAGTGAATCCACCATCCTAAGAAAGCTATGTGAGAACATTTGGATGTAATTAGGTATAAGTATACGATGTTGTTAGTACTAAATAGGTGAATTTTGGGGGGAAAGAATAATATGTGGGGAAGAGTGTAATACCTTGAGATTTTGTGATATATTTTATTTCTAAATTTATTTATTTATATATTTTGAATTACATGTAAGATCGTGTTTATCTTAGATTACACATAACACCATGTTTCTCTTTCTTTCAACACAATAACGAGTTTATCTTATTTTTCACAAAAGATAGGGTTTAAAGGAAATGTAAAATTCAATTAAAATATTATCATTTGAAATGGTAGTTATGAAAACACTATTACAAAGGATAATAAAAATAATATTAACCAAACTATTAAAAATATATGGTATGAAAATTTATATAAAATGAATTAATTGGTGTCCAATTAATTCGAAATGAAAATAAAATCTATTAGAAAATATAGGGTTTTTTTTGAAAAATAACATTTACGAACACAAATGTGTTTTACCTTTACAAATTGTTAAAATTAATTTTTGGTTATATGTTTTAATGAAATTTAAATACTATATATTTAATAATTTTTTATCACTTCTCTTAGGATTTTTCTATAAATGTTATTCAAATAAAACCAATTATCATCTTATAATCATTATTTTCTTAATAAGTAGCTTGGTCTCCAATTAAATATTTTTTTAAAATTAACCATTTAGAATGTTAGAAAATATATTTAAATAAATAAAATTAATTTCACAAATTATCATTTAAAAATAATCATTGTGTAATTTTTTGGGAATATAATGAGAAGATCTATTTTTATGATGAATAATGAGAAATAATTGTTTTTATTTAAAAATTTAATTTCATTTAAATGTTATAAAAAGAAAAAAAATTATATTGTTTTAAAAAAATAATAGTTCATTTGTATATATGTTAATCTAATTAAGGTCACTATAATGATTTTTATATAAAAACTTTTAAATCTTTTAAACAATTTTCCTTTGAAACATTTCTTTCTCATTGTATCAATGAGATTAAATTTAAAATAAATATATCCAAAAATATGAATCAATTGAAAAAAAAATTATACCATATTTAGAGTCAATTAAATTTATACTATCTGATTTGTTCTGCAGAAAATTTATCATAATTAATAGTTCGTATAGTAAAAAATTAATCACCATTCATAAGGTAAAAATATGATTACCTAAGGGTCAAACAAAAATGATATTGGTTAAATATAACTTATTACATGTATAAGTACTATTTTATGGACATATATATATATATATATATTATCCAATTCCCATTACAAATCTTAGGTCATATGGATTATTTTTCCCTGAGAATGAATTTAACATTTTGTATCCTTTTGGGAAATTTTTAATTGGATTGAAAGTTGGTTTCGTTCCGGTAGTTATAAAAGGCCTTCACAAACATAGACTTTATCAAACCTATATTTCTATATACATCATCTTAACAATAAAAAATACCGTCCAAATGTCTTGTTAAATATTTTAGAACTATTGGTCTACCCAATATAACAACAATATCGTACGTAATAATAAATTCAAAGTAGCTTCACCGATGAAATGATATTTGACTTTAATAAGAGTCTTCTTTTTATTTTTCTTTTTCTAGAATTAATTATATCTCTACACATTCAATATAAAAATAACATTATCTCTAATATACATAGATTATATTATTTTATTTTAATATCGTATATCCATATTCACTACAATGAAATGGGTTATGAAATCGTCATTCATGTGTAAAAAAGACTACTTCCTCATGAAATGATGTCATTAATTTTCTATTAACACATCAAATAGATGAATATAATATTGGGTAAAATATTTAGATATGATATTTATGATATTATTATAATTACTGATTATTTTATAACATATACCTTCTTTATTTCCATTTCATGATAATATGATTACATTCCTCTTATATACATTGGACTATTGCCTCACAAATTGATCTGAATCATTAAAGGGATATTCAATTATTCCTAATATAAAATTCCAATAATAAAATTATTTATTGTTTCAATAAAATTATAATTCGTCAAATGCATTCATTATTTTAATAACATGAAATAAAAATTAATTATTTTTTAATCTTATCATTAAATTTAATAATCCATGTAACGAAGACCATTTTTGTAAAAAATTAGTCAAACTTTCTGGATTACATAAAAACTCATTAATATTATCAGGTAATACACATTTATACTTGTATAATGTGGGTTATATAAACCCAACTAAAAATTTACCCCAAAATCAGACATTACCCAACTCACTATAATTAAATTGATCCACTTTATCTAAGACGATTTTGGGGTTTTTCATTTTGTATGTGGTTGGGATTATGTCGGTTCAGAATTATGGTTTTTCAATTTTTCTTACACTCTTATATACATATAGTTTATATAACTTTTATATATGGTACATATATTGTGCATAAATAATTTATAATTACATATAGTTCATATTATATATATATATATTATTATTTCATACATAAATTAATATATATATATATATTCCCATGTACACCCTTATATAATTTTCTGAACACATAAAAACACACACACACACATGTATATCGAATATAAAGACATATATTTGAGAAAAAAATATGTGTTTATATGTAATAATAACACACCAATGTCTATGATCCAAGATACTATAACATATAATTTACAAGAAATATATAAACTTCAAAAAATATATACATAGAAAGAGAGATAGATAGATATATATGAGTATATAAAATTTTCGTATATTTTTTTGGAAAAACACAAAATTTTAATAAAAAAATATATATCACATATATATATTTTTGATTTATTAACAAGAATAAATTCTATATTTGATATATTGAAAAAATTATTGAATATTTATATATATATGTGTGTGTGTGTGTGTGTGTGTGTGTGTTTTTATTATATTCTATTTTATGTTAAATAATAATTTTTGTAGATATATAACATTAAATTATATATAAATATATATATATATATATGTGTGTGTGTATATGTAGTTATATTTTATAATCATTTATATGTATTGTGTAATTATATTTTTAGTGCTCTAAAAAGGTGTAAATTCAAAACAGAGTTGTAGTGAATTAGACTTGGTACCTAATAAAACAATTATAAAATTAATTTTTTACTTTATAATTAAAAAATATACCTTTTATAATTACTCACATGTATAAAACATAGTCCAATGAAATCATAGTTATCCCACATGATTTAAATGGTCCACTAGAATTTTCATTACTACATTCAATCTATGTATATTATCATCAATATAATATAATAATTCACAATTATTTCAATGTGAAATATAATTGTGATTATCAGGTTTTCATTTTTGATGAAGAAATAATAATATCCTGCCATTAAATTATAATCGAACTAATTTCTAGTAAAAAAATATAACAAACTAATTATGAAATATTCTAATAAAATTATAATATTTTACTTATCAATGACGAATTCACTTTTGGTATGTATAAATTACTCAATTTTTTTAAGAGGTTTATTTTCATTGTATTAAAATTATCCTTATGATTGAAAACTCAAGGATTCCAAATGAATCGAACATTTTTATTATTTATCGAATCCCAAATTTAATATATTACCATCCCTGTTTATTTATAATTAAATATCTTATAAAAAGACTAAAAATCAATATTTATGTTTTAATCATGATCTTCGTTCTGTATTCATCTTTGTTTTTCAAATTTAATGTCTTATAAATATTAAATAATTCATTATAATTATCTCCCTATAGATAATTAATTCAAATATTATACTTAAATCTATATAGTTATCATATATAATATATGTTTTCAAATAAATTAAAATCGTAATTATAAAACTCATAAATGAATAAAATTTTGTGTTTAAACACATTTATTACATACAAATTACTTTTATATTCAAAAAATTGCATATTTATATTGTTGTGTAGGTTAACTAATGTGATGCTTGAATGAAATGTGTTGATTTTTAATCAGGACATTAGATCGACTGCATCTTACAAATTTATCTCAAGACAAATATTTTACTTTATGATCTTTTTAAAATACACCTCACATAAAAATGGAATATATTTAATTAGAATAATATTATAAAAAAATAAAACTACAATTTAAAAACATAGATAACCCTATTTAATAAAAAAACAATCACAAAAATTTATATAAAATATATTCCCCAAGAATATTAAATAGTTCTATTGGAGTATAATGTTAATATTAAATAATTAATTTTAACCAATATAAAATATTACGAATGTTAAATCCTAATATTTTTTAAGGAAAAACTATGATTGGTACCATAAATTTCATGAACCGACCGGATTCCCTGGTACCCTAATACCCATGCTGAAACTTTCAAAGCCTTAAGGGTGTTCATGATCTCAATGGGATGTTAACCGACATATGAAATCATACAATGTGAATGTGGGAATCAATTTTCCAAAAAAATGTAAGATAGAGATAAAAGTCAGTAGTCACAAAAGAGAACTCCATTGTGAGACCTGTAACAGAATTAAAATGTGTATGAAAACCAAAATTTACCAGAAATTTGATAAACAATGCATTTCACAATGGTCACAGTATCTCAAAGTCCAAATATTATCAATAACTACCACCTCCAAGTGGTTCTTTCCACTTTCTCTAACCTAGAAGGTGGAAATATATAAATGACTAAAGGCATGGGTAGGGGATGAGATAAAAAATTAATATAGTCTCACTAAGGATTACATAACATGGTGACAATATTAATTAAACAAATAATAATTTGAATTTTAAATAAGAAAAAATGGAACGTAAAAATCATATTAAAAAAATAATGTTCTCCATTTAAGATGATGTAATCATTTCCAAAAAATTGATTAATAAATATTTTATATAAAATATATTATATAAATTAATAATGGATGTGTAAAATAGTTTACAGGAAGTGGAATTTACATATATCAAATAATTAACAATCAACATCATTGTCATGGGAAAAGAGTTACAATAGTTATTGGTTATGGGATCATCAAACTGTTATATAAAAAAATAGAATTTTGAACACACATCTATCTGATATTATACAAATAAGACTAACCAACAATAAATTTGGGTAATATCTACATATAAATTTATGTTAGAGTTGTAAAGAATCAATCTGGTGCTATGGAATTCCTATCCCAGCATGTCCTTACCTAATAACTCACTAACAACCTAGGATTTCATGTGATAAAAAACAATCAATTATTGGAAATTAATTTGAAAACTATTCGAAATACAATTTAATTAATGTTTTTATTTCAACATGCCATTATAAATTTAAATACCAAAATGGGTTTTTAATTAAATCACGCTTCTTGGGATCAAGCTAATGGGTTTTAATAAAAAAATATTCTATTTTCTTAAAATTTATATTTGAAATCCATTTCACAAATATATTTCACAATTTAAATTCCATTATATAAATTTCACAATTAAAATTCACAAATTTTCATCAATATCAACTAACACACAACAATTCATTAGAATTGGTGGGTTTCCATAGTTTTTAGGCCATATCTAATCCAAATCCTAATATAAAGGGAATTGGTGTTTTAAAAAATAATTTGATAGATGTTAAATTTAATTTATGTGATTTACGGCTAAAAAATCAGAGAATCTTAATGAAACCACCTATCTCATGATAATGGGATCATGAATCAAAAGCACCAAAAGGGGGAACTCAAATGAATAAGGTTAGAAATGTTGATCGAAGAATCATCCCTATATTAGATATCTAAAACATCATATATTAGATATTCTCACATTAATTATATCTAAAAAACCATAAGGATGAGAGGATAATAGAGCTCAAGATAAGGAACTTATAGAGAAAACATACCTAAAAAAGAATAAATTGAGATCACCTATCTTCGATCCATCTTGGAAGGTGTTTGGAGGAGCTATAATTTTTCCTTGAGGGACATCTCAACCATAGAAATTATAATAGTTAGTGTATATGTTTATCATGGGTTTATAGTTTGTTCATGGTGGGTAAAGATTTTGTTAGACTATATAACAACTATGAAATAAATCACTTTATAGGTTTTTATTATTTTCACTTCAAGGTAACATGGTTTGTGTAATACATTGGACAACTGTACATAGACTAATAACCTCATGAGCATTAAAAATTCTCACCTAATATATCTTTAAACAAGACGAAACCAATGAATGACCATTATAGAGGGTTGTGAGTACCTAAAAAAGGTTATGTGATATTACAAACCCACCAACACAGATATTTTTTGTCCCCAAAAATCTTTTTAAGATGCCACCATGCAAAAATGATGAGTCCACTACTATCTTATTTATTCATCTCTCTACCATGTCTATGAGTATCAAAACTGTAGTAATATAGAACTTCATCCGAAGGTATTATCCACCCATGAAGTAACTGGATTTCAGAATCAACTATTCAAACTGTACTATAAGTCACAAATAAATCATCCTCAACCTCAAGATCAATCCATCTAAAAATATGGCATGGATAATATAGATACTTTAATTACTGAGAAACATGGGAAATGTTTTGTGTTGATGTCAATTTCAGTGGTAGTACTAAATAGTTATACAATTTTCCAACCTTATCAACAACCTCTAAAGGTCCCACAGAACGGGGAGAAACTTTTCCATACCTTCTAAGACATTCATGACCCATCCGACATGAACATTTCATGAATACCTAATAACCAACTAAGAATTCCCTTGGTGTACGATGACGATCTACAAAAGACTTATTCAAGATATATTCCGCCATCATTCTATGATGAATTATCTATATCATTTTTATCATCTCTTTATCCAATCATAGTATAACCAAGGAACTCCCATTAGTCTCTTACCAACAAAAATGAGATTTACAAGTCCAACAACAAAGGCATATAAATGGTCCCTTTTAATAATAGACATGTAAATATTGTTATAAGAAGACTCAACCAACCCCAAATGGCCATCCCAAGACCCAAAAAAGTTCAGAAAATATGAATATATCTGTCCTTAAGAACCTATATTTGAATTTCTATTTTTTTATCTGACTACGAATGTTATTCTATACTCAAATAAACATGATATCCCAGTGCCTCCAGAAGGGATTTCCAAAAGAGATATGTAAACTGGGGATCTTTATAGAATAATATACAAGATGGAAATCTATAATAACTAACAATCTATTTCATATATATATATTTCCAAACTTCTCTACATTGGTTATATCATAAATGGGTATGAAGTGACCAAATTTAGTCAACCAATTGATCATAACCCATATCACATTCTTCTTTCATAGTGTATGTGTCAACATAACCATAATGTTTGTTGAGACTTAATCCCACATTCTTGTCAGAACTAGAAGTGCATTATACAAACTAGAAGATTTCTGGTGATCATCCATAAAAAATTTGTTTCTATTACAATGTGAGTCAAATTCAAAATTCCCCCATCTCATACATTGCCACCAGAATTGATAATGTATTTCAAAGAGCATTTCCATGGTTCCTCGGGTCACTTCCCACTTAGAAATATTTAAATAACCAATAAAATATTTTTTAATCACAAATGATAATTAAAAATGATTCCAATAACATATAATTACATCCGTGGAGAATGACCAATCATCAATAGTCCCCAACCATAAAGAGATTCTCTAATTCTAATGAAATCCTCATCAAGTCTCTATTTTTGAAGGATCATCTTGAGAAGAGAGAATGTCAACTGAACACTACACATGGAATCCTCGGTCCCTAAAACCCAATCTCCAATATGAAACTACGCAAAGAGATCCATCAGGATCTACTATTCTAAATATTCTTTCATGGACGAGGTCAGAAGCATCATACTCAGTGTATCTGCAACAACATTCACATTCTCTAGGGTATAAGAGAGGTCAATGTAAATGAATTTTATATATTCCACCAGAAAACAACATCTAAAATCCGAAAATCAATAGAAATTGATACCTCCCAGTGGGTTTTCCCCTTTCCTCGAACATGGTGGGATAAAATTTAAAAACTCCCAAAGACGTAGGTAGGGTATGAGCAAAAATCCCAATAGGGTATCACAATGGATTATGTAAAAAGATTCCAAATTTAATTAAATAAAAATATATAGTCCCATTTTAAATAAACATTAATGGAATTTTGAAATATTTTTAAAAATCACATTCTTTACATTTCAAATGATGGGATCATTTCATATCAATGTATTGATAAATATTTTATAAAAACTAGTTTATATATATTCTCATGGTGTGTGTAAACATATTTAAAAGATATAGAAAACATATAAAAGCATTAATATTGATAAATGTATAAATATTCCATGTTTCATGATAGTTTTAGGTTATAAGATCCTCACACTCTTATATGAATAAAATAGAAATCTTCAGACACATCTTTTTTATACTGACCAAATAAGACTAACACACATCTTATTTGGTTTATAAACATCTTATATGTTTAAGTTGTAGATTTAATGATTTAATATGTTAAAATAGAATTACCATCCTTGAATTTTTTTTAATTACATAATAACTACCAAGGATTGCTTCTTAAATAACAATCAATAATAGAGAATTTTTTTCAAAACAATTCAAAATACAATTCAACCTAATTTAGAATTTCTGTAGTAAAAATTTCTATTTGAAAACCAATAAATTTTTTAATAATATCATTTCATATTTAATGATAAATAGAATAGTTTTATATAATAAAAATTTATATATTTTTTTCGCAAATAATAATATAAAATCAATTCCAAAAATCAAATCCACAATTCAATTTGAAAATTTATATTCAACAATTCAGTTTCACAAATTTATATCAATATCAAAACACATTCCCCAATTTAATGTAATTGAGTGGTTTTCTCAATGTTCATGACAATAAAACAAATTTCACAGAATTTAGTTTTAAGAAAATCATTTATATGCAATTATATTTAAAATAAGCAATTTTAGATTAAAAAAATGGAAAATCCTAACAGAACCACCTTTCTAGGGATCACGGGATCACGAATATGAATCTCTTAAATGAGAATATACATTTAAGAACATCATAAATGAAGATATAATAATCAAACCTATATTAATGAGATAAAAGTGCGTAAATTATATCATCCAACAACAAATATATCTAACAAACCCTAACAAGTGATGATAAGAGAGTATGAGAAAATTAATGAGGAGAGATAACATACAGGGAAGAGACTGAATAAAGATATCTTCGATTTGACCTAATATAGAAATGTTTTAAGAGAGCCTAAACTAGTATATGATATCCCTCTCAACCCAAGAAATTGTAATAGGGTGAGTTAGGATTGAGCAGGGGTCAAAAGGGTGGGTTCAAAAAATTTCAGATTCATTAAAAGTTGAGTGCATGGATAAGTGGGAAGGTCCGCATCGTTAGACAAAACATGTACCCAAACCATGCACCCAATATAAAAAGGTATCATAGATTATAACTTTTGGGAAAATGTGTTTTGAACCATTCTCCAACAGTGCAACCCCTCACTGCCTTGGATTACATGGTTTTCAATAGAATGGCCAATTGATTGGGAAAACGTGGAACCAACCATGCACAACCCAAGAACATTAAAAAATTTACATAATCTACCCTAAAACCACCCTAAACTGTGACCCAACCAGAGAATGATAGAAATAAAAAAATTTATATGTACCAAAAAATAGTAATAGTATGTTACAATATAATATACAAAATAATGAGATTAAACAAAAAATGAAATAGTGTTATAATGTGAACGATATAACCTTCCAATTAAATTGATATGAATGAATAGTAATAACTAAATTATGAAATATAAAATTTGCATTCTCATTAATAATAATATAATTTATTCATTTAAAATTAAGTCTTTAATTTTAGTAAAGTCATTTTATTAAACAAATTTTATTTTCTCCAGAATAAAATTTATTTTTTGTGTGTGCCATGAATATTATTAATTTCTGTAAATTTTTGAAATTTAAATTAAAAAATTTAATATCATGTTTTGAATAATTATATAATAATTACCTTAATGTGATATTTCGTGAATTTCATAATTTTTTTAATTTTTTAATGAATAGTTGAGAAATATTATTTCTTCAAAATAGAATTTTATTTTCATGTATTTTCATGTAGTTTTATATTAGAATGATGTTTTAGATTATATTTAAAATTAAATTTTTCCATTTTTATTTTAAATAATCCAAATAGTATTTCTGAAATATATTTTATATATAAGTTTAGTACAAAAACACAATATGATATAAAATTGCATTTTTCCACAAAATATATCATGGTTTTTTTTTTCAATGTCATTTTTTATTAATTGGTTGAAATTACATTATTTTTATTTTTAATAATTTATTACATATTATTAATTATTAGTTCCATATTTATAATTAGTCACATGTATTTTTGGATAAGAGGAATAATAACCTTAGTTATTTTTGTTACCATGGTAAAAGGTAAATCAACTACTATGGGTAAAACTATATTTACAAGAACTATAAAATGAACCTAAAACTTTCTTAAATTTAACTTTATGTGTACTTTTCATCCATAAGAATTTATATTTCGTTTATATGACCTTTTATGGCCACATGGATTATATTGTGACCCTTAAAACATATTATTTATTGAAATCTCAAGGATGTCACATTGATGATTTTAAAAACTATAACATTTTTAATATGGTGATATTTAAAATATAGTTTATTATGAAAATATTAATAAGAAATATAAAACATATATATTCATCATGGTAATTTATTTTTAATTTTTATTGAATATATAATTCCCTTAATTTATTTCATGATACAAATATAATAATTTTATATTTATTCAAAAAATAATAAATATGATATTTACATTATTATAATTAATATAATAAGATATATATAACGTATACCACTAATTATATAGATCAATTTTACATGTTATGGATTTATTTATATAATCCATTCGAATTTATCTTGATGCATTGACATTTTTAAAAGTCAATGCCATAAAATTTCTCCAGACTGACATTAATGATATTTTCAAGGATGATTTTTTTATTAAATGATACAAAATTCCTAAAAATATTAAATTTATCCACATGATTGTGATAATTTTTAAATTTTCATTCATTATCCATTTTGGGTCTTTTACATTTTATTTTATCTATATTAACCAATAATGAGAAAAAATTCCATGTGATCCATGTAAGAGTTAAAGGGGTTAAATAAGGGTTAAAACTGAATTAGAAGGGGTTATATTTATTAAAATAATATTATATTCAAAATAACTCACTTTGGAACAATTTTTTAAAAATAAATTTATATTAATGTAATATTTTGATAAATTTGATGTTTTACCTCCCATATCTTATGAAAGAGAGCATATTATTATCATTTATTCAAAAATAGAAATAATTTTGGACCAGATAATACATTCCCTAACCCATTCCTATAATCCATAGGCTCATTAAAGAGGTATTATTTTAGTTATAAAAACAACCATACTATTCTTATGGTGTTCAGCAGAAGAAGTTGTCCAGAGAAGATGCATCGTTTTTATTCAAGTGTTTCAATTTTATTTATTCTTTTAATTTATACAAATATTACTAAACCATTATAAAATAATAAATCCAATATCATAAATAAAATAATATTTTATTATGTTAATTTAATGACCCATGTCCATCCTTTCTTATATCATTTGGGAAAATAATTTCTCGTTTGTATGCACGACGAACTACTGCCCATAAAACCGATGTAATTCATTTTCTGTCATTATATCTTTGAAATTTCTATAATGTTTTAATTAATTATTATATATTATAATCATTAATTTATTATCATTTAGGAAAAATAATATACCATTTACAATTTTACCATTCTATACATAGTAAAATGTTAATTTCATTCATGAAAATGTGTGGACTGACACCTCCATGTAGCGATGTCATTCACTTTCATCACCTGATCATGTTAATGATATTTATTAGCATATATAAATAATTAATTTAATTTTTAATATATTATTATATATATGAAAATTAGAATTATAATTACCTTTTTCAATAGTGATAATTAAAAAATGAAATGTTACCCAAGAGTATATGTGATCTATTATCTCCATGATTATAACATAGTTCATTTTTACTAATCATATTTAATGGTTTGATTTAAAAGTAAAATTGGTGTATAAAAATATTAATTATGAAACTCATATTGATATTTATTTGATGTAATGAATACCACTTTGATGATAGTTGACTTTTTGATGCCATTTTGACTTAGGTACCGAATATCGCTAAAATGTATGTCGTGAACTTAAATGATAATGTAATTTTATATAACATTGAAATGAGTGATATAAAATGATAATTGAAGACGACACATGTTATAAAGAAGGTATAGATTAAATGAAATTTATTAATCAGTTAGATAAATTATATATTTGACAAATTAGACTTGAGGTAATGGATTTAAATAACTCAATTTCTATTCAATTGGTTAAACATTCACATCATTGATTATGAAATGGGAAGATTATGTATGAGATGAATTTTAATTATGTTATGTGATTTTAAACATGTTTTATTGGTAGTTACATCTAACACAAATAATTTACATATTGGATTAATACTTATTTCAATGATAATATATTTGTAAGGGACATTCTTTTAAATGTCTTCTTTAAAGTTCCATCTTCAAACTTTTTAACAAAATGTATATAATAATTTTCTTTAACTTATATGGAATGAGATTACATTTACAATTATATAACGACTTCATTATTTGATATTTCCATTATATGTTTTCATAGTTTTATAAATGAAAATGGTTTCTTTATAAGGTTTATATATTTTATATTTTAAAACTGATTTATAAGAATTATACTATTTTGATAGCTTAATTTTATTTACATATGGGTTTGAAAGATATTTCAATGGTTTTATTAAAAATATTATAATTTGACATAAAATATAATGGGTGTGCTTGGATACCACTACGTTATTCTGTAATAGATTATACGATGGGTATGGAAAGATAACGCTCCAATACATTGGGTAATGATTTTTCCCCTATAGAATTATATTTGAATTCATCCATATTATTATTCAAATAAATATTTGTTTTTGTATTGTAATTGTAAGGGTTTTATAATGGTAATGTCTCTAGGAACCTACAATAAATTTATGTACATTTTTATGAGCATTTTTAGATTTTTTTTATTTCTAGAAGTATGAAAATAAAATTTTTAAATAAAAAAATTATTATCTTTGTGGAAGAAAATATATTTTTTAAGAAACGTTTTTAATGGTATTTTTTTTCCACAGAACTATCAGCTTTCCTTACCTTTTTAACTGGGATATGTTTCACATCCCTTTTTTTGTAAAAATATATTCACATGAATTTAAGGATGAGTATGGACAAGTATGAGGTATAGTTCAATTTGATACTGATATATCATGAAAAAAACATGTTTTTATTTAGAAAACAATTCCTTTTGTGAAAAATGGGTATTATGTAGATATTTCCACTTGATGTATATTTTTTAATTTGTAACTGTTTTTTAAAATTCATTTAAACAATAATCCTTACTGATATTTGGAAATTAAATAATGTTAATTCTTTTATTATGTCACTAAAACATGTAATGTTTATGGGTTGGTCTTTATAGTTATTATTAGGGAAGGGTTAAGATAATTTTGGAGATCAGGATTTTTCGAAGCACGATATTCTTAATAGTAATGGATACACACATGGTTTCAAAATATTATGTTCGAATATTATTTCAATGTATTAGGAACCCATTTTGAGGTGTTATGTTATGATATTTGATACTGAGTATTTTTTGGAGAAATTTATTTTTGGGGAAATTATTGGTTATTACAGTTTTGGATGAATTATTAAAGGAACTTGATAACCATTATGGATAATATTTTCTATTAATTTGAAATATATTTTGTTTATTTTTTAGGGAATTTTATATATTTCTAGGAATGTTATTATAATTTTAATTCTTAAAAAATAGGTTAACTGACAGGTTGAGGGAGAATCCTTTTTGTTCGAAAAGGCTACCAGAATTGAACCCATGACCAAACGACATAAATATAGAGCACCTACCACTAGAATACATGATTTCCAAGCTAGTATGAATTTTCGTTTTTAAATAAATGATTTTATGAATGAAGAATAAGTTTATTTTTGGTAACATATGTTATATCTAATAGATTTCCATGGGATTGGATAATGATTTTGTAATTATGTGTTTAATGTTATTTTAAAAGACGTTATATATTTTGGGAATCCTATATGATTAATGTAAAATTAAAATTATTAAATTGGGTTGGGGGAATAATGGTAAAATTGAATTTACGGAAAAACATTTATTTTATTAAGTCTTTATTGGAATTTATGTTATGTATTAAAATGACTACAATATCATAGAGATTATATCATTTGGGAATATAACTTTTTTAGTGATACTTTATGATACATTGATGTTACTTTGAGATAAATGATAAATTTAAATTTGGAATATTATGTAAAAAATATTTATGATATTTGGTTTTAAATAATTATCTAGAATAATTTTTATGAATTTCATGCAAAATTATTTATCGAATGATTAATATTGATATTTGAATATTACTATTTAATATTAGAGATTTAGGTAGTTTTTATTTGTTTAAATTTTTATAATTTTTATGGAAGTCACTTATATTATACTTATCATCATCGTTAATTTCTAATTATAGGAGGAATCTATTGTTACATTTTTTGGATTTTTGATCCATAGAAGTTTATTTTATTGATCCACGAATAAAAAATTCATCCTAAATACTAATTGTTTATATATAAAGATGAAGTTGTGATGGGAATTGATTAATTTATTAAACTATACATTTCAAGTATGTATATATAATAAATTTCTTAGGTAGGGATGTAAAATAATTTATCAACTCTATGACATAGATCAAGAAACAGAAATATTATTAGTTTATTTGTTTTACTAGTATATTAATGACATTTCTACCTATCAATTATTTATGATTTTGTGATTTATAACCATTTAATGACTATACTCTATCAATACCTAACATTTTTTTGGGGTTATATTTTCTCTTACATGTTCATGTTTTCCAACATGAAAACCATGTATGTTTTATTCCAGAAGACCTTTGATCTTCCTTTTCTTTTTATTGAAATAAATGTTTTATTAATCCATATTCATATGATAGATTTTAATAAATGTGTTTTAAAAATTCAAACAATGATTACCAATATTTAATTACAATGTTTTGCATATAATTTCTATAAGTATGAATTATTAAACATCCTATGTTTTAAAAAAATGAATGTATGAGTTTGATTCTGAATAACACACAAAACACAAAACATGAAAGAATAATTACATGTTTTAATTATGTGACTGTTACAATGAATATATTAAAATATAATTGATTAATAGTAATGAATGAGTTAGAAATATAAAATGGACCTACTCATTAATAATGTATAATCTAATTCTTATGAAATTATGCCCTCAATTTTTATGAAGTCATTTTATTATTCAATTACGCTTTCTTCCAGAATTTTTTTATGCATTACTGAGAGAACATGTAAAGTAATGTATAAAATATTTTGAAACATTATCTAAAAAAATGAATATAATTTTTTAACCATCATATAGAAATAATGTTACGGTGAAATTGTTTTAATTTTATGAAATGTCTAATGTTTAATTTAATGGTGAAAAATCCTATTATTCATGATAATTAAATTTTATTTTCATGTATATACAAATTAAAAATGTATTTTGGATTACTTTTAAAATATATATTTTTTATTTATACATAAAATAATATAAATAGGGGTGTTTAAAATGATTTTATATTATTATTTAGTAAAATAACATTATATATATAAAAACCTTATTTTTTGGATAAAGTTTTCTTCCTCATATTTTTTTATTTTATTTTATATTAAATGATTAAAATTAAGTGTTTTATATTTATAATAATAGAATATATATTTTAAAAAAGAAGGAATAAATTTATGAAATAATTTATTTTTATTTCTGGACAATATGAATTGTAACCTTTACAATATTGTCTACCAAGGTTAATAGTAAACCAAGTAATTTGTGAAAATATAAAATGATAAAGAATAAAACATGACCCGAAAACATTCCTAAATTATATTTTAGGAGTAATTATCTTATATATTCATTAATTATTTATTTATATGGCCATTAATGAAGACATATACATGATTATGACTTTTATAATATTATATTTAAATAGAAGTAAAATATTTCACATTCATGGATTTAACAACTAAAATATTTTTATTATTTTATTATACAGAATATAGGTAATAATTTAAATATTAATATGAAATATTATATATATATATATATTATAAATTTTATTTAATTTTAAATTTTTAGTGAGTAAATAACTACCTTAAATGACTCCACAACATTGATATAATAATTATTCAATTAATAGATAAATCCAATAAATCATATTAAAAATATTAAAATAAATATTACATTATATAATTAGTATAACACAAGATTTTTATTGATGAATTTTAAATATTAGTATAATATTAAAATATTTTGTTTGAACCTATGTTGTTTTATTATTTTTTGTAAATGTGAGTGTATTTAATAGTGTCAAATTCGAGAGTAATGATATTTTTTAAAAAAAATATTTTCTTTAAAGATATAAAATTACTGAATATATGAAATTATAAAATAGAATTTGGATAAAATTAAAAATTGAACCCACGATAAATGAATTGGCCATTTTTTAAATTATATTCACTAAATTAACTTTCTTAGAGTAAAATATACATGTTGTCACGGTAAGAGTTAATAGGCTTAAATAAAGATTTAAAATAAATATAAAAATTAGTAATTTATTCAAAAAATATATAATTTTTAATATATGAGATTATTTAGAAACATTATTATATTACCTAAGATATTACTCACTTTTGAGTCATTTTAAATTAAAAATTAATATATTTTAATGTAATATTTTGAGAAATTTTAAGAGTTCCTTCCAATCCCTTTTAAAACGAACCATGTTATTCTTCTTTCGTGACACTTAATAACCATTTTGGTTTATAAATATCTACCCAAATATATTAAATAAATCCCTACCCACAATCTAGTGTTATTATTTTAGGCAGAAAACAAACCTTAGCCGTCTAAAGTTGTATAGAAAAGGGGGTACACCGAAGAAGAGTTATCATTTTTAATCAAGTACTTTTTTATTCCTTCTTTCAACATATCAATATATTATTAGAAAACTATAAAATATAAAATTCATTATCTTTTATATATTTATATCACATTCTGTTAATTAAATAACCCTTATACATCTCATCATCTATCAAATGGAAAAATAATTCATCGCATGTGTGTACGATAGACTATGGACTCCGAAACAGATGTAATTAGTTTTCCTCAACTGTCTATAAAGGATAGTTATAATGATGGAATTGAGGTTTATATATAATAATAATTACTTTTATATAATTTTGAATATATTATATACCATTTTCAGTATTACAATTCCAAGAACATTAAAATGATAATGTTGTTCATGAGTACGTGTGGACTACCGCTTCCACAAAGCAATGTGATTCATTTTCATCGCCACATCGAATTAATGGAAAATATAAGTATATATAAATAAATAATATTATATTTAAAATCTTATTAATATTATTTCAATATAAAATATTACTTACCTTCTTTCAATAATGATCATTGAAAATGAAAACATTACCCATACATATGTATGGCCTACCATATCTATGATTATAACAATGTTAAATTTTAATAACTATATGTTATAGTATGTTTTTGAAGTCTAATTAATTTAACAAGCTGATAATTATTTGATAAATATTATTCTTGATAGTCTAGATTGAGTACCACTTTTACTGTAGTAGACTCAATGAATCTATTTTGGAAATATATACTGAATATTGTGAAAACACTAGACATAAAGATATATAGTTAAGTGAATGTATATAGCATTGAAATGAGTTATATAAAAGAAATAGTGAACATAAAAATGGTTATCATGAATTTTTAGATAGACCTATACTTATTATTAATTATTATAATGTAATTAAATGACAAATCACACATAATGTAAGATATTTTCTTAACACAATTTTCATTCATTGGGTTAAAATTGTACTTCATTGATTACATTAAACTATGATTATGAGAGAAATTAATTTTTTTATCTAATATTTATTAGAAATCATTTCATATGTATTTATAGCTGATACAGATAATCAATTCATCTTGTTAACATCAAATTCAATGATATGATATTTTAATGGGACATTATTTTAAAAAACATCTTTAATGTTCAACTTTCGAATTTTTTAATATGAAATTCTAAAAGAATTTTTTAAAACTTATACAACTTGAGAGGATTTTATAATTTTTATAATGCTTTAATTATTTGATGTATACATTTTTCCAATTTTTTTTATGGAAGTGGATTCTTTCTGATGTACACAGAAAATTGTTTTTAATGTAATTAATAAAAACCATAGTATTTATAAATTTGAATGTGATTTGCCCATGGGATTGAATCAGTTGATAATGGTATTATTCATGATATGGTCCTTTGAAATTATTTATTATGGGTTCTATAGGATATATTTGGGTGATACTTTTGTATATTCTATTATGGGCTCACCGTAATAGGATAATAATGCATTGTGCAATGATTATGTTATATGATGAATTATATTGGAACATGGCCCTATAGTTATTAAAATTTCTATGGTTTATTGCAATGTTTTATGTGGTTTATGTGATGATGATGTCCAAAGTCACCTACCAGATTTATATTATATAGTAATCATTTTTAGGGAAATAGGTTTATTTAATAGGGTATTATAATAATATTTTTAAAGAAAAAAATGATTTTTGTGGAAGAAAATATATATTTTAAATAATTACTTTAATATATTTTCATGTTTTCACTGAGGTAATTAATTTATTTAATTTATCTATTATTGATATTTTTGTGCTCTTCTCATCTTTTTTAATTTTCTCTTAGGATTTTATTGATAGGTAAGACAAAATATGAATTCAGGTTTGATGTTTTTTTGTAATGATATAACATATTTATTTCAATGACTTATATTTTTATATTGAAAATGGATATTGTGTACATGATTCCCCATGCGATGTATGGGTTTACTATGTAATACATTTCTCAAATTAAATAAAACATATAAAATAAAAGATATTTTGGGAACGAGAGAAATATAATTCTAGTCTAAAGATGCTAGAATTTGATACTTATAATGAATTATCGTCAAGCTATATTGAAAAATAATACTTATAAATAGTAATGTAAACCATATATTTGAGTACTTAAATACTCCAAAATTAAATATAAATTAATTATTATATATTTTAAATTCAATTGATACTCTAATATAGATATGTATTGTTAAATATTATCTTTTTTATAGTAGAAAAAATATCTTCCACCCTTATATTTATTATCTGTATAATAAATTTTAAATTTAATTCAATAAAAAACCAGTTATCTTATTACCAATTGAAAAAACACATATTTGGTTTTCAAAAATTGTGTTGATTAATAAATTTATTCGGTACTAAAAAGTAATATTTTTATGCAATATATTTACCATAAAAAACATTATATCTCTCTTCCAATTGGTATTTAAACAAAAATATTATTAATTTATTTATACCTATAGTAATAAAATTATTAACATGTCAACATAATTCATTTCATTTTATCAAAGAAAGTAAGTTAATATAAATAGATAAGAAACTCATTTATCTATATAAAATATTATCAATGAGGAACACATTGAACATTTTTTATGGATTGAGTAATATTTTTTATGAATCATCATCACCCAAATAGTAAATTTTGTACATATTAATCCATATAAATGTTGTATTACCAATTTTTTACCTCAAACACAAACGTAACACCCATTAATCTTCCCCAACTATCAATAAAAAATATCATCAAAAAATAATAAAATAGGAAATATAAATAACATAATATTTATGTATTTTCTCCCCTTTGACAACAAAATAAAATGTAAAGGTGACATACGAGTTAAAGAAAAAAAAGCTTTAGAAATTGTTGGTGGTTAAACACTAATTATCATATTTTTTATTTAACATATATTTTAATAAGGAATTTTAAAACATGTTAGTGACTTTATATTTTGTTATTAAATAGTTATGATTCACAATTCCACATGAAATATTATTTTATAGTCTTTTTTAGAACATTATAATTTGATAATAAGTGCAACATTGGATTATTCGATATATTAATTACTCATTGATTATCGCAACCAATCCCTATACAAGAATTCCATTGAAATTTATATCGTCGTGCTTCTTATTCAATTATATTATTTTTAATTATTCTTTCCGAGGAGACAAAACCTATTCATTATTTTTAATAACTGTATGTTTTTGTAATTTATGAAAATTAAATTCACACATATTCTACTAATATAGTACGTATACCCTAATATTTATTTTAATTTCAAATTTTATTTCCTTTATAATCAATATATATAGCACATTTTCAACATTTCATTTATAAAATAAAATATATAATATTGTTTATATTAAATATCTTAAAAATTATTTAGTACCCTTTACATGTGATTTATTTTAGTGAAATTTATATACATTAGAATTTTATACACCTTAAACAATATTAGTTATTGATGTTGTAAATATATTGAAGTAGCAGTTCAATTCATGTGTGATTTGTAAAGTTCAATTGGACATATTTTATACAGTGTTAGTATATGAAAAATATATGTTCCTAATGTTGTTAAATATAGTTATGTTCTAATTATTATCATTAATTCATTTTTAGTAATATTTGGGGAAATATATCATTTTTTTAATCTTACAACCACACTTATTGGTGATAAAACATCATTGAAATACCTCATTCCAATCATCTAAAATATATCTCAAAAATAATTATCATGGGATTATTATAGGATATTCTACTTTTTAAATCATGTGTAGTCAATTAACTATTTTCCTTTAACCGATAATTGTAATGATATATCATGAATCATTATTTTAAATCCTATAATAGATTATGATAATGCTTATCTCATTATATGGGATTAGTTTTTTTGTGATGCTCAGAGGCTCTTCATCTTGGTTTCATTAACCTCCGACGTTATTTTAACATTTCCAATTGAACTTGACCCCATCTCGGTCATTATTGAGGTTTTTTGGTTGTTATAGGATTGTGGTAGTGGATATGTCTGGTTTTAAGGGCAGGTTCTGGATGCAAGAAACCTCTACCTAAATTCTTTGGTTGAATCATTGAGGATTTTCATGTTTTTTTCACGTTTTTATAAATTTTAAATTAGTGGGTTTGAATATGATTAAACTATTCATGAAATATATATAAATGAACTTCTAAATGTTATACTATTCATAAACTATGAGTAAATAATGGAATGTTTTTTGATAATGTTATTTAATGAATCGGAAATAAATCTCCATAAAATATGATTTTATTTATTTTAGTGGGAAAATTATATATTTAATTTCTATAAAATTTTGAAATATTATTTAAGAAAAACATTATAATTCTTAAAATTATAATATTAAAATTATGCCATGGTGAAATTGTGGTATTTTTTTTTGAAATGATAGATATTTCGTTGAATATTGAAAAAAACTATTTTTTTTTAGAAATGTTGATTTTGGATTTAGAAATTTATAAAGTAAATCTCAATTTTTAAATTTTTTAATATTTTTAATTAAATATATTATATTTTTAATAAACAAACTATGTTGATTATAATCTATTTTAGGGTATAATTTGGTAAAAACTAAATTTAATAATTAAAAGAAATTTTTCTAAAACCTAACATTCATAGGATTTTATTAATTAATATAAAAAATAATTTATGTTAATTATATGAATTCAATTTAATTACAATATTTTTTTTTGTGTTCATCAAGTCAAATTTTTTCGAGCGTATTTTTTAAAATTTGTTATGAAAAAATTAAATTTTCTCCTGAATAGTAAAAAATACAGTTTTTATAATTTATGGTATCAATTATTTTATAAAGAAGGAATAAGAATTATATAATTGTTTCTGAATCCTATGGAATGAATAATTTAGTATATAATAATAAAAGTATCATATACATGTAATTCAAAATATAATAAATTAGAATTTATTCCCTGATTAATAGTAATTTCATTTTCAGTATCGATGTAGAGTTTATTCAATGCCTGAAAAGTTAGATTTGAAACCATAAAAATAATATTTCAGATAGAATAACTCATTCCTATAATTTAGTAATAATTATTAATAATTATAAAGGGATTTTTGGGATATACAAGAACATTTGATTTATTTATGAATTATATTACCCAAACATTCATAAAATGCCCACCAATGAAAAAAATATCAAAATAACATATTCAATAAGTTTTTATGACATTGATATTGGAAAAAATACATATTAAGATAATTAATTTGTCAATTTATTGAATAATTAATATATGTTATATTTTTTAATTTATTTATATTTTTCTAAATTAAATAAGTACCTTATATTCTTGTATAGTGACAAGACACCATTAATTTAATTAATAGAATAATTAAATAATTAATTATTAAAATACTAAAATTTATATTACCTTATATAATTAATGGATAAAAAATAATTATTGTACTATATTACATTTTATGGATGATGTAATTTATAATATTGGAATTCCCCCTTTTCCATTATGTATTTATAGTAAACCAAATGAAAATTATCAAAATTGGAAATAACGTTAATTAAAAAAAATTCTTTGTTGTTCAAGTATTTAAAATTAATAGAAATAAATAATAAAACACATGGTTGATACTATCTAGTTTAAAATATCATAAAATTAACATTTAAGGGCCAATTTTCATATTATATGTAAAATTTACATCCATTAATATCGAAAAACTTTCTACAATGATAAAATTAAAATTGGTTAACTAAGGGGTAATCAAAATGATATGTTTTAGTAATACCCAAAAAATATTTCAAAATTTCTATTGGATGATTATATTAAAACCCTATCTTAAGTTATTTTCATATAATATGACATTATGTGAAATTTTTCTTAAGAATTAAATTATTATAATTTAATATTTTAAGAAATTCCAAAAGTAAACCTCACTGAAATTATAAAAGGGAGTGTCCTCCCTTACTTATTTACACCACATTGAGCCTTCTGGATTGACATTAATCAAATATAATGATTCTAAACATCCACAAACACATTCTAGTGTATCCTATCTTCCCAAATGTATAACTGTAAAACCAATTAAAGGAGATATAAATGGGTCATTTCAAAGAAAGGTAAGTCACCATAACAAATTAGTTTTTTTGTACACATTGTTACCTCTGATAGATATAATTAGTTTGTCATAAATAAATATATTTAGTTTCTTCTATATTTTAATATCGTATTATGATTATCAAAAATCCAGTATGTACACTCTTTCCCTTGAATTGAAAATTCATGTTATTTCATGTATGTATGTATGTATTACAATCACCACATAGAGAAAAAATTAACTTTTCATCACCATAATATATGGATTGTTATTATAATTTGTTATTTAAATACACAACCTTAATAATTACCTTTTATAGGGAAAATAAACTATAAATAAAATTCCTATAATCCCATTGATCATTTATATTTATTGTTTTAGAGATTCAGGATAATATCCTATGTAGTAAACCCATACCTTGCTATTTGACACTTATACTCGGTATCCATTATTCCAAACGAACAAAAAATTAAAAAAAGGTTTCATATCATGATAAATAGTGAATATTTACAACATTCAATCTATATTTTTAATACCCATCGATAAAACCACATTTTTAAATGGTGGTTGGTCACAAATAGCTCAATAAGAAACATAAAAATAATTAATAGACATATTATTCTACAAAAAAATATGAATATTTTCCATTTAAATGTAATCACTTGGTTCAAAATAATACTTTTATCACCTAATAGATCAATTATCTTCCCCAATATTTTCAGAAATCATTTTATAAGAAATTTTAAAATAAAAATAAATCATTAAAATGTTTCCTTGAAAACATGAAAACCCCTTAATAATTTCTTCAAATATTTATACATTTCAGATATAAAAAATATCAAATTCATTCCAAAAAACAAAATATTATTATCATACCATAATAAATTATATGATTCACATACATTCCAAGTTATGAAATAATAAAACATATATGTTACCTGGGACACTTTTTATAGTATCTATCTAATAATTAATATTACAAATGGTAAAACTTTAAGGGCGACATCCTTACCCAATGAATTAGAGGTTATGACATAACAACCCATTATTGATTTATCCTTGATCTACACTTTATTGGGAAATATCATAACCATCCATCATCCTAATAATTACCAAGAACTATTCCATTAACATTAATCAAGAATGAATGCTTCATAAAAATATTCATAATTAAAAATCCTTTTCATTTTGAAATCACATATTTGTAGAAACAATTTATACATATAAATGGGAAAAAATAAATGAAAATAACATTGTTAACATGTAAATGATGAATCAATTTAGTCAGTATTCAAGATGGTTTAAAATCATTTTATTATTTATAAATTAAACAAAATATTCTCTCCGTTTTTTTAAAAGTCATAATGAACCTCATTTGGAAAATGATAAAAATATTTTTGGGAAAAATATTTAGGAAAAACATGGAAAAAATGAATTCTAATAATAATAAAATATAAATTAAAACCTATTTTATCATTTTTAAAATAAATAATATGGATTTGGGAAAAAATGTTTTAAAAAATTATGTTTAAAATTAACCCCCTTAATTTCAGTACAACATTCCATGTATAATCTTTAAAAACCCATAATTTGATTAATAATAAACATTAAGAATTATTTACTTTATTAAGGCCCATTTTAATGTCTGTTATTCCTTTTATATAACTTATTTAAATGTTTTAAAAAATAATTCAATCACTTAAGTTCAAGACATATATTTTGGCGATATTTGGGGCTTATGCCCAATATGACTTTGATTGGATAACTATTGTCAATGTGGTAATTGATCGACCATATAAAAAATAATATTCTAAAAATTATATATATATATATATATATTTAAATTTTATATAAAATCATTAATTATGTTTTTGACAAATTAATTATGTAGGAATCATGTAGATGATGGGCCGTATATACGCATGTGTTATGTTTTCATTTTCTACAAGGGTCATTATGGAAATATGAAAAATAATATTTTAACTTCATGAGTATTCATAATATTATAACTATAATATAAATTCTACATGTATACATAAATATTATTTATGTGGTATGGTGTTGAAAAATGAATCACATCGCTTCATGGAGGTGGTAATCCACACAAACACACGAGCGTCATTATCATTTTCATGTGCATGTAAAGTTATGAATGTAAATTATATATTATCATTTAAGAATGATAAATATGTTTTTAATATAATATATAAACATAAATTACATCATTATAAATAGTCTTGATATATGTTGACAGAAAATGAATTAAATCCATTCGTGAGGTGATATTATGTTGTACACAAAAAAGATGAATTATTTTCCCATTCAATTAAAGTAGAGATGGATATAGTTCATGAAAATAAAATATTGAAATTTATGTTTAATTATAATATGGGATTTATTATTTCATAATTTTTTAATAGAGTTTTTGGTATTTGACTGTATAAAAAATATAGAAATGCATGATTAAAAACGATACATATTTTTGGAAGATCTCTTTTACTTTACAACATTAAATGACTAATGTTTGTGTTTTACCTAAACCAAGACACCCATAATGAGATGAGGAATTATATAAAGGCTTTTAGGTCGATCATGGATGAACCAATGGGTTTTTATATGTGAATAAATGAGAATAGTAAGTTATCATTTTATTAGAGAGGTAAGGGGAAATCATGGAATTTCTAAAAAATATTATAATATATTAAGATAATTCTAGATCATAATTCTTAATAATGGAATTTAAATTCATTTTTAATGAACATTTAGACTATATCGTATACCAATTCTACTAATTTAATATTTTTATGGTTTATAAATAATTTAATGATATATTATTCCAACAAAATATCATTATTATCAATATGATTTTATTTATTCACATGACTTCATAAATTTCCCAGAATAATTATAAATAGATGAAAATATTTTATTATATATTTACCATATCATGGTATTATATAAAAGTATTGTTATAAAATAAAAATCTCAAATTTTATTTATTTTAATATTTTTAAGATGACTTTTTGAATTTTTCCGTATTTTCAACAATTATTTCATTAGTGTGGCGAAATAATTTAGGTTAATAATGAATTCACTAGAAAATTATTTTAAATAAAGATGTATAGTATAAATTTATTAGAAATATAAAAAAAAATTAAAAAAATTCATCTGGAAAAAACCATTTTAAAACTATTAATATTATTAAAAACAAGATTCTGACTTGTTTGAATTTTTTAAAATATTATACTATAATAGTCATAATATCATAAAAGTAGCCACAAAACAACTTAAAACACACCCTTAAATGATTAAGGTCTATATATTCTCGTAAAATAAAATTTAGGTTGCTTTTCTCACCATTGGATGGATCTTTTCATTTCATTTTTAACCAAAATTACCAGATTTACCCTTTACCATGCTAATAAAATTAATATTTTTTAAATTTATATTGAAATAAATAATATCAATTTATTTGAAAAATATCACTTGAGATTATAAGTATGTAAACCATCATCCATATTTCACATCATATAACTTTCGTAATTTAATTTAAAATTAAACTGCAAAATGCAATAGAATACAATTTTTCAGAAAAAATGAATGTTTTAAATATATTATATTCTTATTGAAAATTCAAATATATAATACATTTAAAACCTCATAATTTGATTATTTTAAATAATAATTAAATTATTATAACATAAAACTATCCTAGAACAATATTATATCTTTAGATTATTTTTATTAAAAATAATTTTTCATTAAAAATTAGTATTTTTCAAAATATCTTCACTAAACAATATTTTAATAAAAATCCCTAAAATTCATCCTAAGATATTTTTTACATGTTTAATTTAAATTTTATATTAATCTTATCAAACAATTATCTATAATATCAATAAATTTATTACAATGATCACCAATAAACACATTTTTTAAGAAAACCAATATTTTTGAGAATAAAATGACTTCACTAAAAATATTGTTCTTATTAAAAACTAAATAATAAAAACATTAAAAGTGAGTAGGTCTATGTTATATTTCATAATAAGAATAATAATATTCATTTTAAACAATTTGTCATTTATTTTATAATAGTCAAATATAAATATTTATATTTATTTCATCATTTAAACATGGTGTAGTGTATCTTGAAGGATATCAAAAGAATTATTTTTATTAATATATTAGGATGTCAAACCCCCCACCACAATTTAAGAAATTTTTAGCTTTAAATTTTAACTCATGATAAAAAACAAGGGGTTGGACTTTTAAAAATATCTCTTCTAAAATCCCACAATGCAAAAAGTATTACTAAAACGTTTACCTGATAAAAGAGAAAAGGAAAGTGTGAAAGAAATCTGGAGTAATGCATACATAGTTTCAGTGTAGGGAAACATATATGGGACGTGAAAACATGGATATAGAATAAAAAAATACTCAAGACTGAAAGTGACTGATAGAAGAAATGGTCATGTAATCTTTAAGAACCACAAAATCATAAATTTGTGATTACTTATAAGGACGTTTCATTCGTGATAATAAAATTAAATTTATAAAATTATTTTCAATATGATGTTCCTATATTTAATGAATTATTTTCATATCTTGAATATGTATATTATGAAATATAATTACATGACAATTAAAATTTTATACTTTATTCAATTTCCACCAAAACTGAACTTTTTGTCAAAATGGTGAAAATAAATTATTAATGCATGAAGAACTAGAATAAACTTATACAGATCCAAAAATATAAAAAACAAAAAAACATTATATTCCTCCTATTATTAGTAATTAAAAAATCAAAATTGATATTACAGGATAAGATAACTTTCCAAAAAGCATAAACCATTATATGAAAAAACTACTTTAATCATTATAATTTGACACCAATTCCATAAGTTCAACAAATATTACACTAAAAATCGATTTATTTAAAATTAATCCAAAATATTATCGAATAAGACTGATACTTAAAAATATATAATATTTTATAACATAGTCTCTCACGAAAATTTTTATAATTTATCTCCAAATTACATCAATCAATATTATTGTATCATACAAAAGACTAATTCCTAAAATAAAATAACCTATATGATTTACTAACCATTATAAAAAATAACACAAATATATATAAATGAAAAATAAGAATAAATAATTTCGATATATATTTATATTTTTATTCATCAAATAAATTCTCATAGTATTCTCTTAAACACAATCATACAGAGTTCCCAAAATAGTTAATATATTCCCAAATAACATTATTATCATAATCCATAAATAATTTTCTAATTTCATGGATATATATTTTAAAAAAATCTACCTGAAATGATATTTTCCTTCATCCGACATATATTTTAAATGAAAAAAAACAATTTCATACTATCAAGGACATCACATAGGCCATTAGTCTGTGATATAACCTTGTATCCCTTCAGTTGTGGGTTTAATCTTTGTGGCCTTATCAGATGTGACAGGTCGTCTCCCAACCTATAAGTTATCCTTTTTATAAAACTACAACATTACCATAATTATATATTTTTAGAAGAACTGGATACATCCTCTAAAATAACCGAATTAAATCAGCATTATTGTAATGTTTTAACCACATTTTTATCTCAATTATTACAATTTTTATTCAAGAAATGTAATAACCCATAATTACATCAAATTAAAAGGCCATATAATGATAAATATTACACATACCTTCAGAGTTACATCTAGAAAACATAATGGTATTTTTCCTCAAATAATTCTTCTCATTAATCATAAGAATTATATATAAATAAATATATATATATATCTAAAACCTGTAAAATTCTTCATAAAATGTCATTAATCAGTTAATAATTTCAATACATAAATCTTAAAAAGTAGGACTCTAAGGCATTTATCTTATGATAATCCTTAAAATTATACGCCCATGACTGAATCCATAAATCATTATATAATAACTCGTGAAAACAATTTAGTTTATAAAGTCATTTAAACCCTCCTCTAATACTAAATAAGAGGACTGGGCCTTATGCATTACATATTACAATGACAGTGAAATAGAAATCACTTTATCACAATTAGAAGGGTACTTTTTATTTTATAATTTAATAGAATTAGTAAAAATTCTTAAATAAAGAAAATATACATTGTAAGTGGACACTAGTAATTGTCATCCATTTTTTTCCAAAAAGCATTGCTCATTTAAAATAAATCATTTGTTTTTTTATGATAAATCTCAAAAATATCAAAAATAAATATTACATATTTATATAAATTCTAAAAAATGTGAAAAGCATTCTGGAAACATGGCATCAACTGAAAAAGTCGTATAAGGTACATAAAAATGAATAATGAAATTGTTATTCTATAAACAATTATAAATATTTTCCTTTTTCATAATATATTTTATTTGCTTAAAATAAAAATTTTCAAACCTAATATATTACTTCTATTTTACAAAAAAATTAATAAGAAATTTAATATTAAATATTAGTGGAAAAATAAAAGTCATAAATATTTCCATGAAAAAATGAAAAACAAATTATAATTATTTCACAATGTAATAATTTTCAATCTTAAAAATTAGTATATTCTTTATATAAAAAATAAATGTATCATATTACCTTGAGGAATAATAAGAATCAAAAAAAATTGATAAATCATTGATCATACTTGTATATTACATGTGAAATCCATATCTATATCACTCATACAATAACTCTTACATAGGAAATGATCATACGGTCGAGGTCCATGCCGAATGCATTGGAGGTTATACCATAACCACCCATTTTGGTTTATCACATAACCACCCATATTGGTTAATAATTTTACCACGCATCATCATAATAGTTCCCAATTTCTCTAACATAAACATAGATTATGAAGTCTTTCATAATAGAAACATTCTTCTAGAAAATCACTTTTTCATATTGAAATCGTTTAATTATTGAAAAACTATTCACATAAAAAGGAAAAAACATTCATTGAAAATGAAAATGTAAAAATATAAATTATTCATCAAATAATTATTTATTAATGATGGAAAAAATTATTATCTTTCCATAT
This sequence comes from Viscum album, assembly GCA_963277665.1. NCBI lineage: Eukaryota > Viridiplantae > Streptophyta > Magnoliopsida > Santalales > Viscaceae > Viscum > Viscum album. Next base: position 2,112,451,295 of record OY728126.1, on the reverse strand, counting down.
AATTTAGAAAACATTCCTTCTATAATTTTTCATAAAATTAAAATAGATAGTTATTTGTAAAATGAAAATAGATTCTTTTAAAACTATATTTTTAAAAGTAAAACATGGCTTAAAATGAAATTAAAAAATATGAAAACTAAAAATAATATCTTTCTTAAATAATTTTTAGAAAACAATAACATGGATATTGAATAATAAATGAATTTAAAGTTAACCTTGAAAAAGATAATTTTTCTAAAAATGTTACTTTCCTTAAGTCCAACAGGAAAAATACATTGTTCTGCAAGTTCATTATCATATAAAATAAAAGAATAAGGTAAATTTATAATTTAATTAAAAAACAAATTCAAGTATATTATTCAAATTATATTACCTATTTCAGTGTTACATAAAATTACTCATTCACTATAGTTTTTGATGGATGTATTTATGATATTTCGTACATATGTCCAAAATGACATTATCATTTTTATGTGAATGGAATGGTAAAAAAATATATGAATTATATTCTTATAAGAATAATAAATATTTAATGAATATCAGATATAATCATAAATTACACCATTATAACCAGTATTTAGATACTGTGACGAAAGACAAATTTCATCAATTCTTGAGGATGGATTCCTCCGTAAACACGAACGATTACATCTTTTCACATTTTATGGACATATGCAATATATATATGTCATTACACTTACCTAAAAAAATATAAATATAAGTATAATACTTTTAATTATTATTTTAACATTTTTATTGAGGTTTTAGGGATGTTACATAATAAAGAAATTTGTAACGCTCAATTAAGGAAAATACATCTTCCTTAGATAATATCATATTCCTAAAACCCTAAGAACAATTTCACTTGTTTTATTCTAGGAAAAATAACTCTATAATGTGGGGAGATATTATATTATGTTATTTTTTATGTATTTTACCAACCAAATGTTTTTTCAGGTGTAAATAAATGGTAAGAAGAGGTTCCATCATAAAATTGAGGGTTGGGGCATTCTGGGAATTTCTCTAAAGATTGAAATATAACAACACGATTATAGATAATATGGCTTAGAATATAATAAAAAATAATATATGATTACCTTTTAGATCATATATTATCTAATTATGATTATATAATATTTTATGATATTTAATTAATTAAATAATATAATGATTCCAAAAAATACAATTTTTTTCAAATTTGATACTTTTATTTCATTGAAATAAATTAATGATGACAAAAAATTAAATTAGAATAAGTAGTATTAATATATTTTTTACATGTAAATATAATCAGTAAATTTATTTATTAAATTAATAGTCTAAAATGATAGTTCATTTTAATGTTTTTAATACCATATATTTCAATTTTCAAGTATTTAAATTATTATGAAATTAGTGTTGTGATAGATTTTAAGGTAATTATTTCACAAAATAATAAAAAAAATTATATGATGAATATAAATTTTATAATACTATTTATATTCTAACATATCACCTTGAGTGATCCAATTTAAAAATAATATACTTTTTATAAACAAGAGTGTGACATGTTATAATTTTCATTAAAATAAATTCAATAACTATTATAATCTCATGTAAGCGGCCCCCAATCATCACAGGTTGATCATTGGACGATTATTATATATACAAACTTATGAAGTAAGATTTAGGAAAGTGTTTTTGTCATTTTATGGTTCTTATTATTTTATTTTTAACCTATACAATATGATTTATCCACTACCATGCTAATAATATTACAAAATTCACTATTCATATTGACCAAAAAATAAAAGGCACATATTTAGTAATTGTGGACCCACTGATTCCAAATGTGGTGCCAATTTTAAAACATTCAAATAATATAATATTGTGCATTTTATTTTAAAATAATTGAAATAAAACCAATGGGATACATTTTTCAAAATAAATTTCATTTTTAAATATAAAATATTATTATATATAATAAAGGTAAAAAATTTACATTAAAAAAATATTTTTATTATTATAAATAAAATTTTACTAATTTAAATTTTTAACAGATCCAAAATTTAAATTCCTAATATAAATACATTATAATAAAATAAAATGTTCAATAAAAATATGTATTTTTCAATATTCCTTGAAAAATATTTATTTTAAGAAAATGAATAAAATATTTTTCTTTTGATAATATTAACATTGTAAATGTTAAATTGATGTTAACATTTTCAAACAAATTTTCTCATATTTCTTGAAAATAATTATATCAGTCACCCAAAAAAAATTTTTTTGAACAATAAATATAATCAATGATCAAAATGACTTTACTAAAAAATATAATTCATATTTAAAAATAATTCATTACTAAATTATAAAATAGTAGGACCGTTATATATTTTATAATATGTTTTATTCAATTCACCCCCACCAATTTAACATCATCTTTAGAACAGTAAAATTTTAATAATTATATTTCATTGTCCATTTAATTTTGGTGTAGCTTATCTTATTTACAATCGAACAAACTCATTAATTAAAAAAATATTGGTTTATTATAGGTAAAATAATAATACATGATATTCATGAGACAATTCCATTTGCTCAATGATAATATCTTTTCTACCTTCTATTCCCCAGATCCATTGGGAAACAATAACATCGCTCATATGTTTTTTCTAGACCACCCACTCCATAATAAAATGAAATTAATTATTATTTATATTTTACATTTATGGAAATAAAGATGTGTTTAATAAATATATATGATATATTTTATATAATAATTATACTGTAATGATAAATTAATATGTTTTCGAAAAGTTTTCATCTATATGGGCCTGGAAACTATGACATCTAACTTGTACTCAATCATCATTATTTTTTTATCTTTCACTCATCCAAGGAATATTACATCAAGGCCTGGTATTTTAACCACAAGTATATTATTATATGGATTTTAAATATTCAATAGTGGTCCATGTAGGATCACCTCAGTTGTAAATCTCTTATAGATGTTTTCTAGATTCTCCTCCCCCGACTCCCTCTTCTTTCTTCAATTATTCTTTCCTACATAATATAAGGGACTCTCTCGGGGAGTTCCTTTACACCAATGATCATTCTCATTACCTTTGGTATGATATTCATCTTGGATATATTTCACCATGGACATATCCTTCCCCAAACATCCTAGATTCTCCTCTAACATTGATGAACAATGGTTTTGGGTTAAATTTCTCATTTATACTAATATTTTCCACTCATGTATGGATTGTATCATCCAAAGTCATGGCAAGTCAGTATTCCTTTATTAGTATGATGTTCTTTCAAAATTCCACAAGCTAGCTCCATCGATATATTCCAACCTCCCTTCCCCTTTATCCACTGACCTTCCATTTTTGAACATATCATATTTGGTATCCCCAGTTATATAAAGTGTCTCCCCTAAGCATGATTCTTCCTCAACGTAAGCCTTATGTTCGGATCGTGAGGTGACTTACCATGCATAACTTCATATTTCTCCCATCTAGATTCAATTCATAACATTTTTACCTTTAATCACTCTCCATCTAGTAATTCCTCCCATTTGGGATGGGATGGATTTTTGAATTCACATAATTATAATTAATAAAATATTATAGACAACAACACCCTTGCAGACTGGAACTTGTCTCTGCTCCCAACCCAGTCTCCTAATCTTCTAGCTTCTTCGTCATGCATGGATATGTTACCCTTGGGTGGATGTTTTTATTCATCATATGAATTGATGTTTGATTATCGACCTTCTTGTACTAGTGTCACAAGGTAACCTACCTCTCTATTTCCAATATCTTACCCTTTTAGTGAATTATCACATGTCACATCGGATGCCTCTCTATTTCCCACTATGAACTTCTACAACATATTATCATGTTTTATAGAGGATTTGGTCTTTATTATTCCATTCCTAAATCCAAAAAACTAGTTAAATTTTTACAAGGTTTTAGTCCATGTAATCAACTACCTTCCCACCTCAACAGAATAATAATCATTACATGATATTGTCTAAATCCTGGTGCATAATTTTTTGATGATCAACTCCATTGTCATGAACACTTGTGGCATTGGTTTCTAAGTAAGTATAGACTTGTTAGAAAACAAACTATCAAAAACAAGTATTAAATTATAATGATTCTAAAACCCATGTAGGTTTCTTCCATGATTACTAATTTCACTTTTAATATGGGTATGTGAAACGTCATTCATGGTGGTCCCATGAATAATCACATTTGGTTGTTTTGCAGAAACTCACTATCAATTGGAATCTTGTTACTATCTTTTCAATAAAGCATTATGAAGATCAATGATGGATAATATATTTCATTATTATATTTTATCTATGTCTGGTGTGATCTGAATTTTTGGGAAAATTTGAGGCAAGACCTTGAGGGTTTTCATTTGAGGAGCTTGAATTGGCTTATTTGTGGCTACATTGACATGATCCTTGTTCCTACAAATAACAATGATGGAATGATATTTCATTCTAATGATATGTATGATGTATCATTATTTAGGGACCAAAAAGGATTTCTAGACATCGAGTTCTCTAGGGACAAGTTTACGAGGAGTAACATTCCAAAGGAGCTCGCCAAACATTGTTCATTCTTGGATGATGCCTGGATATTCTACATGGTGTTGAATCCTACCTTTAGCCAAGTGTTCTGCACCTGGTGCATGGATTTTCATACCACTATCCTATTTTATGGTATTTATCACCACTGGGGATGTTTTCAACACAAATTATTTCTTCTCCAAATGTTGGAAAGAGTATCTCAATTATTGCATAGGTTTTATGCCTCATGGTGTAAACCCATTCCCAAAACCAAATGGATGTATTTTCATAAAAAACTCATTGAATATAAGGTAAATCATCAAGATTAGATAAAGAACCACCCTTCCTGATTTCGTGAATTAGATATGGGGTAACATGATATTGAATGTGCTAAAACCATACTTGAATCTTATTGTGGTGATGATTTATTTAGTGAGTTCATTTACAAGAAGTGAACTTTCTCATGAAATCATTTGGAATATGAATGGATGGATCTAAAAAAACGTTGAAAGGGGGAGGAAAAAGAGTGAATCATTTCATGATTTAATCAAATATGTTAAATAGTTTGTGGCTCCTAACATTCTCTTGGATGATGGTTCTCTCACTCAATATATATTACAGTGGTGGGAGACATGGTGGAGAATCATTTTTAATTTATACTATAATGTTCTAATTAAGAAATTCATGATGGATATTTATTGTGAAATTATATTTTATGAGATTTCATTCATAATGTTGTTTCATAGGTAGAAAAGTTGAATCTTGAGAGAGTTGCATATGATAAGTATGTTTTAGATGTGTTTTCAACTCATATTCAGTAGGGTGGTCTTTATCCTGATGGGTTTCTTGTCTACTTCCACATGATATCAATGCATTTAGTGAAACATGGTCATAAGAGAATTGTTATATAATTTGTTTGGTGGTAATTTACCACATGTAGATTTTGAAACTAGTCCAGTAATTATTCATAATGTGGAAGTCTATTACTCTATCGAACATTACATGCCAATAAGCATGTGGCACATTCAATACATGATCCAAGTGAGTGTGATCAATAATATACATTTCACCCACCACTAGGATTAGGTTTCAAAAGAAATACATGGATTTGTGAAGGGATTATCCACTCAATGTACCATCACTATGGATCATGAGATGATTGAAGACTTAATTGTGAATAATTTTTTTCCCACATTATGATTAAAATTGACATGGACAAGGCCTTCAGTACGCTTTTAAGGGGATTTATTTTCATGTTTTTATCAATTATGGATTTATCCAAATGGGTTCTTGAATTATTTTATAGTTGTTTAAATAGAACCTAGTATTCAGTAAATTTTATTAAAAAAATAAGTATATTTTAAATCAATTAGTGGTCTACGATATGGAGAGATTGTTTCTCCATGGATATTCATTTTGACTCGAAATTCCTTTTTCAATATTTTATCAAGTTGTATTTACAATAAGAGTGTTCTCCATTTTAGTAATAGAAATCATTTTAATGGAATATTTCACATAATTTTTTATGATGACATTATTCTATTTTGTAAAGGAAACAGAAATTCATTCATTGAACCATCAATATTTTACATGAAAACATCAAAGGGAGTTATCATTTAATTCACTGCATGAAGAGTAGAATCTACATTGATAAATTCTGTTATGAGATACCCATTGAAAATATTGAAATTTGTAAAGAATAAAAAGTACTTATAATCCTATGGAATATATTAGGGACCATATTTCTTTTATCAGCCTCTAAATCCATCACTATGATAGGGTGGTGGTTAAAATTATTCAGTGCATTGTCAATTAGATGAATTTTTTCTTATCATTTTATAGAAACATCACTTTTATTAATAATTTTTTTAGGCAACCTGATTCATTTCCTCTTATTCCTTAAAGTCCCTATAATGGTGGTTCACAACATCGAATAAATCATGGATTCAATTGTATGGGATTTTGACGCGGATAGCCACTTATACAGGGATTTTTAGACTAATATGGTCAAACATGTGTTATATAGAGGTATTAGTCTTGCATATGTGTCTATAACCATGAAAAGTATGCAATCCAAATTAGTGTGGTAGGGTTTAGAATGAAAATCATTATGGGTTAAAAATTTTCTAGAAAATACAGTGATGCTTCTTAGGAGTTAAAATTGAAAATATCCAAATTATGGAGGATTACCCTTTGGAATTTACCAGAGCTTAATTATTATTAATGTAATATTATTAGGCATGACACAATTTTTTTCAGGAAGGATAATTCGTAGGGTGATATCCACAGATAATTTGGGATGTGGTACCCCACAAATTGATTTTTGAGTAGGCTTGTGATTTTTCATAATTCAACCCGGAAACACTCATCTCACATCATCAGGATTTTTTGAATATTATTAATCTCTCAATAAAGCTTAACAAACTTATATTCATTAGAACATTATTCAGATCTTTATTGGATAATTCTTATCTTCATACAAAATTGTCTAATCTAGAAAATGGTGCGACATATATTATTAAATTTAAATATATCCCACTTAAATTTTTCTTCCTAATTAGTATTATTTGATACTATGAAATTCTAATTGGTGATTGAATCCATATAATTGTTATTCATCTAGTCTCTATGTAATTTTGTTTTTAGTTCTTCAAGGTAGAATCTGTTAGAAATTTTTTTCTTCATAAGTGAATAGGAACATGTTTTATAAGAAGGTATTAGTAGTGTTGGGGATTTGATGTTCTAGAGAGTAATAGTTGGAATTTTTTAATTCATGGTTAATGGGGGGGATTTGAATGTTTTGTAACACAATGCTCCATCCAACATGATTGTGGATGGCAGCTGGTGTATCCGGAATGCCAGGAACATGGAAAGGGAGAAAGGTGATTTAAATTTTAGTCTAGAATTCAATACCTGGATGAGGTATGTAGAAGTTGATTTGGTATTTCTCTTCTGGTAATGGTCTTGGTCCTTATGTAGGGTCATGAAGTGAAGAAGAATGGGGACTCCTCAAACCATGATTCTATTGGTAAAATGGGTCCAATGGAAATATTGTGGCAATGGTTTCAAAATAAACAGTGATGAATCCTGGAATCATTGGATCATGAGAGGGAGTGGAGTGGTCTAAGACTCTAAAGGGTCAGTTATTGTTTCATTTAGTAGCTTATATGGACAAGTTGATTCACTTAAAGTAGATGTTGAGACTTTTCTTATAGGGCCAAAAAGTTTTCTTCTAAATAAAATTACTCTCATTGTGATTGAAAATGATTCCTCTGTCATCTCTTAAACTCTTCTTGGGAAGATCAGTTCTCCCCGGGACATTGTCTATACCATTCACATATGGAAGGATCTCATTGGGTGAGACAACCGAAACCATACTTGGGGAGAGTGTAACTATGTCGAAGACTGCATTGCTTAAATGGGTAATCAAAAAACCCAATTATTATTTATTCTACCATATGATCCTAATCCCCATAGTGTATGAATATTTTTCAGTCATATAGACTTGGCCTCCATTAATTCATCCATCCTTGACTTTGTTGTTTCATTGATTCTTTGATTAACAAAAAACATTCTCTTACCAGGTGAGGGTTTTATGTTACAATCACATGGATTATTGGGATTGTTTTTGTTTTCGTTTCCAATGATGTAATATTATAAACAATCACTCAAGAAGCTCCATAATTTTCTTATCCTTGCGTAATTGTAATAAAATACATATATTTTTTATCATTTCTCTCACCATATATACTAAATAGATAGAAATAATGTTTTTAAAGAAAGCAGACATTATTTATCACATTGGTAAACAACATATTTTATTTTATTTTAATGTTTCTTAAATATGTTTTAATGATGTTTTTACTATTCTCTTACAGTTTATTAAAGTTATTATAAAATTATTTTTCATATTTATAAAATGTTTTAATGGAATATTTATTTCATTTTCAAAAAGATTTTCTTTTTAAATTTTCATGAAAAATTATAGGAGGAATTTTTTTTAAATCTTATATATAATGTATATATTTTCATATAGTTATGGGATGTTTTCTCTTATAAAGAATAATTTTCATGTTTACAATGAAAATTTATAAAAAAATTATGTAATTTATATTTAAATATTTATTTTTAAATTGATTTATATGTGGAAAGGTTATATTCCACAACAAATATTTCATGATTTTTAATGGTTTTCTATTCCTCAAAGACAACAACCCTTCATTTATCTTAAACATTAATGGGGATATGATCCAATTATACCATCCTAATTTATTCTTTGTATTATTAGTGTTTATGATGACTATAGTTCTTTGATAACAATTTTTTACATGTGTTAGGAAATTTTTAAATGATAAAATATTTATTAACCATATTTTTTTCATATGTTATCATATGATGTAGTTTTTATGAGATCCATTCTTTTTAATGGGTGTTGATATGATAAATTATTTATGATTTTGTGTAACATATATGTATGTTTTTCAATAAGTTATAGGTGGGATATATATCTCTAAAAAATTATTTGCGTAAATATTTGTATTTAAGGAGATTTATTTCATTGGAATGGGTAGTGAGCTTGGTTTTGTAAGGGTGTATATAAACTATGAAGTCTTGGAAATTAACCTCGACTACTATGATGGTTTGTTGGAGTTAAATCATTCGAAAATGATAAATTTGGAAATGATCCTCGACTTCTATGGAAATTAGTTTCTTTTATTATTTTTATGACACATACCATTGTCTTATTCTTATTCTCATTCTTATTGGTCTGTGTTCTTTGATTTCATTTTGAATTATTTCTTATGAACTACTAATATTTATTCCATGATATAATAATATGATCAAAGATATACAAGGTATGGCTTTCAAATATTACTAACATATTACTATAATTTTATTATAACACAAATTTTTTTTATGAAATATTTTTTTAATTATGTTAACCTCTTTGATTTCATGGGTTACAAAAAACACAGAGTATAACATGTGATACATACAACACTAAGTTATATTTAAAGTATATATACTATTAAAATATATTTATTTAATATCATAGTTAACAGCTAGAAGAAATTATGATGGTAGAATTGGATCATATATCTAATAATTTTCAAGTTAAATGAAGGGTTGTTGTCTTTGAAAAATAGAAAACCATTAAAAATGATGAAATATTTATAATATTTTTCAATTATGTAGATCGATACTGGAAAATCATTTTCCGTATTTGGAATAATAATAATTCATAATATGTAAAAATTTAAAATTAATTTGTAACCATAATAATTTGAAAAAAATAGTAACAATTAATTACTCAATTTAAGATAAAAATGAGTTTACAATGTGGATAAACTAAAAACATATAGGGGGAAATGATCTATTATTTTATGAAACATAATTTTTAGGGAAATAATTAAAAATAATCACAAATTATATCTTATAAAGTAAAAATCTTCATCTATTTAGAATGGTAAAAATTTGGGTACAACATTTTTATTTGAAAAATCACTTGTGTGACACACACTTCACTTATAAAAATCTGTCACCTCTTCTCTAATATTCGAATAGACAAAACCCATTGGATTATAAAACAACTACCCAAATAACATAATTAATTTAATACTATAATTATATAAGCCTTATCATGGTTATAAATATATTCTACGAAGGATTTTTTTTGAAAAAGAATGATGTTGTCCAATTAAGAGGTAGCTTCCCTAACCGGGAATTTTATATTATTTACCATTCCACCCACAAAAATTATTATAAATAAATAATGATATAATAAAATATATATAAAAAATATATTGATTTATGTTATGGTAATTAACTATAAACCTATCCACTTCCCTAAAATATCATATGAAATTTGCATTCACTTGTACAGTAGAGTACCACCTCATGAAACGATGTAATTCAGTTTCCATCACCTCCTACCTTGGATGGATATAATGATGGATGTAGATATTATACATTATAATATTATATAAATATTATAATATATTATAATATCGCATTTATATTAATAATTATCATTTTATAGGATATATGTTGACATCCCTTATTTGTACGGAAAACTACTGTCATGTGAAGCGATGTGATTCATTTTTCTCTTATGGTTTAAGTGGAAAGTAATAAAGATTTATTTAATGATGATATATGATATTAATAAAAAATTAATAATAAAATAAAATTACAATATCATATAACTTACTACCTTACCATCCATTTAAAAAATGATAACGTCATTCGAGTTTACGGTGGACTACTAACTCCCGAAGTGATGTGACTTATTTTTATCATATGTGTTACATGTAAGGTAATAAGGAATAATTTTATTTTTTTATATGATAGTAATGATATATTTATAAGTATATAATTTAAATATTTCATATAATTTCTTATCAATCCACCCATTGGACAAATTATTATTTCATTTGTTTTTAAGGAAGACTACTGCCACGTGAGCGACATGATTATTATTTTTAACTAAATATTTAAATGGAAGGTAAAAAAGGATACATATAATGGATATATGTGCCATATATGAAATTATATTGATTATGAAAAATTTATTTACAATCCAATTTCTCAACCTTTATAACATTATTGAAATTTTAACTTTCCTCGTACTTACATCCAACCAACTATCTCCATTAACCAATGTTATTTGTTATCCATGGTCAAAACTCAATAGTTGACATTATGAAATATATAATGAAAAAAATTATATTTTTAACAATAATTTCATTCAATATATTATGTACCTATAACTAATTCTTTGTATCTTGAACATTTATGATGAAACATATTTTATAAAATAAGGAAATTAAGACCCAAAACAATTGTGATGGTGAATGATTGTTAATGAATGGGTAAATAATTGTTATTAATTCCATGATATTATAATTTAAAATATGATTCTATTAAATGTTAATATCATTTTAAAAACTACTATATCTGAGAAAAAATTTTCTACTAAATATAATCTCAATGTTATGGGTTCCTAAAAACAAATTAAATTTATTAGATCATATGGCTATATCATTGATTATATTTTGAAAAACATATCTGTCAAATATCTTCTGATTGATATACGTTTAATATAAAAATTTATTTGGTTGGATATAAATTTTTGACATATAATATTTCCATTAATTAAAACTTACCTCAATAATATGAACTCTTTGTGGGTTTCATATCAACATACCTTTTTTGAGACGTATGTTCTTTTATACAGCTATTATTTTTTGAATAATGTATATACAACCCCATTAAATAAAATTTATTTAATCCTTCTTATATAATGATATTTTTTGTTGAAATTACTCACCTAAATTCATGGGAACATTTGAATCAATGTTTACAAAAAAATAAGGGTTTGTTATTTCAATAACATTTTAATTAGGATTTCTTATGCTATAATTTCCATTGAGGAATTTTTTTAACAATTATATAATAAACCCCTTTAGTAATATTATCAAATTTTTATTCAAAATTATTTATAGTAATTCTTCCAATTTCATCTTTTATTTTTAAATTTTATGGGAAAATTATTTTTTAGAAAATTCAACATCATTTCTCTCATTTTGCAAACATATTTTACCCTCCAGCTCTATGTTTTCTAAAAATGTGTTCAAAATATTTATACTATGATTGTTAAAAATCATATATACATAAAATTTAATTTTAAAAAACAAAAATTATTCAATATCATTTTCTAAAAAACTTATTTTTAGACCTTTTATTAAAAAATGTAGAAGGGATGTTTAATTTCTTAACATATTTAGCAGGAACAAAAATTTTCCACCATCATTGACACTAAAGGTTTTATGATTCCTTTTTCAGTTTCATATCTTATTTTAAAAAAGTATTAATTTTTTAGAAATATGAGATTTTATAATAGTTTTTTTTGAAATGGATAGTATAATTCCCTAAATAAAGGTTCCAAGTGATCTTTAAAAATAATTTTTCATCTAGGATGAAATACATTTATTTTACCCAAAAATAAAATTTTGTTTTCCGAAAAATTAATTTCGATATTTTTAAATTTATTTTCATCAATGAAAAAAATCATTGATGTTATCGATTTCATCTAAATTATATATATATATGTGTATATATAAAATAAGCATACTTTATTCTATTTTCCTTTGGAGAGGTAATAAATGCATTATGACTTTTTATCAAAAGACTTCCTTATTATATATCATTTTATTTTGATATGAATCTAGGATTTTTTACCCTTTTTCTATCAATGGGTAATTATTATGTTATAGCTTATGATTTACATCCTTTATGTGGTAAACATAGATTATGAACATGTTATTATGGGTGCATCTAGATAGTGATCGCAAGCCTTCGGTAGAAAATTTGTCTCAAGATACCTCATGAGTGGAATTAGGGAGTAAACATCAAACTTTTTGGGACATTATACACCGTGTGATATTATTTAGATTGTTATACTTGAATCATATTAATGTCATGTTTTTTATTGCTTCCACATTTTTTATGGTGATAGGAAATTTAGATATGATTTTATTTGTTTTATGATCACATGTTTTTACCCTTGTTAGTTCTCTTTTATAATACTATGATATAAATTTTACTCAAATTTTATGTTTCCTTATAATTTTTACTGCCACACATGGGTTTTTAGCTAACCATTTTATTTATTATTTTATTAATTTCATAATGTTATTATCTATTCTAGGAGAAATAAATATCATGAAGATCAATTGGGAATTGTTCTGAAGACCCAGAGAACATTGAAGTCTTATACAAAATATACGAAGTGTAAATTTGGGCTTAATAAAGTTTCATTATTAGGTCACATAATATCAAAAGAGGTGATATATATGGATCCATTAGAAAATGAAGTTATTGAAAGTTGTCTAAGACCAATAATTTTTGTTGAGTAAATAATGTTTTCCTTATGACTTTTTCATTCCTTCTTGTTTTGAAAATCACAAACACCTTATGCGTAAACAAATCTTTGTTTTACCTCTATAAGGAAAATTTTATTCCATAAGGGAATTTACCCTGACCTAGAGTTTCTTATACATAGTAATATTTTTTCTTAAATTACAATACCCAGATTGTTAACCAAAATCCTAGAATCGTATAATGACAAGTATTGGAGTATTCTGTTTTTAGGATCAGAATTCTGGATGTGTACTATAAGGTAGTTCCAATCCAAATTCTGTACTCCGAGCTTTCATGATTTCGACTCTAAACACTTAAGTAGTTCGATTCCGAACTCTTAAGTAGTTCGACTCCGAACTCTTAAGTAGTTTGACTCCGAACTCTTAAGTAGTTCGACTCCGAACTCTTAAGTAGTTCGACTCCGAACTCTTAAGTAGTTCGACTCTAAACTCTTATGTAGTTCGACTCTCAACTCTTATGTAGTTCGACTCGGAACTCTTAAGTAGTTCGACTCCGAACACTTAAGTAGTTCGACTCCGAACTCTTAAGTAGTTCGACTCCGAAATCTTAAGTAGTTGGACTCCGAACACTTAAGTAGATCGACTCTGAAATCTTAAGTAGCTCGAATCCGAAAATTTACTGGTTCGAATCCGAACTCTGCAAGTTCAGATTCCAATCTCTGGTGAAACCAAACTCCGAATTCCTATAAAACAGAATCCGAACTTTTCTTAACATAGACTCTGACATTCATTTTGGTTAGACTCTAAACTTTTAATTTACTTACACTCCGAACTTTTGTATGGTTTTTACTTACATATGTTCCATTTCAAAACGATGTCGTGCATTCAGTTATACTTGGTTAGTTACTAAACGATGTCGTTCATTCTGTTTCAAACTAACCATTGGTTGAGTTACACATGTACAAGTCCCTATGAATTTCATGGAAAATATGACCATTGGATGAGGGAGTCGACCATTGGAAACATGCCTATAAATAGGAGCTCATTTGAAAGAGCTCATTAGAGATGAAAGAAGTTGATCGATCTAGAGACCACACGCTGTTAAGGTGATTTCTAGAGAGAGAAGCTTTTTATGATTTGTGTGTACTGAACTGCTCGTTCAGATTGCTTCGTGTGACTTTGAATGTTGGTGATTACATTCGAGGACTTCCGGGGATAGGAAGACAGTGGTGCCAAATAACTTGAAGTTCGAGGGCTTCCTTGCTGAGGAAGATAGAGGATCCAACTACCATGAAGTTGAGGGCTTGTGGGGATAGCAAGATAGAGATTCCGATCTTCGTATCAAGGGATTACCCTAGTGTGGGTAAGAAAGACTTGCTTAAAAGTATAAATCAAGTGACCTTTATCCAAGGTTGTTGGATACCCTTCTCTTTGTGTTAAAAGACTTATATCTCTTTACTTGTAGTTTTACTACTTTTTTTTCACTGTATACTGTATTGTATGGCAAGTATAACCATCTTCTATTTCCGTACCCTTGTTCTCTGATAAGTTTAGATTTTATATGCTTTAAGGTAGAATCTCATATTTTAAACCTTAGTTCCAATCCAACAATTTTGTGTTAGAGGTGTTGTGAATCTGCTTAGTTTAACATTGTTAAACATAGATCTTTACTTGTCTAAGGAAACCATAGTTATCTGTAACCAACATTAAAGGTTCCAAAGGAATTTTTATAGTGTACAATTCACCCCCCTATTGTATATTGAGCATCTACTTCATTATTTCGATCCTACAATGGTAACTGATATTTTATGTTTTCTTGGGTATGGAAGGATATTATGTTTGTTTTTGGAATGATTTTTCATGATTATAGAATCCACTCAAAAATATTACTCATAAAATAGTTCTATTCATGTGGCTAGAGGAATGAGAAGAGATTTTAAAAGATCTCAAAAGATGGTTATCTAGTGTACTTTTGCTCATAATTCTTTATCGTGTAGAGAGTTTAGCGACCTATAGTGATGTATCCAAGAAGCGGTCGGGGTGTGTTCTCATGAAAAATTATATTTTGATACATTATGCCAAAAAATAATTGCAAATCCATTTTAAAAATTACCCAACTCAGGATTTGGAGTAACCTACGGTAATCTTTTCATTAAATAAATTGATGCATTATATTTATAGTGAAATGTATGATATCTATACTGATCATAATAGTTCAAAGTATATTTTCACCCAAAAAGAGCTGTATATTAATCAAAAGAGATCATTGGAGTTGATTAAAAATTATTACTCCTCATTACATTACCACCCTCAGAAAGTGAACTAAGTTGAAGATTCTTTGAGTTGAAATGAGCATGCAAGCCTATCCATGATGAGAATCACAAAAGATAAAATATTTATCGATTTTCAAATATGGATCTTGAACTTTTAATGGAACTGGAGAAATCATGTCTTTATCAAATGATTATTCCACCATCAATATAATTGATGATTGAAGAGGCATAAAATGAAGATATTGAGCTACAAATGAATGTAAGAAATGTTTTCTAATTTTACATTAATTTTAATTGAATAATAAGCATCATGATTTCGGTATGTATTCCACTAATTCCATAATTAATGAAGGTGCTACTAAATTATGATCATATTATTTAATTCTCTATTCACCCTTGATGAAAAAAATATGTATAGGGATCTAAAAAAGTATTTTCGGTGGGATGGCATGAAATTAGATGATTCCAAATATGTCTCTCTGTGATCAGTTTTTCAGAAAGATAATACTGATTGATAGAAGTCTAAGGGGATCTTACAACGATTACCCATACCAGAATAGAAATTAGAAAACATTACTATGGATATTCTCATAGGACATCCCGACACATATATCTTATTTAATTCTATATGGGCTATATTTGATCACATTAAAAATTCAGTAAACTACATTTCTATTAGAGAAGATTTATATCTTTATCATCTATCCATGATATATGTAAAGAAAGTGGTGTGATTTCATGGTGTACCATGTTCTATTATATCTGATCGACATATATATATTACCTCGATGTTCTGGAAAATTCTTCAGCATGCTCTGGATACAAAGTTATGATTCATCACTACTTATCTTCATCAGACAAAGGGTCAGTCTTAGAGAATAATTGAAACTCTAAATAAAATGTTGAGTGATGTCTCTATGGATTTCAAAGATTATTGGTATGAACACCTACCTTTGGTGGAATTTTTTAGAACACTATCTTTCTCTATAGTATTTAAATAGATTCTTATGAATCCATATATGGAAAGAATTGTATAATTCCAACTGGTTGGGATTATTTTGTGGAAGAAAATCTATTAGGACCCTATATTGTTCAAGGAATGGCATAAATTTTCAGATATATTAATAACACATAAGAGAAGCTAATAGTCATAAAATGATATGATGACAATTGAAGAAAAGACCGAGTGTAACACCCCAGGTAAATAAAGAATATGATATTTTTATATTTATCCATACTTGTGAATAAAATATTAATATTACATTAAATTGAACTCTATGCTTGATGGCTTACCTAATACGCAATAACGAGTTCCTTTGAAATCTTATGTTACACTCTAATAAAAAAATAATTTTTTTAAATGGTAGTTAACACCTAGCCATTGTAATGACGGGAATGAACAGAACTAACTAAAAAATTATTATATATGTTTGTCAAATATTTTTACTATTTACAATAAATGGTAAAGTATTAAAAATTCAAATGATTCCAATTTTAAGCATAAATCTTCTAATATTCTTTAAAAGGTTGATTAACCGCATTTTGATGGAGAAACCTTTTTAAATAAACTTTTGACAATTTAATATGTTTTATTTGACAAAATAAAATTATTTTTAGAATCGAGACATGAAAATTTACTCTGGGTAAATTTTTTGTATTTTACGGATAAAGTTTATTTTTTAATGAATAGTGAAAAATTTTGTATTTTAATTCAAAACCTCTTTTTAATCTAATATATTTATATGATTAGATTATATTTTGAATTGTTTCTAAAGTGAAATTATAATATATTTTTACCATTTATTCCAATAGTGGTCATTCGAATTAATTTCACTTTGAAATTGGACTTTAACTAGTGTCAATCTTTTGATATATATTGTTTCATAAAAACACGCTATTTTTTATGACAGCGGGAATTAATTATTAAATTAATTAATGTAACTTATATGTTTTTAATTTGTTAAAATAGACATCATTTTTTAATTCAGAATATCAAATATAGCTTAGGGTGAATTTTTGGTATTTTTATGAAAAACATCAATTTTTGATGAATAGTGACACCACTAAGTGAAACATAAAAAAAACTGATTTTTCGTTTAAATGAAAATTTACCACCTCTGTGTTTTGAATTTAAAAAATCCAACATACATGTTTTTCATTAGGAAGTAAAATTTGGCCCAATGAGATTAAAATAATTTATTTGGCGAATAGTAACTTTTAAATTTTTAATCGCGATTAGAGGTAATTAGTGTAATTTAATGTAAAAAATAATCTTTTAATAATTTGAAAATACCTATACAAATGTCCTAAACTCATTGTATGTGTCATTATAGACAAGGAAAATACATGGGTCAACTTGGGGACCCCATGGATCCACTTTGGTAGGAAAATGACATAAATAACATTTTATTTAAAGTTAAAATAAAAATGTCACAAACATGAGTTGTTTTACTAATTAAATTTTTAAATGGGGTTATACAAGTAATAATTTGACTATAAATAATCATTAGAAATATTAATAGATTTCCTACATTATGATATATTTTTTATAATTTTTAGACATTAAATAAATTGAATTATTCATGGGACTATGATGATGCAGCGATTACCTCATTATTTAATGATTTAAATAAAATGGAAAGATAATTTATCATATAAGACCTAAACATGTCAAAAACCTATTGTAAGGGTGTATTTAGAACTCTTATCACCTTATCCTAGAAATATATAATTTTGGGACCTTCAAATTCAGAAAATATTTTTATAATAAAGTGAGCTTTTATAACATTCCAAGAGAGCCCCTCCTCTTCCCTTATAAAAGGCCCCCACCTCTACCTCCTTACCCACACCTCTCAAGCCTTTGGTTCGGCCGAACCCCTGCCCATTTAATATCTCCACATCCCTCTCTTCATCATTGAAGCCTCACTTTTGGGCAGAATCCTTTCCAAGGAAGCCTTTGAGCTCAAATCAAAAAGAGTTACCCGATTTAAAGGTAATGTCTTCCCTTGTGTTCTTTTGTTTTATTTTGCTTCTCCAACCCTATAAAATCTTTTTATTCCTTTATTTTTTAACAACACCAGAATCTTTAATATACTAGGATGTTGTTATGTGACGTATTCGAGCTACACTTACACACACCTTCGTCTAATGGTTAAAGAACATACTATTTCTGTGGATGGTGAATTTCTGCCTCACGAAACGATGATTGTTCAATATTCTCTTAACACCTTTCATGGTGGCCATTATGATGTAACTATATTCTATATATGATATTTATGGTATTTCTGTTTTCTATATGCTTCTTAATTTTATATTTAAAACATGTATTTATGCTTTTCATGTTGTGCAAATGCGATAATTTCATACAAGGAAGTGTGGACTACCGCCCCTCAAGTGATGTGACTAGTTTATGCAATACATGGAATGTATAAAGAATGAAATTAATGAAAATATTTGACCTATATAACATATATATTATACTGGAATTATAATATATATATATATCTCAATTATTTTTAATTCCATTAATATGACAAAGAAATGAAAGTAGTGTTCATGCGTACGTACGGCCTACCGTCTCCATGAATGGTGAATTTCATTTATTTTTATCACTAAATGTTATGGAGTAGTATAAAATGAATATTTAAAGGATATATATGATATTTAAATCATTAATACTATTCTGGAGATGATTTACTTATAACTACATGGACAATCATTTTCAAACAAGTTCATTTTCGACTCATGTACCAAACATCGACAAAAACATCTGATATGACCTCACATTATTAAACAATTATTATAACATTATAATATGTGATATGAAATGAATAATAATCTTTAAAAGTGGTTCTTAAACTATTATAAATTGACCAAAGTTTATTATTCATGAATATAAAGAAACGAACAAGACAAGTCAGACTTGAGGTAAGGGATCCATCCTCTCTCTTTCTTATGTACACTCTTTTATGTCATTTCTTGTATGGTCATCTATATTATGTTTGGGGATGTTATTTTATATTCATCATACTGTAATTTTTATGTTCATATTATAAGAGACCCTATTTGATCTCATAAATCCATTTTTGGATGTTTTAAGTTGCGTCGTTAGGCTGCCGATTTTTCGTAAGGGATTTTTCATCTCACTTTTATTCCCGTGACATTTATGATACGTTTTCCACTATTTCCATTGAGTGTTTTATGTAATTCCCATTATTATACACTTTTGTAGTATAATTTCATTTATGGGTATTTACATCTTCATTGTATGACCCTTCTTCCATGGGGTGTACGTTTCGAAAGTTAACCAACTCGGTAAGGGGACCTTTCACCCTCCTCTTTTTAAAAGACTTCTTTTGTTATGTATTTTAATTCACATAATATTATGTTGGGAAATGTTCTTATAAATCATTATTTATGTAAATTTTTTGTCCAAGTGATGAGATACCATTTTATCTCTCATCAACTCATTTTCGAATTTTAAAGTGACGTCGTTAGGCTGTCGGATTTCTGTAAGGGAATTTCTTAACCCACATTCAATTATTTTGGTTAAACCTCTACTTCATGATTTTATTATGACAATATTATGTGTGGAATCTCTATGTTGTAATTTCCATAAACCTTTTTGTGGATATAATATTTATACACATAATCATTTCATTGATAAATTCTTACGAACTTGTATGGGAAATCATTACTCAATCTCATTTCATTGAGTTAAATATCTGTGTCATTGGTTTTGTTTTTCCAATATTATGTGTGAATGAACTATGATTGTTTCACACTTAATATCCACTTATGTTGGGTGTATTTATATTTCTCACAAATAATTATGTGATAGATTTATCCTTAATTTAAGGATACCATCTTTATAATGGATTTCATCTCAATTTACATTTCCCTTGAGACTTCATTGTTGTTATGCACCAATTCACTCTTATATAGTGTGTATACTATACTTTGGAATATTATATCATGAATCCCTTTATTCTCATGATATTATAATGTTCGGATTAAATGTTACTCCACAATTATTTGTATTCAAGAGTCTCTCATTTTGTTAAAAACTCTTTAACAAAAATATCGTTTTAAATGTTTTACAGATTCATTATTCTAAATCTTTATCTTTAATGTCCATGTTTTCAAAATGGATTTCAATATTTATTTATTTGTACATTAATGTTTTAAAATTATAATTCCATTAAAATCTTCAAAGTGGTATGGGACACTTTGATTCAAAAATCTCTTTTAAATGATTTTTTGAAAATGGGTTGATTAATTCAATATTTTGGAATTACTTATTGTGATTTCAACAGAAATATTGTTATTGAAATGTTTATATTTTAAATATTTTATGTGTAATAATGGTACATGATAATCTTACGGGTGGTTACGTAATAAACCATTTGACAGGTGGTGCCGTGAATACCAAGACAGGTGGTTACGTTATAACCCCCAATGCATTGGGTATGGAAGTCGGCCGTAGGGATATTCCATTAAGTATGTATGGAAGTCGACTGTATGGTTATTCCATTTAAGTATGTTTATGTCCCATGTTACCTTTATATGTTATGTATTCATTATATGGGTTTTATGGTAATCTTTTGGATACAAATGGTTAAGTAATGGTATTTTATTTAGTGAAGAGTTTTAATACTTCATAAAGGTGAAAAGTATTAATTTGGTATAGTATTCATGGTTTACTTGTTGTTTTGAAAAACTAACGGTTTTCATTCTTTGGGTATCCCTTACTGAGCTTTTTGGGCTCACCCCAAGTTTTTTCCGAAATGATTTTCATAGGACTTAATGTGGAATAGGGTCAAGGATGTGAACAGGGAAACATCATGCTATCTAAAACATGGGACTAGACAAGTTTCTTTTTAAGAGTTTTTTAATCTTATGGAAACTTAGTAGAAGTTTCTAATTTTTAATCTTTTGATATGTAATAATTACATCCTATTTCTATAAAATTATAAACCTAAAACAATCCTCTATGTGAATTATTCATTTAATTCAATAAAAAGTAATGTTTAAGGCTGGTGCCTTATAGTTGGTATCAGAGGTCGGTTTAGATAACTTTAGAGGTTAGGGTGTTATCAAGGTGTAGGTAAAGGATCCCGTATAACAAAGAGGGATATTAATAAGTGGAAACATCGAGAGGGTTATGGGAAAATAGGTCAATTTGATAAGAAAACCCGAACAAAGGAGATATAAGGAGGTTGATGGATTAGAGTAATGAAAAAGTTTTTATGTTATCTATAAAGGATTCGTTTTATTATTATTATAATTTTTTTTCATATCTTGTTTACATATTGATTCTTTTTTACAGATTAAGGATCAATTGTCAAGATGGAAGGAAAGATATCTTGTGCAACCTTCTTATCCCTCCTTGATGATTTGATCATCACCATTATGGGAAAAGCATGTTCGAATGATTTTGATAGCTTCTTGATTATTCAAATCACCTTCAAGAAATTGTTTGAGGTATCCAACACCTACTATTTTCTAAAACAATTTTATGGGTCATGGTATCTTTTTCATATGATTTCAAGATCTCAAATCTTCCAAATCTATTGAAAAGTGAAATTACAGAAGTGGAGTGAACGTTTACTTTTTGAATGTACGACAACATGCCGAAAGAGAAAGAGAAAATCCTGAAGATCGCAGTTTTTGGATTCAAGGTATGATTTATTTTTCATATCCTTAATGAATGAAGCATCTTTGGATTGATATTTATAATTAAATAGAATATTCGATCTACATGAATTGGGTATTAATAAATAAGTAGGAAATTCATAGCTAATGGATCAAGAAGAACGTTGAATGAGTCATAAGTCTACATATAAGGGATTTAAGAGTTATGGTTGACATTAGGATGGTGAAATGCTTAAAAGTATTAAGGCTCTTTTGATAATGGGGTAACATTAGAATATTTTTTATAGTATGTTTAAACCTGATATTTGATATATGAAAATTTTATTCAAGGAATAGTTATCTATTCTTTTGTGGACATAGTTATAAAGAACCATTTGGGTTTATATGATCCTTACTTATGAGGTAATTATGGGTTACTATATGTTATGATTGAAAGTGAAAAGAATGAGATAAAATTGAGGTTAAATTATGTTATGGTTATTTTTGATGATTTTATCTCTTTTTGGGGAATGATTTGAGAATTATATAGTTTGGAAAAAGGACAACACGCGGACTATGTGACAACCCGTCACGTCGTACAAAACTGCGGGAATAGAACCCACAACCAAAGTGTGACTGGTATTTATCCCCTACCACTGGACTACGTGAAGTCCCTGGTTAGTTTGACTAAATATTTATATTTAGATGATTTATTGAATTAAGGGTAATTTGATTTTGGGTTATCTATGGAAATTATTAACCTATCATGGAGGATATGTGATTAGGTTAATTACATTTCAAGACAAGACTTTAAGAGCAACTGATGTTGTTTGGAGATAAATGTTACGATTTAACTTGGAAGACTTTGTGTTTAAATCCTTCAAATATTTGGGTTTCAATCCTAGTTTGGTTTACTTTTGGTCTTTGTTGAACTTTGGGTCTTGTTGGACAAATTTTGGAGATTAAGAATAGATTTCCATTTTAAAAAGGATTATGCTTTTTGGGTATTATCTAATATCATACTAAACTTTTTGGTTTTTGTTTTGGTTAAGGTCTAAAGACATGGGAATTATATAGTTCTCTTTTATGGATTAGATTATTCTCTAGAAGTTGATTATAGCTCTCTTAATGTAAACAAGTCATCCTAAATACTCATCTTTTGGAGAAAATATGAGTTCGTGTAAGAAATCTAGTAAAAGTTGATAGTCAACATGACAATTAAGTATGTTTCCTTATGTTTTAGTAAAGCTAAAAAATAAATTCCTCAATGAAAAGTAACTAAAAAAATGTTGTCCGTTAACTTTTCCTTCTTGGGAATCCCATACCATTTATCCCAACACAAGTTTGTGATTTTCTGGTGGGTAACTTTCTCCTAAACATGTTTTCTATCACACTCCCTCAGAACATGACCCATTGTTCTTTCTTCCATATCCATGTTTTCATACATGGAATCCTAGAATGGGTTAACTCGGGTGACCTTTGTACTACCCTTTCTTTCTTTTAAAGTGATAGTATAATTTAATCCTTTTCTGATGTGGGGCTTTCAATGAAGTTTCCGAGCCCAATTTTAAAATTGCGAGGATGCAATTCCCAAAAAGAGGGGAAGGATGTAACACCCCAGGTAAATAATGAATATGAAGTTTTTATATTTTTCCAAATTTTTGAATAAAATATTAATATTACTTTAAAGGTAACGATATGCTTGTTGGATTACCCAATACGCAACAATGAGTTCCTTTGAAATATTACGTTCCATTCTAATAATAAAATAATATTATTTTAAATGGTAGTTAAAACCTAGCTATTGTAATGACGAGAATGAAACAAAACTAACAATAAAACGATTATATATGTTTGTCAAATATTTTTACATTTTACAATAAATGTTAGAGGATTAAAAATGCAAATGAATCCAATTTTAAACATGAATCTTCTAATATTCTTTAAAATGTCGATTAACCATCTTTTGATGGAGATACCTTTTTAAATATACTTTTGACAATTTTATATGTTGTATTTGACAAAATAAAATTCTTCTTTAGAATCGGGACATCAAAATTTACTTTGTGTAAATTTTTGGCATTTTTCTGATAATGTACATTTTTTAATGAATACTGAAAAATGTTGTATTTTAATTCAAAACCCCTTTTTAATATAATTTATTTATATGATTAAATTATCTTTTGAATCGGTTTTAAAGTGAAATTGGAATATATTTTTACCATTTAATCTAATAGTGGTCATTGTAATTAATTTCACTTTCAAATTGGACTTAAACTAGTGTCAATATTTTGATATATATTGTTTCATAAAAACACGATATTTGTTCTGTCAGAGGGAATTAATTATTAAATTAATTAATTTTAATTATATGTTTTTAATTTTCTAAAATAGACATCATTTTTGAATTCAAAATATCAAATATAGCTTAGGGTGAATTTTTTGTTTTTTTTCTGAAAAACATCAATTTTTGATGAATAGTGAAACCACTATGTGGTACTTAAAAAACAGATTTTTCGTTTAAATGAAATTTTACCACCTCTGTGTTTTGAATTTAAAAAATCTGACATAAATGTTTTTCATTAGGAAGTAAAATTTGGTTCAATGAGATTAAAATAATTTTTTGGTGAATAGTAACTCTTAAGTTTTTAAGCGCGATTAGAGGTAATTAGTTTACTTTAAGTTAAAAATCATGTTTTGATAATATGAAATGACCTATACACATGTACTATCCTCATTGGATGTTTCATGGACGAACAATAAATTCCATGGGTCAACTTGGGGACCCCATGGAGCCACATTGGTAGGAAAATGACATAAATAACTTTTTATTTAGAGTTAAAATAAATATGTCACAAACATGAGTTATTTTACTAAAACAATTTTTAAATTGGGTTATAGAAGTCATATTTTTTACTATAAATATTAATTAGAAATCTAAAAATATTTCCAACATCATGATATTTTTTTTATAATTTTTAGTCATTAAATAAATTTAATTATTTATGGCACCATGATGATGCAGCGATTACCTCATTATTAACGATTTAAATAAAATGGAAAGATAATATAAAATCTAAGACCTACACATGTCAAAAACCTATTGTATGGGTTTATTTAGAAATATTATCACCCTATACTCAAAATATATAATTTTGGGACCTTTAAAATCCGAAAATATTTTTATAATAAAGTATCCTTTTATAACATTCCAAGAGTGCCCCTCCTCTTCTATTATAAAAGGCCCCCACATCTACCACCTTAACCACACCTCTCAAGCCTTTGGTTTGGCCAAACCCTACCCATTTTATCTCTCCACATCCCTCTATTCATCATTGAAGACACACCTTTGGGCAGAATATTTTCCAAGGAAGCCTTTGAGCTCAAATCAAAAAGAGTTACCTAATTTAAAGGTAATGTATTCCCCTGTGTTCTTTTGTTTTATTTTGCTTCTCCAACCCTCTAAAATATTTTTATTAATTTATTTTGTAAAACACCGGTATCTTCAATATACCATGATGTTGTTATGTGAAGGATTTGATCTACACTTACACACACCTTTGTCTAATGGCTAAAGAACATACTGTTTCTGTGGATGGCGAATTTCTGCTTCACTAAACGATGATTGTTCAATATTCTCTTAACACCTTTCATGGTGGACATTATGATGTCACTATATTTTATTTATGATATATATGGTATTTATGTCTTCTATATGCTTCTAAATTTTATATTTAAAACATGGCTTTATACTTTTCATGTTTTGAAAATGCGATAATATCATACGAGAAATTGTGGACTACTGCCCCCTCAAATGTTGTGACTCGTTCATGAAATACATGGAATGTATAAAGAATGAAATTAATGAAAATATGTGACCTGTATAAAATATATATTATACTGGAATTATAATATATATATATCTCTCAATTATTTTTAATTCCATTAATATGACAAAGAAATGAAAGTAGTGTTCATGCGTACGTACGACCTACCGTCTCCATGAACAGTGCATTTCATTTCTTTTTATCTCCAAATGTTATGGAGTAGTATAAAATGAATATTTACTAGATATATATGATATTTAAATCAATAATACTATTCTGAAGATGATTTACTTATAACTACATGGAAAATCATTTTCAAACAAGTTCATTTTTGACTCATGTACCAAACATCGACAAATACGTCTGATATGAACTCACATTATTAACCTATTATTATAACATTATAATATGTGATATGAACTGAATAATAATATTTAAAAGAGTTAATTAAGAAATTATAAATTGAACAATTTTTATTATTCATGAATATAAAGAAACGAACAAGACAAGTTAGACTTGAGGTAAGGGATCCAACCTCTCTCTTTCTTTTTAAGTACTCTGTTTTATGCTCATCTCTATTATGTATGGGGATTTTCATTTATATTCCTCATACCCTACTTTTTATGTTCATATTATGAGGGACCCTATTTGATCTCATAAATCCATTTTTTGTTGTTTTATGTGGCGTTGTTAGGCTGTCGAGTTTTTGTAAGGGATTTTTCATCCCACATTTATTCCCGTGACATTTATTCTACGTTTGCCACTATTTCCATTGAGTTTTTTATGTACTTCCCATTATTATACACATTTTGTAGTATAATTTCATTTATGGGTATTTACATCTTCATTGTATGACCCTTCTTCCATGGGGTGTACGTTTCGAAAGTTACCCAACTCGGTAAAGGGACCTTTCACCATCCTCTTTTTAAAAGACTTCTTTTGTTATGTCTTTTAATTCAAATAAAATTATGTTGGGATATGTTCTTATATATCCTTATTTATGTAAATTTTATTTCCAAGTGATGAGATCCCACTTTCTCTCTCATGAACTCATTTTCCGAGTTTTAAAGTGACGTTGTTAGGCTGTCGGATTTCTGTAAGGGAATTTCTTAACCCACTTTCAATTCTTTGGGTTAAACCTCTACTTCATGATTTTATTATTCCAGGATTATGTGTGGAATATCTATGTTGTAATTTTCACAAAACATTTTGTGGATATAATATTTCTACACATAATCATCTATTTGATAAATTGTTACGAACTTGTATGGGAAATCATAACTCAATCTCATTTCATTGAGTTAAATATCTATGTCATTGGTTTTGTTTTTACTAGATTATGTGTGAATGACCTCTGATTGTTTCACACATAATATCCACTTATGTTGGGTGTATTTATATTTCTCACACATAATTATGTGATAGATTTATCCTTAATTTAAGGATACCATCTTTATAATAGATTTCATCTCAATTTACATTTCTATTGATACTTCATTGTTGTTATGAACCAATTAACTCTTATATGGTGTGTATACTGTCCTTTGGAATATTATATCATGAATCCCTTTATTCTCATGATATTATAAGGTTCAGATTAAATGTTATTCCACAATTATGTTTTATTCAACAGTCTCTCATTTTGTTAAAAAATATCTATGAAAAATAACGTTTTAAATGTTTTAAAGATTCATTATTCTAAATCTTTATCTTTAATGTCCATGTTTTCAAAATTCTTTGTAGTATTAATTTATATGGACAATAATGTTTTAAAATTATTATTCCATTAAAAGATTCAAAGGGTATGGGACACATTGATTCAGAAATCTCTTTTAAATGATTTTTTTTGAAAATGGATTGATTAATTCAATATCATGGAATTACTTATTGTGATTGCAAAAGAAATGTTGTTATTGAAATTTTTATATTTTCAATATTTTATGTGTATTGATGGAACATGGACATTTTACGGGTGGTTAACTAATAAACCATATGATGGGTGGTGCCGTGAATACCAGGATGGGTGGTTACGTTATAACCTCAAATGCATTAGGTAAGGAAGTCGACCGTATGGATATTCCATTAAGTATGTGTGAAAGTCGACCGTATGGTTATTCCATTTAAGAGTGTTTATGTCCCAAGTTACCATTATATGTTATGTGTTATTTATGTGGGTTTTATGGTAATCTTTTGGTTACAAAAGTGTAAGTAATGGTCTTTTATTTTGTGAATATTTTTACTACTTTATAAATGTGAAATGAACTACTTTGGTAAAGTATTCATGGTTTACTTGTTGTTTTGAAAAACTAACGGTTTTCCTTCTTTGTGTATCCCTTACTGAGCTTTTTATGCTCACCCCACATTTTTTTTTAAATTTGTTTCACAGGACTTAATGTGGAATAGGGTCAAGGATGGGAACAAGGAAACATCATGCTATCTAAAACATGGGACTAAACAAGTTTCTTTTTAAGAGTTTTTATCTTATGGAAACTTAATAGAAGTGTCTAATTTGTAATCTTTTGAGATGTAATAGTTATGTCCCATTTCTCTAAAACTCTAATCCTGAAAAGATCCTCTATGTGAATTATTCATTTAATTCAATAATAAGTAATATTTAAGGTCGGGGCCTTATACCGAGAGTGTTAATTGTGTGATAAGAAATTTCAATGAATATCTCCCTTGAATATAGTATTGAGATTTGGAAAAGGGGGAAAGTTGATCCCTAGGTATATCAGTGCTTCGAAATTTATAGATCATCTAGGGATTTTAGCTTAATAATTATAACTTACACCGAATATCTCTCTTGTTCATGATATATTCTATATATATCCCCTAATAATGTATATACCTGATACTTCACATGTACTAATCTCATATGTCATACCATTAGAGATTAATCTTTTTTATAAAGATTAACTGATATAGATTTTAGATCGTAGTAAAAAAAATTTGTGAAACTAGACCACCCACTTGGTTAAACTAATGTTGTGGAACTACCAATTTAAAGTAGTTTTGTAGGAACATGAGGATATGATTAGGGTATGTATCTTCATCTTTTTGTATCCAAGTGATGAATTTCGAAGGGGAAAATCAGTTTTAGGGGGGTAGAATGTGACAATCGTATGTTTTAATGAAATATTTTCTCTAAATAATTTTATTCAATAGCATGAATTTCACACAATAATGAGTTTAAATGAAATGAGAGACACCATTATTATAAAATGTCTTTTATAAACTAGTCGTTATGTTAGCAGTAATAGATATCACTAACATATGAAAATGTATGGGAAGTCATTCACAACCAATAATTTTATATTTTTATATTTGTTATGTGAAGAAATATTATAAAATGAAATTAATGAAATATATATTTTATATACTTAATAAATTATTTTTCATATTAATCCAATGTTTATTTATGTTATATAGTTTTAATGAACACTAGTTGATGTATAAAAACCTATATTTTTCAGAAGGGTAACTTCCCACCTTTTAATAGAGAGGTCCTTTTAATAAATATTTTGACACATTAATAAATTTTTTCTGAAAACATAAAAAAGTTATTATGTATAACAATATAAAAAATTTCTCGAAGGAAATTTTAATATTTTTATAATAACATAATTTTTTTTAAGAATATTAAAAATAACAAAAATTTTAATTGAAAAAAATTATTTTCATCTAAATAATAAGTGTGATTAAATTATAATATATATTTGGTTTAAATTATAACTATAATATGTTTTTATCATTCGATATAATTTACATCATTATCATTAATTTTTCATTGAATTCAGATGTAAACGTAATAAAATCGTTTACAATGTTTTAAAATTAAAAACTTGTTCACTATTTCTGACTACAAGAATAATATTAAATTAAATAAGGAATTTTATGACTTTTTAATTTTGAAAAATTGATTCCATATTTATTATCAATAGGTCCAAATTATGTAAATAGAATTATTTTATATGTGGTATTGTGAATAGTAACATCAGTAATTTTTATTAATATGGTAAAATGGTAAATAAGTAAATTAAGGATAAGATTATTATTATAACATTACCCTAACACTTGTCTTAATATCATTTGGTGATTGTGTTGTGACTGAAATCTTTTTTGGGTCGAAATGGGATCCATTTTAATCCAATTTGACAAAATTAGGACATTTAATATATTTTATTTAAGGAAAATTCAAATATATCCCACTCAAATTTTAAAATCTAAATAATTTTTTATATAAGGTTATACATAAGATAAATTCAATCATAATAATCATTTGAAATAGAAAATGTTTCTCTTTATCATTTTAATTTATTTTTTGTTTTTAGGAAAAAATAATTACATTATTAAATTATACATTAAGGATGAAAAAATTATTCCTTTGATGAAAAATAAATAATATAGTTATTATGAAAATAATAATACCAATTAAAAACACAAAAACTTGACCAAAAATTATTTTTTAACAATTTTATTACCATAATCATCCACGTGTCTTGTTATTTTCCATTTGGAACCTTATTGAAGGGATTATGAATGCTATAGTATTATATTAAAATTGATGTTAAAGTTGTCCCATTCATAATTTAATAATTATAACATTTTAAATACTTAATTTTCCAAAAGATAAATTCTATTAAAAATAATTTTTTTAAACTGAACATGTTTATATTCATCATTGTATTTTATTTTCAATTTTTATTAAACAAAAACATATATTAAATAATAACACAATATTTTTGTACTGATTATTTTATTTAAAGAGACAACAAATAAATGTTATAAAAAATGTTAAAATAAATATATTTTTTTCTAATTCATATTTCTAATTAATTTTATAGAATAAATTATATAATTAAGAATATTATTAAATAGTTGGTTCAATTTTATGTTATTATTTAATATTTTTAAATATTATTAAATTCAATATTGTCAAAATTGAGACTATCAATTTTTTATAAATTAATTTATTATAAAAATACTTATAAATCATAAACCTTTTTTAAAACAATATATTTATTATTATATGGTATAATAGGTTCTAATTTATTTATATATGATCTATTTTATATAAAATAAGAAAATTATACACCCTTTTAATATAAAATTATTTGTTACCCTAGTTTTAAATTAAAAAGAATAAATGAGTGTTAATTAAAATGATAAGGATTAAATTGATAGAAATACTTTCCAAAAATCTATTGGGTGATGAAATTGAAAACTTATATACTCTGGTATTTTAATTTTTGTCATTTTGGACGTTTTGGATGTGGATTAATTTTTATTATAAATTAATAATTTAAGAGATCCCAAAAGTGCCACATACCTCATTTATAAAAGGGAACCTCCTACCTCACATCATCAATTCACTTTGATCATTCATGATTGGCCTCCCATGACCTTTTCAATTTTCAAATTACATATTTAAATTCTATATGTTCTTTTATTCTTCAAAGACCAGCTCTTGTTCTCTAATATGTGATTTAGATGAAGCACGTCAAAGAAAAAGTAATCTCCTATACCGATTCATTCAAACTTCACAATTATTCTACTAACTATTCATGTTTTGTTTCATTATAAAGAAACAACTCCAGTATAAATTTTTTAATTGGATTTTAAAATAATTATTAAATATACATATTCCTCCTTCTATCCATTCTACGAAAAATTAAATCACTACGCATGTATACATAGGGCTTACCGTCTCCCCATTGTTGTGTAATCTGTTTTTTACTACCACATTAATTGGATTGTTAAAATGATTGAAGTAATGACTATATATAATTATTATGAAATTATACATATTATAATATATTATACACCATCCACATAAATAAAATTTAACAATTATGAGAATGATATCGTCACTCGTGTGTACGTACGACTTACCGTCTCTACGATGCGATGCGATTCGTTCTACATGATCTTCATGAAACCATGATTATATAAATTTATATAATTAATATATATTTTATATATTATATTAATTTTTTTAATAAAAAAACTTTGAACTAATAAGAAGAAAAATAATTTATTTTTCCAAACATGCAAACGAACATAAAACATTTAATATTAAAATAATGAGTAATAATGAAATGTTATTAAAACACTAATTATAATATAATCATATATGATACAAAAATATGAATATTATTCTAAAATAACTCAAAAAAATTATTTAAATCATTTTATATAAGGTTTATAAATATAAAATGGAAATCGGACATAGGGTAAGAAATATTTTTTCCATCTCATTAATATATAAGATTGTTTATACGTAAGTATTTACTGGGGTATATTTATCATCAATTACCATTTTTCCTAAATATGTAATATTTTTTTAGTTTTCTATAATTTTTGAAAGTCAATTTTACCTATTTTTTATTTTTCAATAAACCGTATAAAGAAATCATTTTTCATTTTCAGTATGAGCTACTTTTTGGACTTTCCCAGAAAAAGAATAAAAAAGAATGATTTTTATGTTATATGGCATCAATATATTCTTAAGTATTTATAAATCCGTATTTCCATGAATATTTCATTACAATATTTCTATGATATTTTCAATAAAAAACTATTCTTTTAATATTTCATACCATTTTTAGAAAATAACATGTTTTGGAAGAATAATGGATATTTTGTTCAAGAATTAATTTTATGTGTTTTATAACAAATTATTTTCCATCTAATAACACTCTTTAAATAGATTATGTTTCTACCACTATTATTACTGTTATTTGATTTTGTATATTATGGAATAAGTACTATGAAATCCATTCATTTTATCTGGATATGATGGAATGATGTTTAAGAAGCCCATTTTTGTTCCATGGGTTATGTTATAAAGAATTGTTTATGTTTTTGTGGAAAACATAATACTGGTTTCATTATGGAATATTTGATACTTATATCTACCACGATGTAATTGGTTTAGGATCTATACCTCATGATATAGACATGACTGGAATGAAATAAAATTTGGTTTAGTAATATAGGGATGGAATGAGGAGTGAACACGATTTAGTAATGGACTTTTTCCGCTATGTAGGACATGGAAATGTTATTTTAATAATATAAAATGTTTTTATATTCTTATGTGTATGACAAAAAATTTCATTTCTTTGTTATGAATTATGGGATTATGTTGACTTTAATGATTTATCTTATGACATGATATCATGATGTATTATATTCTTGATAATGTTATAAATTGTTATGTTTTTATGTCCAATGATTATGATATGATTGATATCTCCAATGTTTACCCTTACTGAACATTTGAGATCACCCTTTCATTTGTTTCATTTCCACAGGTAATGAAGAAAGTTATTAAGTAATATATGTAATAAGATAGTCTAGTTATGAAAAAATATGTGGGAGAAACTGTAGAAGTTATATGAACCAGTTGTTTATGTTTCCCAGTTTCTAAAGACACTATAACATTGTGGTCCTATCATGGTTTAATTATAATTTTTAAAGAATATTCTTCAATTTTGATGTAATATCAATATATGTATTTTTTTTAATTTTTATATTGTCCACCCACCTCACTTATAATCTTCAATATTCATTGACTAACATGTTTCATTTCCCTGTGTAATGTAATGAATATTCATATAAAAAAATTTAATATATTTATACAAGAATACTAGTTCCCTAAAGATGGTATAAAAAGGTATTTTTAGTTTACCATTGTAAACAAGGTTGAGAAAACATTAGTGAGATTCCTAGGGATATTTCCAAGGACATGTATATGTATAAGTCAAAGGATAGTTATAAGGATGATTTAAAACATAGTAAAATGTAATGGAATTTTCATATCGGATAGAGTGAGTGGTTTCCATGAAATTACATCCTTGTTGGGATAATAAAATTTAATGTGGCTTTTATACAAAGGTACATATTTGAAATAACTCCAAAAAGGGATCATTTAGATGGAATCAATCATTGCCTGGTGCAAGAAAATGGTCCTTATAGCACAATTAGATTGATAGTGTTGTGATATATACAGTGGAAATTCATAAAATTTTATATTAAAATAATGATAAATTTAAATATTCTATGACATTTAATGACATTTATTAATCACAATCTATTATATAATTAAAATAAAGTTTTAAGATTTTGGCATCCTATTGGGGATTTTTTAGGATTACATTGCATTCCTCTCTAAATTTTTTTACTCACACTATGATTCTTTTTTTAGTCCATGGATGGAACAATAAAAATTTATATAAAATTAAATGTTATTGAAAATGTGTTAAGGAGAATCAAAATGGGATGGTTTGGAGTGAAGGATTTTAGGACTATTACTAATCAGTTATAAGAATATATTTTTATCCAGTTTCAACTTATCAATCTCTCTAAATATCCAATAAATAGAATAATAGTGTTCATTT
Source organism: Viscum album (assembly GCA_963277665.1). Lineage (NCBI taxonomy): Eukaryota > Viridiplantae > Streptophyta > Magnoliopsida > Santalales > Viscaceae > Viscum > Viscum album. The sequence continues at coordinate 2,112,416,711 of OY728126.1, read as the reverse complement.
ACATTATAGGTGGACAAGATATATGATTTAGAAGCATATATGAAATGAATATGGGAATTATAACTCTCGGGAATGCCTCAAAAGAATTAGAAGATATTTTGGCCATAGAGAATGACACTGAGTAATCAACTACTTAGTAGAAATATAAATCCTAGTTCTTGAAATAGATGAGAATAATTATTTCCTTATGAAATGATCAATGGTTGAATTTTATAAATGTTTTAATTTAGATAATTAAATAAATCTATTTAGCAGAGGGAATGCTCATGAAAGGCATCAAAAATGTGATATAAGTAAATGGTTTTCTATTGATGATGAAAAGAATACAATGGAAATATGAAAGTAATAAGGTATTAAGTAATTTTTCAACGAATCCTAGGTAATGGTTTTTGAATGATGTGGAATGATTGAAGTGATTTAAAATTTGAATTCAAGAAATGTGAAATATATGAATATTTTTGTATGTAAAAATTTCATTAGGTAATTTTAGGAAAATGTTTTACAACACTGATGAACTTGAAAATTTATTTATTAAAAAGGTTATATTTGATAAAAACCCATGATTTAGGAATTATATCCCATAATATGTTACAGATGTTGAGATAACGATGGTTGGATAAAGAGATGATGGATTTAAATAATGTAAATTAGATAATATAGATGATATTGTAATTGATTAACGATTTGTTAAAAACAGGGATTATGTTATCATTGATATAGTTTACAACATTTTTGGATTTATGTAATATATTGAATAATATATGGTTTTATTCATGTTATAAGGAATTATGTATAATTTCTATTACAGTTTTATGGTGATTTTTTTCTACAATGTTTCAAGGAATTACTTGTTTAATGTATTCAAATATTTGGTGAGGGATACAATTTGAAACATCATATTGTCTGGGAGATTAATGATATATTAATTTACTAAATCTAGTGAACATATATATAAATTTATTAATTTCAATTTTGGTCAGACATGTTGGATACATATGTTTAATAATTAATATAATAAATTATATTTAACTTTTGATGTTATTGGACAACATGTTATAAAAATTCTTTTGTTGATAACAAATAGAGAAAGAAGGAATGACTTATCATTATTTTATTAATTATATTATCCAATAGTAATTCAGGAATAAAAAACAGCATAATTTCATAATTAAAGATATAATGTTATAATTTATCAAAGTACATCCAATGGATGAGATTGGGCTTATTAAATTGATTGAAATTGTGAAAGTATATATTCTTTGTAATTTTTTACAATATCAGGATAAGGACATTGAAATAAAATAATATCCTAATACTCTAAGATATGATTATATTAGTGACCATTTTCACATAACATTGGTTTATGGTTTTTTATTGTTTATTTTAATAAGATCATACTCTTTATTAGGATCAATGATCATTATCACTCTCCACTATTATTTACATGTTACAGTTTTCTTCCACAGAAAAGTCTTAACATCCCACCATGTTCTACAAGTTGGGAACCATGTATGTGTTTTACTAGATATCCTTCACACATCTATTTCTCTATTTTATGGAGGGTGTAGTATTAATCCTTTTTATGAGGTAGGTATAAAATAATTGTATTATCAAATTCTGAACCATTTTTTTATAGTGTATAATATCAAATTTTGAGGATGAAATTTATTTAAAATGGTTATAATTTAAAACCCACATATTTTTTGAAATATATGTTTTCAATTTAGTTTATTTTTTTTCTATTTTTTCGGTTACATGTAACAATGAGTTTAGGTTAATTTATTTGGAAAAAATGTTTATATTCAATTACCCTAAAAAATGTGTGTAAATTTTATTACACATAATTTTAGGTTTAAACAAAATGTGACATAATATTGAATTTTTTTGATTTAGTATTATAGTTATAACCTAGCTATTGGAATGGTAGTATTGAATAATATTAACTAAATAACGAAAATATATGTTTTACACTTGAATAAATAATGAATTATTTTGTGAAAAATTAATTTTAAATTAGAAGAAAATCTATTTGAAAATAAAGCAATCATTTTCAATAAACAATTATGATGAAAACTAATTTATACTCACAAAAAAAATTGGTTAGTTATATAAATTATTTCTAATTATTCATTATTCATGAATTTTTTTTGAAATTAATCTAATTTTTTCTTTTTATGCGATAATAATAAATCTAATTTTAGAATGAAAATCTATATTTTTCTTAAAATTATCTTTATCTCAATTTTCAACATTATTTTAAAAATAAATTTTTAAATATTTCATTCAATTAATTTAGAAGAATTAAATTCATGTATCAAATCACCATTTTAAAATAATATTTATTGTATTTTTTTATTAAATCAATGAGAAGATAAAATATTCAGTTATTAGTGACAATATTTGGTATTATTAATAATTTTAATATCATTTAATGAATTTAAATACCAAAAAATTGTTTTTATAATTTTATAAAATTAATTTTGGTAAATTATATGTCAATTAGTAAAATATAAGTCATTTGAATGAATTTAATATTGAAATTTTATTAAAAACCATTTTGATCCTTTTATTAATTTCTTTATAGAAAGAACATATTAGTCTTGTCTAAAGGATTAATTTAAAATGAAATATAAAACTTAAATGAATGGAATTTGAATCAATGGATTCCATATTTTTAATAATCCTAATTTATATTTTCTAATAGTATCAAATATTTTTTAACAATTATTTATAGTAAAAAAAGTAGAAATTATTTACTGTGGTTAAGGTAAAAAGAGATTATTAGAGTATATCTAAAAATATATGAGCTAAAAATGACCCAAAACCGGTCGAAACCCATATTTGGTAGCCATATTTCTAACCTATATCTTATAGGTTCAATAATTTCCAATTTTGATTCATTTTTCCATGTGTAAACATAGATTCATATTATATTTCACAAATTAAAAGATTGTTACTCACCTCACATACAAAGGGAAAAATACGTTTAGGGTCCTCATAAAAGTTTTTATTTAGTATAATGATATTCCATCCAAAAATATTAATATATATTTATTAGATTAATATTTATCTACATTATATATTTCATAATCCTAAACACTATATGATCTCATGCCACAGTGATGTGTCCATGCATTAGTTTGTTTCATGTGAAAAAATGTTAGAGGAGACATCTCAATATATCCTATGTAAGGTAATTGACGAGTTTTTATTATGAGAGAAGTGTATCTATTCATCTAAAAGAATCCAAGTCTCAATTTTATTAATAACATTTTATAGAGAACTAATGAATTGATGGACGTGATGAAATAAATTTTTTGACACCGTGCTAAATTTAATATGTGTAACTCTCTACCATTTTATATATGATGATTATGTGACTATGTAGTATCAATATTATAGTAGTTTAGTAAGAGAAATTTAAATAGACATATGGATTTATTCTTGTTGTGTTCAATTCAAATTATATAGAGTCTGAAAACCTTTACTATCACTGTGGACTTGTAGACCAATCATGGAGTTAGAAAATAAAATCCGAACCGCTGGATTAAATTTCAAGTGGAGAGATTCTATCTTTTTTAACATATATAGAGATATGGGAGACACATAGATAATTATTTTAATATAGTTTTTTTATATTTCATCTTAAATAGTGATGATCATAGGAGGTGTTAATCTAAGAGTCATGTTCTCACTAAAAGTTAACATTTCCTGAGATCAATATAAATTTCATCACAGGTGAATCATCACATAATCCTCTGAATGCAGAAATGTAATGATCTAGAAAATGGATTAGCAAGTTCCTTTTTTAATGGGATATGATATTTCCCTAATTTTTCATGGATGCGAACCAGGATGGAGAGTGAGGCTATATTAAATTGTATGTTGGAATTAGTGAGATTAAGTTAATTTGGTACTCAAATACACTGTCACGACTGCAACTTGGACTAGACTTGTGTAGGTGAAAAAAATAAAATCCAAAATGTTATTATCAACTATTATTGATCATTGAGAGGAATGGGATAGTGAAATTGAATAATTCCTCAATGTGAGGAAATACGATACTCATACAAGGATGGAGTTTTTTAAATTATTGATCTCTTTCTTACCTCCCCCTCAGTCAGGGTGCAATAAAATATAAATGTAAAACAAGTCTATCAAATGATTTTTTATACTATTTATCTCTAGGATTCCTAAAAATTGATTTTAGTTGTAAATGTCTCCACATTTTTGATGGAATTAGTTTCCAGTTTTGGAAAAGGATTATGAAATACTAATTTAGATCCTTATGGATGAACATTTACACACCGAATAATTTTTGTAATCACAAATAATATTCAAAGTAGAGCCCTGATGTAGAGAGATCATATAAAATTACATTCAAATAAAAAAGATATCATTTTTTTGGAAATTTATATTTTCTATAAATGTTTCACAATTCTTATGTAATTTATTACCACTCAAGTTATGTAGGTAATGATTCTGAATAATTATGAATGATATTTGAATTTTTGTGATGAAAAGTTTAACGTTATGTGGGAAACAATATGTTGATTTGATAATTAATTCATATTATATGGTTTATTACTATTATATAATAAAAACATACTTGTTTAAGATATGATATACCATGATGAAGATCAAAAAATATGAGATGATCATGAAGAGGATCATGAGAAGAAACCCTCCATGTTTCACGGCAAATTTGATGGTTCTAGAAGAAAATGGTCGAATACAAATTTATCTTGATAGTTTTTTAATAATCTATTTCTTATGAAATCAAAAAATAAAACGTGTAAAAAATAAAGGTAATCACTCAGTAGGTGGAATTTAATTATTTGAAAATAATCTATAATTTTATGAGGTGGATAAGGTTATTTTATTTCTATAATATAATATTAATATAGGAATGCAACGTTTTAATTATATGAATCATCATGCTTCCATCAAATTTGGGAAGATGAGATAAATTATTAAAACCGATAATTTTCATGACTAAGAATTACAACATATTAGATGAAAATTCAATACATAACCATATGATCCATAAAAAATAGGTTTATTGTCTTTAGAAGCATGGATACATAAATAAGTTTTTGAGATGATGTCAATATCGATCCCCCTGTGTTCTTCAAAACTATCACCCTTATTATACATGTCATACCTAAAACCATTATTCATAACTTGGAGAAAGGGAAATAATAATTTGTGACCTCATATGATCATTATTCGTAAATAAGAGAAATATCAATTATGATGAAATATTAAACTAATAATTAGAGTTTGATAAAATGATATTAACATTTTAATAATATACCTAACATACCATAGATCATAATGTTGAGACATAGGATAAATATTGGTTGTTTAATGGAAACTAGTCATAATATAATCAATTAATTTGTTCCATGAGAGTATAAAATTATCATATGTCATAAGTTTTTTGCATACACATAATTAGTGAAAATCATTTCATTAGTTAAGTATAACTTTCATGACTCTCAATGTGGATTGGGTTCACCCCCATAAAATCATATCCTTATTCAAGGCATTAAATAAATACAATCATAGTAGAAAGGTTCCCATTCTTAATTGGGTTTACTTACTATTCAAGATCATATTTTTCCATGAAATATTCAATGTTTCCCATTGAATTTGAGAGCTATATTCTTTTGGCCCACCATTCACATAATTCTAATTTATTCATATTCTTACCAAATGATTATAAAACATTACATAAATATCACAATAGTGGATTCATAGTCAAAATAATGTTTCATTAAATTAAGGATAATTAATAATTTTATGATGAATAAAACATATTTAATAGGGGTAGAAAACAAAATAAAATTCCAAAAAGGTAGGTTGCATGATTAAATATTATTTTGTATAGGTCATTTATATATAAATTATTAAGCACCCTTGGAATGGTTATTTAAGAATACAAAAACTTCTAATTCATTAATAAGGAATATTATATAGGAATTGTGTAGGGTTGGTCAATATAGATGGCTCAATGTGGACAATACAATTGAATGGTTGGGTGACCTTTTATAACTGGGGGAGATAACCCACATTTAATTTCACAATATATTAAAAACATATATTTTCATACTCAAGAAAAATGCTTCCAAATGACCAGAGATTTAATATATGGACAATATGAGGTCAAAATATGTCCAAAAAATAGTATTTAATCATTTTTTATTGGAAACAATAACTTTATCTTTTCTTATAACCCTATGAAAACCCATTTAATCCTTAACCACCATCATGACTTTTTACTACTTTTACTATTCACTATCACAAAAAATCAAGTTTATCCTATAATATAATATTTAGTATTTTAATTAATAATATTTATTCCATCTTAATAATTTCAATTATTTTAGTTAGAAATTTTTAATTTTATATTAAACACCCAAAACAATATGAAAATACATTATCAATAATTTTTTTACTATATTATGTTTTGTAAAATAAAAACAATATATTTATTAATATTACTATAATTGAATAAAAAATAATATAATTAAACTATTTTTTCATTTAAATAAGTTTTCATCAAAATTAATCAATATTAATTTTCAAATTAAAATGAAGTTTTAATAAAAGTAAGTATGTTTAACTATTCATTAAAAATTTAATAACTTATATTTGTCCAAATTTCACTCTATGTTATTATTTAATTGACTCTTTTAAATATATATTTCTTTTTTTCAAATAATTTTTTCCAAAATTAGAAAAACCAATATATAATATTTTCTAAAAAATATTAATAAAAAATATTTTTTAGCGAAAAATGTATATTTTTTCTTCATGAAGATTTTACTAAAAACAGAGTACTTATTTATAATTAAGTTTTATTTATATAAAAAATTATATTTAATTTTTAATATAGATTTTTTCATATTCACTCCTCCAATTTAATGGATATGTTACATAGATATACTATATTATGGTTCATTTATACTCCAATTTCTGTGTATTGATTATTATAAAAAAAATTACATAAAGGGGAATATATAAAAAAAATATCTAGGTGTTACATTATTCTCCACCATAAAATGTATTTATCTATAATAATTTTATGTATCTAATATAAAAAAATTATTACTTTATTTCATCACATCCCTCGGTTTACAATTAGAATCTATAAATTTATTATTCATATGGAGATATTCAATAATGTGAGGAGTCATATTCTTTATAAATTTATCCCTACAATGAAATATTTCAACTAGTTGGTCATCATAGGAAACATTATTATATAGTGGTAAAACGTATGAGTATATTCAATATGAATCACTAGATTTGTAATCTCTCAGAATAGACAAATGAAGCATGGCATGGACATAAGATATGCTCTCTGTAAGCACTAAGAAATAATCTACCATCATTACATGATCAATTATCTCAAAGATTCTTATATTCCCACTGATCACCTTTCACTTCCTTATGAATATCATACATTTATTCCATGGTCACATTGATTAGAATAAATTCACAATAATTGAAAATTTCATATTTATCCAAATATTTTCATAAAAACATTTGTCTCGATTATGAGATATAGTTTTGTACTTCTGAATAGATCTGAAATTTACTTCAATTAAAATAGCTATCTTTGGCCTCAATAAAATTCTTTCTCTAATATCAGAATATCATATTAGAGTTCTAAATTTCCTTCCATATAGGATTCAAAATGATCCATGTGATTTCTCTAGTGGAAGACAATTTTATAAAAGAATTTAAGAAGAGGAAGGTTTTATATCCCAAACACATATAAAATCAGTAATGAAAAACCTCAATATATCCTCCAAGGATTTAATCATTCTCATAGACTAGACGTTTTTTTAGGATTATATGTATTACTAAAAAAATACTACAAATCTAAATAAAAATGAATAATTCCTTAGAACTTCGTGGAAATCCTTAAACATGCTTAGATACAACATAACAGGGTATTGTATGCAACCATACAATATACATGATGATTGTTCTAAAATTAATATCTATAGAAAAATATTTTATAATAGTAATTAATTTTTATAACATATAATTATATTAAAGGGAAAAATATCATTAAATAATTTTTATCAATTCGGGTGTTCGATGATAAAATTAATGGTGATGTTTTCCCATTTTTATTCTCTTATTGGTTATAGTTGTAAAATCCAATTAGAATTATTTCTCCTAGGATAATCATGGATACATTCTGAGAAATGAGGAACATACTCTACAGTAAAACTCTTCATGTTATCCACCCAAATATACTTTTTCACATCTCTATAAATCATCATATATAAATGATTAAGAGGGAATCATGAACTATGAGATTTTTCAGGATCCGAATCTACTTTCCATCAAAACGGGTATCATACCTAGACCGTGACAATGCCTAAAAGTCATTCCAGATCCCCATGGGCTGGCATAAGTGACCGGGTATAGTAATCTGAAAATTGGGAATGATTTACATGAGTTTATAAACATAAAACAACAAACGAATCCAATAAAATGAATCTGGATTTTTTTTAAAAATCAACTTTTACAAAATATCCATAATTATTTACACAATTTAAAACATTGTTGAAAGAACATTTCAAATGTAAAAAACTAAAACTTACAATCCAAGAACCTTTTAATATAAAGAGGGACCACCCTCAAGCAATCTCCACAACACAACATCAAGAATAATAACTAAAAACCTGAACCATTGTATCGAAAGCTATACCCAAACCTGAAATAAAAAACTAAGCATGAATACATACACCCAATGGATTATGTAGGGTGTGATCAAAATCCATATAGGATACCATCACTAAGATATTCCATGTGATAAACACTCAAAGATGAAATGCTTACACGTTTCGTAAACAATAAATGCCAGTTACAATTTCTAAAGGATGCAACTTTAAATAAAAATAGTTTTTAAGTGGGATATTTCAAAGAATCAAAAAATATAAATAAAATTGCAATGATACTAAAATTTCCATCCCAACATACTATATTCCAAAAATATGAATAAATCATCAAATGCGCATAGGAAATTAGAAATAACCCATACAGACTAGCACGTTGCGGGTCCTAGGTACCTCATATCTTTGTGAAAGTAACCATCAAAAATATATGTTCTCATGCCCGAGCCACTATTATGGAACATAACCATAACCCAGTGGTCCCCCATCATCATCATCATAGTTCAGTTAGTGTTTTATACATCATACATTCAATGTGAATCTGAGGAAAAATTCAACGTGATCACTAGCATATTAGTACACATACACCCATCTAGTTTTTTGGTTTTAATTCTTGTGATAAAACATGTTTAATAGGGTATGGAATATAATTTTCAGATGAAAATTCCATATACACATCACACATTCACAAAAAATTACTTATTTATATCCCACCATTCACATCATCCCCCTTTTCATTAAAATTTAATTTGAAGTCAAACTCACACCAAAATAGCCGACAACCCATTTTTCATATCATTAATAATTCGAAAAAACCTTTAGAAATTTTACAAAAACAGTCCCAAGATGCTAAAAATAACATAACAGCCCACTAAAATGTCACATAATACCATTTTCATAAACAAAATCCAGTTCTCACATCACACATACTCAAAAAAGATCACAAACATGTTTCACACCCACATCACAATTTCATAAATCACTTCAAAAAATTAGATATAGTTATAAAAACGTTTGAAATCAAAAATAACAACATTATCTAAAAAAACTCATTTTAGGTGATCACACTCAACAAAACATTACAAATATTTTTTTTCCTGCTATATTTAACCCAATAAAACATTTAAAATTTTAAAAAAAGAAAACCCATGGTGTATAACTATGTTTTGCCCAAAAAACCCATTTCAAATCCAACTTTCAAAGACAACATCAAACCAATACCAATCCAAAAACAGAATTGGAATCCCTATGAATATTTATTAAACCACTCAAATGTATTATAAATTCACCTCAAATTATACCACAAAACATGCATATTAAAGACACACATATTCATAAAACACTTTCAAGATGTATAACATGGATTTACACATAAACCCCATTAAAAACCTTCTTTTAAACCCAAAGGCACACGAAGACCTTACCAAAGAATAATTTTCATCACAAAAAACATATAGTAAACCACATGAATATATAATAAAATAATCCTGCATACTACCCCAAGAGTTACACATGAAAAACATAAAATTAAAAGCTAAAATGAAACTATAAAATCAAACACTTACGAAAATCCATCAAAAATAGTTTTCACACCACATACAGCATATGAGGAACATGAAAATTAGTAAATCAAGAAAGCTAACTCATATATTATTTCTTAAAAATGGAACCATGTCACATACATGACTTATTATAAATTTAAATTTCATTTAATTTCATTTATGCTTTCTTTGGGGTTTCACAAGCTTTAATGCTAGAATGGGTGAGTTTTGGTGAATTGGGCCAAACCGTGAGCCCAATTCCAAATTTAAAAATAAATTTTGGTTTTTTTTAAATTTTTTAATTTTTAATATTTTTCACCAATTCTAGTTCCTAGATTGTCTCCCCTAACATATTAACACCCCAATTGTAGTTTGGAGCATTTATAAATCCATAATAAAGGTGAATATGAGTTTTTATTTAAGGGGTTGGGGCTGCCCCAAATCACAATTCCAGTTTTAAAAATAAAATTCCTTTAATTTAAGAACATATTTAATTTTATGAATTTTTTGGTGATTCCCCCTCTAACCCGAGCCCACTGAATAGAGGCGTGCCCTCAATCACTTCTCCACCTCTTTGGAGATCATTTTCTTCACAGAACATGTCGAAACTTTTTAAGATTTCTTAATTTGGGAAGATTTAAAATGGTAATTTGTATCCTTCATAACTACTTCAATTTTCACTCTTTTTCCCCATTAAAATTCCTACATGGTCTCTATCTAATTGTTAAAACCTTACTTAAATGTTTGGTTTTTTTCAAATTCTGATACCGGTGTATGTGAGGTGATTTCTACAAGATCCCTCAAGTAAGTTGGTCCTCCTTATTCTTCATTCAATTTTCTTAGGGTTACATTCAATGTGATTAGGGTTTCATACCTTATCTATAAGTTTAATAATCTACAGATGTTAGGGTTCCACTCTAGGGTTTGATCTCATGTCTTTTGGGTGAAAACTTTTGCTTTTAGGTTATATTTCACTTCCTTGAGGTGCAGCGGTGGTGCAGTTTATGTTTCGCACCATGTTTTGAGTGTTTCGACATAAAAGGTAGGTTATTACATGTATAACCATTTTATGATGAGTTATCATTCTTTTTTTATTAATTAATTACGTTTCAAATCTATTTTGTGTGGTTCGAAAAATGTTTTTTGATGGATTTAGTTAAGTGTTTAATTTGTAGTTGAATTTTTTGCTCGGAAATGGGTTCTTTTCATGCGTGGCTCTTGGGGAAATATTTGGGTGTATTTATAACATATGAAATTGATTTATTAGTGTTAAAAGGGGATTAAAATTCTGATTTTTTAATTCCTTAATGTCATGCGGGATTGTAAGGGGGTTTTTGAATGGTTTTAATGTGTGAAACCATGTTGTACTTCTTGAATGTGATTTTTGAAAACTAGTGTTTTTCACGTGTACCTTTTGTTGTATTGTTTGAGGTATATGTATAAAACTTGGGGTGGTTTAATAAATGTTTTTAGGGCTGCCAATTCTGCTTTGGATAGTTATTGGAATTGTTTTGGTCTTGAATTAGGTTTTTGAAATGGGTTTTGTATGCAAACCATGGTTACAAAAAGTGTGAAATGGTTGCTTATGTACTGTTTTGGTGATAGTATGTTCCTAAAATGAGTTTTTGAAACATAATGTGGTTAGTTTTTTTGTAAAACATTTTGGTAATGTTTTATAATTTTTCGATGTGATTTATAAAATTGGTATGTGGGTGCCAAACTTGTTTTTGGGCTGTTTTGTGTGAGTGTGATGTGCAAAATTGTCTTTGTTTACAAAAAGGGTATTATGTAACATGTGAGTGGGTTTTTATGTGATGTTTAGAATCTTGGGAATGATTTTATAAAATTGTTAATGGATTTTTCAAACTATGAAAGATGTGAAAAATGTGTTGCATGCTATTTTTGGTGTGAGTATGATTTCAAAATTCATATGAATGAAAAAGTGGATTTCATTAGACTTGTGTGAAATACATGTTGGCTGTTTGGTGAACTTGTGATTTTAAAATGATATTTTCTTGTGAAATATAATTTAATTGACTTATTGAAATTTTCTGAGAACAAGGGGAAATCCTGGGTTTCTAGGTGGGTGGACGTGTACCAGTATGCTAGTGAATCCGTGGGGTTTGGCCTCAGTTTCACTTAACAGGATTGACGCTTACAACTCTAACTAAAATATGATGATGATGTTTGCGGACCACTAGGTTATGGGTAAGTTCCATAATAGTGGATCATGTACGCGAATGACTATTTTTATGGTTACTCTCATCGAGATACGAGGTACCTGGGACCCACAACGAGCTAGTGCCTAGGGGTTATTTCCTATTGCTTGTGCTCATTAGTTAAATTGTGCTTACCGTCGGCATATGGTACGGTTGGCTTGAAAATTTAGTAGTGTTGAAATTATTTTTAAAATTGTTGATTCTTAATGATAGCCCACTAGAATAATTTTTTATTTTTTTAGTTTCATCTTTTAGAAATTGTAACTAGCATGTTCTTCTTATGAAAACATGCAAGATTTTTGTCTTTGAATGATTATCACCTATATTCTCTTAGTGGTGGTATCCTACTAGGAATTGTATCACACCCTACTTACACCCTTGGGTGTAAGTAGACTTGGTTATTTTGTTGTTTCATGTTTGAACACAATTTTTAGTTCCAGTGGTTCGGGTTTCTATCATGTCCTTGGTGGTGATGTCTTTTGGAGATGGCTTGAGGGTGGTGCCCCTTGGAATGAGGGTTCATGGGCTATTTCATTTAGATTTTGTTCCTTTTTTATAGTCTTTTTGAGTTGTTTTAAAAAATGTAATTCAGTTCTGAATTTTGTAAAAGATGGTTTTAGTTGAAAAATCTAGGTTCGTTTTATTGAGTTTGTTTGTTGTTTAATGTTAATAAAATCGGATAAATATTTTCCAAAAAACATTTTATGATACCCAAGAACTTGTGCCAGACTGTGGGGATCAGGAAGGCCCTTCGGACCTTGTTTTGGGCCGTGTCGGGTGCTGGTTTTTTATGGCGACCAGATTTGGTTTGTGACAAAATGGTATCAGAGGAGGTTCAGGTTAACTCTTTGGGTCTTGTTTTTTGGGGAATAGTCAGGATAGTATGGAGTTAGGATTATAGAGTGTCGGTATTCCGGTTATGGGTAGTGTGCTTGATCACCACACCTCATGGCAGGATTCAAGTCACCAGGGTAATTTTGGACTTATCTAATTCTTTTGGTTTTCTTCGTTGGATGATGATTAGGGGAAATGAAAATATAGTTGGTTTAATGGTCTCAATGAGCTCACAGGGCCTGGAAAGCCATGTGGAGACAGATATATTCCTAAGAACACCATTTAAGATAGTGAAGTGATTGGAATATGGCTGCCAACCATATGTCCAAGTCACTCACTATAACAATTTTCCTCTCTCATTGTCTAGTGTTCTTTAGTTTTGAAATCACAGAACTTTGGTTTTAAGGTGACTTGGTTATAAGAAGTGTAAATTATTTGTGAAATGATTTTCTAATAAATATGGAATGGTGTGATTAATTAAATGGTGGAACTGAATTTTCATAATTATTTAGAAATGGAAAATGGTGTGCTTACACAACTTTTGAAATTATAAACTATACTGAAGATGGTTTTGAAAAAGTTATTCCAATAGAGTTTTCTAAACAATCAAAGGGTGTTTTAATGGGATTAGCTGATTTGAAATTGATGTGAATAACATTAATGTGAGTTCTTGTTTTAATGGTTGCATCTTTCTAAAATGTTTAGTAATATTTGAATTGGTATTTTGATCTCCAGGTTAGTGGTTTTTGAGAAAAAGGATGTGTTGGTTGACCGTTTTGGTTTTGAAAAGTGGAAAGAATCTTTGCTTTATCCTTTGGTATTTTCATGAGAGAACACATGCATGTGGTTATATGGTATGATGGATGGTATATGGCATGACTAGATGAGTTTCGTAATAGACATGAGGAGGGTGCCTGGTGTGACACAAAAACATGCATGTGTGAGGCCCACGGGGTACCATTGGTGGATACGCTTACCGTTGAACCATTTGTTTTCAAAGAGATGGTTTTCAAGAAAAAAATCATGTCTTGATAAATATTTTGGGATTGTGAAAAATTTGATGTTGTGGGATGATTTGAGTCCAAGAACCCCTCCTGTTTGAACTGTGTTTTGGGTTTGTGGTTGGTCGGTAAGTTGTGTTTTAGGGACAATTAGTTGTCTCCTTTGAAAGATGTTTTGGGACGCCTTTACGGTGGGGCCCTTAATGTGTTTGGATCTGGATTGTGGTATATCTTGACCAATGGACCATATTGGTTGGGTCCTTGGGATAAATCATTGGTTAAGGTACACCCCATTAAGGGTTACTACACAACTGAAGTGCACCTCGGATTGTTTCCTCATTCGAAGAACCTCTAGTTGATCAATATAATGAATCTTTTTCTTTATCCTTTTAGATTGAGTCTATACCCTTTCCATTCATGGTTTTTTGTATCCTCTTATAGTGGTAGAGTGATCATAGAAGGTTTAAAGAGACCATAGCTTCTTAAGTATCAAGATTTGCGTAAGGTAGAAGTGATCTGGGGTTGTTAGCATAGATGAGTATCTAGATTGTGTCTAAGAGGTCCTCTCGGTCCATTATAGTCTCTTCAAAGAAATATATCATGTTAAACTACCACTGTAGGACATGTGGTCATGGGAGGATATTGTGGCCACTTTATATAATTTTTTGATGTTTGGGGATGTTGTATAAGGTCCCTTTCCATTCATTGTTTATATTAGTCACAATGGTCTTGTTCGATGACTCCTTGTGATGTCATGTGCTCGATTGACTGTAATGGTGTAATTCATGCAACACTCCTAGAGTCTCTATTATTTTTGGAGAATGTATCCCTTGTAAAAACTTCAAAATCATCCATTTTTTAGGACTATGAGTATAGGTGTTATTTACTTCAATTGATTCTCACCTGAAGAAAAAAGTTGGTATTTGTGTTCCTCTTCTAAGCCCTTGTTTCAGTGAAATATAGGGTTAGGGTAAAGTGAGTATGGAATGTGTTATGTCTTGGAAATTGTATCAAGGATTGTAGTGTAGTTTTTGGTGGCACTGAAAGAATAATTTTCGTTCAGGGGGTTTCCAATGACTAACTGCAAGACCGAAGATGCTTCGATCATTTGAGCTCCAACCATAGGTCCGGAGGAGAAGCTGGCTTGTAGTTAAGGGAAATCAATAGGTTATTTAAACCCTGGTACAATGTTATATCCTCTGTATGAAATATAGGAATATTTTAAACCTATGATTCCATCATCTTCCTTCAGTTGTTATCGTTCGGTGGAAATATGTGGAGGGCCTCGTACCCATGTCATCGCTTAATGTCATTCCCTCCCCTTTTGGTTTCCATTGAGTCGTTGGAGAATGGTTAGAAATATGGCTAGATAGTTTGAGCACACATTTTCTGCACGATTACTAGTGACAGTGTACTAGGAAGCCACACAGAAATAATGATCTGCATAGTTAGTGCATGGTTTCCCAAACCATTTTGACTAACCATGTGCCCTTCCCAAATCCTTAATTTTTTGGGGTCTTTCTTTGTCGGCCCATGCTGGTCGGTTAAGATGGTTGGTTCTTATATTAGGGAGACCCACTATGAATATCATTTATATTACTTCATAAATTTTGAATGTAGGTCTACCATTTGTACTAGGGAGTCCGTTTAGGCCTCCCCATATTAAGGTCCTGATTCTGTCTCGGAAAAATATAGGTTGTCTCTTTTAGTGGGGAGCCTGTTTGTGTACCCATGCACCGATGATTCACATTTATCCATGGTATTATATTTGTAGTAGGTAGCCTCGTTAATAAAAATCTAGATACCAACATATTCCTTGACTAAACTTTGGTATTGGAGAGCACCCAATGGTTTCGTTAAATTAAGGTAAGTGTAACCTTGTTTGAAGTTGTTTTTGGTTTCAGTGAATTGCTTGAGTCTAGTTCAGATAAGTGTTTGAAGAGTTTTCTATTGGGATAAATTATGAATGTTATTTATCATTCTAGGACAGTGGTGTATGTTTTTTTGTGAGATTAATCCTTCCATAATTGATCACTTGAGGTGTTTTGTCCCTTGGGGGCAAAGCTTATCAAAGAAGAACATCTTGGTTTATTCGTTGGGTTTGGTTTTGGTATCTGGATTTGATGCGGCTTTCTGTGGAAGGAAAGTTTTCATGGTGGGGAGAATTTTCACATACAGGACTTATTTTGAACATAAATTACATTTAATTTCCATTTATGCGTTCTTTTTTGGGTTTCTCAAGCTTTTATGGTGGAATGGGTGAGTTTTTGTGAATTGGGCCAAACAAGATCCCAATTCCAGATTTAAAAATAATTTTTTTTTATTTTATAATGTTTTCATTTTTTAATATTTTTCACCCATTATAGTTCCTAAATGGTCTCACCTGATATATTAACACCACAATTGTAGTTTGGAGCCTTTATAATTCCACAACCAAGGTGGATATGAGTTTTTATTTAACGGATTGGGCCTGCCCAATAGCCCATTTACAGTTTTAAAAATCAAATTTGTTTAATTAATAACATATACAATTTTAATGTTTTCTCAGTGATTCCAACTCTAACTCGAGCCCACTTAACCTAGGCGTGCTCCCAATCTCTTATAACCATTTTTGAATATCGATTTCTTCACAGAACATGTCGAAACTTCTTAAGATTTCTCAGTTCGGGAAGATTTATAATGGTAATTTGTTTCCTTCATAACTACATCAATTCTCTCTATTTTTCCCCATTAAAATTCATACATGGTATCCATATCCTTGTTTGATCCTCCCTTAAATATTTGGCTATTTTCAAATTCAGATACTAGTGTATGTGAGGCGATTTCTACCAGATCCCTCAAGTAAGTTGGTCTTCTTCATTCTTCTTTCAATTTGCTTAGGGTTACATTCAGTGTGATTAGGGTTTAATACCTTATACATAAGGTTCCTAATTTCCAGAAGTTATGGTTCAAATCTAGGGTTTTATTTCTTGTATTTTTGGTTAAATCTTCTGGTTTTAGGTCGGATTTCTCTTCCTTGAGGTGTGGCGGTGGTGTGGTTTATGTTTCGCACCATGTTTTGAGTGTTTCGATATAAAAGGTAGTTTATTCCATGTATAACCATTTTATTATGAGTTTTCATGCTTGGTTTATTAATTTAGTATGTTTCAAATCTATTATGTGTTGTTCGAAAACTTTATTTTGATGGATTTAGTTAATTGTTTAATTTTTTAATTGCATTTTTTGCTTGGAAATGGGTGCTTTTCATGCGTGGCTCTTGGGGAAATATTTGGGTGTATTTTACAACATATGAAAGTGATTTAAAAGTGTTAAAAGGGGATAAAATTTCTGATTTTTTAATTCCTTAAAGTCATTTGGGCCTTGTAATGTTGTTTTTGAGTGGTTTTAATGTGTGAAGCCATGTTTACTTCTTGAACATGATTTGTGAAAACATGTGTTTTTAATTTGTACCTTTTGTGGTATTGTTTGAGGTATTTGTATAAAACTTGGTGATGGTTTAATAAATGTTTCTAGGACTTCCAATTCTGCCTTGGATTGTTACTGGAATTGATTTTTTATTGAATTGGGTTTTTGAAATGAATTTTGTATGCAAACCATGGTTACACCACTTGGGTTGGTTTTATGAAAATTGTAAATGATTTAATGAGTTACACAATGTGTGAAATGGTTTCTTATGTAAAGTTTTGGTGATAGTATTTTCTTAAAATGAGTTTTTGTAACATAATGTTGTCCGTTGTGTTGTAAAACATTTTGGTAATGTTTTGTAATTTGTCGAGGTGATTTATAAAATTGGGATGTCGGTGCGAAATGTGTTTCGGGAACTTTTGTGTTAGTGTGATGTGAAAAATGGACTTAGTTTATGAAAAGGGTTTTATGTAACATGTGATTGGGCTGGTATGTGAGTTTTAGAATCTTGGGAAAGATTTTATAAATTTTTTAACGGATTTTTTCAATTGTGAAAGACGTGAAAAATTTGTTGCGGGCTATTTTTGGTGTGAGTATGATTCCAAAATTCATTTGAATGTAAAACTGGATAATTCTAGACTTTTGTGCAATACATGTTGACTATTTGGTGAAATTGTGATGTGAAAATGATATTTGTATATGAAATTTATATTTAATGACTTGTTGAACTTGACTGAGCACAAGGGGAAAACCAGGGTATCTAGGTTGGTGGACGTGTACTAGTATGCTAGGAAATCAGTGGGGTTTGGCCTCAATTTTACATAGCAATATTGACGCTTAAAACTCCAACTAAACTATGATGATGATGATTGGGGACCAATATGTTATGGGTGTGTTCCCTACTAGTGGCTCATGATAACGGATATTTTGATGGTTACTCTCACCGAGAAACGAGGTACCTGGGACCCACAACGAGCTAGTACCTAGAGGTTATTTCCTATTGCTTGTGCTCAGTAGTTACATTTTGATTACCATCAGCATATGGTATGGTTGGTTGGAAAATTCAGTAGTTCTGAAATTATTTATAAATGTTTTAATTCTTAATGATATCCCACTTTAAAACTATTTTTTTTTTAATTTCATCTTTTAGAAATTGTAACTAGCATTTTTTGTTTATTAAAACATGCAAGATTTTTGACATTGAATGTTTATCACATGGAATCTCTTTGTGGTGGTATCCTACTAGAAATTATCTCACACCCCACTTACACAATTGGGTGTAATTAGACTTGGTTATTTTGTTCTTTCAGGTTTGGATACAATTTTTAGTTCTAGTGGTTCGTGTTTCTAGAATGTCATTTGTGGTGAAGTCTTGTGGAGATGGCTTGAGGGAGGTTCCCCTTTCCATGAGGGTTCTTGGGATATTTTATTTTGATTTTGTACCTTTTTATAGTCTTGTTGAGATGTTTTAAGAGATGTAATTCTGTTCTGAATTTTGTTTAAGATGGTTTTAGTTGAAAAATCCAGATTCATTTTATTGATTTTTTTTGTTGTTTAATGTATATAAACTGAGGTAAATCATTCCCAAATATCATTTTATGATACCCAGGAACTTGTTCCATACCATTGGTATCGGGAATTCCCTGGGCCTTTTTGCGGGCCGAGTCGGGTGCCGTTGTTTTGGATACCAGATTTGGTTCGTGACAAACCACCTACCTTTTTGTGTCAAAACCCTCAAAACATGGTACTAAACATCAACCACACCACCACTACACCATAAGGGGGTTAAATCCAAACCTCAATTATATGATATCACAAAAAAGACCACTGGTTAAACCCTAGGTATGAAATCTAGCTACTAGAAACATTATAATTTCCATAAAGCGGGAAAGAAACTATATTGGAAGGGAATATGTCAAAGAGAGTAAGACTTCCTTTCAGGGTTTTTGATGTTTCCCCCATCAAATATCAATTCGAAAATGAGTTCCAATTGAGCATGAGTGACCTTAGAGGATGTCCATGGTGTTAGGGCACGAAATAGGGATGAACATGGAAGATTTGGGATTATTTTGGAAGGGAATAGTTGGAAATTGAAAAATATTTTAATGACCTAGACAACCATGCATGGTTTGGCCACACAGTTTAGTAAACTATGCGGCCAAAACATGTTTCCTATTCTGGCCACCAAAAACCATGTCATTCTCCTTCACGTTCAGTGGGGTCCAAAGAGAAAACAAATGGGGAATTATAGGCCCATTATAGAGGAAATAATACCTAAATTAAAACCACATTTTCACACCAAGACTCATC
Source organism: Viscum album (assembly GCA_963277665.1). Lineage (NCBI taxonomy): Eukaryota > Viridiplantae > Streptophyta > Magnoliopsida > Santalales > Viscaceae > Viscum > Viscum album. Next base: position 2,112,396,702 of record OY728126.1, on the reverse strand, counting down.
CAACTCAAGGGTACTAACAATTTCAACAACTTACCCCACAGGAGGTGTCACTAAGAGTTTCACCAAACCCACATCAAAACTCAACAACCTCACACCATCTATTTTAAAAGATAGGAGGCCAATTACCATATAATACATCCAAGACCAATTTCATAGATTACAATCAAAAGTGATACCAAAATTCCAAACCCCGAACACTAAGACGCTAAGGGAAATCTGAGAACCAAAAGAGAACTTTGAACAAAGAGTATAATGGAAATTTTAAGTGTGATAATATTCATGAAATATATTCATATTTAAATCACGTATGGATGTAGAAATTTAAAATTCGTAAGCATTATCTTTCCATCATAATAAATTTTATATTTTGTAACATTTTTCAAGTATTTATAATGTCAACCTATTCCTTTAGAAGATCTTAAATATTCACATGGATAATGGTTGAACACCCATTTGTGAATGAAAATATTTCTCCCCTTCAATTATGATTTATAGATCTACCCTTTGAAAATATAGAAATATTAGATCATTTTCGATAAACATCATAGAGATTCTAGCATGATTTTTTGACTCAAATATTTAGTCACCATGTTAACTTCTATAGGGTGGTATTTTATTGAGTACTCAAAATTAGTAATCATCTCATACAATCTACATTGGTTCATATTATTCTATTTCAAAGTGAGTATTTACTTTAATAATTATTATTGGTAAACTATTGACACCTTTATCAATTATGAAAATTCTTCCATATCATTAATTAAAAAATTAGAGTAGATAAATCCAAATTCTGTATTGGATAATATTTCCCTTCATCAGTCAACAATCGTGATGAGAAATCTATAACTGTATCATTCTACAATAGGAAACATAGTAGTTATATCTTTTATATATAACTAAAGATAACAAACACTTATCCAATATATGGTAATGTATGAAAAGGTTCATTTACTATACCACTCTTTAGATACATGAAATTATATTCACATTCCAATAGATTATGGATCTCGTCCTTGATATCTTGGAGTGTTGATTAGATAGTCATTATAGTTTATTGAAAAAGAATAAAAAATATCTATCCAAATCAAGAAGACTATGGATATTAGTTAAAGTGGATTGTATTGTAAAAAATTTAGTAAATTTTATTTTTATAGATCGACTGATATATAATATCATGAGATTATATGACCGCATAATGGAAAAATTCATATAGTAAATTCAAAATTGGTAAATTTTACATAATTAAACTCTTTCTAAAGGGTCATCAATAAAATCCTCATGTTATCATAATTTTCTTCTATAATATTGTAATATATTATAATTTAATCATTAAAGATATATATATACTAATCAACATAATCTATAAAGAACCTATTCATTGAATTTGTGATGACAGTGGGGCCATTTGTAACATCTCAGGTAAATAAAGAATATGAATGTTTTAAATTTATTAATATTAGTGAATTAAAAATTAATTTTCCATTAAATGGTTTTCTATGTTCGATTGTGTACCTGACACAAAATAGTGGGTTTATTTGAAATCTTACGTTTCACACAACGTTGAGTTATACCAAAAAATAATATAATATTATTATTAATTTTAATGGTAGTTAACACATAGCCATCGTATTGGTGGTAATGAATAGAACTAATTAAAATATGATTTTACATGTTTTTAAAATGATTTTAAATTTATCAAAGAAAAGTTAAAAGCTTAAAATTTGAATAGATCAATTTTTAGCATAAACACTCCAATATTCATTAATAGGTCAATTTACCGCCTTTTGATTGCAAAACCATTTAAAATATAGTTTTTTTCAATTTTTTATGTTATATTTGAAAAAAAATATTCTTCTTCTTTAGAATCGGTACTGGAAATTATACATTTGATGAAATTTTGGTATTTTTCTAATATTGTTCAATTTTTTAATGAATAGTTAAAAATACTGTATTTTAATTCAAAACTGCCTTTTAATCTAATTTATTGATATAAATTAGTTATTCTTATAATTGGATTTATTTTTTATTTGGTTTATATTTTTACCATTAACTCATATTTTAGTCATTTGAGGTAATTTCACAGTTTATTTGGACATAAACAAAGGTAAATCTTTTGATAGTTATTATTTCGTAAAAACAGTTTTTTGGTTTTTACAACGTGATTTAATTTTCAATTAATTTCTTCTACTTCGGTGTTTTGAATTTGGAAAAATGTATTCCATAATTGGAATCAGGAGGTCCAAATTTTGTAATTAGGTAACCTGTATTTTTATACATTTAAAATATTTACATCAATAAGTATTTTATTAAACTTTTTTAAAGGGTAAATCTAGTGAATAAGAATAAAAAACAATTTTATAATAATATTAAATTACACATAAACATGTTCTAACCCTATTGGATGATATATTTCCATCCATGTACATCTTTGGCATGATTTTGGGTCTCAATGGAGCCACTTCAGAGTGATAATGACACTCTATATTGATTTATTTAAAGTATGGACAATAATGACATAAACATTATGTTTTTTACTAAAACAACTTTAATATAAGGTTATATAAGTTATCTATTATACTATTAATATTATTTAGAAATATAGAAAAACATTCATATATCGTGGAATTTTATTTATAATTTTTAGACATTAAAAAATAAATTTAATTATGACACATTGGTGATGCAATAATTGCTTCATTAATAAATGATTCAAAAAAATGATACTATAAATATTATAAAAAATTATTTTTAATATTTAAAATCCATAAAATAATTTTATAGATCAGGATTACTTGTTATATTTGAATTAAGGATGGATTTTCAAAATAATCACGTTGTTGTGGATTTTTTATAAAATCCTAATATGAATAGTATTAAAATTGACATAAAATAGTTTTTAAATCAATAAATATTTTATTAAATGATATATTAGTCTTAAAAATCTAATAATCGGTAAAATGACATATATAATGATAAAAATGTCATTAAAAATCCATATGAGGTCGCTTTTCATTTTATTTTAAATATATTAACCTTATAGTATGAATATATAAGAGGACATGATAAACGTTAAATAAGATAACAAAGGGTTAAATAAAAAATATTAGGATTAAAAAATATCAAAAACCTATACAATTCTTATTGGATGATTTATTACTAATTATATATTCCATATATTCTAATTAAATAAACTTTTAACCTTTAGAAACCGAAAATCATTATATAATAAAATAATTTTTTAAAACATTCCTAAAGAGCCCCTCCAACCCCTTATAAAAATCCATCACCACTAACCTTACTCATACTTATCTATACCCCCATAGATCATCCAAACCCTACCCAAATAAGCTCTCATGATACATATATTCCTCCTAGATGACTTACCTTAGGCAGAAAGAACTTCAAGGATGCCTTTTGGTTCAAACCAAAGGGAGTTACCCAATTTAAAGGTAACGTCTTCCCCCAACATCCCTTATTTTATTTTACTTCATAACTCTATATGATCTTATTATTATTTGTTAACATAAAAAAAAGTTTCCTAAGTATACTAGGTTTTTTTATCAGAATTATTCATACTACACTTACACACACCTCCATCTAATGGATATAAAATAATGTTTATATGTTTGGTGAACTGATGCCTCACAAAACGATGATTGTTCGATTATCTCCTACAGCCTCTCGTGGTGTACATTATGATAGAACTATATTTTTTGTGTGATATATATTATTTTTATATTATCTCTAGGATTATTTATTATTCATTTATACAATACCATTATGGTTTCCATAATTCGTAAATATTATTATTTTATTTGAGGAAGTGTGGTCTACAACTCCCTCAAAGTGATATGACTTGTTAATTCCATATGTGGAACATGTAAAGGATATAGTTACTGAAATTATATATGATATTATACTAAAAATATAATATATTTATTTATCATTAATTTTTCAATCTATTAAATAGGAAATAGATATGAAAGTAGCGTCAATGCGTACGAATGACTTACCGTCTCCATGAACGGTGCACTTTATTTAATATCTCCAAATGTTATGTTCTATTATAAATATATATATATATAAACTGAATATATATTATATATATGATATATATATTTGGAATATAATTCTGGATATAATGGTCTTTTGACCACAAGGTAAACATTTAATTACTTGAAGTTCATTTTTGACTCAAGTACCAAATATAGACAAAATAGACGTTATTAACATAAATGATTATTTAATGTTTATAACATGGTAATAAATAAGATAAAAGGAATAATAAACATTAAAAAGGTACTTAAGAATGTATAAATTGACTTTAGATTATTATTCAGATGATTAAATAACGGACGAGTCAAGTCGGACACGAGCTGAGGGACTTCTTCTAAATATCCGTTCATTGAGGAATATTTTGATTTATAGACGAATTTATTTTAAAGAGTGTATAAAACCCATTGAATTATCATTTCATTCAAGGAGAATATTTTTCTACGTAGCATTTTACTAAATGAAAAAGGGAATGTTTCATTTTTAAAACGTACACGGTGATAATGAAATATTTTCCACCGCATGCGTTATAATATTTTGGGCATCCTCAAGAAGCCGTAATGGTTTTTAAAGGAAAATAAACACCAAATACTATTTTATGTATTTTCATATTTATAATTGTTTTGATAATGGATTGATGGATCCAATTTATTTCAATGAAATATTGTTATTTCAATGTGAAAATGTTATCTTTCCTTTATGTTTTTTTACGAGTTGTGAATATGTAATGGTTCTTGGGAATTGTTTACATATATGAGTCGTTTTGGGATAAACATAAGGTGGGTGAGCCCAAGATAACTCTCTAGTGAATTGGGTAATGTGAAGGAGGTAAATGTTAATGTTTCTCCTTTGAGATTTAAGAAATATATTATGATGGATATTCCCAATTTAACTTCATATGTAGCTATGAAAGCTATAATGATAGTATGTTATGGATTCAACAAGTTACCATTATGATTTTTTATTTCCATTTGTAATTCATAAATCTTATGATCTAGTGTGGTATGTTAAATATATAAAAGTATTATTTCATTGACTTGTATGAATTGATGGACTAATTTTTTATTTCATTATTTGATAATCCTAACTGCGCTTTTTATGATCATCCCATGTTATTTTCTAATGCTTTTTATTGGACATAGTTATATATAAGGTCAAGGATGGGATCATGAATAATCCTTGCTATCTATAATATAGGACTGGACATGACTATTTTTTTTAAGATTTTCGGTTTTATGAAAAAAATGGATATTGAGTTGAAGAGTCTACTTTTTAATAATTGAGATGTAAGGTAATAGTTATTGAATAACTATATAAAACTCTAAACCAGAAAATATCCCTAATATGAATTATTTACTAAATTTAAGATTGTGTGTTGTTAAAATCCAAGTATGTATAGTTGGTATTAGAGGTCGGTTTAGAAAACTTTAAGAGTAAGGGTATTGTTAAATTAATATCTAGAGATTAATTTATGATAACATTGAAATTATATAGAATTTATAGAATAATATATTGCATTGACTATTATATTTCTATGTTCAGAATGGTTTTCTGTAGAGGAAACATGATATTCATGATGGAACGACATTCGGAGGTAAACAACCTTCCCAATCTGCAACCTAAGTGTAACACCCCAAGATTTCATAGTGTGTTAGTTCTTCAAAATAATTCAATAACTTTCACTACATGCAAGACCAAGTTCAAGCACACCATGACTTACCAAACAAGCCGTTCAAAAGAGGTTATGAATAGTATTAGATAAATTTTAATGTTTATATAATCCTTATAATTTTAGAATCCATATTATGAGTTTCTTAGATATAATGCAAGAACAAATTCATTTTCAGTATTGCACTTTTATCAAATTTAATAGTGAACCTTTTTTAAATACTATATTTTAAACTTTTTGACTAAATGGGGACATCAAAAATTTAAAATGAAACATCCCAAGCTTCTACGGTACGCTTCTCTTTGAATAATGCGATAGCGTGTGTTGTACGCAACACCGAGTTCTAACAACCAATCAAACTAGCCGATATGAATAGTAATACCTACTTTTTAAAATTATATATATTTTATATTTCAAAATGGACTTCATTTTTGGATTCGGAATATCTAATTTAGCCTAAGGTGAAATTTTGGTACTTTTCGGATAACTTTCATATTTTAATGAATAGTAAAAATTACTAAATTTTAATTTAAAAAAACATTTTTAATCAAATTAATTAATAGTGATAAATTATTAATTTGAGTGGTTTTAAAGTATATTTAGAATATATTTTTACCATTTAATATAATGTTGGTCATTGGACATAATTTTACAATTAAACCGAACATAAACAAGTGTCAATCTTTTGATAGTTATTATCTCTTAAAAACACGCTTTTTGTTTTGACAGCGGGAATTAATTTTAAATTAATTTCTGCCGCTTCTGTGTTTTGAATTTAGGAAAATGGATTCCATATTTGTAATCAGGATGTTCAAATTGTGTAAATAGGTAACTTTTATTTTTACACATTTTGAATAATTACTGCGGTAAATATTTTATTTACCATGGTTAAAGGGTAAATCCGGTAAATAAGGGTTAAAAAATAATATTATAATAATACAAAATTACCCTAAAACGTGTCCTAACCTTATTGGTGGACACATACCCGACCATGGGCATCCTTGGGTCAATTTGGGGACCCCTTGGAGCCACTTGTATGTGGTAGGGACACTTTATATTAATAAAGTTAAAATAAAAATAAAAATGGTATAAGCTTACATCTTTTAGAAGAACAATTTTTACATAGGGTTATACATGTTGGATTTTCGATTATAAATATTCATTAGAAAGATAAAAAGATTTCCTACATAATGATATTTTATTTATAATTTTTAGACATCAAATAATTTAAATTATTAATGACACAATAATGATTCAATGTTTACCTCATTAATAAATCATTTAAATAAATAAGATTATAATGATTAAAATATTATGTAAAACCTATCCAATTCTTATTGGTTGATGTTATTTAGAATATTAGTCATCTTATCTTCGACCGCAATGATTTTTGGACCATTATAAACCGAATATAAATATATTATAAAGTAATACTTTCACTCTTTCCTAAAGAGCCCCTCTTATCCCTTATAAAAGGAGACCACTTCTACTCATTCCTCACACCTCTCAAGCCACTTGGCTCGTCCAAACTCTGCCCAACTAAGCTCCCAAAATCCCTCTCCTCCTCCTTGAAGCTTCCCCTTAGGCAGAAGTCATTTCAAGAAGTCTTTTGGTTCCAACCAAAGTGAGTTACCTAAATTAAAGGTAACGATTTCTCTTGAATTATTTTCCTTTATTTTGCTTCTCCAACCCCCAAACTCTTTTTATTTCCTTTCTGTTGTAACAACACCAGTATCCTCAATATACTAGGATGTTGTTATAAGAATGATTCAAACTACACATACACACAACTCCATCTAATTGATGATGAACATAATGTTTCTGTGGATGGAAAACTAACGCCTCACGAAACGATGATTGTTCAAATACATCTTACCACCTCTCATGGTGGCCATTATGATGGCACTGTAATTAAATATGATATTAATGATATATATTTTATATATAAGCTTCTGTAATTCCATTTTATTTCATGCCATTATTCGTTTCATGTTGTATATACATACGATAATTTCATTTGAGGAAGTGCGGACTACCGCCCCCTTAAAATGATATGACTCGCTCATACCACACATGGAACGTATAAAGGATGGTGTTAATGAACTTAAGTAACATATATAAAATATTATATTATACTGGAATAGTAATATACCTATGTATCATTTGGATTCGATTCTTTTAAAATAAAAATTAAATGGAAATAGCGTTCGTGCGTACGTACGGACTACCGTCTCCACGAACGCGATGAGATTCATTCTCCATCGTATCCATTCAAGTATAATTATCATTTAATGATTTAAAAATGATGTTTAAGGACTTGATATCATTCTGGATATGAATAAGATACAACAAACATGACTTATGTAACAAAACATATAAAGAAAATGAGTAAGTTAACACCCGAAACGGCGATAATACTAAGATATTATTATCAAATCAATATTAAAAGATCATATATGATATCATATTAATGTATATGATTCTTTTATAATTTAATAACAATTATTTCACCATTATACAGGAGGTTAACCTACCCCAACCAAGGAAAAGTACAAGGTAAGGGGTTTTCATCTCACTCTTTATTCCCGTGAGATTCATGCCATATTGCCACCATCACCTTTTGTGTGGTGTATGTACTGCCCATAATTATATTATTTGTGTAATACACTCTAATTTATGTGTATTTACATATTCATTGTATGATACCTCTTTTATGGGTTGTATGTTTCATAAGTTACCAAATTGGTAAGGGTTATTTCACAATCACTTCATTATCCGAGGTTGTATTATACGTAATAATCTACTGGGACCTCTTTATCATCCACATCCATGTTTCTTCGAAATGTATTTCAAAACATTTTTACTATTTACAAGAATATGGGTTAAAGTCATTTATACCCTTCTTTGACTTTTTATAAGAGGTTTATAAAGGAATCTTTCCGTCGTTTTCAAAACAAGGTCCTTTTTAACCTTTTCGACAGAATTGAGGTAAGAATGTTTTTTTTAACTTATACGGCGGGTGAGGTTATTTTCCGCCATTATAAAATTGTCGAAGCTTTCCATACAAGCTTATAAGAATATTTTCAAAGAAAATTTTTTATTTTATATGGATCTTAAATGATTTCAAAATAAAAGGAGATACTTCTTTAAAAAGAATTTTGATATCATCTATGTGAACATACTTTGATGGATTTTAAGATTATTTGAAGTTGATTTATTATGATACAAAACTTCTATATTGTATTGAAGGTTTTGTGATATGTTTGACTGTGGATGTGCTATTTTTATACCATTCATAGTTTATGGTGAAATTATTGACATTTCGTATGCTAGTTTTAATACGAATGTTTATGTTATGTTTAAACCTTTTCATATGGGAATGAATTGGACTTAATAAGTGACGGGTGGAGCCCGCTATAGCTCCTCGATGCATCGGTAGGTCTCATGAGACAAACTAGTGTCTTGGCACAAGGCCTTGACAAAATCTTATTTGTAGTCTTGGCACGAGGCCTTGGCTATGTGGTTATGATAGTCTGGCATTATGCATTCCAACATTATGAAAGTGGTTATTGATATTGCATGTGATTATTCGATTCGTAGAATATCCATGTGAATAAGTAAATGGCATTATTTCATTTTACTTTTTCCATACTATGTTGAAGTTCAATTTTAAAAGGCTTTTGTTTTAGTAATTCATTGCCTTAAATGTTTATGATTATTTTGAATGTTCCGCTATATTGTTATCCTTACTGGGCATTTGAGCTCACCCCTTTTCTATGTTTCATTTTTCCCAGGTAGTGAAGAAGTAAATTATGAATGACTTGAAGGGATATTATGAGGGGTTAATAGTGTGGATATGAAGACTTTGTTGTTGTAGTAGTTTTTCACTTTGAAATATAATGTAAAACTTTATGATTATATCTAGTGTTTCCAAGGCTACTAAACCAATCGGTCTTTCGGGATTTGATCTTTCTTGTGATCATGCCAATGTTATGTAATTAATGCACCGACTCTGGGTAGCTGGGGTCGGGGCGTTACAGTTGGTATCAGAGGAAGTTTAGTACAAACCTTGGAAGCTAGATTTAGATAAACTCTGATTAGAGCACGTAGACCTAAGATGAACTTTGAGGATTAGTATAGAATAACTTCCTAGAATTTTGGTATTGTAGAGATTTTGTGAGTTTTACGAGCAATAAATCCCTGTCTGGATACGAGCAGGTAGAGGCGGCTCTGGCACAGATGTATCTAGGGGTAAAACCCGAAAACACCGCTTTGAGCTAGACTCGAACGGGAACTGGTGCACGACAACGGGCCTTGCTGCACTCTTGGTTACGACACTCCCGGGGGATATGCTTAGGATAACTCTCATTTTCTTTACAAATCATTATGAAGGGTTTATGAGTATATACTTCCTCAAAGAAAACATTTTTATGATTATGGATTATATCCATAAATAGTTCAATTTATGTTAAGTGTTTTATAAGTATGGAATTATGTATTTTGATTAATAAACTGATCTAGTTTATGCCATTGTTTAGAAATGGCGCCTAGTAGAAGAAATGAGAACTCCAGAAATACACATGATTCAAAGAGAAGGAAGGATCATATCATTCATGGTCTTAAGCTAGAATTTATAAGAGAAATAGTCTCCCATGTATTATCATCATATGAAGAAATAATATCATGTGTTGATAAGATAAGTAAAGAGTTTACTGAGTCCTATGGCTTTGAAGGGAATCAAGAGAAGAAAAGGATGGAAGAGAGAAAGATGGATAAAGGGAAAAGGGAAAAGAAGAATTTTCCCATATGTGGTAACTGTGGAAAGAAACACCCTGGAACTTGCCTGAAAGGAATGGGAGTTTGTTATAAGTGTGGAGGAAAAGGGCACAAAGTACATGACTGCAAGGGTAAGAAAATGGTTTCAAATGTACAATACTTCATTTGCAAGGAGTTTGGACACTACGCGAACCTATGTCCCAGTCATCAGACTATGCCGCAAATGATGCTATTGGATAATAATCAAGTTATGATACTACCACAGATTAAGAGGAATGATTAGAGTTATTATGTTGATTATATCAATTGAATGTTGTATCAACAATGTACTTGTTATAATAATTATGGAGTATATAAGGATTGTACTGCAGTACTATTTCATTAAGGACTTGAGATGGTGTGGAACAAAGAAAAGTGACTCAGTAGCAGGTTAAATGTTTGGAAAATATATGGTTGAGAGAAAGATAAACCATAATATGGTTCAGATACCGAGGCGGTGATTTTAGAATAATACATGATTGATTTGGATAAATTATGTTGGATATTATTGACTACCTTGAAGCTGATTAATGATTTGTATATTCCATCATTGTTGGGGTTTAAAACATTTTTTGGATTAATGAAGTATATCCAGTATTCTATATGGAATAAGGGAACATGAATGTAATCAATAAGGAATATGGTAGTACATGATGAAGGTATTCATATGCTATTACGGGGTAAAAAGGATCTATATTATGTTTACCTTACTTATAAATGTTGGACTGTGAGTTTGGATAGAAGTATTTTGGATAGTTCTAGTTTGGATTATTTTGGATTTCCATAAAAGGACAACCCGGAGGTCGGGCGGCAACCCGTCGCGTCCGGCAAGGCTGCGAGACTTGAACCCGCAACCGAAGGGCGACAAGGGCATATCACCTACCACTGGCCCACGAGATGTCCTGGATTAAATAAAGTAGTTTTTTAAAAGATCTGGTAGATGAATTATAAATTCATTTATTTTGGAACCCTCTATGAATAGTATAAATAGAATTTTTTTTACGAGTGAATGATGAGTTTTTGGTAGAAATTTATTAAGGGATAAAACTCTAATTTTAAAGTAAGTATATCTCCATATGATCTTATCCAATCTCATAAATAAATTCCTCATCATTAAGAAAAGGAACTTAGAACAAAAATGTTGTCCTAGATGGTAACTTAAATCATCACTAATTTATGGCTTTGGGATTGTTGGATTTTTCATAGCCATGTTCTCTACCACTCTCCAACAGATAATTGATGGTTATATTTTTCTTCCATATCCATATTTTCCTACAAGGAACCCTAGTATGTGTTATTTTCGGTAATCTTCATACTTTCCACTATTTATTTAAAATAGAGGCCTCATTAATTCATTTTTCGATGTGGGATTTCAACTAAGATATTTTGAAACGTCAAAAATGTGTTATCCTAATACCCTATGTTTTGTTGAACCGATGGTATTTCAAATCATCATAGATTGATGAATTTAAGGACCTCAATTTTATACTTGTTTGTGTTTGATGACCTCAATCACTCCCTATAAATATTTACGTTTTCCTCCAATTATATGTCTCAAATTGCCACCAATGTTCTCCTAATCGAGATCATAATTTGGTGGTGACCCTTTCATTTCTCTTTTCCTCATATTAAGACTAAATTTTAGTAACCAAATTTCCGATGTGGGGTTTCCCACAAATATATTATCTATTTTCAACCTTTTATTTTCGAAAAACAATTTCAAATTGCGAGGACGCAATTTAATGAAGGAGGGGAGAATGTAACACCCCAAGATTTCATAGTGTGTTAGTTCTTCAAAATAATTCAATAACTTTCACTACATGCAACACCAAGTTCAAGCACACCATGACTTACCAAACAAGCCGTTCAAAAGAGGTTATGAATAGTATTAGATAAAATTTAATGTTTATATAATCCTTATAATTTTAGAATCCATATTATGAGTTTCTTAGATATAATGCAAGAACAAATTCATTTTCAGTATTGCACTTTTATCAAATTTAATAGTGAACCCTTTTTAAATACTATATTTTAAACTTTTTGACTAAATGGGGACATCAAAAATTTAAAATGAAACATCCCAAGCTTCTACGGTACGCTTCTCTTTGAATAATGCGATAGCGTGTGTTGTACGCAACACCGAGTTCTAACAACCAATCAAACTAGCCGATATGAATAGTAATACCTACTTTTTAAAATTATATATATTTTATATTTCAAAATGGACTTCATTTTTGGATTCGGAATATCTAATTTAGCCTAAGGTGAAATTTTGGTACTTTTCGGATAACTTTCATATTTTAATGAATAGTGAAAATTACTAAATTTTATTTAAAAACAACTTTTTTAATCAAAATAATAAATAGTGATAAATTATTAATTTGAGTGGTTTTAAAGTATATTTAGAATATATTTTTACCATTTAATATAATTTTGGTCATTGGACATAATTTTACAATTAAACCGAACATAAACAAGTGTCAATCTTTTGATAGTTATTATCTCTTAAAAACATGCTTTTTGTTTTGACAGCGGGAATTAATTTTAAATTAATTTCTGCCACTTCTGTGTTTTGAATTTAGGAAAATGGATTACATATTTGGAATCAGGATGTTCAAATTGTGTAAATAGGTAACTTTTATTTTTACACATTTTGAATAATTACTGCGGTAAATATTTTATTTACCATGGTTAAAGGGTAAATCCGGTAAATAAGGGTTAAAAAATAATATTATAATAATACAAAATTACCCTAAAACGTGTCCTAACCTTATTGGTGGACAAATACCCGACCATGGGCATCCTTGGGTCAATTTGGGGACCCCTTGGAGCCCCTTGTATGTGGTAGGGACACTTTATATTAATAAAGTTAAAATAAAAATAAAAATAGCATAAGCTTACATCTTTTAGAAGTACAATTTTTACATATGGTTATACATGTTGGATTTTAGATTATAAATATTCATTAGAAAGAGATAAAGATTTCCTACATAATGATATTTTATTTATAATTTTTAGACAACAAATAATTTAAATTATTAATGACACAATAATGATGCAATGTTTACCTCATTAATAAATCATTTAAATAAATAAGATTATAATGATTAAAATATTATCTAAAACCTGTCCAATTCTTATTGGTTGATGTTATTTAGAATATTAGTCATCTTATCTTCGACCTCAATGATTTTTGGACCATTATAAACCGAATATAATTATATTATAAAGTAATACTTTCACTCTTTCCTAAAGAGCCCCTCTTCTCCCTTATAAAAGGAGACCATTCTACTCATTCCTCACACCTCTCAAGCCACTTGTCTCGTCCAAACTCTGCCCAACTAAGCTCCCAAAATCCCTCTCCTCCTCCTTGAAGCTTCCCCTTAGGCAGAAGTCATTTCAAGAAGTCTTTTGGTTCCAACCAAAGTGAGTTACCTAAATTAAAGGTAACGATTTCTCTTGAATTATTTTCCTTTATTTTGCTTCTCCAACCCCCAAACTCTTTTTATTTCCTTTCTTTTGTAACAACACCAGTTTCCTCAATATACTAGGATGTTTTTATAAGAAGGATTCAAACTACACATACACACAACTCCATCTAATGGATGATGAACATAATGTTTCTGTGGATGGCAAACTAACGCCTCACGAAACGATGATTGTTCAAATACATCTTACCGCCTCTCATGGTGGCCATTATGATGGCACTGTAATTAAATATGATATTAATGATATATATTTTATATATAAGCTTCTGTAATTCCATTTTATTTCATGCCATTATTCGTTTCATGTTGTATATACATACGATAATTTCATTTGAGGAAGTGCGGACTACCACCCCCTTAAAATGATATGACTCGTTCATACCACAAATGGAACGTATAAAGGATGGTGTTAATGAACTTAAGTAACATATATAAAATATTATATTATACTGGAATAGTAATATACCTATGTATCATTTGGATTCGATTCTTTTAAAATAAAAATTAAATGGAAATAGCGTTCGTGCGTATGTACGGACTACCGTCTCCACGAACGCGATGAGATTCATTCTCCATCATATCCATTCAAGTATAATTATCATTTAATGATTTAAAAATGATGTTTAAGGACTTGATATCAGTCTGGATATGAATAAGATACAACAAACATGACTTCTGTAACAAAACATATAAAGAAAATGAGTAAGTTAACACCCGAAACGGCGATAATACTAAGATATTATTATCAAATCAATATTAAAAGATCATATATGATATCATATTAATTTATATGATTCTTTTATAATTTAATAACAATTATTTCACCATTATACAGGAGGTTAACCTACCCCAACCAAGGAAAAGTACAAGGTAAGGGGTTTTCATCTCACTCTTTATTCTCGTGAGATTCATGCCATATTTCCACCATCACCTTTTGTGTGGTGTATGTACTGCCCATAATTATATTATTTGTGTAATACACTCTAATTTATGTGTATTTACATATTCATTGTATGATACCTCTTTTATGGGTTGTATGTTTCATAAGTTACCAAATTGGTAAGGGTTATTTCACAATCTCTTCATTATCCGAGGTTGTATTATACGTAATAATCTACTGGGACCTCTTTATCATCCACATCCATGTTTCTTCGAAATGTATTTCAAAACATTTTTACTATTTACAAGAATATGGGTTAAAGTCATTTATACCCTTGTTTGACTTTTTATAAGAGGTTTATAAAGGAATCTTTCCGTCGTTTTCAAAACAAGGTCCTTTTTAACCTTTTCGACAGAATTGAGGTAAGAATGTTTTTTTTAACTTATACGGCGGGTGAGGTTATTTTCCGCCATTATAAAATCTTCGAAGCTTTCCATACAAGCTTATAAGAATATTTTCAAAGAAAATGTTTTATTTTATATGGATCATAAATGATTTCAAAATAAAAGGAGATACTTCTTTAAAAAGAATTTTGATTTCATCTATGTCAACATCCTTTGATGGATTTTAAGATTATTTGAAGTTGATTTATTATGATACAAAACTTCTATATTGTATTGAAGGTTTTGTGATATGTTTGACTGTGGATGTGCTATTTTTATACCATTTATAGTTTATGGTGAAATTATTGACATTTCGTATGCTAGTTTTAATACGAATGTTTATGTTATGTTTAAACCTTTTCATATGGGAATGCATTGGACTTAATAAGTGACGGGTGGAGCCCGCTATAGCTCCTCGATGCATCGGTAGGTCTCATGAGACAAACTAGTGTCTTGGCACAAGGCCTTGACAAAATCTTATTTGTAGTCTTGGCACGAGGCCTTGGATATGTGGTTATGATAGTCTGGCATTATGCATTCCAACATTATGAAAGTGGTTATTGATATTGCATGTGATTATTCGATTAGTAGAATATCCATGTGAATAAGTAAATGGAATTATTTCATTTTACTTTTGCCATACTATGTTGAAGTTCAATTTTAAAAGGCTTTTGTTTTAGTAATTCATTGCCTTAAATGTTTATGATTATTTTGAATGTTCCGCTATATTGTTATCCTTACTGGGCATTTGAGCTCACCCCTTTTCTATGTTTCATTTTTCCCAGGTAGTGAAGAAGTAAATTATGAATGACTTGCAGGGATATTATGAGGGGTTAATAGTGTGGATATGAAGACTTTGTTGTTGTAGTAGTTTTTCACTTTGAAATATAATGTAAAAATTTATGATTATATATAGTGTTTCCATGGCTACTAAACCAATCGGTCTTTCGGGATTTGATCTTTCTTGTGATCATGCCAATGTTATGTAATTAATGCACCGACTCTGGGTAGCTGGGGTCGGGGCGTTACACTAAGACTGTCAGAATCAGAACATAATAATTTTTTTAGTGAAGGGATATTTGAATCCGGCTATAAATTATGGTGGAATCCACACATGATGTCAGGAAGATCAACATCATAGGAAAGTGTCAGTAGTGGATCATTTCATGAGGAAACATTCTCCATAATTCAATGGATTCTTTGATCATGTGCTAGGTGAAGGGTGGATTAAACAACTTGAGAATATTGTTGATGTCATGGAGTGTTCATAAAATCAAAATTTTAGTCTTATTATTTACCGTTTTGAAGGTGAAGCTGATCAATGGTGGTTGATGGTGAAAAATATCTGGGATATTGTAGAGATTTATTCCCATTATTGGGATGAATTCATTGGTATTTTTCTTGAGAAATATATTCATAAGGTGGTTCATATTAGGATGGGAAAACAATTATTGGTATTGAGGTAGGAAGATGAATTATTTTCTACTTATGAAGAAATTTTTACTCGACTGGAAAGGTATGTTCCAAATTTCGTACAATATATTTATAGTAAAATCAGTCAATTTTATTCAGGATTAATGCAAAATTATTGAAGAGCATTAGCTTCTCATGAGTTCAAAAGATATGAAAAACTTGTTCGATGTGTGGAGAAGGTGGAAATAGAGTTTTTTTATGATTAGGTGTTCACTAAAAAATTTTAGAATAAGAGTTTTAGGTGGCTAAAAAAGAAAAGAACACCTTAAAAAATCTGATTCTAAGAAACTTAAGATTAATGTTTGTAAAACTTTTGGTAAATAGAATGCTAGGGATGTGTCTTTGGAATTCGGGTAAGTTCTACCTATGTGGTAAAATGGGATATAAGGATCGTAATTTCACTAAAAAATAACATGATAATTGTAATACAAAATCTGATTTATAGTCACTAAAATGTTTTAAGTGAATTGAAATTGGACATTTTGAAAAGGAGTGTCCAACGAAGAGCTCAAATATGGGAAATCAGCTGAACTACAAGCAGAAAGGGGTGTTGAAATCCTTTGAAAATACTTCAATAGATGTTGGGCCTTCTGATGAA
This sequence comes from Viscum album, assembly GCA_963277665.1. NCBI lineage: Eukaryota > Viridiplantae > Streptophyta > Magnoliopsida > Santalales > Viscaceae > Viscum > Viscum album. The sequence continues at coordinate 2,112,379,283 of OY728126.1, read as the reverse complement.
GTAGTATGAGATACACCATTTCTTTATTCAGATTATTCCATTGTGTTGTTTGATTCAGGGTCTAAACACTATTTAATTTATGTATGTTTTCTAGAAATATGGGAACTCTGTCTTGTGATAGGAATCCTGAAATTATAGTCAAAACATATGGAGGAAATTTTGAGATAAAAATAAAATATAAGAACCTTCTTGTCCTATTGTGTGGAAAAAATCTACCGAGAAATATAATTTCTTTCCTCTAGTTGAGTTTGATGTTATTTTGCGTATGGAATGACTTTCAGTTTTCCCTGCTTTGATTGACTGTAGAGCTAAAGATCTTTCTTTTCACAATGAATTTTAGTTTTTCTACAAGAATGATCCCTTAATTTTGATAACACATCAAAATGTTGAGAAACTAGTAATATATGGAATTTAATGGAACCTTGAAAATATTAGTGAAAACAAAAAAACTGTTCAAATTAATGATGTGCCAGTGGTAAATGAGTATCTTGCTGTTTTTTATGAGGAGTTGCCTCGTTTAATACAAGATCGAGAAGTTGAATTTACTATTGAAATAATCCCTACTGCTAGGCCAATTTCAAAACCCACCTTATCGAATGGCTCAAATTGAAGTTTTATATTTCAAGATACAATTACAAGAGTTTTTAGATAAAGGGTTCATTCAACCTTTCACATCACCATGGGTTACTCCTGTATTGTTTGTTAAAAATAAATATGGTTAAATGAGACTTGGTAATGATAATAGAGCATTGTATAACATCACTGTTATGAATATATATCCTTTGCCTCATATCAATGATTTGTTTTATCAGCTCCCGGAAACTCAGTGTTTATCAATGATTGACTAGAGTTCAGGGTACCATCAGTTGAAATTAAAGGAAGCATACATAGAGATGGCCATGTTTCGTAGATTATATGACCAGTATGAGTTTTTATTAATTCCTTTTTGGTTAACAAATTCACTTGTTGAATTCATGGATCATATGAATAGAATTTTCCTTGAGTTCCTAGATAATTTTTTGGTTGTGTTCATTTATGATATTTAGGTTTATTATAAAATTAAAGAGGAACAAAAATGGCATTTAAGTGTTTTCCTGCAAACCATAAATGAAAAGAATCTATATGGGATATTTAGAAATTGTGAGTTTTCGTTACAAAAAATTTCTTTCCTTGGTCACATTTTATAAAAAATGGCATAACTACTTATGCTTATAAAAAATAAGTTGCTGGTGAATGGCCAAGTCCAACCAATTTCATTGAGATATATTGTTTTATTGGTTTATTAAATTATTACTAGAGGTTTGATGAAATTTTTACATAGTTATCTAGACCAAATACAATGTTAACTCGAAAGGGTGTTATGTTCATTAGGAATTTTTTTTAATAAATTCAGAAGAAGATTAGTGAATGCTCCAGTTTTGGCACAACCTTCCAGAAATGGTGAATTTTTTATCTACAGCGATACATCGTTGAAAGGACATGGTTCTGTACTAATGCATAATGATTAGAAAATTGCTAATGCTTCACGTGAATTGATACCTCATGCGTTAAGTTAAAATGAACATGATTTGGAATTAGAAGCTGTTGTTTTTTCTTTAAAAACATGGAGTCACTATCTCTATGGAGTAAAATTTGAAATATATTCTCACTAAAAATGTTTGAAGTATATATTTACTTAGAAATAATTGAATATGAGACAGAGCATATGGCTAGAATTAATCAAGGATTATGAATGCACGATCCATTACCATCTGGGAAAGGAAAATAAAGTGTCTAATGTTTTGTGTCGAAAGAGTACAGCTACATAAACTAAGTTATGTTTAGAACAAGATCCTTTGATTAATTATTTAATGAACTCACTCATAGAAGTTATTGGTGCATGGAATTCCTCATTTTTGTTTCCGGTGTCAGTGAAATCATCTCGATCAGACAGAATTAAGAATGTGTAGAAGGAAGATAGTGAGTTGTAGTAAAAGGTAGATTTGGTTCAGAAGTGTATGTTACCGGAATTTAACATTGATAATGACTGTGTTTTGAGGTTTGGGAAGAGATTATTTGTTTACAGTTAATCATAATTGAATAAAGAGTTATTATGTGAAGCTCATAGTTCTTCGTTTTCTCTTCATCCTGGTAGTACTAAGATGTTAAGAGATCTTCATGAGTATTTCTGGAGGTATGGAATGAAAAGAGATATTTTGGACTTTAATGTGATGTTTTTGACTTTACAACTTGTTAAAGTAAAGAAACAATTACAAAAGAGATTCCAAAACATTTACTAATGCAATAGTTGAAAAGGAAAAAAATATAAATGGAATTTGTTGTGGGATTGTCGAAAACATCTCTAGGTAACAATGGAATAAGGATTATTATTGATCCTTTGAATAAATATGCTCTTTTCCATACTATTACAGATACTTTGTCTCTAGATAACCATTTATGATTGTATGTTAAAGAGATAGACATGTTGCATGAAGATCCCATCTCAATTGTATCTGATCGTGATCTCAGGTTTAATACTATAATTTGGAAATAACATTAGAAGTCATTGGGTACATTATTAAATTTAAGTACATATTTTCATCCTCAATCATATTGGAAGACAGTTTGAAAAATTTATACAATGTAAAATATTCTACGTGCTTGTATAATGGATTACCAGGGAAATCGGGACCAGCATCTTTCATTGGTTGAATTATTTTTTTATAACAGCTATTTTCCCTTGAACAGATGGTACCATTTGAGGAATTTTATGGAAATAGATTTCTATCTCTAGCTTTTTGGGATCACTTATGTGAAAGGAAACTAATGGGACCATAATTTGTAAAAGAGAAGGCAGAAAAAGTTAAATAGATTAAAAAACACTTGAGAATAGCTCAAAGTAGGAAGAAAAGTTATGTGGATAACCAGGGGAAGGATCATTCATTTTAGGTAGTTTATCGTGTCTTTCTCAATGTTTCCTCAAGATAAAGTGTGATGCATTTCAGAATGAAGGGAAAGATGGGTTTGTGGTTCATTGGACCCTATGCAATCCTAGAGAATGTTGGATTAGTTGTGTATAGTGTATATTTACCTCCATGATTATCATTGGTACATAATGTTATTAATGTTTTAATATTGAGAAAGTATATTTCAGATTCATCTCATGTTTTGATTCTAGAGGCAGTTTAGATGAAGACTATCTTTCTTATGAGGTACAACCAGTCCATATTTTTGACTGGAGAGAGCATGTGTTGGGGAATAAGGTAATTCCTTAGGGAAATTGTTTTTGGAAAACACATATGGTTGAAGTGGAAACATGTAAATATGAGAATTCTATGAGGGAAATACCCCCATTTATTTTATAAGTGAATAGAATTACGAGGGTGCAATTTCTAAAAGGGGTTAAGGATGTTGTATCCCAGGTAATTAAAGAATATGATATTTCCAGATTTATTATTATTTTATAATTATGTATTTATTTTACTATAATGTTGTTGATATGTTTAATGGCACACTAGATACACAACAATGTGTTTCATTGAAATCTTACATTGCACACAACATTGAGTTATACCGAAAAATAATATTATATAATTATTACTTTAAATTGTAGTTAAATCAAATCTGTTTTATTGGAAGGAATGAAAATATATAACTAAAATATGATTATAAATGTTTTTAAGATGTTTATTCATTTATCCAATAAATTTTAGAAACATAAAATATGAATGAATACAATTTGAAGCATAAACAGTCTAATATTCATTAAAAGGTCGATTTACATACTTTTGGTGGAAAACCATTTTCAATTCTAGTTTTTGTGACTTATATTTGTTCTATTAGAAAAAATATTACTCTTCATTAGAATATGGATATCAAAATTTACTTTGGATAAAATTTTGGTATTTTTAGGATAATGTTCATTCTTCAATGAATAGTAAAAATACTATATTTAAACTCAAAAAATCCTTTTAATTTAATTTAATTATATAGTTAAATAGTTCTATTCATTGGTTTAAAAGTGAATTTGGATTATGTTATTACCATTTAATACAATAATGGTCATTAGATGTAATTTCACTATTAATTTGGACATAAAAAGTATAAAATATTTTGATAGATATTATATCTTAAAAACCCGATTTTTGACCACGAGAAATAAGTTTAAATTAATTTCATCCACTTCTATGTTTTTAATATGGAAGAATATATTCCATATTTGGAATCTAGAGGTAAAAATTATATAAATAGGTAACTTTTATTTTTATACATTATAAATATTCTCTTCAGTAAATATTTTATTTACCATGGTTAAATGGTAAATCAGGTAAATAAAGTGGAAAAATAATATTATAATAATATTAAGTTACACCTACACTTGACCTAAAACTATTGGGTGATACTTGTAGAACCATGGTAATATTTGGGTCAAATTGGGAACCCCATGGAACCATTTAGGAGTGATAATGTCACTATATTTTAATTGATTTAATGTTAGGGAAAAAATAACAAAAACATGAATTTGTTTAATAAAAAAATTTATATAGGGTTATTTGAGATATATCTTCAACTATAAATATTATTTGGAAAGAAAAAAAGATTTTCAACATCAAGGTATTTTATTTATAATTTTTATACATTAAATAAATAATTTAAATTTGAAACAACGATGATGATGTAATTGTTTCATTAATAAAAGATACAAATAAATGATATTAGGAATATTAAAAGAAATTTATTTTGATACTTTTATGCAGTACACTAATTTCATTCATTAGTTTTACTAGTTATATTTGAATCAATTAATGTTTTTTTGAAAGATTAATGTTGTTTAGGATTTTGTAAAATGTCAGGATATGAATAGTAATAAAATTGACATAAACATGTTTTTAAATCAATAAATATTTTATTAAATGATATAATAGTCTTCAAAATATAATATTCTTCCAAATGTCCTATATGATTTTAAAATATTTATTAATTATCCATTTTGGGTCTCTTTTCATTTTATAGTAAATATATTAACCATATAGTATGAATATATAAGATGACATGGTAAAAGTTAGATAGGTTAACAAAGGGTTAAATAATAACTATAAGGATTAAAAAATATCCAAAACTAGTCCAATTATCATTGGATGATTTTATTTATACATATACACCCCTTATCGTCGAAATAAATATTTTTTTAACCATTATAAATCAAAAATCATTATATAATAAAATAACATTTTAAAACGTTGATAAAGAACACCCCCCCCCATAAATAGACATCACCTCTAACCCTTACTCACAGCTCTCAAAACCCCATTGGATCATCTGAAATCTGACCAAATAAGCTCAAAATATCCCTATATTCGTCTTAGAAGAATTACATTTGGATGAAATCACTTCAAGGAAGAATTTAGGTTCAAACCAAAGGTAGTTACCCGATTTAAAGGTAATGTCTTCCCCCAAGTTATCTTCTTTTAATTTAGTTCTTCACATCCTATGATATTATTAATATATATTTACATAACAACACCAATATTCTCAATATACTAGGTTGTTTTTATGATAAGTATTAAAACTACACTTACACACACCTCCATCTAATGGATAGGAACATACTGTTTCTATGTATGGTGAACCACTCCCTCACGAAACGATGATTCTTCGATTATCTCCCTTTTCCTCTCATGGAATCCACTACAATGAGACTATATTTATGAGTGAAAATAATATATTTATATTTCCTACATTATTATGTGTTTTTCATTTATACCATACCATTATGGTTTCAATTATAGTTAAATACGATAATTTTATTTGCGGAAGTGCAGACTACCGCACCCTCAAAGTTATATGACTAGTTCATGCCATATGTGGAACGAGTAAAGGATTGAATTAAAGAAATTATACATGATATGATACTATAATTATAATATAAATATGTATCATTATCTTTAAATTCCATTAAATATGAAATAGAAATCAATTTTTCATTCATGCGTACAAACGGTTTACCATCTCCATGAATGGTGCATTTCATTTCTTATCTCCAAATGTTATATACTTTTATAAATACATATATTTACTAGATATATATATGATATATAAGATATATAAATCATGAATATAATTCTAAATATAATGTAATTTTGATCACCTGGGCTAATTTTAATTAGAGGGGTAACACCCCGTGATTTCATAGTATGTTATTTTTCTTTAATGTAATTCAATAGCTTGCGCTACACACAACACCAGGTTTGAGCGCACCACAACTTACCAAATTAGCCATTCAAAAAGCAGTTATGAATAGTATTAACTGAATTTCAAATTTTATGTACTCCATATAATTATATAATCCATATTATGCATTTCATATACATTATATAAGAATAAATTCATTTTTTCAGATAAAAAATGTATTTTTAAAAAAATGCTATTTTTCCACCTTTTATTGGTGAACCCTTTTCAAAACAGATATTTGACACATTTATATATTCGATTTAAGGAAATTAAATTCATTATTAGAATTGGAATATAAGAATTTATTTTGGATAAAATTTTTTTACTTTTATGATAACATTCATATTTTGATGAATAGTGATAAAAATTAAAATTGAAAACAACTTTTTTAATATAAATAATTTATAGTGTTGAATTTTGAATTTTAATTTTTTGAAAGTATAATTATATTATATTTTTATAATTTAAAAAAATATAGTTCCTTATAAGTAATTTTACATTTCAATTTGACATAAACACATTCCAATCTTTTGATAGTTTTTACTTCTTAAAAACCCTATTTTTGGTTTTTAAAATGAGAATTTAATTTTTAATTAATTAATGCAACTTATTTGTTTTGAATTTGGTAAAATAGAATATTTTTTTTTATTTTTTAATATCAATATTATCTATGGTTGAATTTTCAGTATTTTTTTGTAAACATTCAATTTTTGATGAATTGTGAAAACAATGCGTTATTGTTTAAAACCCGAATTTTTATCTAAATAAATATTTATTTTATTTTTTTAAGTCAATATAGATATATAATTTCAATATAATTTCAATGTGATTTATTGGATTAATTTTTATAATAAAATTAGTTGTATTAAATTTTGTTGAACTTTTAACTGTCTTTTACCCACCTTCTAGGAGCATTTCCAAATTTGCAGAAAACATAATTTCACCTCTTATGTGAGTTGAATTTATAAAATCTAATTTACAAACCCATAATGAGTAATTAAAATGTTGTTCAATAAGATGAAAATAATTTTTGATGAATAGTAACTTTTTACTTTTATTTTCCACAGTAAAAAGTAAATGGGGTAATAAAGGAAAATATTGATATTATAATTACCCTAAAACATGTCATAATTCTATTAGATAAGGGTAATTAGACCTAAAACAGACTTAGGGAAAAAAATATTACTCCCTTTGGTCCACATGGATTGAATTAGGACATTTATTATTATATTATTTAAAGAAGTGTTAAAAGAGTTGAATTCAATGTTTAATAACTAGACCATTTTTTATATAGGGTTATACACAATATTAATTCGACTATAAATATTCATTAGATATATAAAAAATATTTCCTAAATAATGGATGTTTATTTATAAATTTTAGACATTAAATAATTTAATTTATTTATGAAACATTAAGGATACAGTAATTCCCTTATTAATGAAATATTAAAATAATTGATATTATAAATATCAAAATAGTTGTAAATTGAGACTTATGTTGGATTAAACTGATTTTATATGTTAATATGACATGTTATAATTGATTAAATATATTTTATTCGATGTGATAAAATTTTTATGGCTTTCAAAAAAATCAAATACTAAATAGTGTCAAAATTGAAATAATCGAGTTTTTAAAACAAATACTATATTATTAATTGATATATTATTTTTATAAATATAAGGATATGACAATGGACATAGATAAGGTTATATATATTAATAATTAACCACTTGGGGTTCTCATTTCATGTTATGGTATGTTTATTAACCATATAATATAAAAATACCAAGAGACATGGTAAATGTCAAACTATTTAACTAAGAGTTAAATCTAAAATATTAGGCTAATATATTGACCAAAACCTGTCTAAAAACAATTGGTTGAGAGGTATTAGACCCATCCCTTACATATAATTTAAATAAATCATTTTGGAGCCATTAGAAACCGAAAATAGTATTATTATAATATGATATTTTAAACATTTTCCTAAAGTGAACCTCAACACTATTATAAAAGGTTAATGCCCCTTCTCTTAATTTTACACCTCCAAAACCATTTTTCTCGGACAAACCCTGAAAAAATCCTCTCAACTATCATCCCTTCAAACTAGAGGCCCTACTTTTGTAAAAAAGCCAATGTAAGGTGCCATTTTGATCATCTAAAAAGGAAACACCTGAAGAAGAGGTAATAATTTCCCCAACTACTTTCAAGTTCATTTATTATTCCACTTTTTCTTTCACTGTTCTTTCCATACCAAAATATTTAATCTCATACCTTATATATATTTTTATGTAATTATAAATATGGTACAACTATATTTGTTATTCTATCCATCCTATAAATGACAAAGTAACCTTACATGCGTACATACGGATTACCATCTCCACCACACGATGAGATATCATTCCCCATCGTAACCATTAAAGACTATTTTCTTTTGATGATTACAAATTATGTTTAAATACTTGATATAATTATGTATATTAATCAAATACATCCTATCCATAAAAACATGACTTATGTAAGAAAACATATAAAGGAAAATGAATCAGTTAACACCCGAAACAATGATATTACTAATATATTACTAACAATGAATCATTAGAAGATCATATATGAAATCATATTTATGTATGTGGTTATTTTATAAGTTAGTAAAAACTATTTAACTATAATACAAGTGTTTAAAGTACCCTAAACTAAGGATAAATACAAGGTAGAGGGTTTTCATCGAACTTTTATTCACGTGAGATTCATACTATATTTGCACTATTACCTTTTTTGTGGTGTATGTACTGCACATGATTGTATTGTTAGCATAAAATACATTATTTTATGGGTATTTACATAATAATTGGATGATCATACATTCATGTGGTGTATGTTTTGTATGTTACCAAATCGTTAAGGGAATTTCAAATTTCAATTTCCACTCATTCGGTTTTACGCAAACTTCATTGATTACTTTACTATAAGATTAACAGTGAAATCGCTATTTATTTACTTATGTAGTAATTTCCACTCTCCATTTTGTGGATATACAATTGATAAACATAATCACTCCATAGATAAATTTTCAACACATCGATATAAACATGATAAGCGTAATTTTATCCCAATTTCCTTTCATTAAGTTAAACATCCAATTCATTGGTGTTGTTTTTTAAAGGATATATATGAATGTTCACTAATTTATTTAAAATGAATATCCAGTCATATTTAGTGTATTTATATTTTTAAAACATAATTATGAAATTTTATTTATCCTTAACATAAGGATTCAGTCTTTATAATGGAATTCATCTCAACTTACATTCTATTGAGACTTCTTTGTTGTTATGCTCCAATTCACATTTATTTAGTGTATATAATGTACTTTGACATAGTATATCAGGAATCCATTAATTCTCATGATATTATTATGTTTTTATTACCTCGATTTTTTGTATTCAAGATTCCCTCATTTGGTAAGGATCTTTAACTAAAATATCATTTTAAATGTTTTAAAAATTTATTCTTCCAAATCATTCTCATTAATGATCATGTTTTAAAAATGGTTTTAAGGTTTTAATTATATGGAAATTAATGTTTTAAAATTTAAATTATTTATAAACGATTCAATGTGGTATGGGAAACATTGATTAAAAAATATATTTTAAAAAATATTCTTGATAAATAGTGAGACTTTTAAATGTTTTCATAAAAAGGGTTATTTCTCTCACTGATTTTTACTTATCATTTTCCACTATGTCAACATCATTAATGAAATATTATTCTTGATAAAGGATTATTTATTATGATACTAATTTTTTGTACTATATTGACGGTTTTTTGATATGTTTAATTGTGTATGGGTTATTTCTATACCATTCATGGTTTATGGATAAAGTATTGACATTTTTTATGCTAGTTTTAATATGAATGTTTTTGATATGTTTAAAGCTTTTATTATGAGGGTTTCATTGGACTAAGTAAGTGACGGGTGGATCCCGCTATAGATCCACGATGAATTTGAAGGTCTAATGCGACAAACTAGTTTCTTGCCACAAGACCTTGACAATGTCTTATCTGTGGTCTGGGTACAAGGCCTTAACATTGTGGTTATAAAGTCTAGCATTATACCTTCCATAATTATGAATTTTCCTATTTATATTACATGTGTTTATTCTACTAGTAGAATATTCATGTGCATAAATTAATGGAATTATTTGATTTAACTTTTCCATATTATAATGAAGTTTATGATTAAAAGGAATGTGTTGTAGTCATATTCATTAACGTAAATGTTTATGCTTATTTATGAATGTATACAATATATAATTATCCTTTCTGATCATATAAGCTCACCCCTTTTTATGTTTTATTTTTCCTAGGATGCGAAGATGTATATTATAACAGACCTACAGGGATAGTATGTGGGATAGAAATTTGGTCAATGGAGACAATGTTGTTGTGTTTTTTCATTTTATATTGTTATTTAAATGACATGAATGTATCTAGTGATTCCAAGGCTAATAAATACATTAGTATTTTGGGATATGATCCATTGTGATCATTCCAATGTTGTGTAATAATGCACCGACTCTGGGTAAATGGGTTCGAGGCATTACAGTTGGTATTAGAGGAAGTTTCATACAAACCTGGAAAGATAGATTTAGAAAAAATCAGATTAGAAAACACTACCCTAAGATAGACATTGAGGATTAGTATATAAGATTAACCAAAAATTTGTAATGTAAATATTATGTGGGGTTTCCACGAAATACATCCCTATCTAGACATGAGAAGCTAGAGGCGGCTCTGGTATAGATGTACCTAGGAGTGAAAATGCTGACAAGGAGTTTCAAGCTTGACCCGGGGTATCCTGGTACACGAAAATAGGCCTTGCTGCAATCTAGGTTATGACACTCATAATGGATATGCTTAAGATAACTATTGTTTTCATTACAAACTGATATGAAGGATTTTTATATTAGTTGAGAATAAATTACCTTTGTTAATCCTATGCTCTTTTATATTTAAAATAAGGTGTTATGATATTCTCTAAATGTTTTTATGACCCACACAATCCTTTCATGTGTTATTCATTGGAGGTATTCTAAGGAAGTCATAGTAACATTGAAAAGGATGTAAAAGGTTGTAATGGTGGAGGAAATGAGAAACAAAATGGAATGTTGATAGGTGTAAAATATTTTTTGTTCTTACAACATCTATTTTCCATAAAATATGATAAACAACTTATATATTAACCAACTCCCGAACTCAAAAAAGAAGATAAAGGTGGTGAATGATAAGAGATCTTGTAGCGGAGACCAGGGAGAAAAGAAATATCAATTTACATAATTATAGGAAAATTGGAATGAGACACCTAGTAAAGTGTCTCAATAGAATAATGAAATGATTTATGTATGGGACAGAAGGAAATAAAGTAAATAATTACCGAGGAAAAATGAAGATTACTATGGAGGAAAATAAATATGAATCCAAGATTCAATTTACTGTCATTTTCCATAAATATAGGGGATGTGGGCATTACCAGAGATAATTAACTATTTTATAGGATAACCTTTTAGTCAAGGAAGAACCTATGTGGAAATAAATGGATGGCGGGATGTTTAAAATTATTAGTGCACTTTGTTGATGGGATTACATTGGAATAATTTTCTCTTGTATGTGTAACTCTATAGTTTGTTATGTGAAAATGATATTTGATAAAGAATTATCTTTTCTTTTTTGGGATATAGTTATAATGAACCATTTGGGTTTATATGATCCTTGAATTTGAGGAAATTATAGGTTATTAATTTTTGGGATGAAAATGAGAGGTATAATAAAAAATTAGTGGTTAAATTATGTTATGGTTATTTGAGGAATATATCTCATTTTGGTAATTTTATAAAATATAGTTTTTGAAAAAGGACAACATGTAGAATGTGTGACAACCCATCACGTCGAAAAAAGATGCGGGAATCGAACCCACAACCAGATTGTGATTGGGATTTATCACCTACCACTAGACTACGTGATGTCCCTAGTTTGAGTGACTAATTATTTTTAGTTAAATTATTTTATTGATCAATAATAAGTTTATTTGAGATCTTATGTCTTATCAAATGGATATCCTTAGTATTGGAAAATTAGTTGGTAATTAAGTGATATGTGTTATTTTGGAAGACTTTCGCTCTGTTGGGAACACTATATGCCTAAGGATAATAGAATACTATTGGATTTTATTTTAGGAGTAATGGTGGATTTTAATCTATGTTTTTATTGTTGATTTATAGTGATTTGGGTTATTTAGAAAAATGATTATATTATCGTAGAGAATATGATATTAGGTTAATTACTTTTAAATATGCGACTTTACGAGTAGTCAATATTATTTGGAGATACAATTTTACAAGGAAGACAACGTAATCAAATTCTTCAATGATTTGGGATTCATTATGAGTTTGGATTATATTGATGTATTTTAATGATAATTGTTTATTGAATGGTATTTATCGAACTTTGGGTATTTTTTTTAATTTTAAAAATTAAGATTAGTATTTATTTTATAATGGATTATCCTTTTTTTGGGATCATATGATCCTCTACTAACCATTTTGGTATTTTTTTAATGTCTAAAGAAAAGGAAAATATATAGTTTATCTCTTTTGGATCATGTGATTCTCCATATGTTGATTCTAGAACTTCAGGTGTGACCAAGTCATCTTGAATATTCATCGTTTGGAAAAAATACGAGTTAGTTGTAGAAACTTATTGAAGGATGAAACTCTACTTAAAAATTATGTATATCTATTTATATTCTTAGTCAATCTCAAATATAAATTCCTCAAAATTATGAAATAAAACATAAAACAATAAAACATTGTCCATTTTCTTTTCCTGCTGGGAAACTAATGACTGTTTATCCCATAACAAGTTTGTGGTTTTCTTGTTGTTAACTTTCTCCGGATCATGTTTTCTATCACTCTTCATCAGAACATGACACTTAGTTTAACATCCATATCCATGCTTTCCTAAATGGAATCCTTGTGTGGTTTATCTCAGGTGACCTTTGTACTTGTCTTTCATTCATTTAAAGTGATAGTTTTATTAACTCTTTTTTCAATGTGGGGCTCTCAATGAAGTTCCCAAGACCAATATTAAAATTTCAAGGACGCAATTTCAAAATGGGGGGATGAATTTAACACCTCAAGAATTCATAGTAAGTTATTTTAATTAACCTAATTCAATAGCATGTGCTTCATGCAACACCGATTTCGAGCACTCCCCGACATACCAAACTAGTAGTTCAAAAGGTGGTTATGAATAGTATTAACTGAAGTTTGAATTTTATATACTCCATATAATTTTTGAATTCATATTATGTTTTTCATGGAAATAATATAATAATAAATTCATTTTTTCATAAACAAGAAGTCTTTTTAGAAAAATGTTATTTTACCCCCATTTAAAGGAGAACCATTTTTAAACCACTATTTGACACTTTTATATATTCAATTTAAAGAATTTAAATTATTCCTTAGAATCAGGGCATAAGAATTTATATTGGATAAATTTTTTGTACTTTTCGGATAACATTCATATTTTGATGAATAATGAAATAAATTTATTTTATTTGAAAACTGATTTTTTAATCGAAAAAATTTATAGTGTTGAATTATTCATTTGAATTTTTTGGAAGTATAATTAGATTATATTTTTATAATTTAATACAATGTTGGTCATTATAAGGAATTTCAAATTTATATTTGACATAAACACATGTCAATCCTTTGATATTTTTTACTTCTTAAAAACCCACATTTTGGTTTTGAAAATGGAAATTAATTTTAAATTAATTAATGATACTTATAAGTTTTGAATTTGTTAAAATAGATTTCCATTTTGAATTTGGAATATCAAAATTAGCTTTGGGTAAATTTTTTGTATTTTTTTGAAAACTTTCAATTTATGATGAATAGTGAAAACACTTTGTTGTTGTTTACAAACCGACTTTTTATCTAAATAACTATTTATTTTATTTATTTAAGTAAATAAAGATACATAATACCTATATGAGTTCAATGTAATTATTTGGAGACCTTTTTATAATAAAATTATATATTAAAAATTTTATTGACCTTTTTACCCTTTTTTAACCACCTTCTAGGGGAAATTGCAATTTTTCATAAAACATAATTTGAATGCTTTTGTGAGTTGAATTTCAAAAATTAAAGAGACATAGTTAACATCAGAAACTAAAATGTGGTTCAATAAGATGAAAATAATGTTTTGTGAATAGTAGCTTCTTACTGTTGTTTACCATGGTTAATAGTAAATAGGTTAATTAAGGGTTAAAATTATATTATAATTACCCTAACACGTTTCCTAATTTTATTGGATAAGCATAATTCGACCAAAAAACCTTATGAGTAAAATATTATCCCTTTTCGTCCACCGGTATTATATTAGGATGTTTATTTTTATTTTTTTAAAGAAGAGTTAAAAGAGTTAAATTCTATGTATAGTAACTAATCCATTTTTTATATAGGGTTATAATCATTATAAATTAGACTATAAATATTAATTATAATGATGAAAATATTTCCTCCATATTATTATTATATTTATATTTTTATACATTAGATAATTTAATTTATTTATGACACAATGATGATGCGGTAATTACCTTATTAATAAATTTTACAATAATAGATATTATAAATATAAAAATTGATGTAAATTTATACTTCTGATAAATTATACTAATTTTATATATTAACATGACATGATATGAGTGACTAAAATTTTTTTTTCCGAAGTTATACAATTTTTATGGCTTTAAAAAAATCAAATACTAAATAGTGTCAAAATTGACATAATTGAGTTTTAAAAAAACTATATTATTAATTAATATAATATTCCTAAAAATCTATGGATCGGAAAATGTACTTAGGTATGGTTATATATATTAATAATTAACCCCATAGGGTTATCATGACTTGTTATAGTATGTTTATTAACCATATAATATAAAAATACAAAGAGACATTGTAAATGTCAAACTATTTAACTAAGAGTTAAATCTACAAGATAAGGTTAATATGGTGACCTAAACTTATCTAAAAACTATTGGTACCTAGGTTTTAGACCCATAACCTCCTTAACGTTTCAATAAAAAATTTTCGAGACATTATAAAAATAAAATGACATTATTATAAAATAATATAAGATGCTTTTCCTAAAGTGACCCTCACCACTCTTATAAAATGATACTTCCTCTTATCATAATTTCACACATCCAAATCAATTTGGATAATCCATACCCTGACCAAATATCCTCTCAACTTTCATCCCTTCAACATAGAGTCCTTACATTGATCTTAAATCCAACCTATGGATCCCTTTTTATCAACTCGAAAGGATACACCCAAAGAATATGTAATAATTTCACCACCATCTTTCATGCTCTGTTATTCTTCCACTTCTTCTTTATTTGTTGTTTCCATACCAAAATAATTTATACAGTACCCTATAAATACTATTATGTTATTATAAATACGGTACAATAATATTCATTTTTATATCCATCCTATAATTTACAAAGTCAACATACGTGCGTACGTACGGCTAACTGTCTCCACAATGTAATGAGATTTCATTCCACTTCATAACCATTCAAGAATAATTTTCATTCTATGATTAAAAATAATGTCTAAAGACTTTATATCATTATGGATATGAATCTTATACATCCTATCCATATCAAACATGTCTTACGTAACAAAACATATAAAATAAAATGAATCAGTTAACAACCGAAACAATGATACTACTAAAATATTTTTTACAAATCAATATTAAAATACCATATATGATATCCTATTAATGTATGTGGTTCTTTAATAAATTAATAACAATTATTTAACTATTTATAGAAGGGTAATGTACCATTGGCCAAGAAAAAGTATAAGGTAAGTGGTTTTCATCTCACTTTTATTCCTGTGAGATTCATGCTATATTTTCCACTATTACCTTTTCTGTGGTGTATGTACAACCCATTATTGGATTGTTTGCGTAATATAATTTAATTTATGGGTATTTACTTCATCATACGATGATACTTCTCTTATGGGTTGTATGATTCGTATGATACCAAATCAGTAAGGGAATTTCAACTTTCAATTTCCACTTATTTGGTTTTCTGCTATCTTCATTGATTACATCACTGGAAGATTATTTTTGAAATAACTTTTTATTTACTTATGAAGTAATTTCCATTCCCATTTGTGTGGATATACTTTTTATACACATAAACACTCCATTAATAAATTATTAAGTCATCGACATAAACTTGATAAGAGTAATTTTAACTCAATTTCTAATCATTGAGTAAAACATCAATGTCATTGGTGTTGTTTTTACAAGAATGTGTGTGAATTACCTCTTAGTTATTTGCACTAAATATCCTATCAAATTGAGTGTATTTATATTTTTCACAGATGATTATTTCATTGATTTATCTTTAACCTATGGATACAATCTTTAATATAAATTCATCTCAACTTACATTCCATTGATACTTCTTTGTTGTTACGTGCCAATTTACTTTTATTTGGTGTATATACTATACTTTGACATAGTATATCTTGAATCCATTTATTCTGATGATATTATAACATATTTATTAAATAAATTATTTGTATTCAAGTATCTCCAATATGTTACAAACTCTAACTAAAATATCATTTTAAATGTTTTAAAATTTTATTCTTCTAAATCATTCTCATTAATATCGATGTTTTATAAATGCTTATAATTTTTTATTTATATGGACATTAATTTCATAAAATTGAAATTCCTTTTAAATTATTTAATGTGGTTTGTGAAACATTGATTAAAAATTCTATTTTAAATATCATCTTGATAAATAGTGAGACATTTAAATGTTTTCACAAAAAGGGGATATTTCTCTCAATGATTTTTACTAATCATTTTCAACTATGTCAACATCATCTAAGGGATATTATTAATGATCAATGATAATTTATTATGATAAAAATATTCCGTACTATTTTGAAGTTGTTTTGATATGTTTGACATTGGATGTGTTATATTTATACCATTCTTGTTTTAGGGATAATGTATTGACATTTTGTATGCTATTTTTAATATGAAAGTTTATTTTATGTCTAAACCTTTTCAATTGAGGAATGCATTGGACTTAGTAAGTGATGGGTGTAGCCCGCTATAACTCATTGATGCATCAGTAGGTCTCATGAGTCAAACTAGTGTCTTGGAATAACATCTTGAGAAAATCTTATTTGTAGTCCTAGCACCAGGCCTTGAATATGAGGTTATGAAGTCTGGAATTTTGCATTCCATCATTATTAAATTGGCTATTAATGTTACATGTGATTATTCGACTAGTATAATATTCTTGTGAATATGAAAATGGGATTGAATTATTTATCATTTCCATATTATGACGAATTTTATGTTTAAAAGGATTTTGTTTTAGTCTTATACATTTCCCTAAATGTTTATTCTTATTTCTGAATGTTTACACTATAATGTTATCATTACTAAGCATTTGATGTCACCCCTTTCTATGTTTAATTTTTTCCACAATTTGAAGAAGTATATTATGATTGACCCGCAATTATAGTCTAAGATATATGAATGTTGTCAATAGAGACTATGTTGTTATTGATTATCATTTTATAATGTAACGTAAAACTTATGAATGTATCTAGTACTTCCATGGCTACTAAACTGATCAGTCATTCAGGATTTAATCTCTTTTGATCAAGCCAATGTTATAAAATAATGCACCGACTCTGGGTAACTGGGTTGGGGCATTACAATAAAAATTCCATTTTTAATTCCATTACTAAATATAAACAAAACAACCATTATTAACATAAATGATTATGAAATTTTTATAACGTTGTAAAAAGTAATATAAAAGGTATAATAAACTTGAAAAAGGTTCATAAGAAAGTATAAATTATATTTAGTATGATATTCAGGAGACTAAAGAATGAACTATTTATGTAAGACACGAGGTATGGGCCTTGGTCTATGTCTCCTATAAATGAGGCATATTTTGATTTATACATGACATTATTTATTACGGTGTATAAATACAATTAAATATTCGTTTCTTTCAAAGTGAATCTTTTTTCTATGTTTAGTTTTACTAAATGAAAAAGGGATTGTTTCTTTTTTTTAATCTATGTAGTGGGAACAACCTTTCCACAGCCGTGAGCATTATTGGATACATTCCTTCAAAAAAAGCTGTAATGTTTTTAAAAATAAAATAAATACCAAATTCTCTTTAACGTATTTTTGTATTGAAATGGGTTTGATAAAGGATTGATTTTTCCAGTACTTTTAAATGATATATTGTGATTTAAATGTGTAAATGTTATCATTCCTTTATGTTTGTTTTATGTGTTTTGAATATGCTATGGTTCTTGGGAATTCTTTATGTATATGTGTGGATTAATGATAATCCTAGGGAGGGTGATACGGAGATAGCTCTCCAATGCATTGGGTAACGTGGAAAAGGTAAACGGTAATGTTTCACCTAATATATATAAGGTATATACTATGATGGTTATTCCCAATGTGACTCCCTGCATGGCTATAAAAACTACAAAATAAGTATTTTATGGATTTCACAATTTAACTTTATAATTTACGATTTCCATTTATTATTCATAAATCTCTTAATCTAGTGTGGTATGTTAGTCATTGAATAGTCTAATTTCATTGAATTGTATGTATTGATGGAATAATGGTTTATTTCTTTATTCTATAATCCTCACTGAACATTTCATGGTATTCCCACATTTTTTTTGAAATGTTTTTCATAGAACATAATGATGAATAGGGTCATGGATGGGTTCATGGAAAAGTCATGTTGTCTAAAATATAGAACTAGAAATGAATATTTTTTCTAGATTTTTTATGAAAAAATGGATACTTGGTAGAAGTGTTTGGAAGATAATATTTCATATTTACGGTAATAGTTATGGCCTAATTCTTTAAAACAATAAACATAAAAAGACCCCCAATGTGAATTATTAACCTAATTCAAGATTATTTATTGTTTATGGCTGGGTCATTATACCATTATTAGGACAAAATCACATTAAAAAATATTTCATTGTTTATAACTCATATGGAATAATGTTTTTGGAATTTCATCACGTGTTACCATCAACTGATAGTGTCCACATCAATGAACAAAAGTAGAAAATGATATTTCTACTCATCACATTTTAATGAAATCGTCAACATATGAATCAAAATACTTATTATTGAACTTGATCTTTTTAGGTTCATAATAATCAATGTAGAGCCTATTTGATAAATATTTATTCTATAAAATAACTATTTTACCCAATGGTTTCCAACATGGATGAATGAATCCTTTGTCAATATTTTACTTAATCTACTTATTTAATTTATATAACTCAACATATTCCATTATATAAGGATTTATTGAAATTGGTGTATCACTAGGTTATAATAAAATTGAAATCTCAGCATCCAAATTTTGGGAATGATTAAGAAATTCATTACGATAAAAATAACAAACATCATAACATAATCATATATTCAATGTCAAATTTTCCTCAAACCATTCATGATAGGAACCCATTTTTATTAGGAATCAGGACACACATAATGGATGTAATTTAAAATAGTTGTTTTTAATTATCAATTCTACTATATATGGTCATTGGTAGGTTCATAAAATAAAATGTTACTTCCCTTTTTCAAAAATTAATTTCGACATGATGTAATGAAATGAAATAAAATCTAAAAAATTACAATTATTTCATCTCGAGTGCAAATAAAAAGATTTTCATGAATAAAATTACCACATACCTTAATTAGATTGAAATTAAACATTAGCGGTGATTATCATACCATTATATTTTTTTGCTGATAATTCAATATCTAATACTTGAGTATATAAATGAAAATTCCTTGGGACATTAACAGACAAAATGGAATTTATATAATTATTCTCAAAATAGATACTTGGATATTTGAGTGTACTTACTTCCACCTAAACTTCATTATTCTAATTTCTATACCTTGATAAAACCCAAATGGTTAGTCGAACCCTCATGAATCATTTTACCAAGAGATCAATGAAGAAAAATATTAATAAGATCTATAAAACATGACACTTCCTTCTTAATCTATGAAAACTTATGTTTAACCTAGGACATCCTCATATAACATAATATAGGGTGTTTTCAAATACATCAAGTTATCCATGGGGTTGTAACTAATGTTTTCTCATCCTATTATCTAATGGTTCCATAAAAAAATGTATACCAACTATATTGTCCTGTACTATTTAAACATAAATAATATATCTTACAGATGATTATTTTGCACATAAAATTTTTAGCCGCATTATAATCATTTTGGTTTACTATCATTGAAAACATATATAAAGAAAAATATTTTCATAAGATTTTTGAATCATTCCCCACATTATTCCTCATAACTATCAACCTTAATCGATAAATCATACATAAACCATTCTTAATAACCATGGGAAAAAAACATAATAAATGTTCTCCCTAAATTCACAATAAAATTAAAATTGAGAGATATTAATGAACACATAAGAAAAAAAAGAGAATATTGAAATATGGTATTGAAATTTTAAGACAATATACGATATTTCATACATCATATTCATGAGTCATGGTATAAATCATGGTAATACGGAATATAAGAAAATAATGGAATAAAATAACATAATCCAATATTGGATAACATTTACATAATAAATATATTTTTTATAAATGAAATATGCATTAAAAATCACTAACATAGTCAATAAAAACTACCAAGACTATAATAGTGGATTTAGTTCAATCCTCATTCCATCAAATCCTTCGTAAAGGATCAATATGAAGTCTATCTTAGTCGATAATTCCAACTACTTAATAAGTTTAAAACCCTATTATTGTCCTTACTATATCATTAAACACCCTTATTTACCCAATAATTTTGAGGGATATAAAATTTTTGTCTCACCCATTAGATAATAAAATTCAATTTACATGTGTTCTACAATATAATAAGACAATTAGCATATATAATAACCCATGTTATCGAAATGGGTTCCATTAAAATTTCAACATTTCATCACATAATATCCCAATGAACATAAATTTGATTCATAAAAATATCATCATAATAATCATATACCATCAAGACATTAAATTTTTATTGTATAGCTGTATAATTTCCCCATTAAGGAATAAGTAAACCAAAATGATATTATCAAAAATGAAATAGTTTTCAATGATACATATAATATTTCATGAGGAAAGAACAATTTTTCATTTTAAAATATGCTATATTAAAAACTGTCAAAAAATATTACGGAAACAAATTATTTGAATTTAATACTGGGATATTTTGATTTAATAATCAAAGGATTGGGATTATATGTAAACTTGAAATTTAGTTCATACCATGTAATTTCAATGAACATTCCATTTGCATTTTCATTAAAAACCAAGAGTACTTTATTTGAAAATAAAAGTAAGATCCTTTTATTTTTTTTAAATAAAACCTATTCAAAAATGAAATTAAAAACATATAGTATAATATATAAAATTTTCATGAATATTTTACAGATAATTAAAGGATGTGGAAATAAACTACTCTCTATAAAAGTGGAAATAATGACTATTTCACTATAACACTATTTCAAAATCATTTGAGGTACTAATGAGGGTAAAAGCATAGTAGAACATGAAAAACCCATTAATAATAATAGGATAAAAAATTTAAGATATTATTTATATATATATTATATAATTTCATTATCATAATCATAATTATACAAAATTTGAACAATTTCATTTTTCCAGGATATTTCTATATGAATGTCCCTACACTAATACTCTGATAATGGATCTATTATCTATAAAATGTTATTACCAATATAAATTTTCTATATATTCATTAATTTTATTTTTATAATCCTCTAAAAATGGTAGTTACATAATAATTATGTATATGTTCATTGAGATGGTAAGTCATACGTACACATGCAAACTATTTTCAATTACTAATGAAGCCATGAAATATATATATATATATATATATATATATCATTAAATAATAACTATTATATGTCAATGTAATATAATAACAATTCCATGAATTTTTTTTTAAATTATGCTGG
Organism: Viscum album; assembly: GCA_963277665.1. Classification (NCBI taxonomy): domain Eukaryota; kingdom Viridiplantae; phylum Streptophyta; class Magnoliopsida; order Santalales; family Viscaceae; genus Viscum; species Viscum album. Next base: position 2,112,356,841 of record OY728126.1, on the reverse strand, counting down.
ATTAGTTTAAGAGGAGATGATTTGACGGTGCCTGATTTCATGGTCTAGAGACCATGGAAAATAATTTTGATCATTTTTAGTTCATTTAAATAAATGTGTGACTGGTTTTTTTCTAACTTTTAAACTGATGCTTGGATAAAAAATTGGAGTGAACCATTGAACTTTGAATGGTGATATTCACATAGATTTTGACCTAACCATGACTGGGAAAGGTCGAGAGGAAGCATTATTTTTTTGGACGCTTTAAAGAAAAAGTTAAAAATAAAATTAAAAAATTTTAATTAATTTTTCATAATTTTAAAACCATTGTAGAGAAACGACATAAAACAGAATGAAACCGAAAAGGATGTATCATAAATTTAACAATGCGACGACTTCACAATTGAACGTAACTAAAATGATGTTTCGTGTTTCTTCCTTTAATGGTAGAGCAAACTATATAGGATTATTTCAACAATACTTCTTCCCAGATGCTCTAGTGGACAATGAAGAATTCCAAATACCACTGAATAATGGACCATGTAGAGATGAATGGAGAACACTAACTTCTTCCTCCCTTCAAATGGATCATCTCCAAAGAACTAGTGACTCGGGTAGGAGTCTACCTTGCATAATTAGAGTTTACCTATTCTTATTTATATAAACAAGAACACAGATCATCCCACGAATAAATTGATCCATGGATTTCATGTTTTTGAGGGAGGGTGGTTTTCGTATTTCTTTGCATTGGGATGATTTTGGTTAGAACATTAATCACTTTCCAAATGATTTAAAACCATAAAAGTGGAGTGGGGGCTGAAACGAACAAGGCCCAATCCCCTCCACCACATGTGTTCATTGTGGAAAAACCTCCATTTTCACAAAAAAAGAGTTTTTGAGGCTTTATAAGGGAATGTGGCGCCCCAAGGAGGCTAGGGGAGCATACAACGTGAAGAACGGACCACCAAAGATGACCCAGTGGTCCACAAAAGATGTTTTCGGCACGTCAGTTCCTACAGTAGCCATGGGTGGGTGGAGGAGTGCCACAATGTCACATCAAGGGAGACTTCATGGTCGTCTCGGTCTATGGTAGTAAAATAGGAGCCACCGGTAGTGGTCGATTAATGGAAGATGAGATGCGACCAATCATCCACTTCATGTATAGAGGCCAACACCGCATGGGACACGGTCCCTTGCTAGCATGCGGTCGTGCGATGGCATGCGAGACCACTAGGGGAGGCTAGATTTATCCAGTCATGGTTCAAAAAAGATGAACAACCCATTGGGAATCCAGACTACAGAGGCTGGACTGCTGTGTGGGCTAGGCCAGGGGGTGCGAACTGGGCTAAAACACAGCTTGGGCTTGGTTATGTTGGCCTGCTATTGCGAGCCTGGATGACGACATAACACCAGGCCAACGAGAAGTTGGGGCTGGGAATAGACGGGTCTTCCGGTTGCGGTCATGTCCAGTTGAGACTAGGTCACTGGGCCACCTAGTGGCTGAACCCCTGACCGAAATGGACTGTCCAATCCCCTATTTGGATTGGTTCGGTTCAGTCGATTCATGTAAGGAAATATGGGACCCACAGGTAGGGATGGTTCGGCCGGTCCGATTCGGTTGGACCAGGCCTAGACACAACTGATCCATGTTTACCAAAATGCCAATATCATTCAAACCTTACATCTTATTGTGGAGAAGATTACAGTGTTGGAATCCTCTCCATGACGTGGATATTTTTGAATCATGTAAAGCGGAGTTCATGGAAGATAGAATATGATGAATCCCCTGAGGATTGGTTTCTTCTTGAATCAAACGCACTATGTGCAGAGATCATATGGCTGACTGAGAGGCAAAAAAGCTAAACCACAGTGGGAAGCCTCACTATGTCCCCGGGTAGGCCTACGATGGATAGAATCTCTATGTGACCCAGTATACCCACATTACACATTTGGGATGAGAACCACATCAGTCAAAGTCTAGTGGTACACAGCTTGGTGTGACCTAGTAGACCCACGATGCAGAGCGACTATGTATGACCCAACAAACCCATGGTACTCATCATGGAGGAGTACCACAGTAGCCCAAGTTGTTCTGTGGAATGAATGATAGTCTTACCTATCTATTCTATATTATAACTAGTAACATGTTTCTTGCTTCATGATCATGATTCGTGGTTTTCTTCATTGATTTCTTTTTGGACGTTCCATGTTGGTTTGAGGTCCCTATGGGGTATTTTTTAATAACACATGCTGGGGATTTTCCTACATGTATTCTGTCTAGTGGAGAAGACTGATGAATTGGAAGAGGACTTATTGTCCTAGGACCATGTGGTTCCCAGTGAGTTCAATTAGGCAAGACATTCTTCTATGACTTCTAGATGTTACTGTATACTTACCCATCGGGTGTGGTTTTTAGTGGAGGACATTAAATCAATCTTGTACTTTCTCTTAATTCTCTATTCATTGGTTGGGTTTGTTTCTAGCCCATTGACATTCAGTTTCTCTTTTATGTTCTTTTGTTTCTTAGAATCATGTATGTTCTCTTTTAGGGGTTTCTCGGGACATGTTTGTATGTGCATCTATATAGGCACTCAGTAAAATTCCTCCCACATGTAGGTTAACTCCTTCGACACTAGTCGCCAACCCCTAGCCTACGAGATGCATAACTGGGGGATTCACAGCACGAGCCCCAGGGTAGGGGTTGGACACTTATATAACATAATAATAATATATTAAAATTTTCATAATTACCTTTTCATGAAAAAATTAAATATTAAAACACATTTCACTTCATGGAGTTTGTAGTCCACACATGCAAACTAGTGATGTTTTCATTTTCCTAAAGATTTAATGGTAAAAAGTTATATATGAAATTTTAAATTTTCATGAAATTTAATATCATATAAAAATTTTAGACATGTCATAACAAAATCAATGATTAATAGTGATTTAAAATGTAATGTATCACTTTTTGGAGGTGGTAATTCAAACTTATCCAAAACTAAAGCGGTAAAAACCAATTTTATTGAAATGAGTGTGAATGAATGAGATAACATAGTTAAAACAAAATATTATTTTATTTATGATACTAAATATGAATTTTAATATTTAATAGCACATTTTTATATGAGCCATAATAAAAAATAAATTAAAAGGGGTCTGGTATGATAATTACACCGTCTTTGATATTCCTCATTTCTATCACCTCTTAAGGACCCGTGAAATTTTATTTTATGATGAAAAACATCTCTACCTCATGGATATGAATTAAAAAATATAAATTTTCATTTTTTGGTCTTTACATATATCTCATTGTGGTGAAAAACATAAAGTAGGTTTTTCTGTTTATAAAATGGGGAGAGGAAAAACTTAAAATATATTAACTGATTACAATATATTAATTGAATAATGATTAAAAATTATCCCTAATTTATATATAATTTTAGGTGGTATATGAAGAAGTCTAAACATGTAAACCCTTTGGGATTTAGATATTTTTAGTAAGAAAAAATACCCTTATTTATTTGTTTTACCCTCGGTAATCTCGTTTTATTCTTAATCATGGTATTGAATTTTCACTATTTTTCATATTCATTGTGATAAAAATATGAGTTAAAATTACTAAATATTATTAATTATCCTAATTATATACATTTAATCCATTTCATCAAATTAAGTTTAGAGATTTTAAATAATTTATTTGTATATATAACTCAGTAAACATAATGAAAAGAAACTTTTCTAAGAAAACAATTTCCCAAGTATAAAGAGTTTTTGTGGTGATTTAAATCATAAAATTGATTCCAAAAAATGTAATTGGATAATTATAAATTTAATGGTATTTGTTTTAAATATTAATGTTTTTTAAAAAATACTTGTTAATTTAATGAATCTAATATAAACAATTCAATAAAAATATATGTTTTCAATCCTTAATTAATAACCATATTTTTTAGATAATTCCCATTATTTCACTCTATGATAATTATCAAATGTTTATATTAATTTTATTTTTTGAAATAACTTTTTCAAAAGCTAATAAAATTATAAAACTATTTCCATAATAAATTCAATGAAATATATTTTGTGGGAGAAATGTATTTTTAACCTTATAATGTATTTATAGAAATAGGGGTATTTATTTATTAATATATTCTCATTATCTAAAAAAACTAAAAATATTATTTAAAATGTAGTAATTCTAATTAAAATATCAAATTTAATGTCATGGTTTTAATTGGATATGATATTTTAATTCATTTAGTCTAATATCGTCATGTATCACCAGATATCGAGGAAATTATATTTATCAGAATATAAATATATTATAATATCATAGGTGCCTACAAATGTTTTGATTAAATATCCCAAAAACATTAATCAATTTGATTTTTTTAAAAAAATTTCTAAATAAGTTGATATAAAAAGGTGAAAATAATTCTAATTAGAAACCCATCAGAATGGAAAATTTTATTTATCATGACGAAGATAGCTCTGCAGAATGTGAAGAAGATGATGCAACAAATTTTAATAAAAATGTGTGTTCATAGCTATTTAATATACTCAAAGATATAATGTTTGTGACTTTGAGAAATAATTAATTTTAGGATGGGTTGATCTATAGGTATAACATGAATCATCTCATATGAAATATGATTATTGGATATTTACGAATAAGAAAGAAAATACAACAACATGTGAATCCAGCTGTGCATGCATGAAATGTAATAATAAAATAAATAACAAAACTCATTTTAATAGAAAAATATTGGATCATAAATATTACAGATAAAAATATCAATGAAATATGTGTAATAATTTCAAATCTAGAAGAAGAATTTATGAATTACAATCTGAGGTTTGAAGACCAAGATTGATTTTGGAAACCTCATATGATACCAATGATTTAAAATCAATAATCATCAAGTAAAAAAAATAATTGATAAATAATAATTTTTACATATTACACATATTGAATTTCTCAATGATAAAGTAAAATTTGTGTTCAAGAATGTTGAAGAGAATAAGGGATATTTTTTTTCAAAACCACAATAACAAAATCCCTAAAAAATATGTATCCTCAGAAAATGGGATAGAGAATTATATATGTGTTAATGGAAAAATGTAATACATCATGTGTTAGATTTCATTACATAATAATATTGGAATATCTTATCATGTGTCTTTTATTGTTATAACAATATTTGGGTAGAAAATCCTTTAAAAAATAATAGAGTAATTTCTAATAACAATATTTCATTTAAAGAACAATATGTTTTTAAAGTCATTAGGAATATTTATAAAATCATTTCATCAATAATTCAACAAGTCCCATATACAATTCCTCAATGTGGGATAATTTAATGTTGGGAACCTTTATAAAAAATAAAGAAGGAACAAAATAGTTTTTAAATTTTTCAATAAGAAGATTTTTTATGGATCCAACAAAAGTGGAGGAAAATTAATCACCAACATTGGTAAGTAGTTGTTGTATAGAAATATTAATTATTGATGAGATTTCCTAAATGGGATCATATAATTACATCTTGTTTATTTTGGTTTGAATATTTACATCACATATAACTACCTATTATAATCACATTGTAAATTTCAATCAAAATAAAAAGAGTATCATTCACTTCAAGAATGATGATCATCATATTTATTTAATCATGAAATTGCACAACAAGTGGAAAATATCTCATACAGAATGATGTTCTATTTGTTGAAGGGATATATCATAATCATATCATCATTATCAAAATAAGTTACCTAATGAATTATGTGGAGTTGAACGAAAATTCATATGTAAAAAAATTAATGACTATTCAATTATTATTTTTGGAAGAATAACAATAATAAAAACTGAAACTATTAATATAGGAATAATTTTATGTTATAGCTAAATATAATCCCGACATTATATTATTTATTAATCACATCCATTATATCTAAACATATTTGGTTTGGTTGACAATGATTATTGAAGCATGTGATATTATATATCCCACAGATAATGACACTTATATTTTTATTTCAACTCAAAAAAGCGTAATTATGTAGAAATCATAAAATTAAATGAATTTGGAGGCATCAAGGTTTTTTGAACCTATTTACATATCTGTTTTTGTGCTGATCTAATCCCAATTGAGGTTTAATGAATGGTAATATGTGTTTCTAACTTATAATTATAGTAATATTCAATTGTTTATGCTTAAAAAAATTATACATGTGTGGACATATTTGTTACTCTATGTCATAGAAGAGTTGAAATGATCCTTCATGCGATGATTTGTTAATTGCAAAATTTCAGTGGAACTGATCTTAAAAATTTTCATGTTAAATATTATCATTCAAAAAAATTAATTCAACAACATTTATCATCTGTTAAAACACCATATTACATTGTTTAAAAATAAGTATGATATCACATAATTAGAAACATGGCCATGAAAATGACAATTTAGTGGCCACTTCTAGAAGGATATAGGAAAGAAGTTGTTCTTCCTAAAGTATTCATATCTAATATAGATTTGTTATGTGAAAATAAAGGGATATATCAATAAAAAATATGGTATGAAAGAATATATAAAATAACATTCTTCTAGAATTATGATGAAACTATTTTTCATAAATAAAGAGATGTAATTAATTTTTAAAAAAAATTGATGAATACATATTTCTCGGATACTGATCAAAGAATAAATCATGGAAGTGTTACAATATGTGATCTAAAAATATAAATGGGAGATATTAAATTATAGTGGTTGAAAATGGGAAATTAATTGTATCACATTATATTATTACACATGAAAAGAAACTAATTGTTGAATCTATAGGTGATTATGAATCACAAAATGTAGTGGTAGTTGCATTGAATAATGAGAATTGTAATGAAGCCTCAGATTTTAAGAGAAATTGAATATACGTGAAACATTGTGAACCAGGGGTTACATCCCATGGTTCTGGAAAGTTATTAGAAAAAATGACCCATGCAAGGGAGACGACGAGAGATAGTTTAAAAACATGGTACAAACAAAGACATTAAGAAATAAAATTTTCAATTAATAGTCACAACCTTTTATTTTTTAAACCCCCTCTTTAAGAGTCGCCTTGACCTTTCAGATGTCTTCCTAACATCTAATAATTCAAGGCCTACCAATTTTCATTAAGATCATTTGATAATACTTCCTTATGAGTTTCATTATCCCTTGAAAGATCTTGATTCAAGACGTTATCTTGATTTTCACCATTATTCAAAATATCCATGCCACATTCCATAATAGGCATAACACCTGAGGATTATCATCTAAAATATCCTTTTATATTTCCAAATTCATCACAGAAAACAACATTTCTAATGGATCTATTAATAATTTCATCCCAACTAAGTGTTTTTCCCCGTACCTATTGCACCAGAGATTGTTGCCTCTCTACTTTTTTATCAAGACATGATTTTTCCTTAGAGCTAGGATTTATCTATGAGATATGTCAATAATTCAAGGGGGGAAAATTCATTTTAAGTTTTCTCTGTTATATCATTGACAGTAGACTAATTCATTAAAGTAATGGAATTCTCATTGGAGTCTTCCTCCCAAGTCTTATCCCTAGAATTATTTCCATCATGGGATTGTATTCTGTGTGAATCATTTCCCACATTTGAGGTGTCAGGATTTTTTCCATGGTAAGGCTATAAAGAACTCCCCACAAGCTTCAACTATTTTTTTGAACATTTTGACAATTTGAAACGTTATTCCCCACTAACCTGATGAAAATGAATAATATTAGGATGGATTAATAATCAAAATAAACTTCTATACTCTTATAATTTACCACCAAAGTGGAAAAATCATATATATTGTTTATCATATCCACATTCACGAAGAGTCTAGCGAAATAAATAAATTATCCATTAATAATATTTCATTCAATCTTCACAGGTAGGCCAATGTAGTAAATTAAGTCATCCAAAATTAAAGGATGCCAAAGAACCCAACTAAGATAATAGATTCTCAACCATATCTTTTAATTTGAATGATTATTTCATTATAGGTTAAATTTAGACTCCAAAGTAGACAATTTAAAACCTCAGGATTCAGATATAAGAAACCATCACTCTATGACATCATTCTATCTAATTTAGTTGAAAACATATGGTGGAAGTAGCCTCTGTCGATGGGGTCAATCATGTAATTTTGGTTTCTCCAAATCTGAGAAATCATGGATTTTATCACATCTGTTTTAATCGGACTATCTATTCTAGAAAGAATTAAGAACACAATTTGTGAGAACAGTCAAGATTCAATTCTATCTTTAACAGTCACACAATCTGCAATGATGGATATTCTTCCACCAATAGGTTTAGAAACCTAGGATTCATGAGCATCCTGAGATAATACATTACAGTAGTGAGATGTAAATTTTGAGAGGGATTCAGAAAAATGATACACCTTTTCTCATTAAATGTTATTAGGATGATGTCTTATGGTCATAGGGACACTCATTTCACATCAGAACTGCAACACGCACGACCGGAGCCTACGATAGGTCCAAGTCCCAAAGATCATCATAGTATGGATCATCTCATCCAACACTCATGAAAGTGGTCGCAACAATATGGTTTGGACAATATCGTACAACCATCATGATGTCGGAACCCCGATCCAGTGACATGACTGTTGTCTGTAGGCTCTAATCAATACTGGTATGTAGAAAAACAGTAGATCTAAAATCTGATCAACTTCGATAGGCTATCCATCATCCTTCCTAGAAAAAGATTCTGGATCAGTACTATTAGGGTTTCCCATGTAGCCTCCAATCACTCCACCATAACAACAAATCTTTTTTTGAATGCACATATTGAAGAAGGAAAACTTATTCAGAATAATGAATGCATGGTTCTCAAGGGACATTCCAAGATTAGAGGAATTGACATTGATGATACATTTTGACTTCAAAAAGAATTTAAACTATTAATATTTTCTTTTCCATTGTTTTTATAAATGGTTTTACTTTAATTAAAATGGATTTGAATTTATATTTCATGAATGGTGTCCATGAATTGGATGATTATATTGACAAACCAGATGGGTATATCATTGATGAAGTTGAATGTAATGTTTTTTTAATGGAATAAGGATTTATATAGCCTCATACAAGTACTAAAAGAGTTGTATTTTATAATAGAAAAGTGTCTAAAAAGTCATCATTCCAATAATGATGGAGTTGATAAAAACTTGTATATCAATAATTTTAATGATCATTAACTTATGATTCATTTATATGATGAAAATATAATTTCTTGAAGTTGAGATGAAAACTAATGAAACCAAATTTCAAAACACATGTGTTGAGAATAAGAGATGTTTAATTTATGTGGACTATCATGTATCCTTAGGTTGAATGTTATTTAATGTTTTGGAGGAATATGTTTTTGAAAAAAAAATATTTTAAATTTGTTTCTTATAAGATTACTTATAGAGGAATTGAGGCCAATGGGAACTCTCGTAGAGACAATACTGAAATTATTGAAATATGAGTAGGGAAACGTGGTTGAGGTTACCATTTTTCATTAATTATTGGGAGTTAGTTCCATTTTATTTGTACTCAACAAAATTGTTTTTATACTTTTTAATATGATCATTTTTAGAGTGATTCAAATGAATTCAACATGAATACTATTAAAAGGATACTTTGATATATCAATTATACAATGGAAATGAGATTTTATAACATAATTATTCGCAATGGAACTTGTTGGGATTTACGGATTTGGGGTGTGATGGATTGGAAGATGATAAAAACAGACATCATGTGTTCTATTTTATCATGGATTGTCATGTGAATCATTGAAATGAAATAATCTGGAATGTATGTACATAATCACTATGAAGGCTAAGTACATTTATTATATTTTATATAATAACCAATTATTATAGATGAAAGATAAATAAGGTGTTTTGGGTGTTAAAATGATATATCCTAATCCAATTATGTTTGATAACTCTAGTATTCACAATCTCATCAAAAATAATATAAATAATTAATGTACCTATCAAAAAAAGATCTAATATCACTTTATATGAAATAATAATGATAAAGGAATTATGGTTTTCGAGTATGTGTCATCTATAGACCATGTTTCCAATGTTATGTAAAAGGATCATCACAAAGTGTTGTTTTCGAATCATCATTTGGCTCATGGAGTCCAACCATATCAATAAAATTATATGATACTATGATGGAACCCCATACCCCTTAGTTTCATTCATGATCATGTTATGTTTTACCCCCTCAATATTTTGATTTCAAACTCTATTTTTGTATATTTCAATGATTTTGTATATTTGGATTCATTTCCAAATGGGTAGATATGTAAAGGCGTGGTTAGAAGGGGTAAAATTATGTCAAAGGGGGATATTAATTCATTGAAAATTCATGGTGGAAATGATATTATTGTAATGTATGTAGTCAGGAAAAAAATTATAACAATTTTTTTTCTAACTATTACAACATATCACCGGATTATGGAATTGAGGATTAGTGACTTATTGATTTTGATATTCAAAGTGGTGTTTTCAAAAAAAAAAGAATTGAGAAAAACATGGAGTGTCTAGAGTACTTTGAACAAATACCAAGGGTGAATTTTTTTTTCCAAAAATCCTTTGAATGTTTATATGGGTTTTATATGTTTTCATGTTGAATAATATTAAACATGTATATGATTTTTATCTCATACAGAGAGCATACACTATAGTTTGTTCTCTATGTCATAGAATGTGGGTAATTTGAGGAGGCATCATGGTAGGGGGCATTAAACCATTAACACTCCATAGTTTCCCTGATTTAAGTAAAATGTTTTCTGGTACAATAGAAATTCATGACTATCCCACTAAATTATAGCAACCATGAAGCCTCCAAACAACTGAACTACCAACCTATGATTCCATATAACTGAGCAGTTTTGAAATGATATTCATGTGACAACCGATGTCTATGTTTTCAAAATCATATTTGAAGGAAGTCCATGATTCATGTTAGTTTTTATGTTTGGTCATTGTACACTCACCTTTGGGGTGTAATTGGTGGATGTTGGTGAGAACTGCCCCCAATTTAAACCCATCTAGATGATGAAGGGATTCATATTCTTATCTACATTAGATTTTCTAGAGGTAATATTGACATGGGAATAAAGAGAATTTCTCCACATAGTATCACAATACAACATTGGGAAAGTGACTATTTAGTACATTCTAGACACACTAGATATTTTTATTATTTTATACTCCAGAGAAATGGCTATGCTATAATGCCTTTGGATGAAAAAGTTTATGTGCCGCAGTTATGCCATGCTTCATAGAGGATATGAATTAAAAATGATTAGAGAGTTTAAAATTCACTAAACGTGATGATGTCACTCTATATAGATTTTGTTGTGACACAATCATTTTTTTATGACCAACTAGTAGAGGTGATAGTGTCTTAGATCATGTGTGGGATAATGGATGAGTTACTACTTCGGGTGAAGTGGATCTGGTCATTAGAAAGTCTTAACCACTAGTTTTGTTGTCCAAACCGTATGTAGAAGAGATGAATTCTTGTATTCTATATAGTTATGGTTTCCACAACGTAGTATATTAAAAAAAATTACAGTAAAATGAATTATTTAGGACCGTGATATGGTTATATAATTTTAGTTTGTTGGATTTTTTTAATAAAATGAATGAAATAGAGTTACAGCTTGAATATATTGATGGTCAATCAGTATAAAATGGTTTGTGATTACCCCCATAGTCATTGTGGATATTTGAGACATTCCATGAGCAATAAAATACAATCATAACTACTATAAATAAATAATGGATATGTATTCATGATTTGTTATAGTAAGTGAGATATGGGGAGAAACAAGGAGATTTTGGTGGAATAATTTCAAAGGTTTATTTAAAATATCATTTAAAATACTAATGTTTAAGGACTGTTTTATTCCTATAGTAATATTTCCACTAGAAGTAACAGTTTTTCATTTTTATGAGAAAAATTATATTAGTTTTTTATCCATATCATCATCTTCATGTGATTTAATAAATATTCAGAATATAGAACATTTGAATTATTTTTTTAAGGAGGGTAGTATATTATCCATTTTTCATTATAGTGAACTAGGAGTTTCAATGAGGAAATAAAAAATTATATATGTAATTATGTGGGAATTTTTTAATTTTTTTCACATACATAATGTATTTCCTGCTCCATTGATTATACATGAACCAGTGAACCATGAAAAATCCATATGTTATATCGTTTTTTCATTCCTCATTGTGAGTAATGTGGGGAAATTGATGTGTTCTTCAAGGATATAGAATATTATCCTCATATAATAAGGATTTTTTTTAAATATATATACTATAACTCACCCTCTCTATCATGGAATAATCCTCAATAATGGTCTAAGACATCTTCACCTCAAAAATCAACCTATACATGTGTTAGTTATTCCACCAAAAGTTATCTTCCAAAAAATTATTAAATATTTATATACTACTTTCTACAAATATGATGGTCTCTTAAAATAAGGATTAAATAGTTTGTGAAATTAATTATCTCCATTACATATTTCAAAAACTAAATCCTCACCTTATTTAAAATATGTTACTTTTTATTCAAGTAGTATAATATTTTTGTTCTCTTTAATAATCCATTAGAAGAATTATAATATGAAAACATCAGTGTTTATTTATAACAGAATCATAACCCTATATTCTTTTCCCTCTAATTAGTTCATATTAGTTTTACCTTAATGCATTATTCCCCATCATACTAAAATTATATGGTTTCTATACATCATAATAATAAAAAAATATTTCATTTTATCTTTTAGTTTTTAATCTACATAGGATATTGCATAATAAAACCTAAAAAAATTATTTATTCCTAATACTAACCTCATTTCTTTAATTATAAAATTGACATAAACAAAGAACGTCTTCTTCTGTTCATCAATAATTAACCTTCTCATTAACTTTAAATATTTTCACTATTTCAGTCACATTTCTACTTTACTTTTGTGTGAAATATTTTTCCAATGTTTTATTGATACTTAATTGGTATTTTTAAATCAAAAATAAATAATTATGTATGCGATCATTTGGAATTAACACCAATATTTCGAAATAATTGTAAAATCAGTCTGTAAATATTTTTAAAACAACTTTTTTTAACCTTTGATGTTCCATATCCATTACTCATCCTCTAAATAACATTAGTGTCCTTATTCATTATCAATTTGTATGAATCCACATAGATAAAAAAATTATATTTATGACTATGATAAGAACATATTTTTTATGACTTATTCTACTAATTTTTTTATTTTTTGGCCATGCTATAGAAAATTAAACCAATAAGTAGATTGAGATAAAGAAGGTTATACCAATGTAAATTTTCACCACCAAATGAACCTTTTTAATTATTTTTAAAAATAAAAATCACATCCTCCTCGAGATTAAAATTGATAAGGAACATTAAATAAATAAATTTAAAATGGTTTACCTCTGTTGTTCTACATCCCAAAATTATTTTTTCATTAAATTATAAATATACAAAAAAAATTCTAATATATTGCAATGCCTCATTGTTTTCTATACAATACATTGGAATATTTTAAATAATTTTTTTAGAATATGGAGATGACTCATTGGGAAATTCATAAACCCACGTTACGTCAATGTCGATATAATAATGATATTTACTATAATATATCATGTTTATGATTTTTTTAAAAAAAAATGGAATATCACCATTAGAGATCCTAATAAGGGAAAACTGAGACACCCCTAAATTCCATTTTGTGTGTTTAACATTTTTGTGACATAAGTTTGGTCATCATTTAATATTTCAGTACTGTGAAGTCACTTTCCATTTTTAGTCAACATAAAGAAATAAAATAAATTTACTTATTTTTATCTATTTAAAGCATAAAACTAGAAGATGGTCCATTTGTTGCACCATTAATGAAATATATTTGTTGAAATACATAACCCTATAGATTGGTGTATATAATCTATTAGGAGATATTATTGGAGTGAACTATGAGATTTTTCAGATAAATAATGAGTATAACATAATCAAGAATGACCACTCCAAAAAGTTAATTTCCATAATTTATTGATTCGATACGATGTAGGGGGTATGAATTTAATTTTTATTCCCTCATCATTAATTTATCATAAGATGATAAATTATTATTTAATAGATTAATTCATAGATAATTTTTATGATTTTTTCATCAATTATTTCTATTCATAGAATTATGAATTTATAATCCTTTGAGGCCAAATTATTTCTTATGTTTCCATTAAAAATGATGGAAAATCCAAACATAACCAATATCAATTTCTCTGTTTTATGTTTTATTTTTTTGAATAAATAATACATCTATCATTCACCAACAATATTTCATTGGGGTGTTGCATCGACTGATTTTAGAAACCTGTTTGATAAAACATTTTTTTTCTGTATCATTGGATCATTTATAAGGGATTATCTATAAATCACGAACATTATGAAGTCCTTGTTGTAATTACGGGTTGATGGAATCCATTTAATTTTGTTCATGTTTTCCCAGAGGAACATGGGGCGTAATGTTCATTTTTTGAGAATGGGGTGGCCAGAATCTAATGTGTAGTCACTCAATGATGATGTTAAACTCATTTATGGGAGTTATAGGATAAAATCTTAGAGGATTAATAGGTGATTGCCATGGTGGATATCATGTTTCATGAATATTTATTATTATTATTTGAAATTACAATGAAAATAAATTCTAGTTCTGATGAAAACATTCCATGTGTACCCCATCATGTAGATGATAGTGGTTAAAAGGAGTTGAAATATCACAAAACCATGTACATGGTCTACACACTATCTAACTTCTATACAAGAATCACAGTGTGTATTATATAGGTTACATAGGAAAATACACATGAAGAGTACCTAGACATATGAGGAGTACACAGAGTAAAGAATAATACATGGTCGTGTGTAAAATATGTTCAAATTGTATGAATGTATATAGAGTCACATATTGTCTATCCCCATTACATTTAAAGTACTATTTTAGGGGCAGTTATATCCCTAGATCCCCTCAGTATATTTTCATTTTTTATTGGGTGTATTGCCTATTTATTATTTTATTATATGTGAGTTCCCATTTACTTGATCGATATTCATAAGTTCTCCCAAAATATAGTTGAGTGTAAAATATATTCATGTGCACTAGATATAAGATCCCATTATAGGATTAGAGCAGGTATCCCAGTATGATTCCAGTGGAATATCAACATTCCCAATGTCCCTCCAAGGATGGGTTTGGTACTCGTATACCACATCTAGGATGGGTATCCCTGGTCTTAGAATTTCATACTAGATAGGGTAAAGAATGCCCAGAAATCCCAATGTTTTATCACTTACATTTTTTATTAAAATATTCTTTTTCCATTTCTTATTCAATAATGGCATGGCCTAATAGGTAAGATCCCTCAAATGAGTTCCATAATTATAGAGAGGCATGATGATTGGGTTCTTTTTGATTAATTTTACCTTGTATTCTCAATTAAAAACTCTATGTTGGCAATGAGGAAAAACATCATAGTGAGACATATATTATTTCGTTGAGAATATCATGGTTATTTTGGGTTTTCATCCCTATTTAGTTACTTATAATTTCATAATTTGTTAATTCATTATATTTTTTTCACAGTGTCCTGTTAGTTTTTTGTATTTACATCCGTGATAAGGATTTTCTAGAAAATCTCATTTACATTACATATGATATGACATTCAACGGATTCTTACGTGGACCATGAGAAGGTGGATCCTATTTGGGTTTGGTAGACCACATATGGATCTATGTGATATACTTTGGTAGTAATCCTATTTTTGTTTTTTGGTTGGGATCAATTGCATTTTTTTCTTGACTTTTTTCGACTACTTTTCTATATGATGTTAGCATAATTTTATGTGGGAGAATATTTTTTCCATGTATTTAGAGGAATATTTTTTTTACATAATACTCATGTGTGGATATTTGTGGCAGTGTAAATGTGATTTTGGAAAATACCTCCCATGCGTGTGTTATATCTAATATCTTCTAGTCGCTATCTCATTAGCTATTGGAGTAAGGATGGGGAGTCACTCATTTTTTACTATAGGTTAGAAGGTTCTATGTTGGTTAGTGTATGGCATGAAATTATCAAAGTAAGGTTAAGATATCAAAATATTGTTTCTTAGTTATATTCATGTTATATGATAGTTTTGGGAAGTAGGGAAATAGTATCAAAATTTCTCTAGTTGATATCTAAGACCAAAGAACCCAGTAATGGTGAAGTAACAAATGTATCCATTCACCCTGACCCTAACAACATATATGTTTACTCTCTATATATAGTCAGCTGTTTTAGGGAATGTTTTTACACACAAAATATAAGAATTAGTTTTCATTTCCATTTACATCTTGAGGGAGCTCTTGAGTTATTATTTCTTAGTCATTATGTGTCTTTTCTATTGAAGGATACCTCAATATTATAGTTAGGTTGGGTTCCTCTACAAGATCAAAATGTTAATCCATATATAGAAAATGATTCAGTGTTGGGACCATTGATTGAGGTAGTTTATCTAAGTGGATTTAGAATAGTACCTACGTACATTGAGAAGTCAATATTACTAACAGTACTATAGAATGATTTATATAAGGTGATTGTGTACCATGGGTTATAGAGGCAGAGACTGCTTATGAATTTGGGTGAGCTTCACACATAGACACTAGAGGACTTACTCGAGGTGGTAGAGTGGGGTTTTTTTCATTTCTATAACCCATCCTAATCAGATGTAGGTCTAAGTGGTGAGCCTTATACATATCCCAAAAGGGTTATGGTGGTGCCTAATGATGCGTAAACACAATTAGGTGACTCTCAATTAGATATAGTTTGATCACGTTATTAAATAGTGATGTTACATTGTAAATTTTTTGAATGTGTGTATCTAAGAGATTTTTCATCTTCTGAAGGAAAACCCAAGGGTCACAGTGTACATTTTTTGGTTCACCACCCTCTCTGATAATTTCATGGATATTTTTTGTGATTGATAAATCTGGTCACAGTTCTCTTTTAAAGTCCTTCATTGATATATAAATTATGTAGTGGTATAATTTTATATCTATTCATATGCATGGGTTATACGGAGATCAATAGTTTTGAAGAGATTTTAGTGGATAAATCACTGACATTGGGATCTAGAAGTGGACAACCTAAAGATCAAACCTCAATAGGTAACAATCAATGTGAATCATAGGGAACAAGGAATGTGATGTGGTTTAAAAGGACATATTTACAATGAGAATCAATAATTTAGGTCCCTTCAATGATATTTCAATTTTATGAGGTGGATTTTATTCAACTACTATGATTTATAGGATCATATCATATGGGATTTCCAAAAACACGATATAGTAGATAGAGATACTATAGATGTGCCAGAAAGGGAGTGGTAGTGGATTTATTTGGGAGATTCTCAAGGTGGTGGACATAGAAGTGTATCATGTAGAGATATGAGGTGTGGCCAATATTATTATATGTTTCCATTGGTACAATGAATATGAGGTCAATACTAGTCTTAGGGAGTTTGTGGTTTGGGATGGGGAAAACTGAATACAATGGACACTGATAAACCAGAGGCTCTAGATATTGGCTGAAGTATGATTTATGTATTTTTTAATTTAGATATAGTTATGATAGAAAGATATGTATGATAAAAAAATTCCCCATATCTATATCAGTAAATTTAGATTATAATTTAGGATGTATTTTGTCATTTTTTGATTAGGAAATATCGTTGATGGTGATTTAGTGCTCACACACTTCCACTAATAGTGTGACCACACTCTTGGGGGAGAGAGATTCACATAGAATCACTCCGTAGTCACGTTGAATCCTTATGATTTTATCATAGGTATGTATTTTTTATATGAGTTCAATTAATATATTTTCTATTTTAGTTGGATGGTGCGATGTATCAGGGTTGATTGGGCTATATTATACTTTACTAGCGGGAAGGAATACAAAGAATACTAGAATGGTTTCATGTGGGAGAGTATACAACTAATTAAGGATATTTTGTCTATTATATCCTCTATATAATCAAAATTTACGATTTTTTAGTATAATATAATGGATTATGAGTATAAGGATGTATTTCTATGAAATGATTCATTTTTACCTCCATATTTACTGATCAACTTATTTCTACGTTTTCACTGCACTAATTTTCCAATATGTGTATCTGCATTTCAGATATCCCTAATAGAGATATGAGGGAAGACTGTTTAATTAGTGTATCTTCAGAATAATTACTTTATTTGACCAACTTAAACCACCATTTAATCCTTCGTGTTTTTTCACAGAAGGTGAATGGGAACATGATGAAATTTTTGAATTATCATCCCATGCACTTGGTTACTATAAAGAATAATCATTCACTAAAAATAATCAATGAACACTTGGACCAGCTAACTGATGAATGGTTTTTGATAAAAATTAAACTTAATTCAGGATACCAAAAACATTGAGATCGAGATGAGAATATACAAATGATGGAATTTTTATTATTCAACTATCACTATGATTACAAGGTGATTCCCATTAGCATGTTGAATTACCTATCTGTGTTCGTGGAACTTATGAACAATTTCTTTCTTCCCTGAATGGACTAGTTCTTCATTGTCTTCATATATGTTATCTTTGTGTACTCTGCATCAAAGGAGGAGCACATTAGGTTTTTGAGGATGGTACTTGAAATATGTTTAGAGAACCATCATTTTATAGAGGTTTAGAATTGTTAATTCCATATTTGAGATATACATTTTATGTGATATGTCATCTCTTAGGGGGTTATTAAAGTGGTCCCAATAATAATTAATTAATTTATAGAAATTAATCCATACAGGTCCATTCAGGATGTACATATTTTCATTATGTGGGTTGGATATTATCATAGGGTCATTGTCAATTTATTTAGGATCAAGAATCCTATGGATTTCTTGACCTAAAAGAGGCAACCATTTTTATATATAGAAAAGTATTTTTAATCATTCCATGAGCTGGAGTAGAGGTTACCTGGTTCTCCCATTATGTGAAAACTAGATGAGAGAGTTTCAAATGCAATGTTTTTTAGTGCCTCCGCAAATACTCTAGGATTCATCAAAACTTAAGGGATGGTTGTGATTCCTTATAGGTCTATGGAAATGAGATTTCGTGATCATAAATGTGTGGACAATGATTTCAAGATAGATGTAGTATCTCTTTCACTATGGTCATATCTAGGATACCTAATCAATGATACATTCATTTTCTATTCATACCATATGAGAATTTTTATACCTTCTATTACAAATATCTCAACATGATATAAAAAATATGGTTTGATTCCCTATAGAAATATTCAACTATGGTAGTCTATACACCGATAAGAGGAAATGTGGTTGAATATGTTTTTTCATTAAATACTATTCTTAGTTTTTGCGGGAGGTTTTAGAGTGGTGGGCCTCATTTAAATTCTTCACTATGGACAATGGTAGAGTAGAATACCTCTAATAATTTTTTTTACCCTTTTGATTATTATGATATTCAGAGAGGAATAGTTTGGAGATATAGATGATGAGCTTTTGAATGATCAGATATCCCAAATACAAGAGTCTAATGTATTCTTTGAATATGGTGTGCATATCATCCCATACTATGGATTTTTTCTTGTACCAATCACACTATGGAGGGAGGTTATCAGTTACATCCACACATCCTTCTTAGAAGTACTTAAAGCAGTGGTGAAGATGTACCAGGGCCTTTAATGACTGTTTTGGAGTGTAGATAATATTAAAAAAGTGTCAATGTTTATATCTGAATTCCATAATAAAAAATAAGTGAATTTTGAGCACTAGGCTCCATCATATTTGTCCTAGGACTTTAGTGTGCCAATTTTCTAATGGAATAGTATCTATCGGGATTTATTTAAGGTACTTTTTCAGTCATTGATATGGCATGATATAAAATGTATGAATGTTGAAAAACTCACCAGGTCAAACCATTTCATAGTATTCTATGTGTCGAGTTTGGAGGAGTGTTTTTTATGCCTAAACATACAGGAAATAGTATGTCTTTATATAGTTCCATTGATTAAAATTTCTAGTAGTGATGCAAAATTGTAAAATTTATTTTAGAGAGGATTGCATAAACATTGTAATATTCTATAGTAGATGATTAAAATGCTAAATACTGAGAAGGACAACTAGATATAGAAGGAAATTTATGTTCTGGGGGACAATATAGAAGATTTTATATAGGATTTTAGTTATATATAGGAGGATATTTCACCAAAGTTAGTTTATTCATGTAACTACATTTTTCCATTCCACCATTGGTAGGTTATAAATTGAGGCCACTTATGGGTGAATCTACCTGAAAATGTTTTGAAAGATAGAGCTAGGGTACATATTGACTATAATGGAATAGATGGTTTCCTTGATGATTGATATGTAATTGAAAATCTTGGAATGGATGATGGATTCCCTGAGACATTAGTTGTTTTATGTGGATTGATAAATGATTCCTTTGGTGTGTGAAATGGAAGACTATGTTTTCATGACTCCCTCACCCTAGATTATAATGTTGATATTGTTTAATGGTTTTAATATATCATTGAGGTTTATTTTACATTTAGATATATGATGTGATTTTATAAATGAGAGTACCACTATGATTTACCACCTTCGATAGAATAAGTTAATGAAATTTTACACATGTTACAACTGATGAGACAAAAAAATGAAACATCACATGTAATTAAATGTTAGGATATGGTATGTGGGGATGGTTCTACCTTTTCATTGTAACAAATAATAATTGAGGATCAATCTGACAATATCCTTCAACATAATGTGGTTCCCCTTGAATTAATTCATTGGTGTCACTAAAATCATCAGGAGAGAACCAGAGAGAAAAAGAACCTTATGTAGGACTAGTATCCTCTTCTCATTGAGTAGTTTTTTCTTCCATTATGAAAATAAATAATGTAGGTGATAATTTAATGACTCTATTTTTTCTATAACATATATTGAAAAAACTAACTAATTTTATTTGGGTAATTCATGTATTCAGTGTGAAATAATAGGCCATGTGATGTCTTGAGGTTTGTATAATAATATTACTAAATACAATATATCTCACATTCATAGTTTTGTAGAAATATTTCAATATATCTTTAAAAAATACTATTATGGTAAAACATATTCCTTTCGTAAATTCAATATTAATATTTTACCCTTTGAACGACCTAGGATTGGTTTGGCTTGGACATTTTGGTAGTTTGATTTCACATTCTTTTATTAAAAAAGAAATAATTAAATTTCTATAATTATTTTTATCTAATTGAAATTATATCTTGTATACACTATATATATATATTCCAATTATGAGATTATATATGGTGATCCATATAACCCTAGATATTGGTTTAGATCTATGATGGGGAAAACCTTCTACAATGATCAAGGGGATTTATAGAGATGGAAAAAAATCTAAAAGATTCGTCAGTGCATCTTGTATAAGAATGTATTCATAAATGAAAGATATAGTTTTAGGTAGAGAATTACATTTTGTTTTTAATTTATTAATTATCGATTCATCTTGGTGAATTTGATTTAGAAATTTTATATATTATTTTTTGGATTCTTTTTATTAATGTTAACATTAATTTTGTTGTTCCATTTTATTTGCATTTAATTATCCTCTTCGGAGAGATAAATTTACAATTTTTATTTAGAGGATGATAGTTATGTATAATATAGCGAACATTAATTTCATAAATACACAATTCAAGATTTCCGCTCATTATTTAATAATTCATCATCACCATTTCATTTATTTAATGAATTAAGTGTTTCTAGAAACTTGTTTCACAATATGTTTTCACATTGTCTCTACAAATAATTTTTGGAGGATTAGTTTTATATTGAATACATTACCGAGACATGATCATTATGGGGGAATATAAAAGTATAATTGACTCTCTCTACCATATATAGTTCTTGGCGTTTGGGCAGTGTGTTGTACAAAGAGGTTCCTTTTTTGAGAATGAGTTGGCTGGAATCCTATGTACATCTGACCATTGATGATAATCTTATCAGTGATGCTGTTATTGGTGATAATATATGTTCAATTATGGAAAATGGTAAAAAGGGTGAAAATGGATGAAGAATCTATAATTTCTCTGATATTATGATTGATTTGATTTGTAGTTTTGACAAAAGCATGTTGTGTGGAATCCTTTATAGGGCATCTATAGTTTAAGTAGAAGATAAAGATCAGACATCTAGGTGCTTGGTCTATATTTCATGTGAACCACAGTCTAATAGCATGGAATGTACCATACAAGGAAAATAATATTGGACATTGGTAGTGTACATATATAGATATAGAGTAAATGATATCTAGAGCAGTACACATACATGAGAATATTATACATACACTAGTACAACACACTAACATGAGTAGGACCAGAATTAGGGGGAATCACCATGTTTCCATAGTAAACATTGTGTATTATTTTTTGGTGGGCTAGAGACGTTTATACCCTCAATACAGATTCAATATTTTCTAGAGTTTTTTCCGTCCTCTATTATTAGAATGTGTGAGTTCCCTTTTCTAGGGTGATTTTCCATATACCGCCCCCATGAGGTTTTAGTGAGGCATAACGTCATGATAATTGGACATAATATACCACAAATAGATTAGATATGGTATTAAACAACGTTTACTAGGTTTAGATCCTCTATCCCATTATCCATCGCATGTCGTGTATGTAATCTTGTACCCAATATCCATGTTGTGTGATCACTATCCAAACATGTCAGCCTAGATAGGGTTTGGAATCCCCACTAGAATAGGGCTTAATCCCATACCTATTTATTTATATCATATAGGTTCCATTTCTTATTTTAGTATATAAAGTCACTATTATATGAACACGTGGATGAGTTTCCTCAACAAATCAAGTCTGGATTACTGAGTTCTCTTTGATTAATTGTATATCAATCCTCAAGAAGTATCCCAAGGTGAGTAGTGAGGACAAGAAAATCCTTGAAACATTATATCTTTGAATGAGTATGTTTGGTTAATTTTTTAATCTTCCTAATGTAGAGATATAGGTGTTTATAATTCATTGATGGTTTTTAGATGATGTTACTGGGTTACCCTACTAGGAATCGTTGCCTAATCCTTATATGGGGTCTACCTACACATTTCATTGTTTATAAAAATGATTTTTCATTCGACGAGGTCCTAGATAGAAAATGGGGTTGAGGAGATTTTTTGTGTAAGAAATTACAAAGATAGATCTAGGTGTTTCATTTTTATAGTAACCTTCTTTTATTTCAAGGTTATGATCTTCTATAGTTTTGTTCAACTTGTATCTGGCCCTCTGAATTTCCACTGTATTTTACTATACTCTGATGGGGGACTTGAGGTTATGAAATCATTTAAATTATTATTTATTCCTTTATTAATTATAATTTAATATGGAGATATTTTTTTACATGTTATTTATTTTATGGAATCCCCTTTGTGTGATATTTCCCATTATCACTATTCTAGAACCCCTAGCATTTTACTCTTGGGCTTCGGGTGACACTCTTACCTTACTGCAATCCAGGAGTTCCTTGAAGGGATGTTATGTGAAAATTGAAGTAAATATTCAGTATTAATAGATAAAGCATTGTCCTTAATGGTTTGAAAACACTCATATTATGATAATTCACATCTCTCTCACTCAAAAAGAGCACAATGACCCTGAATAGTATAATTTGATCCAGTGGTAGAAAATACAGAGTATAACTATATCATTTTTGAAATACACTTCATGTTCATCAATATTGATGATATGTTCAGCCATTTAATCATAATTGACAAAGAAAATCAATTAATTTTAACATCATATCTTCATTTTAACATTGTGATATACTAATTACTTTATTATTCTTCACCTATATCATTTTATATCAATTAATAAATGGCTAAAACTCTTCATAATTTGCATAGCCTTCACAATCATGAAACATTCCATCCATTCTTACTAGAGGATTCATTATAATAATAATATAGATTCATATATCTTTATTTAATAAAACTACCACTATATTAAAAGGATATTTAATTATATATAATTTTTTCTTGATAGTGTAGAATTCAAACAATGTAGTGGTATAATGCATTTTAAAAACTAGGCTCTTCTGAAAACCATTTCTTCATCGTCAAAAATATATTTAAATTTATATTGTGTCTAATAATTAATTATATATCTAATAAAAAATTATAACATTATCCATATGCCATAACACAAATCCATTAACTCATTATTAATGAAGAACCCCATATAAAAACGTAGGGACTTTTTATTGCATGCATATCATAATAAAATTAAAATAAAAACACATATAATCCAGAATTCAGAAATATGCAATACATAATGAAGTATCATTTTTCCCATATGGGCTGATTAAAAAATTTCAATAAAATAAAATAATATAGATAATTTTATATCATTTTTATTAATACCATTATGAAAACATTAATCATGAATAAAAATCATGAATTACATTTATTATGATGTAATGAATAACTTGTTATGGAGTGATTTTTTTCTTTATAGAACAAAAAATATAACATATACCATGATAAATAAATATCTTAAACTCCAAATTTAAATGATTTCATGTTCCCTTTTTGTCGAATTACATCATCCATTTCTTCTAAAACACAACTAAAAAATTAAGAAAAAAAATCATCTAGTTAACTATCCATTTTAATTTTATGAAAATAAACATTATTAAACATGAAAAACCTCTCTTTCATACAAAAATATTATTAATTTTGTATCAAATTATTTGTAAATTATTTTCTCAAGTATGAAATTATTCTTCTCTTCATGATTAATTACTGAAAACTGGTAATATTATCAATGAACCACATCAATAAAAGAGTTCTTTATCACCGCTATTGAATAACACATATCACTTATTATTAAAAAAAGTAATGTTATAAATAATTCACATTTAAGATAATGTTCATCCCCGATAAAATTAAATCCTAAAATATCAACCTATTTTAATTCCATGAGGTTTTTGAAATAATTTTTTTTCTGAATAAATTAAAATTCATTGAAGAATTGAGTTGCATAGAACAAAAAGTTAATCTTGATTTATACAAAAAACAAAAGTTAATATTGGTGTAAAGAAAATACTGATATTATCTTTTAATACATTAAACACTAATTGGTCTTGTTTTACACACAATACTGAGCTCCATTTATTAAATTCACAACACACAAGACTGAGTTTTACCAAATAATAATATACTCATAATATTATTATTCAATATAATAGTTAACACTTATAAATTGGAATGATAGTAGTGAATATGATTAAATAATTATGAAAATATATCGTCTACTTATTTTTATTATTAATCTATTGATTAGAAATAATGTGTGAATAATTTAGTAAAAAAAATTAATGTTTTCTAAAAAACAATATCTTTTCTATATGTCAGGTTAAATGTAAATGTCATACATAATTTAAAATTAAATATTACCAATTTTAGAAAATTTATTTTAAATAATAAATGTAATCTTTTATTGTGCAATATAAAAATTATGTTACGTTTAATTTTTTTATTTTTCTGAGATGTTAATTTTTTTCGATGAAAACTAAAAATACCAAATTTTAATTGAAAACTGTATTATAATTTAAATAATATTTAAGGATAAATTATATTTTACATTTGATTTAAATTAAAATATGACAAATTTTATTTCCATTAATAAATATTCATTAATTGGATTCATTTTCGTGGTGATTTTATATACAAAACCATTTAACATTAGTGAACATTTTAACTTTAAAATTCTTTTTTTTCATTATGTTTGTGGAATTAATTTAGAATTAATTTCAATAACATATATGCGTTGAATATAAAAGATGGATTCTATTTTTTAATTAGGAAAATTTATATTCTTTAATAAGAAAACAAATTTTTTACCAAAATTATTAGTGAAAAAAATAGAAATTAATTAAAGATATTATGGTAAAAATGAGTTTCCTTAGAGGTTAAACGTAGAATGTCTGGTGGAAAATTACCTACCATTTTTAAAACACCAATTTTCTGGATATATTTAGACCCTTAAGAACTAAGTAACAAATTTTATAATTTATTGGAATAATATTCCTTGAAAATGACAATATATTAAAATATATGTCCTAAAAATGAAAAATAATGGAACCTTGCACGACATTAATATTTATACATCATTGGAATAGGAAATAAACTTGTATGATAGGTTGTAAATATTATTTAAATAAATATATATATAATTATTTTCACATGCTAATTTATTTTAAATTTTTTGAGATAAAATTGTTACTTTAAATTGATTAGAAACTCAAAATTAGGAATTGTTTAGGTAATAATAATAATAAATAAATGATAATAAAAATATTAATAGTGGGGTAAATTTAATTGATTAATTTCATCTATTATTTTTGAAGATGAATATATAATTTTTTAAAAAATTAATACAAATATATTAAAATGTCATTAAATTATTGATATTTTTTATCTAAAACTAAATAAATAACATCAATATCACCACAAATATAAGTTTAAAATGAATGGATTTTTAATGAAAATTAAAATTAATTGAAAATATTATCTTATTCCAAGGGATATTTAAATAATATTAAATTTAATTCATGATCCATTAAGGGTCTAATTTTTCTTTATAAGGATTATATTTACCACAAAAATGGGAATAACAAGGTTTGTATAGCTAGGGTTAAATGACTGTTTTGGAGCATTAAATGGGATTCTGTTTAAATTAATTTCAATCACATATGTGATATCTAATTTTGAAATATGAATCATATTTTATAATAATTATATCTAAATTTTCAAATAATTCCCAATTTTATTAACTCATAATGGATAAATTACCTCAGTTAAAAATTCATTACCTTAACAAAATTCAAATTGGTAAATATATGGAAACATTGATGATAAGGAATAAGATTATAAACATGAATTTAGTTTTCTATTCTTGAGGATTTATTCAACCAAATAATCTATGCCCATCATTGTTATCTAATTTAGTATCCATATTTGTAAAGGGATAACTCCCAATAGTAAATACTTTTTAGAATTTATAACAATTTCACTCCTCCTCAACTAAAAAGTGAACTCACTATACCCCATTCCTCACATCTATCCAGCCATTTTTATCTACCGAAATTTACACAAATCATATCCCAACATCCATAAACCTATCATTTAAGACTTATTTTTTAATAAATCCACCATATTATGTTCTTTAGTGCAATCCAAAGTCGGAAATTTGAAGAAGAGGTAACATTCATCAATGAGAATTTTTTTTACATCATCCTACTACCCTATAATTCATTTAACATATTTTATATATAAAAACAAAAGTATATAAAATATACATATTTTTTTTTAATTTTAAGGTTAATACCCACAAAAACACATAGTTCAATAAAATTGGTTAAGAAATCATCATACATTTATACAGAGGACTACCACCTTGTGAAGAAATGACATTAGTTTTTCTATCACCTCGGTACATGGATGGGAATAATGATAAAAATAATTATTATATATTATATTTATAATGTGATTATGTTTCATAAATTTTTATTTCATACATACCATTATGATTTCTATTTTAAGGGAATATAATAATATCGTTTGTGTGTACGGTGGTCTACCACATCATAAAGTTATTTGAATCCTTCACACATTACATGAAATTTATTAAGAATGGATTTAATAGAACAAATATAAAAAAAATTAAAAATCTATTATAATTATAATATAATATATATATCATATACTTTTCTTTATTTAACTATAATTGGAAAATGGAATCATCATTAATGCGTACATACGACCTACTATCTATCTGATCGTTGTATTTCATTTCATACTTCAATATATTAAAGATTATAGTAAATAGATATATATAATGAATTTATATATATTATATTTATATCATTTTTACCATTATATATATTATTAAATTATTATTATTGTGATAAAACAAAAAATATAGCAACTCAAAACTTATACAGAAGACAAAGTGGGATTTACCCAAAAGGAATCATTAAGATGGATTTATAAATAAATGGGTTTTAAAAGGTAATAATAAGTTAATATATTCTAATATATTGGTTTTTATGGTTCTTCAGTAGAATTAAAATAAAAATATTAATTTTTATATTGGGGTTTGAATGTGTACAAAGTAAGTGAATATTTAATGTAACAGGATTTCTAGTCTCCCTTTAGTTTTGTAGAGTCTTTTCCTATATAAAATACTCATTTATTATATGTGGTTTATATATTACCCATTACCCTGATTTATTAGGAATACACAAAATTTCATGATAATTAATTTTTCCATTAATTTTAATCTTTCATGGTTTCTATGGTCAAATATGTTACAAAAACAACTTTGTATTTTAATCTCTCTTTTTTTTACTTTTGACGTACACATGCTATATTCCCCACCTCATTATTTTTGGAAGTGTATATAAATAAAATTAATTTATGTTATGTTGATAAAAATAAAATTTATTGATATTTATGTATCCATTTTTGGATCTCTCTTCCATGGGGTTTACAGTTCATAAGTTACCATATCAATAAGTGAATGTTGTCGCAATTTTCATTCTTTGAGACACATGTAATGTTATTACCAAAATTATTATTGGACGTTTATATACTTCTCTTTATACATGTTATACCATGAATATCCTTATTTTGATGATACATTATGTTTTAGGTATTGTTATTCTTTCATGGGTATTATGACTCAATGTTACTGATGTGGTAAGAGTTTATTGCTACAATTACATCATTTATCATGATTATTTATGATTATGATTAAATTGATGATTTATTATGATCCATATATAATGAATTACAATGATTTATATTCTACTCTAGTATGTAAAAAACATCATGTAATTGTACTATTTTTACTATTTAGTTTTTATGATAATAAAAAACTTTTTTATGAAAATCTAAAAATATTTCTCTCTTCGTTCAAAAATCACTTTTCTCCTCAACCCTTATCAAAAAAAATATTTTAAAAAATTTACTAGTTTTATCCTATGATTGATAGAATAATATTTTACCCATGGTTTACCTTTTTATAAAATGGTTTACCAAATAATATTCTTTTCATATTCTGATCAATGTTCTTTTGACCTCTACCGACATTGAGAAATCATCCTTTTTTATGTATACATCATATAAAAAATTCTCTTCTATCATGACCACACCACATATCGAAGCTTCCAATATAAATTTTAAATAATTTTTCCATAATAAATGTCTTTCATAAATATTTTTAAAATATTGTTATTCTAAATTAATTCTCAAAACAATTAATTTTTATTTTATTTTATATTTAAAAATTGTTTAAAATGATTTTCAATGCATCCATTTATAGTTATCTATGATATATTCAATGGAAAAATATTTTCAAAATTTTTTATGTTATAATTTTTTTTCAGATTGGAATATATATTTTCCTAATGAAATTTTTTTAATGATCTTTCAAAATTATTTTCTATCTAAGGTGAAATCTATTGGGGTTACATATTCCTTATTGGGGATAATATCCAAGAATTCCATTCATATTCATTATATGAATGGTTTATATTTTTATGGATAATGTTAATGAATCCCTTTTATCTCTCATATGTTATATCCTAATAAAACTCTTTGGAATCCCATTTCACTTCACTATATATACTATGCTAAAATGATTATAAATCCTCTATGTTTTCCACATGTAATTATTTGATGGAATTTTTATAATACTAATTTAATTTAATGGGTTATAATGTGATGAACGTTTATAATATTGTAGCTCACGTAAATGTGATTTTCATTTAATTATGATTGGGACATATATCTCCCTCAAATTCATTGCCTATTGATAAATGAAATATGAGATCCTAGGGTAACCAAGTGATTATACCAAGACCAATGATGATGGTACATAGGTATTTAGACCAACACCAAATATGAGGCTACACAGGTGATTATTCCAAACTAAAACCTAATGGTACATGGGTATTTAGGATAATCCATAAGATGAGGGTACATATGTGTTTATCCTGTTCCAAAAGATGAGGGTACATGGTTGTTTAGTCCAAGGAAAAAAGGGAGGATACACCGGGTTTAAAACCAAGACAAAAGATGAGGCAACATGGGTGGATATCCCAAACTAAAAATTAGGGAACATGGGTACGAAGGAGAAGACTAAAATATGTACACAAGTGGTCAATCCAAGAACAAAATGTTATGATTATCTTTGTGGTTAGAATTAATATAATATTTTCTATGGTTTTGTGTCCTCAAAAAGGAAATTTTTTATGCCAATTTAAATGTCTCAGGACTCATGTTCTTTGATCTTATTAGGATTATTGTCTTATGATCTTCCAATAATTATTACACGATTCAATTATATGATATTTGATATGCATGGTATTATATTTCAATGTTATACTTATGTTCTCATACTGTTATCCTCATTTCAAAATTATATGACTTCCTTATTCATCGTTTCTGAGAATTTGAGCTCATTATGTCTAATATTTCCTTAACCCTAGAAATGATTATAGGATTTAAATATGGTATTTTTGTGAAGAGTAATAAAGTGGATTATCATTCATCAAATTGGAAGAATGTTTTCCATGTTTTGAATGACACTAAACAATTACAGCCCTAGGTAATGTATTGTGTAATACAGTGAATATTCATCTAAATATATATCATATCCATATAGGAGAATCCTGGGTCAATATAATTGTATTAAAGTAAATGTTTAGTTATCATTTTGAAAATAGGATGAGAAATCTTTAGTGAGAACCCCAATTCAATTTCAAAGGATGTGTCTTGGGTTTTAACTGTGTACAAGACCGAGGATGTGTCAGAGTATAGGAAAGTGTACTAGAATTTTGGTAAAGGGTAGAATAATTTATTTTCTAAAAACATTCCTTTCTAGTATCTACAAGAGGATTTGGA
Organism: Viscum album; assembly: GCA_963277665.1. Taxonomy (NCBI): domain Eukaryota; kingdom Viridiplantae; phylum Streptophyta; class Magnoliopsida; order Santalales; family Viscaceae; genus Viscum; species Viscum album. Next base: position 2,112,325,654 of record OY728126.1, on the reverse strand, counting down.
TCACACACATATGTACCTGGGGGTAAAAACCTAGGAAAACGTCGTATTGATCTTTACTCAATTGAGAACTAGTACACAAAAACCAAACAATCTTCACACCTGATTCTACACTCCTGGGGAATATTATATGGAAATTAATAAACTATATATAAACCGTAATGTTGGATTTAACTAGAATATGAATATGAATAACCTAGGGCAATCCTATGGTTTTATTGATTAAACAATATTTCATAAATGGAGAGAAAGACATTTTGATTATTCCTAATCAACTATCACAATATAAGAATCACAATGATCATCTGTGATATTCCTTACACATCAAAGAAACGGATGGTGGGATTTTATGGGATATCATGTTGTAATTAACATATGGGAAAGAAGTACAATCTTAAAAATATGTCAAGAAGGTGTGATGAAAACACTGAAGGACTGTCAAAATTATATGGGAAGATGTTATCTGGGTGAATAAATGGTCATAGAGTGTCAAATTGTCGAGGAGTTCAATGTGTTGTCTATGGATAACATGGGAATTAGCCGACTCAATGTCTTGACAAAAAAATTTATATATATTACATGGAATTACCAATTACTTGATGATCATTGGTGTTGTAGGATTGAAGTATTTATGTATTTGAATTAATGAATATGGAATTTTTAAATATTTAAGGGTTATTTAGTATGTTTTTTTATGGATTTTAAATAATATCTATAATGGTACAGAAAACATATATAATTAGTTTCAATACAATTTTATATTTTATAGAAATACATGGTTAAGGGAATGTAATCATTGATATATTCCTAATGCAGTGAAAATTGTATTTAGTTTTAATAAAAAGAAGTTGGATAATAAAAATGTAAATAGAATAGTATTAATGACCACATAACTAATAATATATTAATTAAAATTTGGTATTTATTATCATTGATGTTGTTAGAAATACTTTTTTTTCATTTGAGGAATAAATTCAATAATCACTATAAACAAAGAGGACGCTTGCATGTTTACAATATAGATTTATGGAAATTTAGGTTGCTATCATTTTTTAAGAGAATGTATGAAGAAGGAATTCACATATTTGGTATGTGAAAATAATGAAGTAATTTATTATATATAAGTGATCAATGTTTAATTTGGATGGAGAAATTTAGTGAACTTATTTATAATTTTTGGATTTTCATCTTTTAGAATGGTAAAAAAGGTTAACTATTTATGAAATATTTTAGGTCTAACATAAAATGGGGTTTTATAAATTAATGATTTTTTTATAATTATAAATATTTTTGGAAAATAGATAAAATGTGATAACCATTTACCTTTCATGATAAATACAGATAGACTTAATGACGTATCATTTTATTTATTGATCATATTATCAGTGTGTGTTTAATGAATAATAAATCCTCCTCCATTCTTATAGTAATATATGAACTATAAATTGATTAAGGAACAACCCAAGGGTGTGATTTTTTTAACAATTGTAATTAAATAATGTATTTATACCTTCTCATTAATATTCAGCTACTTTATGAAAAGGATCTTGAAAGAAAAATGTCACCCTGGAACCATCATTTATGATGAATCACATGGTCCCTTAAATCATCACATACTTAGGGTTTTTTCATCATTGACTATGTCTCAATGACCTACATTCTTTTAAACAATGAACAATATCACTCTCTATAAATTTTTAGGATTTTCTTCTATGTCTAGATCCTTACTTCCAATATATGATCTCTCATGTGGGATCATAGTTATGATATACATAGGGTAACCATTTTGTTTCAGAAATTCATTTTTGAAAGGTCATTTTATTATTTATATTCACAATTATGTCTTATATGAAATTAAATTACATGTATTAAACCATTGATGATGTAGAATAATTTTAAGTGAGAAATCCACTATAAGTGGGTATATTGGTAATAACTCATGTCTTTATTAATTAATTAATTTAGACAAATAAATATTATTTTAAATCTTGTGTTTCACATTAAACCATGTCAATCTTAATTTATACGCCACAAAAAATAAGTATTGTGATAAATAAAAAAATAATATTAGCATAAAGTACACAAACATTAATTCAAAATATGTTACACCGAAAACTACATTCCTTTGATACCCAATATTACACACAAGACTGAGTTTTCCAGACTACAATATAATATTAATAATATTATTTAAAATGATAGTTATCACCAAGCTATTTGATTAGAGTGAATTACTATGATTAAAAATATAAAGAAAATATATATTTATTTAATTTTTTATGAGTTATTTATAGATTAAATAGAATTAATAATCATTTAAATGGTAAATAATTTTTAAATATAGTATTTTTTATTCAATATGGATTAATTGTTATTGGATCACAAAATTTAAAATTATATTTTATATAAACTATAAAATTTAATTTAAAAAATAAACCTTTTTTAAAAGTGGAATATATAAATGTTATGAGGGTAAATGTTTTGTATTTTTGTAAGATGTTTCACATTTTGTTTAATAGTGAAAAATACAGAATTTTAATAAAAAACTACTTTTCCCTTTTAATATTGTATTTAGTTAAATGGTAGTTTTAATTAGGTTTAATGTAATTTTAGATTAATTGTATTAAAATTAATAAAATTTAATTCATAAGACACATTTTAATATTTAATTTATATTTAATAACATTTCCCACATTTGAGCATTTTGACATTAAAAACCCAATTTCTCTTCATATATGTTAGATTAATTTCAAATTAAATTCATCCTATTCTGTTAGTTGAATTGGGGAAATTAACTAAATATTTTGAATAAGAATAATTTATAATATTTAATATGTTCATCATATTTTTGGACCATAAGGATTAATTAAAACATTTAATATTATTTACAGTTATTAAGGTAGTAACTAGTTTTTTTAGTAGTAAAATTTAGAATATATGGTGTCATATCGAACTACATACACATCCAGTACCACTATAATGGATATATATATACCCTTAACACCTTAGGCTCAATTATTATGATTTATTGAGATATTATTCCATGAATGAGACCCATATAATAAATTAAGGAAAAAAAGAACTTTAGATGCCCTTTATATTTAAAAAGCATTGGAATATTGAACAAATATCAAATGTTCGTTTGTAAATTTGATATTTTAATAAAATTATTTATTTTATGATGATATTTTATTTTCATTTTTTGCCTATCATATAATTTCTTTAAATTATTTTGAAATGAAAATGATGGAATTTTTAACTTAATAATTATATAAAATAAATAAAACTATGATTATTAAAAGTGAGGTAAATTGAATAAATTTTTTATTATATTAACTTTGTATATGAATATACCATTTTAGAATTTTTTTAGAACTTTATATATCCAAATTAATTTTTTTGATAATTTTAAATTCAATGTAAATAAATAATGTAAAAATTGACATTAAAGTTATTTTATAAAAAATTATAATATATAAAATAATTTTAAATTACTATAAATACTATTTTCATCCATGTGATTTTTAAATATAAATAAATAAATTATATGGTCTATTAAAGTAACAATTTATCTTTTAAAATGAACATATTGACCCCGATATAGTAAAAAAAACTAGTTGAAGCTGTTAGGATTAAAGCAGTTTGTTTTGCACAATACGTGCACTTATGATGAAATTAATTTGCTACACATATGGTAATTTTAAATTATATGTTTTATATAATAATTTAAAATAATTGGATATAAATATTATAATAATTTTCACTTTAATTTATCCCTAATGGATAAATTTAATAGGATATACAATTAGTAAGCATAATAAAACAAATGATGTTAAAATAGGAAAACAGAAAAGTGTGGGGAGACCATTATAAAATGTATTTAATTTTTTTTCATGTTGTTGTTTCAAGAAAAATACCACTAAACTCCATTATTATTTATTTTTGTATCCAAATGTTGTAAGGGACACCTCCAAATGGTAAATACTTTTGAATACTTTCTATAGTGCCACTCCCCCTCGACAATATATGGGCACTCACACTCCCCCATTCAACACATGTGTCATGACATTCAGATTGATTGTGGTTATAAAATATAATATCCCAAATTCTATACTCTCCCAATATAAACCTTATATTGGTCATAAATCCATCATATGAAGTCATTTAGTGAAACCCAATGGAGGATACTTGAATAAGAGGGAATGTTCAACATTGCTCATTTTTGTTTCATATCATAGTCCACCTCATTAAATTATTTTTATAACATGAGTATATAATAACATTATTATAATTTATATTATGAGATTTTATTATGTTATTGTTGTTACCTACAAATGCACATACTTTCTTCAAATGGGTTATCAAATCGTCGTTCAAGTGTACTGTGGACCATTACCTTGCGTAATAATGTTATTAGTTTTTTCCATTACCTGCATTCATGAAAAATAATAATGATTGGAATAAATTTTATAAATGATATTTATTATTTAATTATGTTTAAGAATTTTCATATCACATATAACTTCTTGATTTTTTTTGAGAAAATGATGGCATCGTCCGTGAGTAAAATGGACTACCACCTCGCGAAGTGATGTGATTCCTTCACACTTTACAAGGAATGTATATATGATTAGTTTAATATAGATATATGATATATATATATATATATATATTTATATTTATATTATATTGATATAATATTTATATATATCATTTACTTTTCATTATCTCAGTATTACATGAAGATGAAAAATCATTCATTTGTGTGTAAAATATACCATCTCTATGAATAGTTTATTTGAATTTGTATTTAAATCATTGATAGATTATTAAAAATACATATATAATTAATATATAGGATATTTATATTTTCATTAAAATTCAATATATTATGAAAACATGATTAAGGTTAGATATAAATCAATAAAAACTAAATAAAACAAACACGAAAGGAAATGTGGTTTTTACATGAAAGTAAACATTAAAATAGAGTTTTTAATAACTTGGTAATACAAGGACATTAGAAAACAACATATTTTAAGATATATATTATTATCTAAAATTTAACTAATTTAAAGAAGCTTATAATTATTATATAGGATGAATAAACATTAATGAAAGAAGTCATGACTTGTAGTTACGGGATTTCTAGTCTAATTTTTCTTTCTAAGAGACTTGTACCTTATGTACCAGAAATTTCTATGTTTTGGTGTATGTACGTAGATATGAAAAGATATATAAATCAACTATATCAGTTAATTTTAATTTATGTTTCCATTTATGATAATATTTCATTGTGATTATTGTTTGAATGTGACCAAAATAGTAAAAAAATATCTCTCTTTTTACATTTGTGATACACATGATATATTAAGCACCAATTTATTATATGTGGTCTATAAATATACCATAAAAATATCTTATGATGCTGAAAAAAATGTTATAAGTATTTACATAACATTTTTCGGATATCTCATTACAATGTTTTATCGTTCAAAGGTTACTAAATCGTTATGTGAATTTTGTCTCATTTTGTCTTCTTTGAAACACATGTTATGTTATAAACATATATTCATTAAATATTTGTATATATTGATCCTTTTAAATATTTTATTATTAATATTTTTCTATTCATTATATTTAATTCTTCATTTAATGTTATTGTTTCATGGAATTTATGAATCAATGTTACCCAAGTGGTAATATTTTATTACAATATTCTAATTGTTTATCGAAATTGAAAATGATTAAGATTTAGTTAATGAAATAACAAGATACATATATAAATAATTATTATCAAATATTCAGTAATATTTTTATTCATGATATCATCACATAATGGTTCAATTTATCCACCCTTTATTACTTAAGAAACCGAAGAAAACATTTTTAATAAAATTAATATTTTTTTATCCCTAACACCAATATTTTGTTTTCTCCTGAAAAATGATTTATAATAATGATTTAAGAAATTAAATAATAGTTTAAAATTATTTATAAATTAAATTTTACCCATGTGTAATGTTTTTAAGTATATGTATTAAAAATAATCTTCTTATTGTTTTCAGATCAAGGGTCTTTTGATAGAAAATTACACTGTGGTTGGAATCATTTATTTTACATATACATCATGTAAATAATTGTATAAATTAATGAAAATACTATTTATTAAAGCATATATTAAATGTTTTAAATAATATTTTCAATATAAATTATTATCTTAAATATTTTGTGAGGATTTTTTTATAAATTAATTTTCCAATAAATTATTTTCTGGATTTATTTAGGGTAAAAAGGTATTTTAAATTATTATCAAAACATTTTTTATGTTATCATGTTAATTTACAAAGTAAACACCTTAAAGAAATTAGTTTTTGAAAAAAAATTCAATTTTGAATGGTTATATTCCAAAAGAAATGTTTTAAATTTTTGTTGAAAGTTATTTTACAAAAATCGTAACACCCCAGGTAAATAAATAGTATGAAATTTTTATATTTATCTATATTTGTCAATAAAATATTAAAATTACTTGAAAGGGAACTCTATTCTTGATGGCTTACCCAATACGTAATAACATGTTCTTTTGAAATCTTACGTTGCACTCTAATAATAAAATAATTTTATTTTAAATGGTAGTTAACACCTAGACGTTGTAATGACGGGAATGAACATAAATAACTACAAAATGATTATATATGATTGTCAAATATTTTTACTTTTTACAATAAATGATAGAGTATTAAAAATGAAAATGAATCCAATTTTAAGCATAAACCTTCTAATATTCTTTAAAAGGTCGATTATCCGCCTTTTGATGGAGAACAATTTTTAAATATACTTTTGACAATTTTATATTTTGTATTTGACAAAATAAAATTCTTCTTTAGAATCGGGATATCAAAATTTACTTTGCGTAAATTTTTGGTATTTTTCCAATAATGGTAATTTTTTAATGAATTGTGAAAAATGTTGTATTCTAATTCAAAGCCTCTTATTAATATAAATTATTAAATTATCTTTTTAATTGGTTTTAAAGTGAAATTAGAATAAATTTTTACCATTTAATCCAATAGCAGTCATTGAAATTTATTTCACTTTGAAATTGGACTTAAACTAGTGTCAATATTTTGATATATATTGTTTCAAAAAAACACGCTATTTGTTCTGACAGCGGAAATTAATTATTAAATTAATTAATATATCTTATTTTTTTTAATTTTTAAAAATAGACATCATTTTTGAATTCGGAACATCAAATATAGCTTAGGGTAAATTTTTGGTATTTTTCTGAAAAACATCAATTTTTGATGAATAGTGAAACCACTAGGTGGTACTTAAAAAAACTGATTTTCCGTTTAAATGAAATTTTACCACCTCTGTGTTTTGAATTTCAAAAATCTGAAATACATGGTTTTCATTAAGAAGTAAAATTTGATTCAATGGGATTAAAATAATTTTTTTGGTGAATAGTAACTTTTAAGTTTTTTATCGCGATTAGAGGTAATTAGTGTAATTTAAGGTAAAAATAATGTTTTAATAATATGAAATGACCTTGACACATGTCCTAACCTTATTTTATGTGTCAGGTCCGACCAATACAATCCATGGGTCAACATGGGGACCTCATGGAGCCACTTAGGTAGGAAAATTACATTAAAAACTTTTTATTTAATATTAAAATAAAAATGTCACCAACATGTGTTGTTTTACTAAAACAATTTTTAAATTAGGTTATACAAGTCATATTTTTGACTATAAATATTCATCATAAATATAAAAATATTTCCTACATCATGATAATTTTTTATAAATTTTTGAAATTAAATAAATTAACGTATTTATGACACCATGATGATGTAGTGATTACCTCATAAATGAACGATTTAAATAAAATGAGAAGATAGGGTGAAATATAAGTCATAAACTTGTCACAAACTGATTTTATTTGTGGATTTAGAATCATTATCACCTTATCCTCTAAATATATAATTTTGTGACCTTTAATATCTGAAAATCATTTTATAATAAAGTAAAAGTTTATAACTTTCCAAGAGTGCCCCTCCTCTCCTCTTATAAAAGGACCCCACCTCTACCACCTTACCCACACATCTCAAGCCATTGGTTCGGCCAACAGTTCCCATTTCATCTCTCCACATCCCTATCTTCATCATTGAAGCCTCACCTTTATGCAGAATCCTTTCCAAAGAAGCCTCTGAGCTCAAATCAAAAAGAGTTACCCGATTTAATGGTAATGTCTTCCCTTGTCTTCTTTTGTTTAATTTTGCTTCTCCAACCCTCTAAAATCTTTTTATTCCTTTATTTTGTAACAACACCAGTATATTAAATATACTAGGATGTTGTTATGTAAAGTATTATAGCTACACTTACACACACCTTCATCTAATGGTTAAAGAACATACTGTTTCTGTGGATGGAAAATTACTGCCTCACGAAATGATGATTGTTCAATCTTATCTTAACACCTTTCATGGTTGCCATTATGATGTCACTATATTTTATATATGATATATATGGCATTTATGTTTTCTATATGCTTCTGAGTTTTATATTTAAAACATGCCTTTATTATTTTCATGTTGTGAAAATACGATAATTTCATACGAGGAAGTGTGGACTACCGCCCACTCAAGTGATTTGACTCGTTCATGCAATACATGGAATGTATAAAGAATTAAATTAATGAACATATGTGAACTATATAACATATTTATTATGCTGGAATTATAATATATATCTCTCTCAATTATTTTCAATACCATATAGACAATGAAATAAAAGTAGCGTTCATGCGTACGTACGGCCTACCATCTCCATGAACGGTGAATTTCATTTATTTTTATCTCCAAATATTATGGATTAGTATAAAATTAATATGTACATGATATATATGATTTTTAAATAATTAATACTATTCTGGATATGATTTACTAATAACTACACAGACAATAATTTTCAAACAAGTTAAAATTTTACTAATGTACCAAACATCGACAAAAACTGCTGATATGAACTCACATTATTAACCAATAATTATAACATTATAATATGTGATATGAAATGAATAACAATATTTAAAATAGGTCCTTAAGAAATTATAAATTGAATAATGTTTATTATTCATGAATATAAATAAACGAACAATACAATTCAGACTTGAGGTAAGGGATCCTACCCCTCTCTTTCTTTTTAAGTACACTCTTATATGTCATTCCTTTTAAGCACATATTTCTCATGATTGGGATGTTCTTTTATATTCCTCTTTCAGTAAATTTTATGTTAATATGATGAGAGACCATATTTTCTCTCATCAATCCATTTTGGAAGTTTTGAGTGGTGTCGTTAGGCTACCGAATTTTTGTATGAGATCCAACCTCTCTCTTTCTTTTTCAGTACTCTCCTTTATGTCACTTCTATTAAGATCCTCATTGTTATTTTGGGGGATGTTATTTTATATTCCTCTTGTTGTAAATTATATTATGAGAGATCCTATTTTGTCTCATCAATCCATTTTTGGAGGTTTTAAGTGGCACCGTTAGGCTGCCGAGTTTTCGTAAGGGATTTTTCATCTCACTTTTATTCCCGTGAGATTTATGTTACATTTTCCACCATTTACTTTGAGTGGTATATGTAATACAAATTATTCTACTCTTTTTGTAATATACTTTCATTTATGAGTATTTACATCAATGTTGTATTGTCCTTCTTTCATGGGATGAATGTTTCGAAAGATAACCAAGTCGGTAAGGGAACCTTTCACACTCCGCTTTTTAAAAGACTTATTTTATTGGGTATTTCAATTTACATGTTTTAATGTTGGGATATATAATTATACATCCTTATTGATGTAAATTTTATTTCCATGTGATGAGATACCCTTTTTATCTATCATCAACTCATTTTCTGAATTTTGAAGTGACGCCGTTAGGCTGTCGAATTTTTGCAAGGGAACTTCTTAACCCAATTTTGATTCTTTGGGATAAACTTGTACTCCTTGAATATGTCATTCTATGAATATGTGTGAATGACCTCTGATTTATTTACACATAATATCCACTTATATTTGGTGTATTCATTTTTCACACATAATTATGTAATTGATTTATCCTTAATCCAAGGATATCGTCTTTGTAAGGGACTTCGTCTCAATCTCCTTTAATTTAGGAATATATTGTTCTAATACAAGACTTTATTTTATATGGTGTATAAACCCCATTGGAGTTTAATTTTATACAAAAGGAATCTATTTCTATGAAGCATTTTACAAAACGACAAAAAGGAATGCTTCATTTAACGTACGCGGTGACAATGACCATTTCCCCCGCCACGAGTATTATTTGGACATTGGCTTCTTCAACAAGTCGTAATGTTTTTAAATGTAAATAAAAACCATATAATATTTTATGTATTTTGGTATTGAAAATGTTTTTTTATAATGTATTTGTTATGAAAATATATTTTAGTGACTTATTTTTATCGAAATGTTTAAATGTTTTCATTCCATTATATTTGTTTTATGTCTTATAATTTTATAATGGTACTTGGATATTTGATGGGTGGTTATGTGATAAACTATATGAGGGGTGGTTCCATGAATACCAGGATGGGTGGTTACGTTATAACCTCCAATGCATTGGGTATGGATGTCAGCCGTATGTCTATTCCATTAAGTATATATGGAAGTTGACCGTATGGTTATTCTATTTAAGCATGTTTATGTCCCATGTTACCTTTATATGTTATTCATTCTTTATATGAGTTTTATGGTAATATTTTTTTTTATAAAAGGGTATGTAATGGAATTTTATTCAGTGAAGATTTTTTACTACTTCATAAAGGTGAAAAGTTTTACTTTGGTAAAGTACGCATGGTTTACTTGTTGTTTTGAAAAACTAACATTTTTTCTTGTTTGTGTATCCTTTACTGGGCTTTTTATGCTCATCCCAAGTTTTTGAAATGTTTTCCACTGGATTTAAAGATGAATAGGGTGAAGGATGGGATCAAGGAAAGACATTCTATCTAAAACATGGAACTAGACATGTTTCTTTTTAAGTGTTTTTTTATTTTATGGAAACTTAGTAGAAGTGTCTACTATGTAATATTTTGAGATGTAATAGTTATGACCTAATTCTCTAAAAATCTAAACCTGAAAATATCCTCTATGTGAATTATTCATTTAATTCATGATTATTTAATGTTTAAGGACGGGGCCATATAGTTGGTATCAGAGGTCGGTTTAGATAACTTTAGAGGTTAGGGTATTCTCTAAGCATAAGTGACATTACCATAATGGTCAGGATTTCAGAAAGAGTCCTAGTTTTAGATAAATTAAATGATTAAGTATTTCTTAGTGTTTATATTCCTCATTATTACATGATGGTTTTATTGATATACTCACACTGATATTTTTGGTTTTAATAAATAGCTGGATCTAGTAGGCACCAATGTAACAGTGGATATGAAGGAAACTGTGACAGTTTTCTGAGTGAGAAACTGAATGATATGGGAGCTGTAATGAGAAATCTTGTGTTTATCCTTTACCAACTATATGGAGTCATGATTGACCACCTAAACCTTGGTGATTTCTATAAGGCATCATATATGCGAGAAACAAATCCCCACGGAACTACAGGTAATAATCATAAAGGTAAGTGTGTTCAAAAACCTATGTGTCAATGATGTGGAAAGAAACACCTAGGAAAATGTTTCAAAGGGACAGAAATATTCTATAGATGTGGAAATGAAGTTCATAAAGCAAGAACCTGCCATGGAAAAATGAAGCATCCATTTGACTCAAGGAAATGGAAAGAAGTTCTTTCTGAGGGATCAATTGAATGTTTTAAATGTGGTGTGAATGGTCATTATGAAAACACATGTCCTATGAAGAGGTTTCGGGAATGGGATCACCAAGATCGTACAAATATTCGTTTATCAATACCTAATGCCATTCTGATTGTGGATGAAGAAACTGACAATGACCAATCAATGGTATGTATTATTTCTTAACTTTTGTTTTCCAATTTTGGAATCATAGGATATGATTCATGATTTGGTCTGTAGGAAAGAAGTATTTCAGAATAAGTTGGAAAGGAATGGTTAATGGATCATGAATAATGTTGAATGAGTAAGAAGTCAACATATAGGGATTCAAGAGTTATGGTGAAATTCTTAAGAGTATTAAGTATCTTTTGATGATTGGGTTACATTAGAATAATTTTTATAGTATGTGTAACCCTGATGTTTGATATATGAAAATTTTATTCACGGAATAGTTATCTGTTCTTTTGTGGACATAGTTATAAAGAACCATTTGGGTTAATATGATCCATACTTTTGAGGTAATTTTGGGTTACTATATGTTATGATGGAAAGTGGAAGGCATGAGATAAAATTGAGGATAAATTATGTTATGGTAATTTTTGATGATTTTATCTATTTTTGGGGAATTATTTGAGAATTATATAGTTTGGAAAAAGGACAACACTCAGAGCATGTGACATCCCGTCGCATCGGACAAAACTTCAGGAATCGAACCCACAACCAAAGTGCGGCTGGTATTTATCACCTACCACTGGACTACATGAAGTCCCTGGTTAGTTTGACTAATTATTTTTAATTAGATGATATTATGAATTAAGAGTATGTTGATTTTGGGTTGTTTATAGAAATTATTAACCTATCATGGAGGATATGTGATTAGGTTAATTAATTTTCAATACGAGACTTTAAGAGAAACCGATGTTGTTTGGAGATAAATGTTATGATTTAACTTGGAAGACTATGTGATTAAATCCTTCAAATATTTGGGTTTCAAGCTTATTTTGGTTTACTTTTGGTCTTCGTTGAACTTTGGGTCTTGTTGGACAAATTTTGGATATTAAGAATATATTTCCTTTTTATAAAGGATTATCCTTTTGGGTATTATCCAATCTCATACAAACCTTTTTGGTTTTAGTTTTGGTTAAGGTCTAAATACATGGGAAGTATACAGTTCTCTTTTGTGCATTAGGTGATTCTGTAGAAGATTATTTTATTTCTTATAATGTAAACAAGTCATCCTAAATACTCTTCTTTTGGAGAAAATATGAGTTTGTGTATGAAATCTAATAAAAGTTGAATGACAACAAGACAAGTAAGTATGTTTCCTTATGTTTTAGTTAAGCTCAAAAATAAATTCCTCAATGAAAAGTAACTAAAAAAATGTTTTCCATTATCTTTTCCTACTGGATAATACAATACCATTTAACCCATCACAAGGTTGTGATTTTCTTGTGGTTAACTTTCTCCTAAACATGTTTTCTATCACACTCCTTCAGAACATGCCCCCTTTTTTTTCTTCCATATCCATGTTTGAATACATGGAATCCTAGTATGGGTTAACTGGGGTTACTTTTTAACTTACCTTTCTTTCTTTTATAGTGATATTTTAATTTACTCTTTTTCCGATGTGGGGCTTTCAATGAAGTTTCCAACCCAGATTTTAAAATTGCGAGGACACAATTCCAAAAAGGGGGGAAGGATGTAACACCCCAGGTAAATAAAGAATATGAAATTTTTATATTTATCCATATTTTTGAATAAAATAATAACATTACTTTAAAGGGAACTCTATGCATGATGGCTTATCCAATACCCAACAACAAGTTCCTTTGAAATCTTTCATTGCACTCTAATAAAAAAATAATTTTATTTTAAATGGTAGTTAACACCGAGCTGTTGTAATGACGGGAATGAACAGAACTAACTACAAAATTATTATATATGTTTGTCAAATATTTTTACTTTTTAAAATAATTTTTAGAGGATTAAAAATGAAAATGAATCCAATTTTATGCATAAATATTCTAATATTCATTAAAAGGTCGATTAACTGCCTTTTTATGGACTACCCTTTTTAAATATACTTTTTACAATATTATATGTTGTATTTGACAAAATAAAATTCTTCTTTAGAATCGGGACATCAAAATTTACTTTGTGTAAATTTTTGGTATTTTTCCGATATAGTTCATTTTTAATGAATAGTGAAAAATATTGTATTTTAATTCAAAACCTCTTTTTAATATAATTTATTAGATTATATTTTTATTTGGTTATAAAGTGAAATTAGAATATATTTTTACAATTTAATCCAATAGTGGTCATTGGAATTAATTTCACTTTGAAATGGGACTTAAACTAGTGTCAATCTTTTTATATATATTGTTTCATAAAAACACGCTATTTGTTCTGAAAGTGGGAATTAATTAATTAATAAATTAATGTAACTTATATGTTTTGAATTTTGAAAAATTAAATCATTTTTGAATTTTTAATATCAAATATAGCTTAGGGTGAAATTTTGGTATTTTTCTGAAAATCTTCAACTTTTGATGAATAGTGAAACCACTAAGTGGTACTTAAAAAACAGATTTTTAGTTTAAATGAAATTTTACCACCTATGTGTTTTGAATTTCAAAAATCCGACATACATGGTTTTCATTAGGAAGTAAAATATGGTTCAATGGGATTAAAATAATTTTTTTGTGAATAGTAACTTTTATGTTTTTAATCGTGATTAGAGGTAATTAGTGTAATTTAAGGTAAAAATAATGTTTTAATAATATAAATGACAATGACACATGTCCTACCCTTATTGGATGTGTCATGGCCGACCAAGACAATCCATGGGTCAACTTCGGGACCCCATAGATCCACTTTTTTAGGAAAATGACATTAAAAACTTTTTATTTAATGTTAAAATAAAAATGTCACAAACATGTGTTGTTTTACTAAAAAAATTTTTAAATGGGGTTATACAAGTCATATTTTTTACTATAAATATTCATTAGAAATATAAAAATATTTCCTACATCATTATATTTTTTTAATAATTTTTAGACATTAAATAATTTATATTATTTATGACACCATGATGATGCAGTGATTACCTCATAAATGAACGGTTTAAATAAAATGAGAAGATAGGGGTAAATCTATGTCTTAAACTTGTCACAAACCTATTGGATGGATGGATTTAAAAACATTATCACCTTATCCTCGAAGTATATAATTTTGGGACCTTTAAAATCCAAAAATCATTTTATAATAAAGTAAAAGTTTATAACTTTCCAAGAGTGCCCCTCCTCTCCTCTTATAAAATGCCCCCACCTCTACCACCATACCCACACCTCTCAAGCCTTTGGCTCGGACAACCCCTACCCATTTCATCTCTCCAAATCCATCTCTTAATCATTTAAGCCTCACCTTTGGGCAGAATCTATAAGGCCCCACCCTTAATCCTTACTTAATCTTGAGTTAATACAAGATGACACATTTAGGATCATATCAGGTTTAGAGTTTTAGAGAATTAGATCATAAAACTTGCATTACATTCCACATTAAACAAAGTGGTTACATAAAAGATAGTATTCATTTTTTCCCATCAATGGAAAAATATTTAAAATAAAACATGGATTCTTTCTTGACACTTCCTTGACACTATCATCATATCATGTAGCTTTCCCTTGACTTGTGAAAAACATTTCAAAAACTTTGGATGAGCATAAAAAGCTCAGTAAGGGATATAAAAATATATGAAAAGTAATAATGAGTACATGTACACATAAGAATCAATGAAATCATACTTTACTCATAAAACATAAGCACTTTAACATACCTCATCAAATCATGAATAAATCATATAAATCATAAGACATAAAGGTAACTTGAGGCATTCGTAACATTCTTACGTAGGGAGAAACCCTCTTGGTTACGTTTGGAATACCCATCACAGTATATTCCGTAAATCTCTTCTGAGAAACCTTAACGTTTAACCCCTTCGCGTTACCCCATTCATTGGAGAGCAATATCAGGCTCACCCGCCCTTAGTTTATCACAAAACCACCCATCTTCATAATAATGCCCAAGAACCATAACATAATCGTATCACATAAAACATGAATAAAGGAAACATAACATTTCCACTTTTCAATCAAAAGATATCAATATAACACATTGATATAAAAACATTATGAAAACCATTTCCAATAACAAAATAAACAAAAAGTAAAACATGGTATTTATTTATCTTAAAAAAGGTATGGCTTGTAGAGGAAGCCGAAACTCAAATAATGGTCACGGTGGTGGAGAAGTTGTTGTCGCCGCATACGTACGACAAAAACATTCCCTTTTGTCATTTAGTAAAGTGATTTGTATGAAAAATATTCCTTTTGGATAAACGTAATAGTCAAAGGGGTTTATACACCGTATGAAGGAAGGTTGTGTATAAAACAAAATACGCCTCAATGAAAGGAGATTGAGACGAAGTCCCATACAAAGACGATATCCTTGGATTAAGGATAAATCAATTACATAATTATGTGTGACAAACTAATACACAAAATATAAGTTGATATTAAGTGTAAAATAATCGGAGGATATTCACACATATTCATAGAACGACATATTCAAGGAGTACAAGCTTATCCCAAAGAATCAAAATTTGGTTAAGAAGATCCCTTGCAAAAATTTGACAGCCTAACGGCGTCACTACAAAATTCAGTAAATGAGTTGATGAGAGATAAAAAGGGTATATCATCACTTCGACATAAAATTAAAATCACTTAGGATATAGAAGAACATATCCCAACATAATGTTATGTGAATTAAAAGACATAACAAAAGATGACTTTTAAAAAGAGGAGGGTGAAAGGTTCCCTTACTAACATGGGTATCATTCGAAACATACACCCTGTGAAAGAAGGACAATACAAAATTGATGTAAATACTAATAAATGAAATTATATTACATAATTAGTAAAATAATGGGCAGTACATACACCACTCAAAGGAAATTTTGGAAAATGTAGCATAAATCTCACAGGAATAAAAGTGAGATGAAAAATCCCTTATGAAAACTCAGCAGCCTAACGACGCCACATAAAAATTCCAAAAATGGATTGATGAGATCAAATAGGGTCTCTCATAATATTCCCATAATGTTTACAGAAAGTGTAATATAAAAGAACATCCCCCAACATAACAAATAGGAGCTTAAAAGAAGTGACATAAAGGAGAGTACTTAAAAAGAAAGAGAGAGGTTAGATCTCTTACGAAAATTCGACAGCCTAACGGCGCCACTCAATACTTCCATAATGAACTGATGAGAGAATAGGGTCTCTCATCATTTGACCATAAAAATTATAGTAAGATTAATATAAAAGAACATCCCAATAACAAGAAAGATGAGCTTTAAAAGGAATGACATAAAATAGTGTACTTAAAAAGAAAGAGAGGAGTAGGATCCCTTACCTCAAGTCCGACTTGTCTTGTTCGTTTCTTTATATTCCTGAATAATAAACATTGGTAAATTTATAATTGCCTAAGGAACTCCTTTAAAGATTATTATTCAGTTTTTATCACATATTATAATGTTATAATAATTGTTTAATAAGGTTAGTTCATATCAGATGTTTTTGACGATGTTGGTACATGAGTCAAAAATGAATTTGTTTGAAAAATGATTGACCATGTAGTTATAAGTAAATAATTTCCAGAATAGTATTAATGATTAAAATATAACATATATCCAGTACTTATTCATTTTATTCTATTCCATATCATTTGGAGAAAAATACGAAAAACACCGTTCATGGAGACGGTAGGCCATACGTACGCATGAACGCTACTTTCATTTTTTTCATTGTCATATTAATGGAATTAAAAATAAATGGTATATATATATATTATAATTCCAGAATAATATATATTTTATATAGGTCACATATGTTCATTAATTTTATTCTTTATACATTCCATTTATTGCATGTACAAGTAACATCACTTGAGGGGGAGGTAGTCCACACTTCCTCATATGAAATTATCGCATTAACACAACATGAAAAGAATAAAGGTATGTTTTAAATATAAAATAAAGAAGAATATATTAAAAATAAATACCATATATATCATATATAAAATACAGTGACATCATAATGGCCACCTTTTAAGGTGTTATATGAGTGTTGAACAATCATCATTTCGTGAGGCAGAAATTCACCATCCACAGAAACAGTATGTTCTTTAACCATTTGATGTAGGTGTGTGTAAGTGTAGCTATAATTATTCTTTAAAAACATCCTAGTATGTTGAAGATACTTTATTTGTTACAAAAGAAATTAATAAAAAGAGTTTAGGGGGTTGGAGAAACAAAATAAAACAAAAGAACACAAGTGAAGACATTACCTTAAAATCAGGTAACTCTTTTTGATTTGAGCTCAAAGGCTTCCTTGGGAAGACTTCTTCCCAAAGTGAGGCTTCTAGGAGTAATATAGGTATTTGTAGAGGAAAAATGGGCATGGGATGGCCGAGCCAAAGTCTTGATAGGAGTGCGTAAGGTGGTAGAGGAGGGGCACTCTTGGAAAGTTACAAAATGTTACATTATTTTCAAATGAGTTTCAGATTTTAAAGGTCCCAAACTGATTTATTTCTAGGATAAGGTGGTAAGGGTTCTAAATATACTCATCCAATAGGTTTTTGAACATGTTTAGGTTATATATTTTACATTATCATTTCATTTTATTTAAATCCTTTATTAATGAGGTAATCATTGCATCATCATGATGTCATAAATAATTTAATATATATAATGTCTAAAAATTATAAAAAAAATATCATGATGTAGGAAATATTTTTATCTTTATAATTAATATTTATAGTCATAAATATGACTTGTATAACCCCATTTAAAATTTTTTTTAGTGAAACATCTCATGCTTGTGACATTTTTTATTTTAACTTTAAATAAAAAGTTATTTATGTCATTTACCTAACAAAGTGGCTCCATGGGGTCCCCAAGTTGACCCATGGATTGTCTTGATCGGCCATGACACATCCAATGATGGTAGGACATGTTTCTAGTTCATTTAACATTATTAAAACATTATTTTTACCTTAAATTACACTAATTACCTCTAATCGCGATTAAGAACATAAAAGTTACTATTCACCAAAAAATTATTTTAATCCCATTGAACCACATTTTACTTCCTAATGACAACCATGTATGTAGGATTTTTTGAAATTCAAAACACGGAGGTGGAAAAGTTTCATTTAAATGAAAAATCAGTTTCTTTAACTACAACTTAGTAGTTTCACTATTCATCACATATTGAAGTTTTTTCAGAAAAATACCAAAAATTCACCCTAAGCAATATTTGATATTCCGAACTCAAAAATGATGTCTATTTTACAAAATTAAAAACATATAAGTTTCATTAATTAATTTAATAATTAATTCCCGCTGTCAAAACAAATAGTGTGTTTTTATGAAACAATATCTATTAAAAGATTGACACTAGTTTAAGTCAAATTTCAAAGTGAAATTAATTCCAATGACCAATATTGGATTAAATGGTAAAAATATATTCTAATTTTACATTAAAAACAATTCAAATGATAATCTAATCATATAAATAAATTAGATTAAAAAGTGGGTTTGAATTAAAATACCACATTTTTCACTATTCATTAAAAAAGAACTTTATCGGAAAGATACCAAAAATTTACCCAATGTAAATTTTGATGTCTCTATTCTAAAGAAGAATTTTACTTTCTCAAATATATCACTGAAAATTGTCAAAAAGTGGATTTAAAAGAGGTTCTCCATCAAAAGCCGGTTAATCGACCCTCTAAAGAACATTAGAATGTTTACGCTTAGAAATTGAATTCATTCACATTTTTAATCCTCTTACATTTATTGTAAAAAGTAAAAATATTTGACAACCATATATAATCATTTTGTAGTTATTTCTGTTCATTCCCTCCATTACAATGGCTAGGCATTAACTACCATTTAAAATAATATTATTTTATTATTAGAGTGCAACGTAAGATTTCCAAGAAACTCATTGTTGCGTATTGGGTACGCCATCGAGCATAGCGTCCCCATTAAAGTAATATAAAAATTTTATTCACAAATGTGGTAAAATATAAAAAAAATCATATTCTGTATTTACCTTGGGTGTTACATCCTTCCCCCTTTTTGGGAATTGCGTCCTCACAATTTTAAAATTGGGCTCGGAAACATCCCTGAAAGTCCCACATCGGAACAAGAGTCGGTAAAACAATCACTTTAAAATAAATAATGAGAAGTATAGAGGTCACCCGAGTTAACCCAGACAAGTATTCCATGTAGGAAAACATGGACATGGAGTAGAAAACATAGGGTCATGTTTTGATGGAGAGTGATAGAAAACATGTTTAGGAGAAAGTTAACCACAAGAAAATCACAAACTTGTGATGGGTTAAACGGTATTCGATTCCCCAGTAGGAAAAGTTAATAGACAACATTTTTGTTTTTTTATTGAGGAATTTATTCATAAGGAAACATACTTACTTATCATGTTGACTTTCAACTTTTATTAGATTTCTTACACAAACTCATATTTTCTCCAAAAGATGAGTATTTAAGAAGACTTGTTCACTATAATCAAATTCTACAGAATCACCTAATCCACAAAAGAGAACTATATACTTCCCATGTCTTTATACATTAACCAAAACCAAAACCAAAAGGGTTAGTACAAGATCAGATAATCCAGAAAAGGATAACCCTTTATAAAAAGAAAATCTATTCTTAATCTCCAAAATTTGTCCAACAAAACCCAATGTTCAATAATGAACATTCGATAAAAAATTTGTCGATAAAATTATTCAAAGTAATCCAACTAAGATTGAAACCCAAATATTTGAAGGATTTAGTCACATAGTCTTCCAAGTTAAATCGTAACATTTATCTCCAAACAACATCAGTTTCTCTTAATGTCTCGTATTGAAAAGTAATTAACCTAATCACAAATCCTCCATGATAGGTTAATAAATTTCCATAGATAACCCAAAAATCAACTTACTATTAATTCATAAAATCATCTAACTAAAAAGAATCAGTCAAACTAACCAGGTACTTCACGTAGCCCAGAGGTAGGCGATAAATACCAGTCGCACTTTGGTTGTGGGTTCGATTCCCGCACCTTTGTCCGACGTGACGTGTAACAGCCCAAGATTTTATAAAAAATATTGCTTTTGATTTTATTAATGTCTTGTGTTGTACGCTACACCAAAAGGAGCTTGTACAACAAGCATCCTTGACTTTCCATGCATTACACGCAATCGCGACCTTCCTCGATAGCGTGTGTAATACGCAATACCGAGTTTCACTAAACAACGATATGCTATTAAAATATTATTAAAACTAGTCGTTATGAATAGTAATAACCACTTTTTAAATTATGTAAATCTTATTTTTCAAAATGAACTTCATTTTTGGATTCGGAGTATCGAATTTAGCATAAGGTGAAATTTTGGTACATTTCGGAAAACTTTCATATTCTGATGAATAGTGAAAATTACTAAATTATAATTAAAAACAACTTTTTTAATCGAAATAATTAATAGTGATAAATTATTAATTTGAGTAGTTTTAAAGAATATTTAGAATATATTTTTACAATTCAATACAATGTTGGTCATTGGATGTAATTTCACATTTAAACCAGACATAAACAAGTGTCAATCTTTTGATAGATATTGTTTCTTAAAAACACGCTATTTGTTTTAACAGCGGGATTTAATTATAAAATTAATTAATGCAACTTCTATGTTATGAATTTGGTAAAATAGATTTCATTTTTGAATTCGGAATATCAATTATATCTTAGGGAGAAATTTTGGCATTTTTCTGAAAAACTTCAATTTTTGATGAATAGTGAAACCACTAAGTGGTAGGTTAATAACTGAATTTTGCATAAAACTTAATTTTACCACTTCTGTGAATGGAATTTCAAAAATCCGACAGACATGGTTGATATCAGTAAGTAAAATGTAGTTCAATGAGATAAAAATAATTTTTTGTGAATAGTAACTTTTTACTTTTTTTTACCGCGGTTAATAGTAAATAGGGTAACTAAGGGTAAATATGATATTACTATTACCCTAAAACATGTCCTAACTCTATTGGATAAGTGTAATTCGACCAAAAACAACCTTATGAATAAAATATGACCATTTAGGCCCACTTGGATTAGATTAGGACATTTATTATTATTTAATTCAAAGAAGAGTTAAAAGAGACAAAATCAAAGTTTATTTACTAAAACATTTTTAATATAGGGTTATACATAATATAAATTCGATTGAAAATATTAATTAGAAGGATAAAAAGATTTCCTACATAATGATATTTTATTTATAATTTTTTAGACTTTAAATAAATTAATTTATTTATGACACAACGATGATGCAGTAATTACACTTTTTAAGGAAATATTGACATAATTGATGTTATAAACACCAAAATAAATGTAATATGAGAATTTTTATGAATTCCAATAATTTTCTAGGTTACTATGATATATTAATGTTGATGTAATCAACTTGGTTCGAACATTTAATTCTGTTATGACTTTCACATAAATCATATATCAAATAGTGTCAAAATTGACACAAAATAGTTTTTAAATCAAATATTATATTATTAATTGTTATTTTATTCCTAAAAATATAATGTTCGGCCAAATGACTTAGATAAGGATATATATATTAATAATAAACAATTTGGGGTTCGTTTGGCATGTTATAGTAAGTGTATTAACCATATAGTGAAAGAAAACAAAAAGTCACGGTAAAAGTTAAATTATTTAACTTAGAGTAAAATCTAATTGATAAGGTTTAAAATAAGATCCAAACATGTCTAAATTTGACTGGTTGATGAGATTAAAACCCTATCTCATCTAATATTCGAATATGAGTCATTTTTGGAGGTTTTTAAGTGGGGTTAGATTTATTATAAATTAATATTTTTAAGAATTCCTAAGGTGCCCCTCTCCTCCCCTATAAAAGGACACCTCCTCCCCCTCCTCCTCACACCAATTTGAGCCCTCAAGCTCGGCCAAACCCTGCCAAAATCCCTTCTCCACTTCCCTAGCAACATCCTAGAGGTTCTGGTCTTCCTCAAAGTCCAATTCTAGTGCCCTAAGAGGAGGTCTCAAAGAGGCACTTCAAAGAAGAGGTAATTACCGTTACCAATTCTTTCATCTTTATTTCTTCTTCCACTTCTTCTTCTTAGGTTGTTTAATTATGAAGTAATAACATCAGTATCACTCATATACTGATATGTTATTATAAGTATGAAACAACCCTATTTCACCATCTATCCATCCTACGGAAAAAGAAATCACCGCGCGTGTGTACGTACGGAATACCGTCTCCACGCCGTGGTGTAATCTATTTTCCACCACCACCTTACATGGATGGGTATAATGGTGTAAAGAATAACTATACATAGTTATTAAAACATCATATTGACTCTGATATATTGTATAATCCACTCCAATTCAATTCAATATTTATAGAAATGATATCATCGCTCGTGCGTACGTACGGACTACCGTCTCCACGACGCGATGAGATTCATTCTCCATGTTAACCATTTAAAAATGATTATAATGTATATATAAGAAATAATAATGAAATATATGACATTATAAAGCTACTGGATTTATGTATATATATACATATGTATGTCATCTACTTACTTCCATTTCAAGACAATAAGGAAAGTAAAACAGCGTTCATGCGTACGTACGGACTACCGTCTCCATGAACGGTGTTTTTCATTTTATTTATCTATCTATTATATATATATATACTGAATATATATGATATATAAATCGTATTTTATATTCTGGAAGTAAGTAAATCATGATATAAGTAATAATGATGTCAAGAACAACAAGTCAAAACATCTAAGATAAATGAAACGATTTTACCCAAAACGCTTCTTTAACATGGAATTTACAAAAGAACGGGTAATATAATGTCATAAGTGAACCATATATGATATAATAACAATGAATATGATTCTGGAATAAGTCAATAACATGATTTAAATCATTATACAGGAGGTTCGGATACTTACAAAGCAAGTCAGACCTAAGGTAAGGGAAATATCACAATCTCATTTTTATCCGAGATTGTTTATTCGTAAGTATTTACTGGGGTGTATTTTATCATCCACATCCATGTTTCATAAATATGTAATATTATTTCCATCCACCTACAATTGTTTAAACCCATTTTTACCCTTCGGTGAGTTTTTATTAAAAGAAATGAATGGAATCTTTTGTCGTTTTTCGTACGAGGTACTTTTTGACTTTTCCGACAAAAGTACGAAGAATGTTTTTTTTAACTTATACGGCATGAATGGATTTTTAAATCATTGTTTCCAAAAAGCTTCCTTTACAAGTTTTCAAGTTTATTTTTAATCAACTTCTTTTATTTTAAAGTTGTATGACATGTTATGAAAGGAAAAATGTTTTTTTAAGAAGAAATGATATTTTCCTCAAGAATGGAGTTCAAGTGTTTTATCAAAGTGATTTTCCATCTAAGATAATAAAGTGTTCTGTTTTTATCCCTATTATTAAATTGATTTTATCATGTTGTGATTGAATTATTTTTATGAATTCCTTTATCTTATATGAACTATTTTATGATGTCATGATGTTTAAGATTCCCATTTTTATTACGTGGGTTATGCTATGATGTATGGTTTATGATTTTGTGGCACACATAAGAATGGTTTCATTATGAGATGGGTGGGACCCATATCTCCCTCCAATGCATTGGGTAAAGATTTTATATCTCATGAGATAGACATGGCTGGAATGGTAGGTTATACCGGTTCAGTGAAACAGGACTGAAATGAGGGTTACTCGATTCAGAAAGGGACTTTGTCCACTAAGATAGTCTTGGCAATGAGTCATGACTAACAAGAAATGATTTTCCATGATTACGTGTGCATGCCACAAAGTTTCAAGTTTCATGTTATGATTATGGTGATCTCATTTTCACTTCTATGATTTGTTCCATGTTAAGTTATTATGATCTCTTTTGCAGGTTATGATTTTCAAAAAGATATGATATGATTTTTATTTCTTTTGTATACCCTTACTGAGCATTTGAGCTCACCCTTTTATGTTTTCTTTTCCCCAGGATATAAAGAAAAGTTTTAGGTTAAAAAAAGGAAGATCTTTATGGGAGATATTGAAGATATTTCACCACGATTAGAAGATTATGTTCCAAGTTTCCAAAGACACTAAACTATTACGATCCTTGTGTGTGTGTTTTTGTTATGTACTAAGTATTCCGCAAAAGTAATGTAATGTAAAT
Organism: Viscum album; assembly: GCA_963277665.1. NCBI lineage: Eukaryota > Viridiplantae > Streptophyta > Magnoliopsida > Santalales > Viscaceae > Viscum > Viscum album. The sequence continues at coordinate 2,112,300,433 of OY728126.1, read as the reverse complement.
GTACGTCAAGCTTTGGGTCTCTACAGTTGGTATCAGAGGAAAGGTTTAGTCAACCTTTGGAAACTAGGATGCGAGAACTTTAGTGAGATCCCTAGAGATATTTATAAGGTATGTCTAGGGATGTCCCTAAGGATAAGTATACGTATAGGATACAGTCCTAGAACTACGGTAACGATCATAGAATTTAACCTAAGATGTTAGATATTGAGGATACTCCACCTTTATTATGTTGTTTTTCCTAGCATGATTTTTGCCTCTCACACTATTCTTTTTGGGTTTTAGAAAATGGCTGGAAACAAGATGATTCACAATAATGGAGGATATGATGGACAATGGAATGATATTCTTCATAATGAAATGGGATTTGGAAGTCCAAACATCATTATTATGCCGAATCAGCAATCTCATAATATGATCAATAAAGTAAAATTTGGTAAGTTTCCTGACTCGGCTAATAAGAGAAAGATGGAGTTTCATGATGATCATAGAGGAAAGAAAGTTCAATTTCCCCTATGTAAATCATGTGGAAAGAGGCATCAAGGAGAATGTTTCAAAGGAACTGGAAGATGCTTTGGGTGTGGAAAAGAAGGACACAAAGAAAGTAAATGCAAAGGAAAAGGTTCAGTTAACAACATGGATGAGGATAATGGTATTGCTACGACATCAACCATGGTTAAATGTTTTAAATGTGGAATGTACGGGCATTATGCAAACCAATGCCCTAAGGGAAAGTCTCATGAAGATAACCAGTATGGTCGTATGGGAAGTATTTATGTTGATGATGACGAAGATACTACAAATGATATGTGAGATGAAAGAATTGTTGAAGCTCGGTCAATGGTTTAAGAATGCAGTGGAATGATTACATGTTAATCATGTGTAATGTTGTATAAGAAATCTCATTGTACTATGGAATAAAGAGACATCTAAGGATTGTTACACTGTTGTCTTTCCTTGAGTTATGAAAGTGTATGATTAATGGTACCACTATCCATGAAAGGTTATTCAGATATTTTTAGAATGTAGATGATATGTGCATAATGAAGGGAAAATGAGAAAATGAAATGTTTAACAGTATTCATGAGCTCATGATTGATATAAGGACTAAGTGATATCATGGTTTGAGTATATAGAATTTTGAGGATTTTGGTATGTGGAAAGTGTTAACTTTTAACTGCATTCAAGTTTTCACTAAGGTTCAATGGGTATTCAAGAGAATACATGATTAAGGACTTTGAATGTTTGGAATGTGACCAACAAAACATATCTTATGATATATGGGGATCAACGATGGTATTAAATCTCTGGTAATCGTTGTCACTATATTATGAGAGTGGACTACAATATTATGTATAAGCCTAAAGATTAGAATGGATTATGTTGGACATAAGTTAGTATTGTTTAAGGATATAAGATTTTCGATATTATTGATGGGATGTTATAGTAACGTAGTTTTAGAAAAAGGACAACCTGCAGGACGGGCGACAGCCCATCGCTTCAGACAAGGCTGTAGGAATCGAACCCACAACCGAAGTGCGACTGGCCTTTATCGCCTACCACTAACCTACAGGAAGTCCCTGTTTAGTAGAAACTAGTTTTATTATATTAAGCAGTATGATATATGAAGTATAAGTCCATTTTAGGAACCATATATGATTAATCTCACTATAGATCGATTTATGCATATAATTTTTGCTAACCTTTTGTTTGAGACAGATGGAATGACCCGTCATTCTATCACATGATCTGCTAACACTTCACGAATTACAAATTCAACTTCATTTATTTAAGAGATGAAGTGGAAATTGTTCAAGGCACGAACAATAGTGAGATTGTACCAAAATAAAGTAAGTATTTATTCTAATGGGAAACGATCTTGAAAACCAAAAATGTTGTCCTAGTGATCTTATATCTGATGAATCAGATGGTACCCTAGATCATCACAAATTTATGGCTTTGTGATTGTTGGCTTTTTCATATCCATGTTCTCTACCACTCTCCATCAGAACATGATGGTTAGATTTCTATTCCATATCCATATTTTCACCTATGTGGACACCCAATGATTAGTTTATTTGGGTAACCGTTAAGTTTAATAATTTTGTTTTTAAAGATTGGTTTTGAAATTCCTTTTTACGATGTGGGTTTCTATTAAAGAAACTTTCGAGTAGTAAACCATTTATAACCCCGACGAATTTCGAGGGCGAAATTCATTTTAAGGGGGGTAGAATGTAACAGCCCAAGATTTTATGAAAAATATTCTTTTTAATTTTATTAATGTCTTTTGTTGTACGCTACACCAAAAGGAGCTTGCACAACACGCATCCTTGACTTGCCTTGCATTACACGCAATCGCGACCTTCCTCGATAGCGTGTGTAATACGCAATACCGAGTTTCACTAAACAACGATATGCTATTAAAATATTATTAAAACTAGTCGTTATGAATAGTAATAACCACATTTTAAATTATGTAAATATTATTTTTCAAAATGAACTTCATTTTTGGATTCGGAGTATCGAATTTAGCATAAGGTGAAATTTTGGTACATTTCGGATAACTTTCATATTCTGATGAATAGTGAAAATTACTAAATTATAATTAAAAACAACTTTTTTAATCGAAATAATTAATAGTGATAAATTATTAATTTGAGTGGTTTTAAAGTATATTTAGAATATATTTTTACAATTCAATACAATGTTGGTCATTGGATGTAATTTCACATTTAAACCAGACATAAACAAGTGTCAATCATTTGATAGATATTGTTTCTTAAAAACACGCTATTTGTTTTAACAGCGGGATTTAATTATAAAATTAATTAATGCAACTTCTATGTTATGAATTTGGTAAAATATATTTCATTTTTGAATTCGGAATATCAATTATATCTTAGGGATAAATTTTGGCATTTTTCTGAAAAACATCAATTTTTGATGAATAGTGAAACCACTAAGTGGTAGGTTAAAAACTGAATTTTGCATAAAACTTAATTTTACCACTTCTGTGAATGGAATTTCAAAAATCCGACAGACACGGTTGATATCAGTAAGTAAAATGTAGTTCAATGAGATAAAAATAATTTTTTGTGAATAGTAACTTTTTACTTTTTTTTACCGCGGTTAATAGTAAATAGGGTAACTAAGGGTAAATATGATATTACTATTACCCTAACACATGTCCTAACTCTATTGGATAAGTGTAATTCGACCAAAAACAACTTTATGAATAAAATATGACCATTTAGGCCCACTTGGATTAGATTAGGACATTTATTATTATTTAATTCAAAGAAGAGTTAAAAGAGACAAAATCAAAGTTTATTTACTAAAACATTTTTAATATAGGGTTATACATAATATAAATTCGATTGAAAATATTCATTAGAAAGATAAAAAGATTTCCTACATAATGATATTTTATTTATAATTTTTTAGACTTTAAATAAATTAATTTATTTATGACACAACGATGATGCAGTAATTACCCTTTTTAAGGAAATATTGACATAATTGATGTTATAAACACCAAAATAAATGTAATTTGAGAATTTTTATGAATTCCACTAATTTTCTAGGTTACTATGATATATTAATGTTGATGTAATCAACTTGGTTCGAACATTTAATTCTGTTATGACTTTCACAAAAATCATATATCAAATAGTGTCAAAATTGACACAAAATAGTTTTTAAATCAAATATTATATTATTAATTGTTATTTTATTCCTAAAAATCTAAGGTTCGGCCAAATGACTTAGATAAGGATATATATATTATTAATAAACAATTTGGGGTTCGTTTGGCATGTTATAGTAAGTGTATTAACCATATAGTGAAAGAAAACAAAAAGACACGGTAAAAGTTAAATTATTTAACTTAGAGTAAAATCTAATTGATAAGGTTTAAAATAAGATCCAAACATGTCTAAATTTGATTGGTTGATGAGATTAAAACCCTATCTCATCTAATCTTAGAATATGAGTCATTTTTGGAGGTTTTTAAGTGGGGTTAGATTTATTATAAATTAATATTGTTTAGAATTCATAAGGTGCCCCTCTCCTCCCCTATAAAAGGACACCTCCTCCCCCTCCTCCTCACACCAATTTGAGCACTCAAGCTCGGACAACCCCTGCCAAAATCCCTTCTCCACTTCCCTAGCAACATCCTAGAGGTTCTGGTCTTCCTCAAAGACCAATTCTAGTGCCCTAAGAGGAGGTCTCAAAGAGGCACTTCAAAGAAGAGGTAATTACCGTTACCAATTCTTTCATCTTTATTTCTTCTTCCACTTATTCTTCTTAGGTTGTTTCATTATGAAGTAATAACATAAGTATCACTCATATACTGATATGTTATTATAAGTATGAAACAACACTATTTCACCATCTATCCATCCTACGGAAAAAGAAATCACCGCGCGTGTGTACGTACGGAATACCGTCTCCACGCCGTGGTGTAATCTATTTTCCACCACCACCTTACATGGATGGGTATAATGGTGTAAAGAATAACTATACATAGTTATTACAACATCATATTGATTCTGATATATTGTATAATCCACTCCAATTCGATTCAATATTTATAGAAATGATATCATCGCTCGTGCGTACGTACGGACTACCGTCTCCACGACGCGATGAGATTCATTCTCCATGTTAACCATTTAAGAATGATTATAATGTATATATAAGAAATAATAATGAAATATATGACATTATAAAGCTACTGGATTTATGTATATATATACATATGTATGTCATCTACTTACTTCCATTTCAAGACAATAAGGAAATTAAAACAGCGTTCATGCGTACGTACAGACTACCGTCTCCATGAACGGTGTTTTTCATTTTATTTATCTATCTATTATATATATATATATACTGAATATATATGATATATAAATCATATTTTATATTCTGGAAGTAAGTAAATCATGATATAAGTAATAATGATGTCAAGAAAAACAAGTCAAAACACCTAAGATAAATGAAACTATTTTACCCAAAACGCTTCTTTAACATGGAATTTACAAAAGAACGGGTAATATAATGTCATAAGTGAACCATATATGATATCATAACAATGAATATGATTCTGGAATAATTCAATAACATGATTTAAATCATTATACAGGAGGTTCGGATACTTACAAAGCAAGTCAGACCTAAGGTAAGGGAAATATCACAATCTCATTTTTATCCGAGATTGTTTATTCGTAAGAATTTACTGGGGTGTATTTTATCATCCACATCCATGTTTCATAAATATGTAATATTATTTCCATCCACCTACAATTATTTAAACCCATTTTTACCCTTCGGTGAGTTTTTAGTAAAAGAAATGAAAGGAATCTTTTGTCGTTTTTCGTACGAGGTACTTTTTGACTTTTCCGACAAAAGTACGAAGAATGTTTTTTTAACTTATACGGCATGAATGGATTTTTAAAACATTGTTTCCAAAAAGCTTCCTTTACAAGTTTTCAAGTTTATTTTTAATCAACTTCTTTTATTTTAAAGTTGTATGACATGTTATGAAAGGAAAAATGTTTTTTTAAGAAGAAAGGATATTTTCCTCAAGAATGGAGTTCAAGTGTTTTATCAAAGTGATTTTCCATCTAAGATAATAAAGGGTTCTGTTTTTATCCCTATTATTAAATTGATTTGATCATGTTGTGATGGAATTATTTTTATGAATTCCTTTATCTTATATGAACTGTTTTATGATGTCATGATGTTTAAGATTCCCATTTTTATTACATGGGTTATGCTATGATGTATGGTTTATGATTTTGTGGCACACATAAGAATGGTTTCATTATTAGATGGGTGGGACCTATATCTCCCTCCAATGCCTTGGGTAAAGATTTTATATCTCATGAGATAGACATGGCTGGAATGGTAGGTTATACCGGTTCAGTGAAACAGGACTGAAACGAGGGTTACTCGATTCAGAAAGGGACTTTGTCCACTAAGATAGTCTTGGCAATGAGTCATGACTAACAAGAAATGATTTTCCATGATTATGTGTGCATGCCACAAAGTTTCAAGTTTCATGTTATGATTATGGTGATCTCATTTTCACTTCTATGATTTGTTCCATGTTAAGATATTATGATCTCTTTTGCAGGTTATGATTTTCAAAAAGATATGATATGATTTTTATTTCTTTTGTATACCCTTACTGAGCATTTGAGCTCACACTTTTATGTTTTCTTTTCCCCAGGATATAAAGAAAGGTTTTAGGTAAAAAAAAGGAAGATCTTTATGGGAGATATTGAAGATCTTTCACCACGATTAGAAGATTATGTTCCAAGTTTCCAAAGACACTAAACTATTACGATCCTTGTGTGTGTGTTTTTGTTATGTACTAAGTATTCCGCAAAAGTAATGTAATGTCAATGTACGTCAAGCTTCGGGTCTCTACATGACGGGTTGTCACACGGTCCGCGTGTTGTCCTTTTTATAAAACTCCAAAAATAACCCTAACATGTTTTAACCTAAATAGTTTCCTTATACATCTCATTTTCATCCAAATTCATTAAGATCTCAACATCTTAATTCTTGAAGTCTTATTTCACCACCATAAGATAAAATAAAACGATTCCCAAAATGAATAACATCATACCATGATCATGGAGTCCACTCGGTTTCATCGTCATCTTGCTCACGTAGGTAGAAGTCCCATGCATTACAAAAATGATTTTGAGATCTTTCAAAATCATTTGCTTCCTCCATCCAAATACACCTTGTACAACATGGGTCATATGGGTGTTCACAGAAAAACAGTTTTGGAAAATAATCATGTATGACATATAATTCCAAAACATCTGATAAAACATGATTTCATTAAAATAGTCGGACAGAATTTGAATTAAAAATTTCTATTTTTGGTCCTTTTAAAATACCATAAGTATGTGTTGAGAGACTATATTTTAAAAGAAAATATAAATAGGTTGGGAAATGGTCTTCTTCTTCAGAACCATTTTTAAAATCATAATATGCTTCAAATTCTTGTGATAAGGTAAAATATTTGAAAATACCTTTATAATATTTACCTTTCTTGAAAATATAAGAATATTGTGAAAATAGTTTTTGTCTAAAAACAACCCATGATCCATGATGATAACGAGGTATGGTGGAGGTATTTGATATCTCAAACAACTTCTTTCAAGTGAGTTGTATACTAGAAAAAGTTTCACAATCATCCAAACATGACTTTGCAATAATTACTGAAAGCATGTCATTAGGAAGAGATAGTAATGTCGTTTGAGATCCTTCTCCTTCCATTCGTAACCGACTTTACTTGACCTGAAAAAAGTTATAAAACAAGGATTTAACTGAAATAATATATATAGGGACTAATCATGTGTCTAACAAAAACTCCTAATCCATAAAGTTGTCTAAACCGTCCTTTGATACCAACTATAAGGCCCCAGCCTTAAACCTTACTTAATATTGAGTTAATAAAAGATTACACATTGAGGATCTTTTCAGGTTTATAGTTTTAGAGAATTAGATCATAAAACTTGCATTACATTCCACATTTAAACAAAGTGGTTACATAAAAGATAGTATTCATTTTTTCCCATTAACGGAAAAATATTTAAAATAAAACATGGATTCTTTCTTGACACTTCCTTGACACTATCATCATATCATTTACATTTCCCTTGACCTGTGAAAAACATTTCAAAAAAATGGGATGAGCATAAAAAGCTCAGTAAGGGATATAAAAATATATGGAAAGGAAACATGATTATATGTACACATAAGAATCAATGAAATCATACTTTACTCATAAAACATAAGCACATTAACATACCTCATCAAATCATGAATAAATCTTAGAAATCATAAGACATAAAGGTAACTTGAGGCATTCATAACATTCTTACGTAGGGAGTAACCCTCTTGGTTACGTTTGGAGTACCCATCACAGTATATTCTTTAAATATCTTCGGAAAAACCTTAACATTTAACCCCTTCGCGTTACCCAATGCATTGAAGAGATATATCGGGCTCACCCGCCCTTAGTTTATCACGGAACCACCCATCTTCATAATAATTCCCATGAACCATAACATAATCGTATCACATAAAACATGCATAAAAGAAACATAACATTTCCACTTTTCAATCACAAGATATCAATACAACACATTGATATAAAAACATTATGAAAACCATTTTCAATAAAAAAATAAAAGAAAATTAAAACATGGTATTTATTTTTCTTTAAAAAAAGGTATGGCTTGTAGAGGAAGCCGAAACTCAAATAATGGTCGCGGCAGCGGAGAAGTCGTTGTCGCCGCATTCGTACGACAAAAACATTCCCTTTTGTCATTTGGTAAAACGCTTTGTATAAAAAAGATTCCTTTCGGATAAACGTAAAAGAAAAAGGGGTTTATACACCGTATGAAAGAAGGTTGTGTATAATACAAAATATTCCTCAATGAAAGGAGATTGAGACGAAGTCCCACACAAAACGGTATCCTTGGATTAAGATAAATCAATTACATAATTATGTGTGACAAACTAATACACCAAATATAAGTGGATATTAAGTGTAAAACAATCAGATTTTATTCACACATATTCATAGAATGACATATTTAAGGTGTACAAGCTTATCCCAAAGTATCTATATTGGGTTAAGAAGATCCTTTGCAAAAATTTTACAGCCTAACGGCGTCACTACAAAATTCAGAAAATGAGTTGATGAGAGATAAAAAGGGTATCTCATCACTTGAACATAAAATTTATATCACTAAGGATATATAAGAACATATCCCATCATAATGTTAGGTGAATTAAAATACAAAACAAAAGAATACTATTAAAAAGAGGAGGGTGAAAGGTTCCCTTACTGACATGGGTATCATTCGAAACATACACCCCGTGAAAAAAGGATAATACAACATTGATGTAAATACTCATAAATGAATGTATATTACACAATGAGTAAAATAATTCGCAGTACATACACCACTCAAATGAAATTGTGGAAAATGTAGCATAAATATCACACGAATAAAAGTGAGATGAATAATCCCTTATGAAAACTCGGCAGCCTAACGGGGCCACATAAAACTTCCAAAAATGGATTGATGAGATCAAATAGGGTATCTCATCATATTAAAATAATGTTTATAGAAAGAGAAAATTAAAATAAAATCCCCCAACATAACAAATTGGAGCATAAAATAAGTGAAATAAAGGAGAGTACATAAAAAGAAAGAGAGAGGTTATATCTCTTACGAAAATTCGGCAGCCTAATGGCGCCACTCAAAACATCTATAATGTATTGATGAGAGAGAATAGGGTCTCTCATCATATAAACATAAAAATTAAAGTAAGAGTAATATAAATTAACATCCCAATAACTAGAAAGATGAGCTTTAAAAGGAATGATATAAAAGAGTGTACTTAAAAAGAAAGAGAGGAGTAGGATCCCTTACCTCAAGTCTGACTTCTCTTGTTCGTTTCTTTATATTCCTGAATAATAAAGATTAGCCAATTTATAATTGCCTAAGTACCTCCTTTAATGATTATTATTCATTTTTTATCACATATTATAATTTTATAATAATTTTTTAATAATGTTAGTTCATATCAAATGTTTTTGCCGATGTTTTGTACATGAGTCAAAAATGAACTTGTTTGAAAAATGATTCCCCTTATAGTTATAAGTAAATAATTTCCAAAATAGTATTAATGATTAAAATATAACATATATCCAGTACATATTTATTTTATACTATTCCATATCATTTGGTGATAAAAAACGAAAATCACCGTTCATGGAGACGGTAGGCCGTACGTATGCATGAACGCTACTTTCATTTTTTTCTTTTTCATATTAATTTAATAAAAAATAAAAAATAAAAAATATATATATTATAATTCCAGTATAATATATATGTTATATGGGTCACATATGTTCATTAATTTCATACTTTATACATTCCATGTACTGCATGTACGAGTCACATCACTTGTGGGGGCAGTAATACACACTTCCTCATATGAAATTATCGCATTTACACAACATGAAAAGAATAAAGGTATGTTTTAAATATAAAATACAGAAGCATATAGTAAACATAAATAAAATATAAATCATATATATAATACTGTGACATCATACTGGCCACCTTTTAAGGTGTTATATGAGTGTTGAACAATCAACATTTCGTGAGGCAGAAATTCACCATCAATAGAAATAGTATGTTCTTTAACCATTTGATGTAGGTGTGTGTAAGTGTAGCTCGAATGTTTCTTATAAAAACATCCTAGTATATTTAAGATACTGGATTTGTTAAAAAATAATTGAATAAAAAGAGTTTAGTGGGTTGGAGAAGCAAAATAAAACAAAAGAACACAAGTGAAGACATTACCTTAAAATCGGGTAACTCTTTTTGATTTGAGCTCAAAGGCTTCCTTGGGAAGACTTCTGCCCAAAGTGAGGCTTCTAGGAGTAAGAGAGGGATGTGGAGAGGCAGAATGAGCAGGGGTTGGCCGAGCCAAAGTCTTGAGAGGTGTGGGTAATGTGGTAGAGGTGGGGGCCTTTTATAAGAGGAGAGGAGGGGCACTCTTGGAAGGTAACAAAATGTTACATTATTTGCAAATGAGTTTCGGATTTTAAAGGTCCCACATTGATTTATTTCTAGTATAAGGTGGTATGGGTTCGCAATATACTCATCCAATAGGTTTTTTAACATGTTTAGGTCATATATTTTACATTATCATTTCATTTTATTTAAATTCTTTTATTAGTGAGGTAATCGATGCATCATCATGATGTCATAAATAATTTAATATATTTAATGTGTAAAAATTATAAAAAAATATCATGATGTATGATATATTTTTAGATTTCTAATGAATATTTATAGTAAAAAATATGACTTGTATAACCCCATTAAAAAATTGTTTTAGGGAAACATCTCATGCTTGTGACATTTTTATTTTAACTTTAAATAAAAAGTTATTTATGTCATTTTCCAACCAAAGTGGCTCCATGGGGTCCCCATGTTGACCCAAGGATTTTAATGGTCTTCCATGACACATCCAATGCGGGTAGGACATGTGTCTAGGACATTTCACATTATTAAAACATTATTTTTACCTTAAATTACACTAATTACCTCTAATCGCGATTAAGAACATAAAAAGTACTATTCACCAAAAAATTATTTTAATCCCATTGAACCACATTTTACTTCTTAATGAAAACCATGTATGTCACATTTTTGAAATTAAAAACACAGAGGTGGCAAAGTTTCATGTAAACGAAAATTCAGTTTCTTTAACTACCACTTAGTGGTTTCACTATTCATCAAAAATTTAAGTTTTTAAGAAAAATACAAATTTTACCCTAAGCTATATTTGATATTCCAAACTCAAAAATGATGTCTATTTTAAAAAATTCAAAACATATATGTTGCATTAATTAATTTAATAATTAATTCCAGCTGTCAAAACAAATAGCGTGTTTTTATGAAACAATATCTATTAAAAGATTGACACTAGTTTAAGTCCAATTTCAAAGTGAAATTAATTCCAATGACCAATATTGTAATAAATGGTAAAAATGTATTCTAATTTTACTTTAAAAACAATTCAAAAGATATTCAACTCATATAAATAAATTAGAATAAAAGAGGTTTTGAATTAAAATACAACATTTTTCACTATTCATTAAAAAATGAACTTTATCGGAAAGATACCAAAAATTTACACAAAGTAAATTTTGATGTCTCTATTCTAAAGAAGAATTTTATTTTGTCAAATATAACACATAAAATTGTCAAAAAGTGGATTTAATAGAGGTTTTCCATCAAAAGGCGGTTAATCGACCTTCTAAAGAACATTAGAATGTTTACGCTTAAAAATTGAATTCATTCACATTTTTAATCCTCTAACATTTATTGTAAAAAGTAAAAATATTTTACAAACATATATAATAATTTTGTAGTTAGTTCTGTTCACTCCCGCCACTACAACGGCTAGGCGTTAACTACCATTTGAAATAATATTATTTTATTATCAGAGTGCAACATAAGATTCCCAAGAAACTCGTTGTTGCGTATTGGGTACACCATCGAGCATAGTGTCCTGTTTAAAGTAATATTAATATTTTATTCACAAATATGGATAAATATAAAAAATTTCATAGTCTTTATTTACCTGGGGTGTTACAAAATCCTTTCCAAAGAAGCCTTTGAGCTCAAATCAAGAAGAGTTACCCGATTTAAAGGTAATGTCTTCCCTTGTGTTCTTATGATTTATTTTACTTCTGAAACCCTCTAAACTATTTTTATTCTATTTTTTTGTAATAAAACCAGTATCTTCATTATACTATGATGTTGTTATGTGAAGGGTTAGAGCTACACATACACACACCTTCTTCTAATGGTTAAATAACATATTGTTTCTGTGGATGGCGAATTTCTGTCTCACGAAATGATGATTGTTCAATCTTTTCTTAACACCATTCATGGTGGCCATTATGTTGTCACTATATTTTATATATTATATATATGGTATTTATGTTTTCTATAATCTTCTGAATTTTATTTTTAATACATGCATTTATGCTTTTCATGTTGTGCAAATGCGATAATTTCATACGAGGAAGTGCGGACTACCTCCCCCTCAAGTGATGTGACGCGTTCATGAAATACATGGAATGTATAAAGAATGAAATTAATTAACATATGTGACCTATATAACATATAAATTATTCTGGAATTATAATATATATATATATCTCAATTATTTTTAGTTCCATTAATATGACAAAGAAATGAAAGTAGCATTTATGCGTACGTACGGCCTACTGTCTCCACGAACGGTGAATATCATTTATTTTTATCTCCAAATGTTATGGTGTAGTATAAAATGAATATGTACTGGATATATATGATATTTAAATCATTAATACTCTTTTGGAGATTATTTACATATAACTACATGGACAATCATTTTCAAACAAGTTCATTTTTGACTCATGTACCAAACATCAACAAAAACGTCTGATATGAACTGACATTATTAACCAATTATTATAACATTATAATATGTGATATGAACTGAATAATAATATTTAAAAGAGGTCCTTAAGAAATTATAAATTTACCAATTTTTATTATTTAGTAATATAAATAAATGAACAAGACAAGTCAGACGTGAGGTAAGGGATCCTACCCCACTCATTCTTTTTAAGTACACTCTATCATGTCATTCCTTTTATGCTAATATTTCTTATGATTGATATGTTCTTTTATATTACAATTTCTGTAAATTTTATGTTAATATGATAAGAGACCTCATTTTCTCTCATCAATCCATTATGGATGTTTTGAGTGGCGCCATTAGGCTGCCGAATTTTCGCAAGAGATCCAACATCTCTCATTCTTTTTAAGTACTATCCTTTATGTAACTTCTATTATTATCCTCATTGTTATGTTGGGGATGTTCTTTTATATTCCTATTTTTGTAAATTTTATTATTATAGACCCTATTTGATCTCATCAATCCATTTTTGGATGTTTTTAGTGGCACCGTTAGGCTACAGAGTTTTCGTAAGGGATTTTTCATCTCACTTTTATTCCCGTGAGATTTATGCTACATTTTCCACCATTTCCTTTGAGTGGTATATTTACTGCATATTATTCTACTCTGTGTAATATAATTTTGTTTATGAGTATTTAAATCAATGCTGTATTTTCATTCTTTCATGGGGTGTATGTTTCGAAAGATACCCAAGTCGGTAAGGGAACCTTTCACCCTCCTATTTTTAAAAGAATTCTGTTGTTGGTACTTTTAATTTACATATTGTAATGTTGGGATATATTCTTCTATATCCATATTGATGTAAATTTTATATCTAGGTGATGAGATACCCTTTTTATCTCTCATCAACTCATTTTCTGAATTTTGAAGTGACACCGTTAGACTGTCGAATTTTTGCAAGGGAACTTCTTAACCCAATTTTGATTATTTAGGATAAACTTTTACTCCTTGAATATGGAGTTATATGAATATGTGTGAATGAACTATGATTGTTTTACACTTAATATCCACTTATATTTGGTGTATTTGTTTGTCACAGATAATTATGTAATTGGTTTATCCTTAATCCAAAGATATCGTCTTTGTAAGGGACTTCATCTCAATCTCCTTTCATTGAGGCATATATTGTTCTAATACAAGACATTATTTTATACGGTGTATAAACCCCTTTGAAATTTAATTTTATACAATAGTAATCTTTTTCTATGAAGCGTTTTACAAAACGACAAAAAGGAATGTTTCTTTTAATGTACGCGGTGACAACAACCTTTTCCGCCGGCGCGAGTATTATTTGGACATTGGCTTCCTCAACAAGCCGTAATATCTTTAAAAGTAAACAAAAACCATATACTCTTTTATGTATTTTGGTATTCAAAATGATTTTTTATAAAGGATTTTTTAATGAAAATATATTTTAGTGATATATTGTCATCGAAATGTGGAAATGTTTTCTTTCCATTATATTTGTTTTATGTTATATGATTTTATAATGGTCGTATGGCTATTCCATTATGTATGTGTGGAAGTGGACCGTATCGTCATTCCATTTATGTATGTTTATGTCCCATGTTACATTTATATGTTATGTGTTCGTTATATGGGTTTTATGGTAATCATTTGGTTAAAAAGGGGAGGTAATGGTATTTTATTCAGTGAAGAGTTTTTACTACTTCATAAAAGTGAAAAGTATTACATTGGTAATGTACTCATGGTTTACTTTTTTTTTGAAAAACTAACAGTTTTCCTTCTTTGTGTATCCTTTACTGGGATTTTTATGCTCATGCCATGTTTTTGAAATGTTTTCCACCGGACTTAAAGAAGAATAGGTTCAAGGATTGGATCAAGGAAATACATTATATCTAAAACATGGAACTAGACATGTTTCTTTTTAAGTGTTTTTTTATTTTATGGAAACATAGTAGAAGTGTCTACTATGTAATCTTTTGAGATGTAATAGTTATGACCTAATTCCCTAAAACTCTAAACCTAAAAAGATCATCTATGTGAATTATTCATTTAATTCATGATTATGTAATGTTTAAGCTCGGGCCTTATATAAATGGTGTATTGTGAGGGTGTTACCTATTTCTTACAGTGGATATGATCCATGAATACAATTCATATTCTTTATCTGAATGTTTCAGGATTATTATAGAAAAATGTTTAGGATACCCATTTCTCTTCTAAGGTTTATTCCACAATAAAAATAATATAAATCCTTCTTATTTTCATTGATATGCAATGAGGAAATGATTAAGAAAATTTTTTCTTTTCCATAGGTTATTATTAGTTGAAATTTTTATGGCACCGATTTCATTTAATGGGTTATGATATAATGAATGATTATGATCAAATGGAACATATAAATATGTTTATCATTATGTGATTGGTGAGAGGTACATATATTTTAATTCATTGGGAAATTGTAAATTATATATTTTATTAGAGGTTACACATGTTATTACACTAAGACCATAGATGAGTTTACATAGGTATTTATCTAGAGACCCAATAGGATGTTATGTTGGTGTTATTCCAAAACCAAAATATATCATTACATGGATTGTTATCCCAATACCAAATATGAGGGTGCACTGGTGTTTATCTGAATCCAACTGATAAGGGTACATTGGTGTTTTTCTCAAGAACATAAATGAGGGTACACAAGTTTTTAGCCCAATCCCAAGGAGTAGCGTACACGGGTGGTCATCCCAAGACCAAAAAAGAGGGTACATTAGTGATAAGCCTATGTACGATGTAGGTACATGGGTGTTCATCCCATGATAAACATGTTATGAATGTTCTTATAATAATATTTTCTAAGATTGTGTGTTTTCAATAAATCTACATCTAATTATTGTTTTATTCTCTCTAGAATCATGGACTTTGATTTACTTCTGATTTATGTTTTATGGGCTACCAAAATATATTTAAGGATTAATTTATTATGGTATTTGATATAAATAAAATGGAATTCCGATGTTATTACCAATTTCTCAAACCCCCATTCTCACCTCATTATCAGGTATCTTCATTGTTTACCCTTAATTGGCATTAATGATAGCCTTTTTTATGTTTATTTTCTGCAGATTTTGATTAAGATTTTTAGGAATCTTATGTTGGTGAATATTACTAAAGGGAAAGATATTTATGAGAGATGTTGAAGATATTTCCTTAGATTAGAATATTGAATTCAAATTTTTCAATGGCACTAAACAATTAGTGTCCTCAAGAATATGTTTTGTAATGTATAAATATTAATATAAAATGAGTTAATATCCATGTATGAGAATCCTGGATCTCTATACCAATAATGATATATTTTTTATTCAAACCTTACTTACCCAATAATACCCTTTAATGTATACACATTTAGTTATATCCCTTTGATCCAAAATATTATTTCCCCATAATTTTTCAGGATTGTTTATCTCTCTTTCATAATAAACAAAATTTGGAAATTATTCAATGATATAATAATGAATAAAAAAACCCAATCAGAAAAAATATTATATAAGAAGTTTCTTCTTATATTACTCTTATTTAATATAGAAACACTTATATAAATTTTATTATTTTCATTAAATTTATTTAACTGAAATTTGAAATGACCATCTGAGAAGTGGGTGTCCCCTCTCTATGAGAACATATGAATATAGATGATTAGACTTAAGAAAAATTTTCCCTCAGAAATATTTCAAAATAATTTTCATTTTCAATAATATATATATATATATATATTCCTCTTGAAAAGAGACATTGGATAATTTAAAATTTCATTATTGAAATTATTTTTGTAATAAAATTATATATTTTCTCAATTTTTACAATTATTTAATAACAAAATACAATTTTTATATTATTAATAACAATTGAGTTTTCAAATTTATTCAAAATAGAAGAATTTACCAGAACCCCAATATCATAAAGTTGATTCTTCATCCATATTTGTTTTTTGAATTCAAGAGTCATGAATATGTATTTTCTTTTTATAATAATGAATGATATGAAACATGTATATTTTTTATCCATGAAATATATATATTAATATTACATAATGCACCACATGATATAGATTTCCCAAAAATCATTAAACCATCCCAATTGTTATTCATATCTCTTAATTACTCCAACTATAGTGATCTAACATAAAAGATAGAAAATTCATTTATTCTATTGATATGATAATTTTATTTTGTAACATAAATGATTTGTCTTTACCAAGGACATGATCAATAACATATTTCTTGATATGTGAGAAAAATAATTATCGATCCTAATAGAGTGAGGAATAATAGGCTTATAATGATGTTTCAATGCTCTAAAATAGACACTATTTTTCCATCGTCTTCTTTTGACAACATCATCTTGATTGCAACTTTTTTTGGACTTACCACTATATCTTAACATCTAAATAATTTTAGTGATTCATTATTATAATCTGAATTCTAAATTGTTATTTTATAATACCCTTATTGGATTTTAAGACCAATGAAAAAAACTAAATTCAAATATCGTATAAATTTATAACTCACCCCTGCTGATATTGGAAAACTCCATGTATTGTTCTTTAATTAATAAAATCATATTCTATCATTTATTCAATTTCAATTAATTCAATTTTTTAGTTTCCTAAAAAAAATTATGATTAATTTTGACTCTTTATAAAATTATTTTGATACCTGGTATGTAAAACTAACATGGATCTGACAAAATTTATATATTCCAACATCCAAAAATATCCCATCCTTACTCTTCCAAATTTGTTAATGCTATGCAATCGTAGTCTATATCCAAAATTATTTTTTAGAATATAATATTTTCCCTCATATTTATATATTATGATTGTTTAATGAAAAATATTTATTCTCAATTTATATTTTAGAGTTATCTAGAAACCAAATATGTCTGGTAAATAAATTTTACTCTCATTTTTTACATTATCACTATTGATTATCTTTTTTATAATCCATATATTTTATTCTATCATTAGAAACAATAACATACCCTTGTGCTCCACATTTTTTATCAAGTCTACTATAATTCCTCAAAAAAATTATCACATTATTGAAACATATTATCTTTATTATAGAATTGATACATTTTATTTAAACTAGTTATTTATCCTTTTGTTTAAACATTTGTATGATTTTCATCTCGATGTGTATTTGAGATTATTATATTTATATACATGATAATAAAATATCCAATGGTTCTATAATTTATTGAATGTAAATAACATACTATTAATTATGTGAAATTAATTCTATGTTAGCTAATTCCTAGGCCAATTACTCATGTGGGGTTTTATCCTAAGTTGGAAAATATTGTTCCATATTTTTAATTACGTCCAATTTATAAAAATTTACATAAAACACATCTCATGTAGGTATGTTTATTTTAACTCCTTTATTATATGGTATTGTCTATCTATTGTTTTCTAAATGACTTAATTTTATTGAAGGGATCTCATTATCAGGGAATGTTTCCATACATATTTTCATTAAGATATCCATGTACATGGATATTTGTACAATCTCTAACACATATAGTTTGTAATTTCATAATAATTTCTATAATAATCTTCTTTCATATTCAATAATATCTTGTAATATAATTAAACATTGTACATTTTTTATATAACCATTAATGATTCCATATTATTATAATTATCAATGCACAGTTCAATGTACCTTATCTTTTGAATATGCTTTTGTGATATCTTCTAATAAACATCTACGTTAAATAATTATAAAAACATCATTGAATTCATGAATTTATCCATGATCATATTTCTAGTGATTTTTACATTATATTAAAAAATCCCATGTAAAAATAAGGATTTAATGTTAAACATAATGTTTCACCAGATCATGTTTGGGGTTTCATTCCAAATTATTATGTTATTTATACACCAATTTATTTTGAGCCTATTTTTAATGAAATAAAAAAAATTATTATCCAATTATATGTAATGGATTCCCTTTTTTCATTTCGATAAGAAATCACAATATATTAATTTAATTTTATAATAATTCTTTTTGAAATTTATTCAATATACTATTTTACAAAATTGTATTACAATGAATAAATTTCCACTATAATCATAAAGAAAAAACATGTTTTCCATTCTCATGTACGTTTTCTAAATTTCGTCAATTTTAGTGAAAATCAACTTTACCAAACAATATGAATACTTACATGTTATATTTCACACTCATTACAAATTATTTTTCATCATATTGGATGTGAATCCACTATCTAGAGTCCAAAATGTTGATTTATTTATAACTTTTAGTCTAATAGTTATTATTACACCCTTCTTATATCATTATTTTTTCATGAATATATTTCTATGAACAACATTTTATGGAGGATATGAATGTAATTCCTTTATATTTGACTGATCCTTTTTCTCTTGAAAAGAAAAAACCGTATTTTTTTCTTAATTTTATTGTAAACTCGTTATACTAAATCAACTTACTAATTATAATATATATTTGAACATCCCTTAACATTATTGATGTTAAATATATTTCATTGTACCTATTAAAATTTGACCAAATCTAATATGAATGAATATCCATCCAATAATATTGAAATATTTTCACATATCTTCATTTGTCTATTCCTTAATGTAGATCTTTTATATGGGAAACATATTTTGTATATGCCAAATATTTTACTAAAAATAAAACCAAACAAGGGGTGTAATAATTTGTTTAGTAAGTTATTATTTGTGTACGTTTTAATATCTCTAAAATAAATATTACTCTGATGGTTTGGGGCTTATGAACATAAATTAAACATAAATGAATTTTTTATGATCAACCCAACAATTAATAATCATTCATGACATAAATTTCATTTTTATAGAAAATGATCAATGTTATTTGATGTACCCCCATGAATATCCATCACATTTTTAATATATTCTGTAATATGACATTCTAAAATTTACTACTAGGATTATTTTCTACACCAGTTTCCAAAACTAGGGTATTGGTCCCCAATACCGTGGTCATAATATAATTGCTAAATTTATATATCTTTGAACCATAATTACAGTCACACCATGAACATTAAAATTTTTTTATTTTATTATTCCATGGATTTGGATATATTTGTTTTGTTCGGGAGGAGTGTTGGTATAAATTTTTTTATGTTACAAAATTATGCTGGGTTTTAATCTTGGGCAGAGGCACCACATAATTAGCAGTAACTTTTTGGTCAGCCCAGGTGATCGGACAGTATCCCTGGATTCAATATAAATAAAATTAAATGATATATAAAATGGGGGAAATAAAATGAAATAAAAAAAGCGAGAAATGTCTTAATAATAATAATAATAATAATAATAATAATATTGTGATATTATTATTATTATTAATTTTTTTTCTTTTTATATATTAAAACACTAGGTGATTTTCACATAAACTGTCACCTCCCACACACAGCGCACCCCCCCACCACCCATTTTTCCATTCTCTGCCTCCTCCCACGCGCACCATCCCACCCCCTTCCCTATCCTTTTCAAAATCGTCACCCTCGTTAGCGCTCCTTCTGGTAGACACTCCCCCTCTAACAGTTCCCCTCATAAGTCACCATCGTCCCCCAACGAACCCCTACTCACACTGACCCTTCCTCATGCATCCCCTCCCTCATGAGGCCCCAACACACACGTCACAGCCACAACCTCCTCTCTGGAAATCCACTCTTCTCTGACAGCCGCACCTTCTCCCCCTCTATTGTGGTTCCTAATCATCACCTATATATTAATTAGGTTTTAATTTGGGGGGGGGGGGTTGATGGAACCCTAATGTGTATAGTTGTGTGGGGTTTATGTTTATTTGGATTTATGGTTTTCAATAAGTTTTGGAGGCCTTGATCTTCCTTCCATTAAATTATTGTTTCATATGCACCCCCTTTGAGGTATGTGTTTCTGAATTTTTTCCATTCCATCCAAATCCATGTACACTCTAATGATTTTAATTAAATTTTAAATGTGATTCTCATAAATTTAATAAAATTACATAGTTTTTTGAGGAGTTTTTATGATAGAAAATTTTTGTGGATGTTATTTTCTAATGGTGTCCACATATATTCTATATAGTTGTCTACATCAGCTGTTTTATTAAAATGGATATTATTTATTTAAAAATGGAATTTAAATCTTGTGAAAAATTTTATAAATAAATATATATTATATCATGATATTCAATTGTATTTCTGTAGGGATTGTTCTTTGGAATCCTCTTTATGTTTGGGTATTTGTGGTAAAATATTTTGGGGACAATGTTTTGGGTTTTAAAAATTATATGGGTCTTTGTAATCATGTGGTTTTTTTCATTCATTTGATGAATAGTAATGTTATTAAAAATGGTTTGAAAATGTTTTCTTTGATACACCATGTGTTCCATTAGATGTAGGTTTTCCATGAGTTCAGAAGGTGCACTGATGGACATGCATTCAAATAAAGACGACACATTTAAATAATAGTTACATGGTTTTAAAATGTTATGTTGGAGTGTTGATAAAATGTGATTTGATATGTTAGTGTAAAATTTCCTAATTTTGGGGATTTTTTCCTTATTTTTTAATAAATTGGTGAAAATATGATTTGGGCCTTACATGTCGACATTGTATTTCTTAAAGTGTGTGTTGGACTTCGCTGTGATGGTATTGGGATGGATGTTTCGAGAATTCCTAAATGCACATTCATAGGGAAAGAACCATGCACACATATATATTTCCACATTGTAAATATTCCCTCATGCAATGGGGAATATTTGAAATGAATGTAGGGGTATCTATATATGTTTGTATAAATGCATGTTCCTTTAAGTGAAAACAGGCGGTTCAAGTGGTTTCCACCAAATCTGACATTTTACGGGAATGATCTCATTGCAATGTCCATTATATTCATTAATTATTTCTTTGTTTTTTATCAATTTAATTTAATGATAATTAGTAAATTATGGTTTTTAAAATAATATCTTTTTATGAAATAATGTAAGATTCTATTTTTATTTGAATTACATGAAAATATTTTATTAAATATGCATGGAAAGTGTTTATCAAATATCATAGTGGGAATTTGTAAGGAAATTGTGGTATTTAAAGAATATATTTCGGTGTAAATGCATGTGGGTTTCTACAATATCATTATTAAATTAGGTTCAAATTTTTTAAAAAATTGGAACTGGTGATTATTTCATTATTTGGAGATTATTTGTTGTGTGTGTGGTTCTTAAAAAAATGGTTTAGCATGCGATCATTATGCAAGGCCTGGTTGGCACATTAAAAATGGTTTAATCTGAGAACTATAATAAGATGGTCCTCTTTACATGTTTATGTGTATATTGTGGGAGTTCTGTCATGTATGAATCTATTGTGATCAAATAGCAGAAAGGAATGGGACTTGTTCCACAGAGTGATTCAAGGGAGACTGTTGTCTATTTTATTGTGTGTGATGTATGTTTATGTGATGGATTGTTTGTTTGACATTTTCAGTTCATACCACTTTTTAGCCTGTACATGAGAACCTAGAAAAGGCATAAAATATTTAATGAATGATTTTTGAACTATTTTAGATTAGGAACTCGATAGTGGCTCAAATATAAGGTATATATTGTTATTATTTCTATGGGGTTCCACCCCTCGGTCCGGTTATGTAGGGAGAAGATTGGGCATTTGGGCATTATAATGTCATTAGGTAGGAAATGACTTTAGGATGAGTCGCATGTATAGTACATTATAGATTATTTACAAGCTACTAGGTTCTCCGATGTTATCTGGTACATAGTTATCTATGATAGATGGTTGAGATGCATGTGCTGGTTGGCTATTATTGTGTGGTGTTTGTCCATTTCTAGTGTTATATGATTATTGATCGTGTTCCATTAAATGGTGTTGTTTCTTTTTAAAAGTGATAAAATGGATTGAAGTGATTATAAAAAAAATACTTGAAAATGTTTTACACTTCCTTCCTCCCTTTTTAGTGTAAAAATAACCTCCTTTAAAATGTCAATGTCCTTTTGTTAAAAAAAGAATCTTGTTTTTAATTGAAAAGGGCAATAGATCATGGTTTACATTAATAAGAAATTGGGTGGAAACCAAGATTTTTATATGTTATTTAAAAATTTTGATTGATTTCTCATCTATTTAATGGAAATTCATATAGAAATATATTTTTTGGGCACGCATATTGAGTTTTTATAATGATACCAATTTTTTAACATTTGTTTTAAATTTTTTGATATTTTTTTATTGTATATGACTGTTGTAGTGGGTTAATGGATTGAGGTCAGGGGTGACCCATAGGTCAACATAATGGTATGTGTAGTTTAATTTTCATTCTTCTATTAATTTTTGGTTTTCATTTTCCACGTTATATTTATTTATTAATTTATTTTTCTTTAATAAATGGGCCAAATCATTGGCCCCTATTTCATTTTGATTTGTGGAACTAGTTTCCATCCCATGGGGACCAGAAATGAACTTTGGGCCATGTCTTAGAGTGGTTCATGTGACCGGTTCCAGGTCAACCAAAGTTGATTTGAAAAATAATAGTATCAATAGAGGCTCTTTTTATATGGGGTGTCTCATAGTTGTAGTTTAAGAATGTCAAGGATCAGGAGGAAGGTCATGGGATGCTTCCTAGTCACCACCACTCACGACGAAAATACAGTTTCTAGGGGTAGTTTGGAATTTGATTCATCTGTTCTTCTTTAGTATTATGGGATGAAAATGGAGTCAAGACAATGTTACATAATGATTTCACATAGATTAGTGAACCATGGGGATTTTGAGTACACAGTTTACGTTCCTCCTAGTCATTGATGACTACTTAGGGCATGAATCACAACCATATCGTTACAACCAATAATTCCTCATTCTAAAAGATTGATGCAATTTGTGATTCTATTTGGTTCTGGTTGGTGTAGACATGTTTTCTTAAATTAAGTGGCTTTTATAAAATAAAATTCTTTCATTTAAATGGTTTTAAATTGGAATGATGGGTTTTAAAATTTAAATTGTTTTAATTTTAGAATTTGTTAAATGTTTGGACTTTCTACAAAAAAGGATTGGGTGTGACCCTTTGTAATCATTATGGACATTTTCACATGTGGGGGTATGTGTGTGGAAACTGCTTTTTTGATCGTATAGATTGAAGCATTGGAAAAATTTGAGATAATTCATGGGATTCATTGTGTGTTTATTTGAAATTAATGTCTTGGATTGGTTTTTCCAATGTGAATTCGGAAGAGAAATGTTTTTTTGGCGAAATTGAATTTGGATTTAAGTGAGGGTTTCAGTATTTGAAATGTTTCCTTGAAATAATTTTTTTCTGAAACATATAATAGAAATGGGATTCTTGAATGATGGATTACTAGTATTTATTGTATATTTTTTGTTTTGGGAGACTTCTATTTTGGATCGAGATGTTCCTTTCGATTGTATTTTGGCTTGATGTCGGTTTTCGTTCTTTTTTTGTGATGTTAAGAAAAGGAATCCCAGAATGGTCCCTATGGTTTTTGATGATTCATTCATATTTTTTGATTCTTATGATGTGTTACATGTCATTGTCGGTGATCTTAGTCCATTAGAGGTAGTGGAGTGGCTTGACGAGGTCAATCATTTCATCAGGGTATTGGGAACTCTATAAGCAGTTAGTGTGTGTGTGGTATATGGTCTATTAGAAGGTATTGCATTAGACGAATGAGTGTTGTTTTCCCAAAAAAAATTATAATTCGGCATAACATGGGATGTTTTTATGTCTGTATTTATTTGATGGTTCATACCAGTGGAGGTGAATATGAAGAAAAGGAAGAGATCACATGTATTAAACAAGGCCAAATGATGGTGAACGCCTATGTTAACTATTTCAAGGAGCTATATTCCTTTTATCTGGAGGTGGTTTCACTGGATCTAATGAATACCTTTGTTTTTCATTAGGGTCTTCATCTAGGTAACAATGATAAGGTTCTCTCTTCCATGGTAATTGTTTTTTAGAAGATGGTGGATGAAGTGTTTCAGGCTGAGATGGTCACCATAGTGTAAAAATTTTGAAATCCAACGTATCCATTTTCTCATGAAGGTTCCCCATATTTAATGAATCACATGTTAGAGGATCCTTTTCCAAAGAAGTCATCTCTATTGTTTTTGGCATATAATTCTTCAGAAAGTTCGTTTATGTGCCACAAATGTGGTCGTATGGACCATTCGAAGACATCTCCTCGCATCCCTTCGAAGACGTGGTTTCATTACGGCTATCACTGTCACCTGGAAAAGTACTGTAGGAATATATTCTGAAATTAGGAGTTCTAACCGAGGTAATATCATGCCTAACTATGAGTCGGGAGATTCATCAGCCACCATATCTCATGCCACATGTCGTGGGGTGAAGCTCACACATAGTTATGTGTTTCTGAGGGTGTGAAACTGTTGTCTAGTTTTGTGTTCTATTTTGGGATCGAAACATTTAAATTCTTCCCATTTTTTTCTTATTATGTTGATGTTTTCTTGTCATAATTTTTTCATTTCCTAGAGAAACTATGATGAGTTTGTTATATTGTAATCCATATAGTTGTGCCCATATGAATGCATCTTTTTGAATTTTTTCTTTTTCATTGAGTGTGTTTAACCATTGTGATTATTGTCTTAGATTTTTTCAGTAATCATCTCATGATGGATAGATTTTTTGAGTTGGATGGATGGCTTTATATGCTCATTTTTTCGTCTGAATTTATTTTCATCGGTTTTCCCTTGGTGTAAGAGATTCTGCTGGTATAAAGAATATCCTAGTTCTATTTGAAGTGTAATTTCCTTTAGTTGAAGCAGTTGATGTGGTAACTTCCCTAGTTCTCAAGTACATAAAGTATTATGTTCAATTAATATTGTAGTTATTGAGCTATTTTTTTTTTCAAACTTATGTTTGTAGGTTTGTTTTGTAGCAGGTTTTCTAGTTATGTCCTAGCTGTGTTTTTTGGATGTGTGGAGAGGTTCAGTTAGTCCATGATAAAAGTTCCCACAATGACTCCAACCCTATAGTAGTGTGTTTGGATTTTAATATTTGCAGTCTAGTAGAATCCTCGTCATGTGGAGAACCCCATTATGTACCCCTCTTCTTTTGTTTTGTGGTTTCATCTATATTGGTCGGATGTGACATGGGGAATAAATAGTCACCCTGAAATTCCATGTTTCATTTTGTTATACTCGAGCATGGACTAAATTTTTGGTAATGTTTAGGCTTGGTGGATTAATAAAGGAAAAATTGTATGTGGTTGAAAGAATAGTCATACACTGACATTATAAATTATTTTATTTTATTATTCATTAGTTTTTGATATTCTTATTAAGGCTTGGGTTGAGTTCTTTTTTAAAATTTTTTATTTTTTGAAATTGTGTTGGGTTTCAGGTCTGTGCATGGGCAGTGTAAGGTTAGTGTTGACAATAATATCAATCTAGGTGACTGTTTGGTTTCCCTCATTAATCATAAAAAATATTAAAGTAAATATAAAATGATGAAAAAGTAAAATAAAATGAAAAAAGTGAGAAATGAACTTATGATAATAATAGTAATATTTTGATATTATTATTATTATTATTTATTATTATTTGTTTTTCCTTTGTTTTTCTTTTTGAATCCCAGGGTGTATTTTCCACTTTCCCCTCACCTCCCATGCAAAGTGCACCCCCTTTCGTCTCTTCTCCCTCAACTCTCTCACGCACCATCCCTCCCCATCCCTCCCCTTCACGATTCCTTCACCACCTCTAGAATTTCTTCGGGTGGCCACTCATCCCTCTAGTTATTATCCTTAAATGGTGAAACTCTATCCAAGAAACCCCCTTCTCAAACAACCCCTCCCTTTTATGTCCCCTGGTCAGACACTATATCCCACACCTCTTCTACAGCAAGACGCTCCTCTTTGGCGGCTTCAACCCCTCCCATCTAGTTACTCTCCCACTATCACCCTCTCTATTACTAGGGTTTTATTGAGGGCGTCATATTTTACTAATCCCTAGTGGTTATACATTCATGGGGGTTGTGTTTCTTCAGATTTAGGGTCTGTAATCTGTCTGGGAGGCCTTGTTCTTCCTTACATTGAAGCAATGTTGCATCCACACAACATTTTAGGTAGGTGTTTCTGAATTTTTTTCATTTTTTCACAGTCCATGGACACTTTTATTATTTAAATTAATATTTATTTATGATTTTCATACTTATAGTGTGTTTACATAGGTTTTTGTTATGTTTTTATAATGTAAAAAAAATTGGCTGTATTTTTAAAAGGGTTTCCACCTATATTCTATATAGTGGTGTACATGACTAAAATGTAAATTTTTATTTCAAAATGAAATTTAGAACATGTGAAAATGTTTTAATTAGATTATTTTTATATAATTATTTTTATTTATAATTAGGTAGGTAGTGTGGCTTGGAAACCTCTTTATGATTAGGGATTTTGGGTAAAATTGTTAAGGAATGATTCTCTTAGTTTTTAAACATTTATTTGTAGTTTTGGAAACATACGAGTTGGTGTTTTGGTTTTATAATACATAAAAATGATTTCAAAATGTTTCATTGGATACTCTATGGGTTTCATTGGATGTGTATTCAAATGAATACAACAATTAAAAATACTGGTTCCTTGGTGTTTTAATGGCATGTTGTGGTGTTGATAAAATGTGATGTGTGGTTTTTGTGTAAAATTGAATGATTTTGGGGGATATTTCCCTTTTTTCATTATAATGGTGACAATGTGATTTGGGCCTTAAATTTTGACATGGTGTTTTTTATAGTGTGTGTTAGACCTCGCTGTAGAGGTTTTCGGGATGCGAGTGTCGAGAGTACCTACAATGTACATGCATAGGGTAAGACAAATATATATTCCCCCATTATATATATTGCATCATTTAATAGGGAATATGTTTAATGCATCCTGGTGTATATATATATATATATGTATATAAATTCATTTGTTTGTAATCATAAAGGGTCTGTTCTGTTGGTAAACTCTAAAAAAGGAAGGTTTGAGGTAGAATACCTTTGAACTATCCTTTAAATTAATAAATTATAGATTTCTTGTTTTTTGTACTATTATTTAATTGTATTTAGTAATTTATGGTTTCTATAATGTATTATTATTGTGAAATAATTTATTATCTTATTTGTACATGTATTTCATTTAAACTATTTTGTTGAATGTGTCTGCCAAGTGTTCATGAAATTTCATGGCCGATATTTTTATGAAAATTGGGGTCTTTAATGAGTGGAATGGGTTGTAAATGCGTGTGGGATTCAAAAATATATATCTAAAAGGAGATTAAAAATTGTTTTGAAATGTTAATTAGTGTTTTTTTAATTCCTTGGAGATTATTTAGTTTCTGTCTGTGTGCATTTCATTAAGAAATAGTTTAGCATGTGATGATTATGTGAGGCTCAATATGCAGATTAAAAATGGTTTCATCAGAAACTTTTATTTGATGATCCTCTTCCCTTTTATAATGTGTATGTTGTGGGAGGTCTACCATGTATGAATCCCCTGTGATCAAATAGATGCATAGAAAGGGACTTGTTCTTTGGTGTTATTTTGGGTGTCTGTTGTTTTTGTAAATTGTGTGTGATGCATGAATACGTGATGGATTTATTTTTCTCACATTTTCGGTTCACCCGCCATTTTATTCTGAACATGGGAACCCAGTATAGTGAGTGAATTATTGGTGATTGATTTATACGCTAGTTTAGATTATGCACTGGCAACTGGATCATAGAAGAAGGATATTCTTTTATTATTGCTATGTAATTGGGCCCCTCACTCAGGATATGTAGGGTGACGATTAGAGGTTTGGGTATTCTAATGTAATATGGAAGTAAGTTCCTTAATGACAAGTCAAATGTATTCTATGTTCTATATTATTAATGATCTCCTTGGATCTCCAATGTTATATGGTATTTATTTATCAATAAAAGATGGTTGAGATTGATATGCTGGTTGGTTACTCTTGTGATGTGTCATTTAATTTTCCATGTTGTATGTATGATGATATTGTTTCCTTGTGTATTTTAGATTATTTCTAAAAGTGTTAAAATAGATTCAAATGTTTATGGGAAATGGTTTTGAAAATTATTTAAAATTCTTTTCTGCCTTTTTAGCATAATCATGAGCTGATTTAAAACTCTAATGGCTGATTTTTAAAAAGGGAATCTTGAATTCAATTAAGAAAGTGAATTGGGATATGATTTGTTTCAAAAAGACAATATGCAAAGCCCTACTTTTTTACATTTTATTAAATACATGAAATTGATGAATCATTTATTTTAGGGAAATTCACGTGGGAATAAATTTATTGGGAACACATATTTATTTTTAGAAATCGCTCCAATAGTTTTATATTTGTTTTTATCTTTAGTGATGCTTCTTGCATAGATTCGGTCGTCGATGTGCAATGTTAGATTTAGACTGGTGGTGAATCGTCAGATCACATATAGGTACATAAAGTATTAATTTAATTCAAGTTGTAGTTTTCATTTTCAATTTTTTAGTTTATATTTATTTATTTATTTTTCTTTTATTTTATGGGAAAAATCATTCCATGTATTTCATTTTGATGCCCAACACTAGTTTCTAGGTTGTGGGGACAGGGAACGCCCTATGGGCCATGTTGTACTCCATCTTAGGAGACAAGTTCAGGGAAGACTCAGGATGCTTCCTGAAATTTCCATTGAAATAGGTTTTAGTATATGTACACATCCTCTATTAATGTTTATAATGATCAACCCCATTGGTATACCATGGCCATAGGGATCCTATAGCCATAGTTCATAACTATGGTAATTTATTTCAAGAAAATTAATACATCTTTTGATCCTTTGACATCTTTGATATTGAATCAATAAAATTACCATTATTATTTGTCAAAAAATATATACATTACATATAATTTTTTTAAAAAATTTATATTATTATAATTATTATAGTTTTAAAAAATATAACTAATGATCGCACATGAAACATATTTCCATAGTAAACATCTATCATGAGGATACGTTTTATGAGAAATTCCTACATAATTTTTCATTTGAACTGTAGAAATTGGAATTTCCAATTCAATTAACAAATACATTCTTATAGTATTTCTATATTTAAATGAACACTTACAAGAATTTTCCACTTGTCATATTCTTCTAGGTAGCATATTACGATGGAACATTTCTTTCCATGGTTGTAGGACACCATATGACCATGATTTGTTTCAATTTCTATTGAGGTGTGGTCGTTACCTGGTTCTCCAGTAGATATTACTAAAAAAATTATAAATCATTGTTTATTATCTTCATTTTTAATCACTTTAAAGATTTATTTTTTAATATATCTAATCCTATTATAATATTCATTGACCTTATTTTTTGATCAATTAATAATATAATCCCGCTATTCACCCATCATATTTATCTTACATAGAATCCCTAAAATTTACATCTTTTTATTTTTTAGTTTTTCTATTATTTCCATTAACTCTTTTTTCTCCTAATTTTTTCTTATGTACTGATTATAATTTCATGTGACACAACAAAGGACATTTCTTATACCATTAAAAAATATTCCTCATATAAAGCCTTGAATATATCTTTTAGGTACATTAAAACCATAACATCACCTTATTCAACTTATCATATATCTTCACGTTCTAGCTTCTTAATTAAAAACATATGTACTTCATCATTAAGACCATTTCAATCCCAAATTCTATTTAAATGAATTTCATCTGAGATATTAATCTTCAATGAAAATGAATTTCTTTTTTCACTAAATTTTGAATGTATCGTTGCTTTGCCTTCAAAACTCTAGAAGGCTTATTTATGGGTAAATCATCATCCTCTTTGTTTTGTAAATTTTTGGGTACATTGTAGTTTTTCTTCATACCATTCCAACTCAAAATCACTATACGATAAGAATATGATTAAAATTTCCATTTCCCTTTTATATATTTATGGTTTGGATTGATAATAATTTTTCAACTTCATTTTATTATAGAGCATCTTACATAGTGATCAATATTATTTCCATGAATTCTACTACTCTAAATCACTCTTTCTCTATATTATATCCTTGATTATGTGCCATTTTATAGGTAAAAATAAAACAATGTATATCATTTGATGAGAAATTATTTTAACTGTTTTCCTCAATCTTGAAAACCTTTGTTATAAAGTGATATGGAAAAACTCTCAATACTCACATTGAAATCTTGATAACTTTGATGATTTAATTAAGGAAATACATGTACTCCATACATAAATTGACCTAATCAAATAATTCATCAAGGTATTATTTCACTTCCATCCCCAATAAATGATACTTATTCTACAACACTTGTAATTTTTTATCTCATGTATTTGATTTCTCCTCACACATATTTATAAAAATTTCCCACATAAATTTTATGGAATTATGTGAAATCTATTTTGTGTATATTTTATTGGGATATGATCTCTCTGTAAAATTTAATCCATTTTCATTAACATATACAAATTTAATGTTATTTTACATGAGTAATATACTATATATATTCATGGAAATTTTATGAATTTTATCCATGTATTAATCTATGTTAGATTACCCTAATTAGTGATTGATACTTTTCATTTGATATTATAAACTATTGGAATGGATTATTTGAATTAATTCATGATGCAAAATCTCACCCTTAAATCATAAATTTTATAGTCTCAAACAAAAAACTATGACTAAAACTGAAATACTTTAAGAATTGTGGAATCATGGATTTTTAAATGAATTTCAATGATAAAAAATTATGATTCGGGATTTTTTTAAAATACAAATGTCTTCATCGCTGAGTATGAATGTAATAAATAATAATTATTTATGAAAATTTAATTGTTTTCCCAAAGATGCTAAATTCAATTATCATACATAATTGATAAGTTAAAGCATAAAATTCCACTAAAGTATATTACTTGAACTATTTACAGATAATATATAGTATCCCTCTTGACTAATGGCCTCTCACAGGAAGATAAATCATTGATATATTAAACAAAAATGATCTCACTACCCCTTAAGATTATAATTTTTTAAAAAATTTGAAAACAAATATATCGAATACATTGTTTTATAAATATTATCTATGTTCTTCATCAGTAATGATATTTTCTTCCCCTTCTTCATAATTTTTATTATCTCTTTCTTAGAGAAAAAATCTCTCCCTTCTTTCTAGCATAGTTCCCTTTATTAAAGTAATATTATTAGTCATCAATATAACTAAATTTAAATTAATAAATAACTACTATATATTTATTATATTTAATTATGTATGATCCTATATGATTTGAAAAAAAATTGAAATAATATAGGGTATCTGATAATGTTAATTCTTATATCTTTATATCATGCACAAAACTTCAGATTTCAAGGATTTTTATTTCTTCCAAAACAAATTATATGAAAACATTATAATGAAATAAAACATTCCAAAACATGACAAATACATAAAATATAATACCTTCTAATAATGAAATAATCTTAATGAATATTCTGATATCTCTATCATGATAAGCCTTTAATGATATATTTGATCAGCAGATTAGGGAATAACATATGTCTTTATGAAAAGTCATAATTTTATATCCTTTATTTTGTTGTAATGTCTTTTCCATTTTAATAACTTTTCACACAATTTTAATAAAATTATATAATTAAATATAATTTTTTCTATTTGTGATATGAATGTCTTTTAATAATCCCCAATGCTAAACTCATTCATCAAAATTCACGCATACATGAAACATAAAAAAATTATTTTTTTCTATTGCATAATGACTTTGAATTCAACATTTCACAGTAATTCCTCACAAAAATAATATTGAATTCTAAAAAATTTAATGTTTCAATTTATAATTAAAAATATAATGTATATATTGAGATATGTGATGAAAAAATGTATACCTTGTTACAATTCAATTTTACCATAACTAACCAAAACCACTCAAAGATTATAAAAATAATTCATCTTATAAATATATATATTCCAATAACATATTGATTATTTTTGAATAATTTTATTATGTCTTTTGACAATAATAATATATGTATATTTACACATGCATTTTTTACCAACATTATCAGTCACATTGAAATTTCCTCTATGAAATTCAACTTGTTTAATTTCAGTAGGTTATATCCTGATATACTTCTACCTTTCAGTCCTTATAGAATCTTATTGTTGTATTTAAATAAAACAACATGTCAGTTATATATATCTATATCTACTAAAAGGAAAACAGTGTCTTTAAGTGAAAAAAAAATTCTTTTTAAAACCTGGAATTTTCTACTCTATATAGCTTTCTAGATTTTATCATTTCAAGAAATATATTTATAACTCTTTCATAAAGTAAAATTTTATTACATTATAATACTCTCCATCATTAATATATACATATTTATATTAATAATTTTATTCGACCAATTAATAATACTTTATAATGTTTATATTTGTAGTCAAAACATATTAATGAATTTATCCTTCAATGAAATAAAACATACTGATTTATTAACTATTTCATTTTATTCCTCCAATTAATATAAATATATATAACATTACATACATATTTTTTAATATATTCGAAATATAAATTTTTCTTAATGTCCTATAGAGTCATCTGGTAACGTCATGTTACTGGTATATTAGGTATTACTCAACCATTATTTGATCATTCTTTGGTTGGATCTTGTTTAACGGTGATTTGGGAGAAATTTGGAATCATTTTTGAGGTTTCTTGATTGTGCATGGTTGGCACATAGTTACCCAAAATATTTCACCTACCTTGTATAAATCACGAACCCTTGGATGATAGGGGTTTTCATAATTTGTGTATAGTGTAATAAATTATGTTCCCACCATGTAGAAATTGTACACCCTAGTAATGGGTCACACAATTATGGTGAACATTTTTTCAATCCTTGCGTCCCTACCCAGATAACTATGCACATGGTAATTTAAATTCTGAATATTGTTTTTTAAAAATTTGAAACCCCAATTTTATCCCATGTATGACACCAAAACAACCTACATATAATTATTATGTCTTGGATGCTCTCACGAACCCTATTTAGATCTTATAAACAAATTACATGGTGGGTCTAAGTGTAGACTATTTTGTTTGACCTCCTCACGGAAATTGATCCCCATCTCATGAATTATATATTTCATTATTTCTCTCATCGTAAAAGAGTTATCAAACATTTTTTATTGATATATCAAAACATCAATGTAATTTATCTTGATTATAGGTTTTATTACTTGACCATCATTCCCATCATTCTTCATTGGAATAATGTGTTTGAAGCTCTGATTTTTTGTTAATATTATTAAATTTTGGGCTTATATTTGAGTTTTGACAAATAAATAAACTGGGATTGTCATTAATATTTTTAAATTTCGTTTAATTGTCTTATGAAAAGAAAATTAGAGACAAATTGTAATGGTGATATGCAATTGGAATCAAATTTTTTTGAAACCCAAAATTTGAATGGAATTTTAATTTCTTGACTATATTTATGTATATACTATGTATTATTAAACAAGTTAATTCCTGGTAAATTATTTATATAAAAAATTTTGTATAAAATTGTAATTAATCCATTGTTTAAAAATTTTCCATCATTCGAAAGGAATGTTTGTTTTGTCTCAAATTTAAAATGTCACAACCAAGCCCTATTTTATTTCAAATTTATAGTATAATTTAGTTTATTATTATAGAACATTATTTTGGAACACATAGTGAGACGCTACTTGGCTGTGTAGATCATACCCTACTTTTTCATTTAGGAATTTGTATATTTCCTTCTTCAAGTTCTGGGAAAAGAGAAACCACCTCTAGGTGGAGGTGTATGTCCTTGATCTTATTTGATCAATGGGGATGTGGTGTTTTTTGAATTTATGTTTTCTTGTATGTTTTTTGGTATATTAATGATGTACTATTTTTGGTTTTGGATAATCCTATTTTATTTTTAGTATTATCTACCTTATGAGTTTGGAGTATACTAATATTTAACTGTTATATTTCTCTGTGTTTTGGAAATAATTTTCCCACATTTTTTTGTATGATTCCATGTGGAAGAATCCATCCCTTGGGTATTAGGAAGACCATGCAGTCCATGTCTATTCCAAATCGAGTATGGTCGTACCAAAGAATCGGGGATAGTTTATGAAAAAGTGGAATAAAATCCAATACCCTTCTAATGAGATTCCACTATCCCCATGTGTGGGGGACATTCACATACCATCATACAAGCTAAAATAGGGAACACTATTTCAACAAAAAGGGAAAGATAATAGATACATATCAGTATACTCCTAACTAAAAAGGTAGATAATACCCAAAACAAAATAGGATTATCATAAACCAAAAATAGTACATCAACAATGTACTCAAAAATAGACATGATAATCTCAATATATCAAAGTACACATTACTCCAAGCCCAAAAGTCCAAGAATATACACCTCCTTCTAGAGGTGCTTTTGGTTTTCTCATACTTGGTAGAAGGATATCATAAAATTCCCAAAAGAAAAATAATTGTTTGAGCTATAAAGCTTAGTAAGTTATCACCCTATTTTCCATAATAAGATACCATAATAATAAATCAAATCATTAATGAAATTAAAAAATAGGGAATGGTGATATAATTTCATATTTAAAACCAATTCAACCATTTCAAATTATGGATCGCATTACCAACAATTGATTCATTTAAATATTATATAATATAGTTCACAAAAATCAACTAATATGAATTAAATAGTTTTATAATCATTGTTATATACATTAATATAATAAATAAAATCACATTGATAATCATTCATGTGGTATGATAGTTATTAGTTATAGGATCCTCACACATTCAAATTGGTGATCTCCAAAATATATGAAAACAAATCCCTCAGGATTATGGAATATATGACTCATCAACATCTCATCAGGGATAAGATATTCCTAAATAAGTTTTTTCTAGAAATTTTATCTTCTATGCAAAAAGAGGTAATTAACCTCCTAGTATTATTATCCCATATAACCCACTTAATACTGGGGACTTCATATTCATAATCAATCATTGGAAAAGATTAAAATCATTTAATTTCAAATAAATTTTTATTCAACACTCAATTGCCCGATTTTCCCTTTCAAAATTACAATTTTCATCCAAAAAACATTGGTTTTTCATAAATTCATGCCATTTCAAAATAGACCCAATCATTAGTTTCCATAAATTAAATTAAACAAAATTTTTCTTAAACAATTATCAAAATAATTCAATAATTCCAAAAAATATGCCCCAAATTATAATTCCTATGGAATTGGAATGTCTTCACCAAAATTCCATTCCAAATAAAACCACAATTAAAATTTAATTCAAAACTACACCACGTATTTATAAAATAATGAAATTGATAAGAGGATAATAATAGTGCTCCTAATATCATCCAAGATAAAGTAATTATTATAAATATGATCTAGGGTTTTGGGGGGTTAAAATATGTGTTTTAATATTTTAAACATATTTTTCAAAATTAAAATTAGCAATATCACTGTTAGCATGGTTGGGATTCACTGTCAGAAAAACTGTGTGACTTGGTTGTGTTCCACCTTACTGAGGTGAAAGATTTTTACTTGGAGTGAACATTGATTTTAAAACCATGTTCCCTAGGTTAAACCCCCACTTTCTAGTGAATAATATTTTTTAGTGGGTGGGAACATAGTTTAAGAAAACCAGGCGCTAAATGTGCACAGACAAGATAAATTCAATCCTTTGCCTAATATCAACTCAAGAACCCATAAAAATGATCCAATAAGATAATAATCAAAGAAAGGTCATGTAATACCTAAAAACTAGTATTATTTTGTTTCACCATTCACACCATAAAAAATTATCCCCATAAATCCTATGAAGATGATTCCATATCGAAAATATGATGCCACTAATCTATCATTTGTTCCTCCCCATCACAAGTCCCATTCTTATCATAACCATTATGTCATAGAAAATGTACCAATGTTAATATACATACACTAATTATAATTTTCTTAGAATATTTATTCGTGGATAGATACTCAGACACTGATAAATCTGGATCAACATCAAGATCACAACATATAGCGACAATAGCCTTTTAATCATAATATTTAATGATTTTAAGATAACTTAAACATAAAATTACAAGACTATGATACTAAAGACATGTTTCTTGGAAGACTAGGTATATAAAACTAACAAATTGGGACATAAAAAACATTTAAATATGTATCATTTATTAAGAGATCTTAACTTCCCATCATCCCATAAAATCTGTATAAGATAAATTAGGGATGACAAAAAAAGGATGGGCTAAAAATCACAGAAAGGGAATTGAAATTAAAATAAATCTTAGCACAGGGGTTAGAACATATAACATAAATAAATAAAATGGCATGGAACATGATTAAAAATAAGGAATAATAAAATATATAACATGGGATCAAATCAACATTAAATCATAGTTATGTTTTAGCAACATAAAACATGAATTTTAAATGTGTTAAGGAATTTTTCACATAGGGGAGCATGTGTTAAGGATCATTGCACATAGAGGATCAGGAGTCAATGCTAGCCACTAAGACCATTTCACCCAATGTATCAAGTGACTGTACATTACCCAATGCATTGGATAACTATTTGGTCATAACCATCATATCATGTTCATGAATATTCTTTCATCATAATGAATCATAGTAACATAATCAAAAAAACATAAAGTTTTACCATTGAATGAATTGGTAATCATAATCATTTCAAAAGCATAATAAATGGGAATATCCAAAAAGTATCCAATAATGAAAAGTAATAAATCATTCATGGGTATTCATCAAGTAATTTAGTCATATATCATGATACGTGGTGTAAAACTAAATTGAAAATTCTGTTTCAATAACTTTATAAATAAAAAATTTTAGTTCGGTTAAAAGGAAAACATTTAAGGTTATTTGTAATTGAAAAAAAATAATTTTTTGTATTAAACTAGAACATGATAAAAGTATATAATCATTATAAAATGGTTTATTTTATAAAAAAAGATGGTGTATTAGAATATATTATCGATAAAACATGAAAATGGGTAAATATTTTTGATGTTCTGTTTTATTGGGCTTCCATTTTAGGAATAATTGATTAGGGATCCTTCTAAAATTATTATTTCCCCAAAAAGAAAAAAAGAATGGATCATCAAAAAAGAGTTTGAAACATATTTACAACATTTATGTTATGTACGTAAAAATAAAATATAATTTCATTTGGGTAAAAAGAGAGGAGTAACCTGAATGTATGACAAAGGTTTGGGCATATTCTTTTTCCTTGTGTCTGAATCGATTCTGCACGTGATCTTAATATACTAAATAGTAAAATTATATTAAAAAATTAATAAGTCAACAACCATTTATAAATGAATTTTATTTATTATTACATTCTTATGTTTATTTATGGACTTTTTATTGGTTAATAGATTGAATTTAATCGTTTGGGAGCATTGATTTCCTTCATTTTCATGATCAGTTAACTTGTATATGTCTATGGAATATAATGTTAAATGAAGATAATTGCCCAGAAATAAAAAAAATGTTATTAATGAACATATAGAATATTAAAATACATTTTTTCATAATTATGGATTATTCATTAGATATATCTATAATGATAATCGTTTGGGTTTATTTTTGTGGGTTTTAATCATAAAGAATACATTTGGTTTTGTAAATTTATATAATGGATAAAATTATTTCAAAAAAATACATAATATATAAAATATATATTATAATCTATTTCAAAAGTGAAAATTGTTTCCTACCCATCAGTGAAAACATTAATATAAATTGAGAAATCATCATCCTTGAATGAGGTAAATTAACACATATCGGATGATGTTTACATATTAGGTGTAAAACGAGGGGAAAGATAGATAAAGATAAATTATTCCATTATAATGGAAAAATTAATTTATTTTTAATGTATTGGGGTTATAAAACAATTTATATGAAGTTAGGTTAGGAGATAAACGAAAAAAGGGACTTCGAAATAAAAAGATTAAAAAGGAAGAGGGGTTTGCCGCTCGATTAATTCTTCATGAGATCATCCGTAGGGGAATGGATTTGGCCTCTTGATAATAAAAACAGCTCCTATATGTGGGAGTGGAACATTGAATAATATTTTAGTATAATTTGGGAAAGGATTCAGGCTTTTGAGGTGTGATTAGAATAGGTGGTATTTTTGGTGGAGGAGAGTGGTGTTTTCTCATTATTTTATTCATTAGTTTATAATTTTTATGAAGACAAGAAATGGTGATGATTAATGAGAATAAAAATAGTATCTAAATCATGGGAACTCATGAAAATGATCTTACATCACCATCTCATCACATATTAATCCAAAATTCATGTGTTTATTATTTATCATATTTTATCGTATTTTATTATTCACACTAATTTCAACTAATTTAGAAAAATATGAGAAATTCACCATAACAATATTTCGATGTGTATAATTCAAAAATAAACCCCCTTTTATGAAAATAAATTTCTATATATGATAAATTTTAATTTTAATTGAAATTATCATTTACATGGAAAATATAGTTTTTATAATTATAACTGATTTTATTGTACATTGAAAAATGAACAAAGGTCTCATAAAATTATATTATAATGATAAGACATCAAAATAATAATTTAGGAATAAGATTTATGAAAATAAATATTCCATAAAATTAATAACTTAATCAAAAAATTTTAAATTAATATTTATGAGTTAAAAAATTTCCAACACATAATTAATAATTTTTAGATGATTTATCTACTTATACTATGATATAATTTTATCATATTACCATTTATAAGATCAATAAATTTTATTTATGATTTTATATGTGAGGTTTCTATTCTATTGTCTAGTTTACTATGTATAAGGGTCTCATTACTATTCTAAATACCATGTTACTATTTCATTTCTATAGTTCCCTTAACATCTTGAAATACTTCTAATATCATTCGTTATTCACATATAAAAATTATATTGTGCACTTTGTGTGATTTAATATGATTAGTATATAGGATAAAAAATATTATAATTGAATTTTCATTAATAAAACATTAGGTCATTACATTCTTCCTCCCTTATTAAATTTCACCCTTGAAATTTCGTTTTACATTCTATGTTGATAACATGATTGGGAACATTTACATCATCTCTTCCCCTAGTTCACATGTTGCCTCTAAATACGTGTGGTTCCTCAATAGTACTTTGACCATGTAAGTAGTTTTTTTCATTGAAATTTATCTTTATGATCCATGATAATCACTAGATGCTCCTTGAAAGAAAGATCTTTCTCCAACTCTACCACCTCGAATGTTAGTATATGTGAATTATTCAGTATTTAATTCTATAAGAGTTATACATTGAATACATTGTGTTCATAAGACATGGTTGGTGGAGGTGCTAGTTGATAAGGAATAGCTCTAGCACGACCTAGGATCTCAAAGGTGCTGATATACCTTGGACTTAGCATCTCTTTCATCCCAAATTATAGGATCCTCTTGTCGGGAGATGTGTAGAAGAATAACAAGTCCCCAACCTTAATATCTAGGTCATATATACTATTGTCTTCATAGCCCGTTAGCTAACATTGTACTACCATGATTTTTTTTCTAAATTGTTATCACCTTCCTCGCCAATTATCTAAGCATCTTAGGTCCTAACATCTTACATTCATGTACATCATCCCCGCATGATGGTGTTCAGCACCATTTCCCATAAAGGGATTCATATAGAGCCATTCAGATGATTGAGTGGAAACTGTTGCTGTATGAGAACTCCACCAGAGGTAGACATTGGTACCATCCTCCTTTAGTTTTCATATATCATGCTCTCAACATGTATTACAATGAATTAATAGTGTGTTCAGATTTTCCATTTTTTTGGGGATGAAAGGACATAAAAATGTTTTTCTCATTGCAAAGAGCATGATGCCGATTTTTCCAGAACATCGAGGTGAATCTATGGTCTTGACCAGATACAATTGATATTGGTATTCCATGTTGCCTTACCATCTCATTGATATATATCTGTTTAAGTTGATCAAAGGAGAAGTCCCCATGAATTTATAAATAGGGTGTTGTCTTTGTTAGATGATCCATAATAACTGATATAACATTGTTTTCTTTAGATATATTTTTATTTCTAGTGACAGAGTCCATGGTAAGGCTCTTTCATTTTCATCTAGGGATGGGTAAGGTTTCATCAACCATTTACACTACTTCCTTTCATTAGTTACTTTGAATCATTCCATGAACATTGAGGTATATTCAAAAATCTCCTTCTTCATATTTTCCAACCAAGAATTCTGTCAAATATCTCGATACATCTTTATACTCCTTGGGTGACTAGAGAAGGTTGAGATATGTGAATCATTTAGAAGATCCTTTATTATCTATAGATTAAATGGTACAAATAATTGTAACCACAATATTACAACTCCTTCCTCACCCATTGAGAAATATGAGGAATTCCTATTTTTTATATCATCTACCCTTTTTTAAATTTATACATTATTTCTCTAAGAATTATATATTTTATCCATGAGGGACGGTTGAGAAATAATTTTACAAATGATTGATGATGTTAATTCTTTAATCATTCTCATGTCCATACTTTTAATGTTTATGAAGATTGGATCCTTATTAATTATCACCATTGATTAAGATGAATGTTCCATTCTGCCTAGATATTCCACCACCTTATTTGAGATTATAGGATGGTATTGGATCGAGAAGTAATAAAACATGATGATATCCGACCATCTTCAATAGAACATATTATTCTCCTTCTATGTGAAAATATTTTTGACACTCTTGTGATCAGTATAAATCTCACACTTCTTACCATGAATATAATTCTGCCATATTTTCAATGCAAATATCACATCTTCCTACTCTATATCATTCATGGGATAATTTGTCTCATGAACATTCATCAATGTTGATGCATATGATATCAATTTTCCATTTTTATTAGCTCACATACTAATCATTTCTTTGAAGCATCTCTATACACCACAAAGAGTTCTCCAATTTTCAAGAGTGTGAGTATTGGGGTAGTGATAAGCCTTTTTATGAGCTCCATAAATCTATCCTCATATTTTTTATACTAGAAAGACATAACTCCTTTCTGTGTTATAATCGTTATTGTGTCAGAAAATCATGAAGTTCATCACAAATCATCGAAAATACCCTACTAAACCATGTAAACAATGTTTTTCCATTAAATATTTTGTTCTAGGTCACGCTTCATTGGCTTTTGTCTTGAAATGGTCCACATATGTCCATTTTCTCATGATAACACTCCTAAATAATAATTTTTTCTCCATATATCTCTCGCATTTACTATACATTTCACATAATTTATCCCCTCAAAAATTCTCTAACATTAAATTAAAATTATCTTCATGTTCCTCCTTGCTCGTAGAGTATATCAGAATATCATTAGTAATTAGAACCAACAATTTTACAAGGTAATACCTAAAAATGATATACATTTTATCCATTAAAATTGATGAAGCATTAGCTATTCTGAAGGGAATAACTATGAGCTCTTTGTTTACATGCCTCATTCAAAAGGTAGTCTAGGGAATATATTCTTTCCTCACATTTTATTATAGATATCCCGGCTGGATGTCCACCTTAGAGAAATAAATGGCCACATGTAGCTGATCAAATAAGTTATATATCCATGGATAGGGATACTTGTTCTTTATCATGATTTTATTAAGCACAAAATAATGGACACAGTGGTGCATTGCTCCATCCTTCTTCATGAGGTAGAGGACTAGTGTATCCCATAGTGAAGCACTCAGGCATATAAAACTCTTTTCCATATTC
Organism: Viscum album; assembly: GCA_963277665.1. Lineage (NCBI taxonomy): Eukaryota > Viridiplantae > Streptophyta > Magnoliopsida > Santalales > Viscaceae > Viscum > Viscum album. The sequence goes on along the minus strand of OY728126.1, from coordinate 2,112,257,362 downwards.
TCTTGTAACTGTTTATTGAGCTCTTCTAGCACATAAGTGGTTATTCTACAAGTTTTCTTTGATATAAAAATATATACAGGAATAAGTTTAATTGAGAACTCAACTCTTCAGTGGGGGGAAGACATAGATATTCTTCAAGTAATACATTAGTGTAATCCCTCATGATTAGGATTTCATCGATCATGATCAAACCATTTATCTCAATCAATTGAGGTAGATATGATTTATCATAAGGCTGTAATATCCATATTTTATACAATGACTTTGAGTGACATTCATCTTCCTCCTTACACTTATAAGGAATTGAAGGATGCTTAAGTATGTGAGTGTGGATCTCAATTTCTCGATAGTTGATATTTTCTTTATATAAAGATATCCAATCCATGACCAGAATAGCATCAAACACAATCAATGGGTGAATGAAAATATTTACTAGGATTTTATGTTCATAAACATTAACTAGGGAGGATTTATGTACATTGGACTCAATAATTTCCCCATTATATGTTCTCACATTTAACTCAAACTCATAATTTTGAGGCGATTTCTGAATAGTTCTACTAAATTTTAAATATATGAAAGAATTCATAGAACTATTAACAAATAGTATGTTTACTATTCTAGAATAAATAACCAGTTTACCTATCACCACAACATTTTCTGGATCTATATTAGAAGTAATGATAAAATACTCCCTTCCTTTTTTCCTTAGAGGTTGTTGTTGATTTCCTCTAACAACCATTGTCATAGGGCATTGGTTCAAAAAATCCCCATGTTCATTACAGTTGAAACACTACCCTACGAGATGGTTGTTGACCTGAACCTCCCTTTATTGTTCCCAATTAGTGGAATTATTCATCTCCCTTTGGTGTTTCTAAGCTAGATTCCCCATTCTTTCACATTTGATTCATTTACTAGTCCCCTTCATACAATTACCATGATTCTTCTTTAGAAAATTTTGACACCTGGGATATTTGGGATTCTTTAAATAATTGGAATTATTTTCTCATAAACACATATTATGCTCAATTTTCTTATATTTCTCACCACACACATGAGACTATTGAGAGTCTCCAGTCTCAATTTCAACCTTGAGGGAACAACAAACAATATATTCATAAATATCAAAGTATCAAATCACCAAATCTTTTTTATGAATCACATTTAGTTATTTGAATAAGAGATACCCCTTTAATTTAGTGTTACTGACAAATTAAGAGGTGTATCTTTCCATACTTGTAATTTTCTCTTCGTACAACCTAATAGACTCATCTTCGTTATGCTTAATTTCGATGAATTCTCTTTCCATTTTTAGATTGAGGGTTTGAGGAAAATATTTATGAAACTTTTTAAATGAATTACATACAATAAATGGCATTAAATTCCTCTTTGTAGTTTATATTTCTGATGAGTTCCTGCCACTGATCATCTACACCAGCAAAACGATTGACCACCAGTACAACTTTCTCTTCCTCTATGCACTGGAGGACATATAATTTCATTTCAATGGAGTTAATACTTTGTTCCACGAGGAGGGGATTAGAAGATCCACAAAGCATGGGACGAATTTTAAAATGATGAAATTAATGGTAACATTTTATTTCCTTAGAGATGTGGGTTATTCTACATGATTCTTTTTAGTATTATTAATTTGATCCTGTTGAGAGAGTATTATCATAATGTTTGATCACTTCATCCAATTATAATAGCCATATCATTAATGAAATCATCACATTTTACTTGAACATTAATTTTTGGAAAGTATTATTCTATTTATCTCCATAAACTATGAAAAATAATTTTCAATTATGGTGATGGATTTCGTAACTATTATGCATATAAAAAGGAATCTTAAAATAAAACAGGATAAACTTGTAAAAGAAAAGTGTATCCTAACATGTGATTCCCTTTATTTTTAGTATAGGTTTCCTTGAAATACTTCATTACATATATTATTATGGTGACTTTTTTGTTCCCTAAATAATGGTTTGTAATGAAATTATGAATTTACCTAAGCATTTCTCTCGGGAGTATCAAACCAGGTGTGCAGTATGGCCCATTATCATGTATGAGGTTACCTTGATTCATGCCCAGAACAACTTTTCAAAGTTGTTACTACTAGGAAAATCTATTCTAGAACCACTTCCACTTGTATGATCTATATAGGTATGTATTTTCCTGATAAACATCTTACCCTATATCCACTAAAATTCTGGATGTTTTCTTATACATATTCTTATCCCTAGAGTGCTTACTAATGTGATCTATTCCTTGTTTCTAGAAATAACTAGACCATCCTAAGAAACCAACTATTGTGACCCTATCCTTTTACAAATATCATTAAATAATTTTCATCACAATTCAATGTAAAATTAAAATCCATGGATTGTAAAGTCTAGTGTCTTGGAAGACTATATGCATAAAACTGAAAACATGTGACTTAATAGATCGTTTCTTTATTAATCATCCATTAAGAGCTCATGACATCCTTTGAGACCATAAATCATCATCAAATGACCTGGAGTTAACATGAAAAATTGTATGATCTCAAAACCCCATTAAGGGAATAAAAATTAATATAAATCTTATCACATGTGTTAAAAGGCATAACATAAATATATATAAGTCATTTGACATGATTAAATATAAACAATCATAACAAATAAAACATGGGATCAAATAATCCTGGAATCATATTAATGTGGAATACAAATAAAAAATGAATTTATCATGAGTGAAATATTGTTTGACATATGAGATCAAGAGTCAAGGGTCGTTTCACTTAGATGAGATTTAGTTGTTGATAACCACCAAGAACGATGCATATGGAGCATGAGTCTAGGATAAACACAAAGACCGTTGCACATAATGTCTCATGAGATTAAACATTACCCAATTTATTGGATAACTATCTAGTCACACCCATCATAACATGTTCATTAATATACATTCCAAATAATAAATCATACACACGTAATCAAACATATAAATAAGTGTTACCCATGGAATTAATTGGGAATCATAATCCTGTCAAAAGTATAATAAATGGGTGTAACATGGTTCTATCTATAAATGAATTGAATTAAATCATAAATGGGAATTTATAATGTAATATATTCATATATCATGGTATGTTATGTCAAACTGAAGTGAAAGGAGAGTTTAATAATCGTTAGATATAAACAAATTTTGTATGCATTAATGGAAAACGTTCTAGATTATTAAAAATTGAAAAGTCATAATTATTCATATAAAACGATAATTTTACCATGGTATTTTTTCATGATAAAATGAGTTATTTTATAAATAAAAATAATTGTTCCTTAAAAACATTATGGGGAACACTAAAAAATAGGTAAGAATTTGGGATGTTATCTCATATCAGGCTTGTTTATTGTGAAGAAATGGGCAAGGAACCTTTTAAAAAACATGTCTATCCCTAGAAAGAAGGATAAATGGATATTGAATCATGTTTTAGTAACATATACACATCATTTATAAGATTTAAATAATAATAAAATATAGTTTTATTTGGGTAAAAATAGATAACGAGTAACCCAACTAAAAAATGGTGGTTCTAGTAGAATCCCTGAGCTTATGTATGTAATGATTTTTCACTTGATCTTAAAGTCCCAAATAACAAAATTAGATTCAATAATTGATAATTACATAACCATTTATTGATATATTATATTTATTATAACATTACTGATTTCATATATGACATTTATATGTGTTAAAAAATTCAATTTAATCTTTTGGAAGTATAGATTTCCTTGGTTTTTAGGATCGATTTACATGTTTATGTTTATTGAAAATCATGTCAGATTATGATAGTTGTTCATAATAGATAATATATGTTATTAATGAGAATATAAAATATAAAAATATCTTTTTTCTAGATGTGAGGATGATTCATTAGATAAATCCTTAATGATAATCGAATGGGTTTATTTTGGCTGATTTCAATCACAACGATGTAATTTTATATAGATTAATATCAAAGTTAATAATTATTATTGAAAATTAAATGATATATAATACATATATTATAATTTGTTTTAACCATAAAAATGGTTTCATGACCATCAATAAATATGGTCATTGAAATTGAAAACATGTTGTCCTTGAAATTGATAAATTATCACATCTCAGTTAGTATTTTTATTTTTAGTATAAAAGTAGGGGAATGAGGTATTAGGATGAAAAATTATATTATAATGAAAAATATTCTAGTATATGATTGTTATTATAGTAATCACACCATTTGGATGAGGTTAGGTGTGTAGGGAAAAGAAATGAAAGGAACATGAAATGACATTTGAAGAAAACAGAACAAGTTTTTACATTTTGATTCCTTATATTTGAGAGCCTCCTTAGTCTAATGGATTTAATATATTGTTATGATGAAATGATCCAGGATGTGGGATAGGTTATTGGGAGTATATTGAATTATAAATTTTACAATGATCGAGGCTTGAGATATGGGAGAAGAAGTGGTGGTGAGGGGGTGGTATTTATAATGGTGGAGAGGGCTCTTTCTTCATTATTTGGTTCATTTTGTTGTTATTTATAAATACAAAAGTTATTATTTAGGAGACTAATAATAGTAACTAGATCATTTAAATTTGATATAATGTGTTTACATTAACATTACATCACATATGAATCCATAATTCCAGTATTTCACATTTATTGTAAATTATCATATTTTACTATTCAAAATAATTCATGTATTGAATATTGATCGAAAAAATTCACACTAACCATTTATTGACATGTATAATTAAAAAATTCACTCTTTTTTATGAACCTATTTATATAATTTTGAAAATTTTTAATTTTAAATAAAATAATATTTTACTTGGAAAATACAGATTTTATAATTATAACTGATTTTATAACACTTAGTAAAATTAACCACAGTCTCATAAAATTATCAAATCATCACAAGACATAAAAATAATAATTTATTAATAAATTTAATGAAATAATTTTTCTACTAAATTATTAATTTCATCATAATATTTTGAATTTATATTTTTTACTTTAAAATTACCAACACTTAATTAATAATTATTAAAATATTTATTTACTTATACTATTATATAATTATATCATATTACCATTTATATAATTATTGAATTTTATTTATACATTCATAGGTTTGGATACTATTCCATTTTCCAGTTTACTATTCATAAGGGTCGCATTATTATTCCAAAGGTTAAGTTACTATTTAATTGTTATAGACTCCTTAACATCTTCAAATAAATCATATCTCATTCATTATTCACATATAATGTATATATTTTTCTCATTTTGTAATTAAATGGGATTAATACTACATGAAATTATTATTAGAATGGAATCTTTATTGATAATACTTTGGGTTGTTACACACCGACTCAAAACATGAGATGGATCAAAATGATACTTCTGTAACAAATATACATGGAATGTGGTATGTATCGATTCTAACTATGGGGGGATGTAATAAATAGTATGACACTTTCTCCAACTTCTCAATGTCCTCAAGAGGTACCCAAAAATGAGGATAATGTTTCTCTTTCCTCTCAATAGATTGATGATTTAAACATTGTGAGACATTCAAGAACACCTGATCAGCAACTAAAAACTCCAATATTATATGAAGATGATCAATATATGATTTATACCGCGTATTTTCTTTTATCATTCCACAATGATTCAACTGAATATTTTCAATTATATATTGGGCCAAACTTTTTTCAATCAAGGATCATAAACCAATCTCTGACCAATAAAATATATGTTTCATGGAAGTCCACACATGGCCAAAAAAATAGTCTTTATAATCTTGGAATGGTAACTATTGTAATAATATTAACCTATGATTAATATCATTTAGTGTGATAAGAATGAATCATCGGTATTTTAATAGACAAATAGGGTTAAATTACTTGGTCAATGGAACGAGTAAGCTCGGGTCATGAAAATGGGATGAAAGCTAAAACCCAACTGGAATTTCAAATGTACTTCATGTGTTTTATGCATGGGGTTCACAATAATGGAAATTTGGTTCTCAATGATTTTCCATAATATGGGTATCGGTAGTTTAGAATAAAAGAATCATTCATTCCAAAAACAAATTTAGGAGTAGATATGGCCATTATGAGTATATTTTCATTCGATTTGTTTAACTAATTATACTATAGTTTTTAGGGATTTGATTAATAGGATAATCCATGAGTATATTGATATATTATGGGTGGTCTTTGTGGAAGAAATATTGTTTGACTCTACGTATGAGTATGATAATTTTCTTTATCTATGTGTAGAGATAGAATTTTTTATAAATTAATGACACTATTAAAATCAATCAAAATGTGATTTCTGTGTTTAGAAATTTATTTTTCTTTAGAAATAGTGTCTTAGAACATGGTATATCAATTGATACTGAGAAGGCCAAAGCTATTATGACATCGGAGAAACCATGTATTATTTTAGATATTTAGAGATATTTGGGTCTTACTGGATATTGTTGCATTTTCATAAAGGATTTATCAATGATGGATTCTTCGATGACGTCTCCCACATGCAAGGGAGTGCATTTTTTAGGATGAAAAATGATATAGTTTTTTGTTAATATTAAATGTATTTTGAATTTAGCACCAATGTGGACTCATCAAGAAGTCATGTAGGGCTATGTGGTCCTTGATGACACATCAGGTTTCAGTTTGGGTTGTGTTCTTATATATGGTTCTATTTTGGTATCATATGTCTTTAGAAAGCATATGAGACAAGAGAATAATTATCTGATCCATGACCTTAAAATGGATGTTGTGATTCAGGCTCTTATGATTTGGTGACATTCAATTTTTTAAGAAAAGATTATCATGTTCTTTGACCACAAGATATTGAGTAATATCTTCTATAAAAAATAGATGAATCTCCTACTGAGTAGTTGGTTAGATTACCTAAAATGATTTTATTTTGACATCACCTATCCCAAAGATAATAGAATTTAATTATTTATTCTTTGAGAAATAAACATTAATCGCAGACCATAAAATAATCATTTGAATAGTGGAACATGATGAAACTTATTAAAAAGATTCATTTTGGAGTCCAGGAATTTGGGACCCTGTTTTATTTGGCTAGAGTTCCATTGAAGTCCACTCTTCCCAAGATGATTCCTTAGGAATATAACCATGATAGTGAATTTTATGGAATTAGAGACTCAATTTATGGTGATATGACTGCATCAGAGTGGTCATTTCCCTCGGAGGTAATTTAAGTTTTTTCAATATGATTTGTTGTGTTGTTTTCTTTGAGGAATGTTGTGAGGGGGGATTTCTATAATTCTTAGTGGGAACTACACTGGTGAACCACAAATAAGATTTTTTAAATGAGGCTTTAATTTTTGTATTAATTTATGTAATAGGGAATTTATGATTTTTTTCTCCCATTGTTATATATTCTGACATGTCGATGCTGAGAACTAGAGTTATTTGTGTATGAATGAACAGATTATAGTGGTGAATTGGAAATGTGATAACATCTCTAGAGACTAGGTTGTTGGTTTTTCTCATACCCCTTGAAAGAAGAATTTGATATGGTTTTTAATCAATAGGCTATCCAATCCGATCACTTTATACTCCTTCATGATTAATCCAATTTGGGGTGAAGGGAAATATCAATGTGAAATAGATTGTTACTATTTATGGGGTTCCATTTTCTCTAGTATCTAAAAGAGGTCCTTGTTTTACTTATCAGTTTTTGAAAATCCTCTTGATGTAATTGGGAAATTACGTACAATTGATAACGACATACAATCAATAAATGGATAAAAATATAGAGAGAACTATATATATTCTTGGGTAAAAACATTAATCATATTATTATGATTTTGGTGGGGCTTCACATAACTGTTTATGATTGGTCATGTTCTCTTATAAAAATATTTACAATTACGCTATTTGAATGTATCATTTTTCGGCCATGTATGTTAGGCCTTTTAATACATCATTATATTTCTCAGATAATGGTCAATTATCTCTACATAGAGAGTTTTTTCCTATGAGATGACAATTGGAATTCAATTTTTTCCTCATATATTAATTACGACACATATAAAATTTTAATCATATTCTGATCTACATCATAGGGTGCTAGAGTTTTCATTTGGTGGCTAGGTGTTCATGAAAATTTCACTGCATTTTGATTTTAAACCTCATGGAAGGTAAGGGAATATTTCCCCTAAATTTATGAGAAATTTTTTGGTCATTGAGAATGTAAGGAATGTGTCTTTATTATTTTCACATCCTTCATATATGATATTGATACATAACGTCTTCCATGTATAATAGTGATTGAAATATCTTTCGGATCTATCTAATGTTTTGACTTGGAGTGATCATGATGATCAATCTAATATATCTTTTTTTGATAATTAAGTCATTATTTTTTACTCTATGAAAAATTTACATTCTTGTTAGACTATACCTTTTGTCGATGTTCTATGAAATAATTGTATCTCTACACATGAGTCTTTGGAGAGGGAGGAATTTATGATAGATTGGTTGCCTCACCTATTCAAAATGGAAAACATTTGGCAGGGTTTTTGGGGATAGAATGGTTCTATGTTGGGTCTTTGGTAATATTCACTAACTTCTTTTCATGTATTTTGTGACCCTTTATTGATCATGAATTTGATTGATCATGTGTAGGGATTCTATGGATGAAACATTGGAAAATTTTGGAAGTTTTGAGGTAGTGCATGGTTGGTGCATGGTTTTCCCAAACCGTGCATCCTCCTAGTGAATGCGATGCAACCCTTGATAGTTTTGTCTTTCATGGTTTTGGAATGCTTTGAAAAACCATGAACCAACCTATTAGAAAATAGAAACTCAATAAATGGGGTTCATGGTTAGGGCGCATGATTTTTCTAACCATGCATACCTACTATGCTAATTGTTCACACACAATATTTAATTCCAAAAATACTTTTATAAATCCCAAACACCCATTATTTAACCCACTTTACCCTGATTCAACCTATGTTGAATTCATTGGACAATAAGGCTCTCAAGAACATTTTTCAATTCATAAAAACCCATTCCTTATAGGATCAAAGAATATATGATTTCATTTAATCTTCTATGAGTAAGTGATTCGCATCATATACATAATTACCCAATATCTCATCCAATCCTCCTTATGTAGTGTTTGATAATTGCGTTCCTGATGGATTTATACACTAGTGTAAAGAATCATGACTACAGTTTTTATTTGTTGACCACCATTGTCATCAGTATTCATTGACAGAACTTGTTGGGGGTTTTGATTTGTGTTTCTATTTTAAAAGATAAGCGGTTTCTTATATGTTACACAAAATAATTTAATAATAATTTCTATTGTATTATTTATATTCCATTCTATTGATTTATAAAAACCTATTTCAAGGTAAAATGGAATAGTGTCATTAAATAGAATGGAATTTCTGTAAAACCCCCAATTCCAATGGAATTTGAATTTGAGGGGTATTTTTAAAATTTATAGAATTAATGAATTGATTTGAGATTTATTTATTGAAAATGTATTACATTTAATTGATGAAAATCGATTATTGTATTTTTTATTTAAAATTACTGAATTCATAACAAACCCATGTTTTGTATTTGGAAGGAAATTTTCATTTTTAAAATGAAATGCAGGTAATTAAATTTTGAATAATGACTAATTTTGAATGAAATAATTTTCCACTTTATTTATTGATTTATTGAGAAATTTTGGGATTGGAAATTTATCTTATAATTTGGAATAAGAAATTTAGTATGGAAATTCCATAAAAATATATTGATTAAGACAAATATATAAAAAAGGCTTAAGAGATCATATCCCATATAGGATACTGATGATTCATATTCATCCAAATCCAGAGAGATGTGTGTAATCATATTATCTTTGTATATTAGTTGATATTGTGGGGATCCTATAACTAGGAACACACATACGAAAAAAAATATGTATACATGGCTATTTAGGTTATATTTATATATATTTAATTGATTATTGAACTATTTAAATCATACCAGCAGATTTATATAAAATATTTTATTAAAAATAATTATGAAGACGTTTTTGGATATATTATCCATCATTTGATATAAAATCATGCTTTGTTTTAAATATGGAATTATGCTAAAAATCCTAATTTTATTTAAAATTGAATGAATGTTTTGGTTTATAATTTTGGAATCTTATTTTAGAAATAATGGTGAGACCATACTGGGCATTCATTATAACTAACTGCCATTTCTGTAAGATTTTTGTAGATTTTCATCTCTTAGGTCTGAGAAAAGTGAAAGAACCTCTCAATGGAGGTGAATGTTCTTGATCTTTTGGGAATATAGTGAAGTTCCCTTTATGATGTAGTGTTTTTCATGTTTATTTTTTTATTGAAGTACTACTCTTGGTCATTCATATTCATATTGGGTCTATAATACAATCTTTAATTAATTTTTTGAGCATATTGATATGCATATTTTATCTTATACTATGTTGTGGAAAATTTATTCCCAATTTTAATTAGTGTGATTCTAGGTGGTAGTTCTCAACCTGTTGTGATAGGGAAAACCCTTTATTCCATGTCAATATAGACACGGGTATCAGGTTTTATATGATGGATTGTGACATATCAATAATTCTAATTGTTATATTGATGTTTTTTAATACTTCTTTGTTATATTTTTTATAATTTATCATCACCAAATTATAGTGATAGTGATATTTCACAGCATTTTTCTGAGTAAATTAATGTAAATTCTATTTTCTAGAAATAGTTATTTTAATTCTTCAATAATTTAATTCTTCTATTAAATATAGAAATTTAATATTTTAATTTCATTGAATGTAATCAACTTTTTTTCAGAATGAAAAAAATCATTGTTAATCATTTTTTGGGAAATTTTTTCAAAATATTGACCTCCCTCTACTTTTATTCATCTCATACAAAATTCATCAATTATTTCATGATATTTAACTCCATCTCCATATAATTTTATTCTCCATTTCCATTGTAATTTCCGAGAATTTTATAAATTGAAAATTACATTATTATATATATATTTCAAATAATTGATATCACATACCATCACATAGAGAACATAATAAATTTTTTTAAGAATAATGAATGAAATAATAGGTATTTCTAGATGTTAAAGAACCATTACTAATGGAATTGTAACATGACCTTTGGAATATTAATTTGACCCTTATTAATACTAAATGAAAAATAGAATAGTAACCTCACATATGAATGTATAAATAAAATATATCCTTTTTATAATTGAATATATGATATAGTTATATCATATTATAAGTAAATAAATGTTTTAGAAATTATTAATTAAGTGTTGGTATTTCAGTATGTAAAAAAAATTAATTACACTTTTATGATCAATTTAGTAATTTTAAAAAATTTATTTTCATAATATATATTCATAATTTAATATTTTTCTATTATAATTATATTATAAATTTATGAGACATTAATTATGTATTCAATGTTTTAAAAATTAGTTTTAATTATTTTAATGGTTCTTTAAAAGTAAATGATTTTTTAAATTCAACATTAAATATCTCATATAATTTTTTTATAAAAGTTGGTTCATTATTTAATCAAACATGTCATAAAATAGTTATGGTGAATTTTTAGGGTTTTTCTAAAATACTTGAATTTTCAGCGAACAAAAAAAACAGTAATTTGCGACATTTATAGTATAATCATAAAACAAGGAGTAAATCAACATTCATGATGTAAGAACCATCAGTTCAAATTCACAGGAAATATATAATATATTTATTCACAAGAAACCATAATAATTCATTTCTTGACTCAAAATAATAAACTAATTAATAAAATAATAAGAAAACACAGGTCTCATCCATTATAAATACCACCCCTCACCACCTCTTCTCCTCACTCATATTATGCTTTTAGTCATTTCCAAATTAAACTCAAATATCTTTACAATACCATTGCACACGTCTATGATCCATTGGACTTATCAAAATAAAAAAAATCTCTTTGGAGGTTCTCATGGAGGGGGAATTCCAGAGATAAGATCCCCATTATTTCGTTTTAATTTATTTTCATGTTATTTTTCTTATTATCTCCTCACCTGTCATAATATAAATGATATGATAAGTCATGTATCATAAATATAATCTATATTTTATTATTCTATTGAAATTAAAAAATATCATTTCTTTCCCCTCCCCTTTTTAATAAAAATGAAAACATTGTCTCAAATGTGTTCATTTATCACACTCAAGGAGGAAAAAGTGTTCAATTTATATTCCACACTTCCAGAATTTTCATAAATCCATTTTTACCTATAAAAAATATCATAATATATATATATTACATCCTATTTAATAATTTGGAAACATTTTATAAACACAATACAAGTTGATAAAAAAAATATTCGTTGTGATAAAAATCCACCAAATTAACATAGAAGATTATATATAACTAGTTATCTAATAAATCATCTTAATTTCATATTAAAAATGATATATATGAATAATTTTAAAATTTTAATATCATTAATAACACATAATTTTAAATATATTCAATTATACCAACTTTACATGATTTTATATACAACTGAACCAGTAAACCAATCATGAAAACAACAGAAACAAATGCCACCAACAAATAAAAATGTATATAATAACTAATAAAAATGGCCTTAAATGAAATTAATAAAATTAATATAAATATATTAAATTTATAAAGGTTATGAATTAATTAATTAATTAATTAATTAAATATGATTACTCAAGACATTATTGTCCAATGTAGAACCATTTTGGACATATGGTAAGGGATTTTTTCTGAACATCCATTTTCATTTGGGTTACCATTTCTCCTTCTTAACACAAATTTAATATTTATAAGATTTTATTTAATTCTTCTAATTTTTTTTTATTTTCCAGTCTAATCTATCAAGATCATAATATCCTTTTTTATCTATTAAATTATTGTTTTTAATCAGTTCCCTTCTCAATTCATTATGATAAGAAAACCTGATTTAAGGGGACTTCCTGATTTCATACTCATTATATAGTACCATACATAATCATTTTTAAAACACAATTATTTTTATAAAATCACAAATATTTTTCCTGAAAAATAAAAATTATTTCATTTCATTTTTTATTCAAACTATTATATCTTTTCCATTTTAAATAATTTTAATCATTTTCCATTAAATAGTATTAATAAGTTTTATTTCAACGATTTCTGAAACACTCTTTTTACGTGATTCCACTTCGGTTGGACATAACCTATCATGATTAATGATAATTTTACCTTTTTTATTTCCATGAATTATTTAGATCCATTCTTTCATGGACACTATTTTGATATTTCATTTTCTTATGCATATTGACAGGATTATGATACCAATTTCATTCCTTGGGTAACCCTTATATTTTGGTTCGATCCCTTTTGAATGAATCTTTGGTTGGAACACATATTAATAATAATTTTATTATGTTTACTCCTAGATAGTGATCCAATGTAATTATTAATGATCATTTCAATGATTTTTCATGTGTGGACAGTGAGTAAACTCGATTACATTATGGGACTGTGTCCACCTTGTGATATAGTCTTGGCAGTTATCCTTGAATCATATTTATGTCTTGTTATATATTGTTTCAAAATTCCTATTATTCCATGATAATATTTTCCCATGTTATACATGTTATAATTCCTTATGTTTATTAATGTTTCATGCCTTTTATGCTTTAATGTTATGCCTTCTAACAAATGGGTTATGTTTATTCCAATGCTTATATCCTTACTATTTTTTTTGATCATCCCTTTCTTTAATGAATTATCCAGGTTATCATATGTATATATATAAGGGATCAAAAGGTGAAGCATTTAACATAATAAAATTTTGTGAAATAATATTATTTACTCAATTTAACCATTTTTATATTTTTCATTTCACACAACACTAAAAATAGTACATATTATAATAAAATACAATGTTTTTATTACATTATATGAAACAAAATTTATTCTTTAACCAAACACAACATAAATTTTATATTGATCTTCATGGAACATAGAGGCCATCATGAATTACACAAAAATAAGACTTTCATCAATGACTATTGTAATAAGAAAGAACGAGTTTTATAGAATAATAATATATTTTTAAAATATTACTATGTAATATAATAATATATAACCTAGATATTAAATTATTAGTTATGAATATTATTAACTAATTTATGAAGTTACATGGTATACACAAAAATAAGATGAATAAATTGGTTACAAATTAATTATAAATGAATATGAAAATGGATTGAATATAAAGAAAAATATTATTATGGTCACAAGTTATTTTTCCCAAATATATTAAATTAATTACAATTAGTGAGTTATAGTAATATAATATTTAGTTTATATACTTAATTAAATATTTTTAAAATTCATTCAATATATTTGAATGATATAAGACAAGAACAATCCTAATTTAATGCTTCAAAACCTATATTTTAATAAATGTAGTTTTCACACTTTTCAAAGGTGAACCCGTTTTAAATCAGCATATTGGAAAAAATTTGGATTTAATATGTCAAAATAAGCCTCTTATTTTCAGTCAATAGAAAAAAAAATTCATTTAGGATAATATGTTTCCATTTCGTTGTAAGGTTTCAATTTTTAATGAATAGTAAAAAATAATAAATTATAATTCAAACGTATTTTTCATCTAATTTATTTATAAAGATAAATTATATTATTAATTTGTTTCATTGTATAGTTAGATCATATTTTATTAATTTAATCTAATTTAGATCATTACAATAAATTTTAATTTTAAATTGACTATTAAACCACATCAATCATTCATACATTTTTTATTTTAAAAATATTTATTGTCATCCCGTTTACGAGATTAATTTTAAATAAATTTATACACATCATATGTTTGGAACTCTTAATAATGGATTAAAAACTCTTAATCCATATAATTGAAAATTTATAATAATTTGAACTTATGTTTGTACCACAAATATTAGAGAAAGTAATTAAATATAATTACATCGATTAATGTAAAATTAATCTTAACAGTAGAATAGTCCTTAAACATAAGATCCAAAATGACGTATCCACATGGTAAAAACCCATTTTATGGACATATATAGGCCATGAACATTCAAGAATTTTTTTGTTTTTGTTTGGTATGTCTTTTTTAGGTAAAAACATCAACACACGTAAATTGTTCTAAAAAATTTCAATTGTTCCCTTTCTATTCCCTATTCATCTTCTTCAAACATCTCAAACAACTTATGTTAGGACATGATATATCAAATACACATCCTGAAAAACCAACCCTTGGTATTTGAAACCTATATTTTTTATAAATCCTTCCTAGGATTCCAATTGGTGAAAACTAAAAAGAATTTAGCTAATTAAAAGGCAACACCCTCCGTCATGCTCCTTTCATTCTTTTATTTATCCCCCACTCAAAAATAATTATTCTATTATTATAAAGAATAACCATTACCCTAAATATAATAATATGTTCTTATGATATGGTTTTTATATACAATTACACACAACTCTATCTAATGGGTAACAAATATACTGTATACATGTATGAAGAACTACCACATCAAAAAGCAATGATTGTTAGTTCGTCCTTTAATGCCTCTAATGGTGGGAATTATGATGGAAAATACAGTTATATATTATATATATGATACTTATAATTTATTTAATCTTATTAAAATATTTTAAAACACATATCTTTATAATTTCCATTTTTTTGAAAATGATTTTTTTTTCGAGGATGTGTGGACTTCCGCCACCTCAAAGTGATGTGATTCATTCACACCATACATGTAATGTATTTAGGTTGATTTTAGTGAAAGTGTTTGATATATATGAAATAAAATTTCTTCTATAATTATAATATATACATATATAAAAATACATCATTTTCATTCTTTCTTTCAGTATGACAATAAAAATAGAAATAACGTTCATGCGTATGTACGACCAACCGTATCCCCGAATGTTGTTTTCCATTTTATTCATGTATATTATATATATTATTATAATAAAAAATATAATGAGTATAAATAATAAATATGTCATAGTTTAAATTCTGTAAATCCTTAAATAAGTATAAGGACCAAATATATATCAAATTAAGACACATGCGAACAACAAAGAAAATATTACACGAAGTGTAAAATTAACATGAAAGAGTTAAAAAATAGGAAATATAAAGTAATAATCAAAACATATGTTCCATTATATAAAATTTTATTGTTCAATGATAGATATATAATTAACATAAATTTATAATAAAAGATGCCTATATTAGTACGATGAAATTCCTGATAGAAGGTATTGGAATTTCAACTCACTTTTTATTTCTCTGACATACATTCTTTATTATCCAACCATTTCATTTTTTATGGGGTGTATAATTTCTATAGATGAATTTTCTGAATTTTATGCTCAAATATATAGGTATTTAAATATTTATTTTACTAAATTTCTATGTTGGGGTTTATGTTTTGAAGGATTAAAATCGGTAAATTAATGTTGTCTCAATTTACACTCTTTAAGAAACATTCTATGTTACACACCTATAATTATCCATGAGGTTTATACACTAATTTTTGAAAGTTATATCACTAATAACATTATTTTCATGACATTGTAGTCTCATGTAATTTCATTATCATACATGAGGAGTATGGTTCAATGTTACCAAGTGGTAAGAATTTATTGATTCAATCCTATCGCTTATCGATATTGTTTATGTTTATTCATCCATTGATAAAATCATATGATCCATCACATAATAAAATTCATTAATTTTTTTATCCTCATTATATTCAGGTTATATGAATGTATTGGTCCCATTATTCAACTCTATGATACATAATATAGATAAAATTATGTTTTTAGGAAATCTTAACACTACACTCTCTTCGTTTAGAAATGTTTATTTCTTCAAAAAAATGATTTCTCAATTTTTCTTCCAATAATATTATAATATTATCATATATTGTTAAAAAAAATTTATCCTTTATTTATATAACCAATTTTTTCAAAGGAATATTATTATCTTTATAAAAAAGGCATTTTCAACTCGTTTTACTATTAAAACATAATGTTCATTTTACCTCGTACGACACGTACAAATTTAACCATCATCATTTCTATGTAGCTTCATTTACATGATTAAAATGTTATTTTGAATAAATTTTGTGTAAAAATATTTTTCAAAGAAATTATGTTCAATTTTTTTTCAAATGTTCTTTAAAATTTTTAAAATTATTTTCCATGGAAATTGTTTTCAAAATGTTTTTAAGATAATTTTATAACATTTCAATGAATATTGTATTAAAAATTCTTTAAATAATTTATAATATTTTATAAAGTAAAATTGTTTTCCAGAAATTATCAACCAATATTTATCTGTTTTCAATGTATTTTCAATGAAATGGTTTTCAATGTATTATCATGATAAAGTTATATGTTTTAAATAAAAATAGTTTTCCAAACATTTTCGTGCCTTATTTAAAATTTTAGGAAGTATTTTAAAAAAAATGGTTTTCAAATTTTTTTACTCTTTAAGGATTAATTTTTATTGACTATAAAATATTTTATTGAAGAACAAATTTTAAAAGATATTTCAAAATTATTTTTCTTCTATGAGTAAATCTATTAGAAATACTCATAGATTTTAGGGAAAATTATTCAATATATAAATTCATATTCATTCATTGAAGATACTATGTTTTGATGGAATGATTTTTATGAAATCCATTTCTCCTTCATGGGTTATATGACTTTGAAACCAACCTCTTTTAAAGGGTTACATTTTTGTGAAATGGATATGAAGCCTACATCTTTTTCCAAAGGATATGATAATATTACATTTTTATCATATGCATTTCATTTCATTGGTTATGATATGATTTTATATAATTTTTTAGAACATGTATCAAGGATTTCATTATGAAATTGGTGGGACAAATTTCTCCCTCCATGGAAATGGGTCGTGAATTATATCTCATGATATTGACTAATATTTTCTTGGGAGTGAACATTGACAACTAATATGGTCTTGTGAGTAATCCATTACCCCCAAGATGGTATTAAGTGTGAAATCATGATACTAAGATGTATATAAGAGTTAACCATTACTACTAAGATGATATGGGTGGTGAAAAAGTACTATTATGATGGCATTGGCACTGATACCTTTAAAAATATAAAATTCATTATTATATTCTTATGTATTTCCCATACTTACATCTTTTAATCGTGTATTTCTCTTTTATGGGTTATGTTCTTTATTTCTTTTTTATTCATGTATTATAAACATCCGTGATTTATGAAATGATTCGTGTATATGATCTTTGATAGGAAGTGTATATTTTTCTATTTTCATTTTCATGTTCTCATACCCTTAGGGTCATGATTATGCTTATATATCTCTCTTATTTACACTTATTGGGAATCAGATCGCACCCCCTTTTATGTTTCTTTCAACATGTTATGAATATTTGAATTATGTTTTATGTGTTTAATAAGGGTGATAGGGAAGAAAAATGTGGTGAAATATAATTTTTCTCACTTATATACAAGTGTTCATGTTTTTGTGTTTCATAAGGAAATAAACTAATATTTTATATGGACATCTATTTGCATAAATATTTATGTATTCTGTAAAAGTGATACAATGTAATTTTATGAAAAGTGAGGGTCTCTATAGTTGGTTTCATAAATACATTTAGTAAGACTTTGTATACTCTATTGAGAAAACATTAGATAGATCCCCAAGAATATTTTTCTGTATTTCAATAGGGGTGTCTCTATGGATAAGTACACGGGTGAGTTAAATTTTAGGAAAATGTCCTGGAAGTTTTGTAAAAGATGGAGTGAGTGGTTACCTAGAAATACATACATGTTTGTATTCTATAGGTGTTTGTGGATATAGAACAGGTGTACCTATGGGTAACAACTCCTACATGATATCTCAGGCCCGTCTTGGGGTAATCTGGTACATGAAAATGGGCATGGCTATATACCTTGTTTGACACTCTCGAGGGATATGCTTTGGAAATTCAAAATATCTTCCAATACCATAATGAAGAATTCATTTATATGTTGAGTATAAATAACCATAGATAATCCAAAGGATTCATAGTTTATGGAAGGAGTCATAATTCATAAATCTTATAAGTAAATATCTTTCTTGAATTACATGGTTTTCCACAATGATTTGTATGGCTCACACTATGGTTTATGGTTTTAGTCAACTGAGTGAACGTGAAGGAATATGGTTATTGTTAAATTGTACATATGTTGAATTTAAGGGAATTATGAAAATAAATTACTCATGTGGAAATATCATGAAGGGAATCAAGAAGGGGGTACATGTATTGGTTATACATCTAAAGATAAATAGACCACAAAGGTCTTGTGCGAGGTATTTGATGTTATTCTAGTAATGTTTACGTTAGTCATACGATGTTTGGTTATGGTGTGGTAAAGGAAACTAAAGACAGGATTCATATTTTAAATTCTTGGAAATATGTATGAAAGAATAATTTTATGAAGAATGAGTAATGGTTTAAGAATAAGGAAGTATTAATGATGAATTTATGATTTTGAATTCAAATATTATGTTATATGAATAATGAAATATATAATTATTTTGAGTATATGTTTTAATTAGGGATTGATTAGAAAATGTGAATGGTTATGAATACATAGATAATTAATTTCTTAAATGATTATATTTTTATTAAGGGACGGTAACACTTAATTAATTCCTGACCATGAAAAAATGATGTTTGAAAATAGATATGTTGGATATGAATACCTAAATAGCACTGTACAGATTACCCTGTAACTGATAATTGACAGAGTGGTATATGACATAAAAGATGAAGTTTACTACATCATGTATTTAAAAATGTTTCATGTAATCAATGGAATTAAGATAAATGAATGTTTTCCCTAAGGATTTATGGTAATCCAAGTCATTACCATGTTATAAGGGAATATACAAGGAGTTTATTAACATGTTTGGAATGTGATGACCATGTGACAACTTTTGATATTTCGGGGATCAATGTGAAGCAGATTTCATTAATTTCTTTATAATGTTTTAGATATTCATATTTCATAACAGTTATAAGGGTAACTATTTATGGTGATATTAAGTTAATGATCAAGTGAAGTATGTGAGATTAAATAATTATATCACTACATGAGGATTTATGAATATAGGAAAACCTTTTCTAACTAAATTTTATTGATGATAACCAATGAAAAATGGGATGTCATATCATGAATCACATTATATATTAGTACTTCATGAATGAAAAAAATCAACATTTTTTTGACCAATAGGCTTGTAAATCAAGAAAAAACAAAGGTTTTTTTTCTTAAAATAATACTAGTATATATTAACATTAAACAAATAAAAATTATTAAAAAGGA
This sequence comes from Viscum album, assembly GCA_963277665.1. NCBI lineage: Eukaryota > Viridiplantae > Streptophyta > Magnoliopsida > Santalales > Viscaceae > Viscum > Viscum album. The sequence continues at coordinate 2,112,236,811 of OY728126.1, read as the reverse complement.
TCTTTAATAAAAAAATGTTTTCATATTACCTTTTTTATGGTAGATCATATAGTCATTTTAGTCATCACAAATTTAGGGCTATGCGTTTGTTAAGTTTTCCTTACATTATTCTTTATAAATATCCCTTAGAACATAATGGTTATATTTCTATTCCATTTCCATGTTTTCATATCCTTCCAATGTTCTCATATGGGGAAACTTATTTTTATATTACTTTGGGTGATGTTTATAGTTCCAGCTTTCTTGTTCAAGGGAAATGTTAGTATTAGTTTGTTTATACATGTTTCTATAAATTGAAAATTAATTCACTAAACCATTGATAAACTAGAATAATTTTTATCTTGAAATTTATTCTCATTGGGTATAATTTACCACAACATGTTCTTGTGAATTATTTTTTTTGAATTAATTTAACATTTTTGATATTTTTCCTTTCACACAAAACTGAAAATTGTTTATTTTATATTAATTAAATATTAATGTATATATTATATGAAACACCAAATTAATCCTGAACCACAAACAAAATAAATACGAGCTTGTTCTGAATAGGACACTGAGGACATCTTGTATTACATGAAATAATGAATTTCCTCATTTTCTTAAGAAAAACACTAGAAAGTGTTTTACAGAACAATAATTTATTTTTAAAATGTTATAATTTAATATATTATGTTATAACATATCCAATATTTTAATTTTTATGAATACTATTAATTGATTTATGAAAATATATTCCTTACAAAAATATAATATGAATTAATATGTTACTAATTAATTAGAAATTAATATGATAACCACTTGAATATAATGGGAAATATTATTATGGTAATAATGATTTTATTCTGTAACAAATTAAATTAATTATAATTTTTGATTGAAAAAAATTTAATATATATGTTTTATATTCAACATTATATTTTTTATATTCATTATTTATAATTTATAGATAAAAGATAAGAACAAAACTATTTTTATGCTTAAAATTGTACATTTTTATGAAGGATGTCTTACAGTATTTCAATGGATAACCAATTTTAAATCCAAATTGTATAACCTTTATAGATTTAATATGTCCTAATAAAATAAATCTTTTAAAGAAAAAAATAATAATTAGGATAGGTTAAATTATTATTATTTTTCTATAAGGTTTCAATTTCTAATAAATAAATAGAAATACCGAATTTTAATTCAAAAAATCTTTTCATCTAATTTATTTATAAGGATAAATTATATATTAAATTGGTTTAATAGTTTAATAAAATTTTATTTATACCAATTACTCTATTTTAGTTCATTTTAATCAATTTGACATTGATATTTACTACAAAAACATAGAAAAACATTCAGACGTTTTTTACTTTGAAAAACACACATTGTCTTCTAGTATGTGGGATTAATATTAAATTAATTCTTCCACTCCTATGTGAGGTATTCATAAAAATGATTCCTTATTTGGATTAATAATAATTTATAATGTCTTATAATGAAAATACTATTTTTTTTAATGAAATAATTTTGAATGAAATTAAAATTAATTACAACGGTAATGGTAAAATTAAACATAACAAGGGAATAAGCCTTAAAATTAACGACACAAATAACCCAACCACTTGTAGAAAACATATTTTCTGGCCATATTTCGGCCATAAAACTTCCATTATTGAGTTTTATTAGTTTATATGACTTTTATTATGAAAAAACGAGGGTATACCGACATTTTTCTAGAAAATGCCATGTTTTTCCCTTCACTTCTTAATAAAAGGTCATTGCCTCTCCCTTTTCTTTACACCACTCAAAACAATTATCTTTAGAGAATATAAGCCCAATACACATCCCAAAAACTTTTGATTAATCCTTGAATCATCCCTTTAGTCATATATCCTTCCAAGGAATACCTTTAGTGAAAACCAAAAGGATTTACCTTATTAAGATGGAACTCCCTCCCTGAAACTCCTTTCTTTTATTTTATTTCTCCACCGCCTAAGCTCACCTTATTCCATTATTAAACATTAAAACAGGTATTCAAAATATAAAAATATTTTTTCTGCTATGGTTTTTTCCTACATAGAATCACACCTCTATAAATTGGGTAACATGCATATTGTTTACGTGTATGTTGAACTGCTGCCTCATGAAATGATGATAGTTCATTCTTCCATTACCACCAATCATGGAGGAAATTATGATCAAACTTATATTTATATATCATATATATGATTTTAATTATTTATATAATATTATATAATTATTCCACAACACATATCTTCATATATTCAATTTTTTTTAAGAACGATAATTTCGTTTGATGAAGTGTGGACTACCATCCACTCAAAGCGATTTAATTATTTCACACCATATGTAGAATTTATTACAGATTTGTCTTGTGAAATTATATGATATTTATAAAATATTCATGTTATTGGAATTATAATATATCTATAAATTCATATATTCAATTTTCATTCTTTAATTCAATATGAAATAAATTTTTTTAACAATGTGAAAGTGTTCGTACGACCTACCATATCCATGAAAAATGAATTCCATTTTATTCATATATATTATATATATAATTAAAATACACCTATATTTCATATAATATATATATATATATATATATTAAGTTTTAAATTCCTGAAACTGTGATATAATCATACGGACTAATTATATATCATATTAATAAATATGCGAAAAACAAAGCAAATATTACCCAAAGCATAACCATAACATGAAAGTGTAAACAAACTAGTAATATAAATACTTAATCACAACGTATGTGGTATCAAATATAATAATATGGTCTGGTGAAATATTTTTAATTAACTTATAATTATTATAAAGGATTTTATTATGAGTCTTAATAGTGTCAAGACATACACTAAGAAAATTTCATATAACTTTTTATTTCCATGAGATACATGATTAATTCACCACCCATTTATTTTATCACATGTTTATAATGAACATGGTGAATTCTATGTTATTATAATTAAATTTATGCATATTTACAAACCCATTTTTCTGATATTTATTTCATGGGTTTTATTTTTTAAAAGTTACCACACGGGTAAAGTAATTCGGTCTCAATTTATCTTCATTGTGACACATTCTATGTTACGCACTAATATTTTTCCATGAGGTGTATATAGATCATAAGAAAATTAAAATAATGAATCTAATTATTCTCATGATATTTTCTTATTCACATAATTTCATTTTCTTACATTAGAAGTATGGTTCAATGTTTCCAAGTGTTAAGAGTTTATTGAAACAATTTAATCACATCTTGAGATTGTTTATGATTATGCTTCCTTTGAAAAAATCATATGATCCATCACTCAAGAAAATTCAGGAATTTACCTATCTAATTTATATTCATGTATTGGTTCCATTATTACACTATTTTTTACATAATACAGTTATCAATTTTTTATTAACGCCCAACTTTTCAATCTCTTGGGTCGAAAATATTTATTCCTTCTAAACCATTCTTTCCAAATAGAAATTAAAATAATATTATAATTTTTTCAGATAATATTTAAAATAATTTTTCCCTTTTTTACCAATGTTTTCAATATTATATTACTGTCACTTTCCTGATAAGGCATTTTTCAACATTTTTTCCCTAAAAAAGGAATGTTCTTTCTACCTCGTATAACATGTATTCAATTACCTGCCTTCATTTCTATGAAGCTTCATATGCTTTTTTAAGGGGATAATTTTTAAGAAAATGTTCTTAAATTTAATTTTCATTGAAATTGTATTCGATTTTTTGAATATTCAATATAATTTTTGAGGGATTTTTTCAAAGAAGATTTTTTGAAAAATAAATTTAAGCTTATTTTCTAAGTTTTCAATGAGTATTGTTTTCAAAATGTATTAAAGATTATATTATAGATTATCATGGAAAATTATTTTCAGAAATTTTTCAATTCAGATTTATATGTTTTCTAATTATTTTTAATGAAATGGTTTTCAAAACTGTTGTAATATTATTTTATAAGTATTCATTGAAAATGGGATTCAAAACATAATGATTCATATTTATAATTTTAAAAATTATTTTCAAATAAAATGCATTTAAAATTTTTAATGTTTTAAATATAATTTTTAAATTTTTAAACAATATTTTCTTGAAAATTAATTTTTTAAAAATATTAAAATATTATTTTCCATGTAAGATGACATTTTTTGATGTTACTCATTAATTTTAGGGAATAATATTCAATATATCCAATTATATTCATTCTCAAAATGGATTATGTTTTTATGGAATGATTCTTCTGAAACCTACTTATCTTTCAAAATTTATATTCATTTTTTAGCCAATTCTTTTTATAGGTTGTGTATTTTTATGAAATGATTTTAACAATTGAAACATTTCCCATATGTTATGATATAATAACATGTTTGTGATACCCATTTCATTTTAGGGTCCCACATCACCCCTTGAAAGGTGGATTATCAAAAATCAATAAAAAATGATGGCCTTCGGTCCATTGGAGGATACCCATTATATTTCATGGGTTATGATATGATTGATTAGGATTTTATGAAACATGTTTGTATTATTTAATTATGAAATTCGAGAGACCAATACCTCCCTCCAATGCATTAGTTAATGATTTATATCTCATGAGATATTTTAATATTGTCTTCAGAGTGAACCTTGTTGACTAAGATGGACATGGGAGTAAACCATGACTACCAATATGGTATGAAGTGTGAACGCATGATACTAATATAGCCATGGGAGAGAACCATGAATACAAAGATGGTATGGGGAGAGAACCAACACTATTAAGATATTATTTTATGTGATGCCTTAAATCTTATAGAAACAATTACTATAAGATAATGTATCTGTCACAATTCCATGTTTTATTCTATTTTTATGCTTTAATGGTTTATGTTATTTATTTCGTTGTGATTAATGTTTTATGAACTGGAAATATTTATTCCCTGATTCATTTATATGATCTTCGATATTTAAGGTATGATCATAAATTTTCATGATCATGTTTTTATACCCTTATGCTCATGGTTAGGCTTACATATCTTTCTTTTTAGCCTTATTATGAATCTAAACCCACCCATTTTTTGTTTCCTTCTCTAGGTTATGAATATAATTATAATGCTGGATTTTTCTAATAAGGGTCCTAGTCAAGATGACGATAGTGCGAGATAAAGTGGCTCACTTTTGTATCATTTTTTATGTTTCCATGATTCCAAATAAATTGAACTACTATTGTCTTTTGGTCATGTGTTTGTATGTTATTTTAAGTATTTATAAAAAGTGTTCTAAGGATTATTTAGGCAAACTGAGGGTCTCTATATTTGGATTTCATTTTAAATATTAAATAAAAGATTTTTTTATTTCATGATGATTAATTATGTAAATAATATATGATTCAGTAAACATTATGGTCGTCAACTTATAATTTGATGTATAATAATGCATTAAATTATGTAATAATTTCTATAAAAGGATGGGATATCTATATCAATTAGATTAATAATTATCACTATTTTATTGATATACAAAATATTTATTAGGTTCACATTGAAATAATCCATAATACTTATTATCTTTACTATTAAATTCATCTATTTGAAAATAAATGTTTCCCTAAATTTTCCTCGATTAATTATTTTCATTCTCTTCATAAGAATTCATTATTTTTTAAACAACATAGAAATACTACATGAAATGTTTTTTATAATAATTTTCATAATCAATATCATTTTTCCCTCTTAAGACCATTTGATATGTAGTATAAAATGATACCACAATTGAAATAAATTAATTATAATTTTTCATTATTTTTTTCATTTACATTGATTATATTTCATGATATAAGAGGCGTCATAATAATATAATGATAATTAATATCATTTTCATTAAAACATAAATTTTCATAATCATCTAATTTTTCAAATATCTTCTCAATATTTAAATTCTTATAGTCAAATCGATATTAGTGATACCATTTATCATGTTAGTTATCACGCATATTATTTTATACAAACATAATATGTTGGGAAAATTATCTTGCAGTAAAGCATAAAGGTTTCAATGATTAAGAAAAAACTAAATATTTTCCTCAAAATTCTCTTGTAGAATTTTATGATTCTTCTTGATAATGGTATTATTTTATAACATCTCCTTATGTCTATTTTATTGATTAAAATATTTTTCAATTTGTTAAGGAATTCATCAATAATATCATCATCAACAATATATCCATTTTTAATCCATTTTCAAAATCTCTCTAGAATAAAAGTTAATAATTTTTTTTAATATTAATACTTATTATTTTTCATGTATACTATGAATTTAAGTATCTTAACTACCATATTGTTTTTGAACTCTATTGTGAATAGTGAGCCCAATATTTCACTGTAGGATTTACTATCATTCTCAATATTTTTTTCATATAAAATAATTATTATAAAATAAATATCCATTAATATAAATGAAATAATTCACATCTATACATCTTCAAGACACATTGGAAAAAATAGTAAATAGTTTACTATTTCTATGTATGAAAAGTTTTCAATCAAATATAATAAGTTTAATACTTTTGGAGGTGACTATATGGCTTATTATAGACAAAAAAACAATAAAAATGAAAATTATAGAGAAAAACCCCAAAAACAATAATGAAATATATTGAATAAGAAATAGAACCCTAATTTGGTACTAACAATTTAGGGACCCATGTAAGATGTAGAAACATATAGAGGGGGGATGATGTAAACAAATGTGTTGTTTTGATTTTTGAATTTCAATAAAAAATGAATTCAATATTTACATATTAGTTAGATAATAATAAAATTACATTAACATTTATTACTTATATACCTTTAATATAACATACATCATTTTTTGGAGGCACTTTGATTTATAATATGTATTGCACACTATATGTTTCTAGGATATAGAGTGAATGAATTGTTTTTCACAGTGAAAATGATATTATATTTTTATGAAATATAAATAAAAGAGGTTAAGGGAATACACATTTACCCAAAAAAAGAAACATAACCAAATAGAATTATGGATTTTATATTGATATATAAATGAATATAAATTCGTATTGTCTGACCCCTTATAAATATTACCTAGATAATTTCATATAGACACAAACATAATACCTATAAAATTATCTATGTTAGATAGAAAATAATATTGCATTGATCCAACACCTTATATATATATATATCTCTATATATATTTTCTATTTCATAAAAATATCAACATTATAATAGAAACCAACTTTTCTTATAAATTCTATATTCTATATCACTCTATGTCACACACTATTTATTGTCAGTCACATTATTTCTAAAATTTAATTTCCTTCTAAAATTCCTAATTCTATATTACAAATAACATAGAAAACCAAAATTATTTCCTTTGAAATGGTAATCTTAATCATTTGTAGATAACAAAAAAATATGTTAATATTACATAGATTTTTAAATATTCAAATTACTTATATATATGCATGTTCAATACTATTAAACTCACTCCCATGTCTTGAACAATTACATAAACCATCAAAAATCATGCTCCAATGTTATAAAACATTCATCCACTTGTTATGAAACTTATCTTTAATGATATTAAAACATGAATTCCATTTAAAAATCATCTTTTATACTTATATTACAACCCTCAAAGTCTGTTTTATCTAATATACATGATGGCCAGAGTTACACATCCTTCACATCAGTTACAAAAAACTCACATAGCCATAACCAACTACAACATTTAATTAATAAAATGAATTTCATCATTATGATATTACATTATTTCCTTTTCAACGACACACTGAAAATAATTTATCATGAAAATTATTTATTTTCAATTCAACTTCATCTTACTTAATCTCTTTGAAATAAAAAACATATTTGACATCTTTAATTTGTTCATCATCAAATAGATCATGTATTAAATTTTTTGATAATATTTATATTAATTAAAAGGTTTAAAGAATATATAATTATTGAGGAAACACATGTGGATATCACTTTTACTATCTTGATTCAAGATTTACCAAACAAATAACCCATTATTTAATTAGGGATCATGAGATCATTCATAAGTTTATCCCTACTCAACAACTCTTTATTAATGAATATAATGTTTTAAAAAAAATCCATCTAGTTTAATTTAAATTAAAATGATAAAAAATTATATTATCACCATAAATGTGTCAGTTAAAGTAAAAATAACTAATTTTATGGATATCATTATGATTATATTTCTCACTCTTATGAGTAGAATTAGTGCCTCTTGAAAAATGTATATATTTAGAGTATTATTTTTTTCAAAGTGGTTACATTATTTGATTTAGTATTCCAAAAAACATCCATGTAAGTATTTTCTAGAATTATCAAATCAATTTTTTTCCACAAAAATATATTTTTTTCTAATGAAAGATTCCTTTTCGATGTGATTTATATCCCATTAATGGTCTTTCAAATGGATTTTTTTCAAATTCACCCAAATTTTATGATTTAATATTTGTTACTAAGGGTTTCTAAATGCCATGAAATTAATATTTAAAGTGAATTTATTTTACCAATGTTCCCAAGATATTTTATGTAAATTATGACATAATAATAAATGATTATTTTTAGGAATCATAGTACACACAGTTGTTTTCTTATATGCTATGAAACTTAATAGCCAAAAAGTATTTTATTATTATAAAATAAAATAATTTTCATATTTTACTCATTATTTATATTATTTTCATGTGTTTACAAGTCATAGTAATTATTTTTATCCATATTTAAGGGTGAATGATTAAAAAAAGTAATTTTTAATTTCTTCCCATTTTTTGTAATGAGATTCTGATAAATATAATAATTTCCTTCTCGACATATTTTTAGAATTAATTGATCATTACATCGAAATCTAACATATTCTTTATGAACATAACATTTTTCATTCATGTGAAATAATCGATAAATGTACTGAAATATTTATCACATTAAGGGGATTAATGTCTATCTGGTTGAAAATTAAAAAAATTACTAATTTAATATTTTTCTTATTTCTTTTAATATTCACATTTTGAAATTAGATATGAATAATAAAATCTAGAGATATGTAAATTTAATTTTTTATTGAATTCTCTCCCATTAGGAGTATATATGAATATTTACAACTATATTTTTTGGAGTAAGAGATTAACTTTTGTTTTTTCTTATCCTTTTGACAATAATTTTAGTTTTTATATTTTCTATTTAAAAAATATATAAAAATTATTACATTACCTGTGATTTTTTCTCAATGTAAATTTCATATCATTAAAATTTAATTTCATTGGTTTTATTTTAAAAAAATTAATTCAAATTGATTATTTAATAATTTATTCTCTTTCAACAATTTATATTACTAAATATCAATATAAAAATATAAAAACAATATATTTTATTATTGACATTATATGTTTTTCCAAAATTTCATAAATATACAACTATAAAATAATTGATGACCATTAGTGGCCACTAAGTTAACATATTATTCACATTTGGCATTGGAAGAAGAATATTAACACTAAAATGTAATTTTTAACAATTCGTTTAATCTATGATATAAAAATTAAAATTTGATAGATTTTAAATTCCTAAAAAATATTTAATATCAATTAAAATTAATATTTATTAAAAATTAACAAATTTATATTGTTCTTCTATTTAGATTTAATTTTAATGTTAAAAAATTAGTTCTTCTTAAATTTCAATTATATTATTCAAAGAAACTAAAATATATATTTCTTTTAATTTGTATATATATATTTCAAATTTCTTTTGAATTGAACTAAAATGATTATATTATATGAAATATGAGAAAAAAAGTTCATTTGATTCCTAATTTAATGATAAAATAGAATATTATTTCATAATATTTAATATCATCCATACCCGTTAACACCAATAATTATATATTTGGTAGGTATATACATAATTTTATTCTATGAAATAATAATTTTTACTCAATATTTTTAATTTAAAATAATCATATTTTCAAAATATCATATCATTTCGAACACAATTCGAACATATGATATATATTAATACAAAAAAGGTATATTCAATAATTTTAAAAAAAAATTAACTCAAATTCACATAATCATGATTCTTATAGAGAAAATTTTAATCAAGGATCATTTTTATAAAATATCATGATAATACAAGATAACATTCCTATTTCTGAATTATTTATTATTTTTCATAAATAAAAATAAATTTTAATTTTTTAAGAAGACAGATGTAGTCAATATTTTCATAATATACATCTGATTTTTGAAGAGTATATTAATATATGTCATTGATTATAGAATAATAATTTTTCTAAAGTTCTTTGAAAAAAATCTATTTTTAATGGGGTTACACATGTTTTTTAATCAATAATAAATTATAATTATCGAAAGTAATTGTTGAAAAATTTGAGTATCTTGAATGTCATATTTACTTATTGTGTATTCAAAAAATTTAAAATTTAAAAAGAGTGTCATTTTCATAATAAATCACCACAATTATATCTCATTAATTGGTTTTTTAACATTTTTATCACCATTCTCAACAATTAAAAAACTAAATTAGACAAAGGATGACAAATGAAATAAAAGTGAACAAATATTCTGAACCTATTACGCCTAAATATTCTTGGTAACTAACTCATGATTCTAGAAACTAAATAAATATATGGACGTCAAAAATAATAATATTAGTATACGTATAAATAATGGAAATTAAATATTTAATATATTTTTTAGGTTTAAAATTTTTGGCTTGGTTCCTTTAAATCTTCAATGGGGGAACTTCCATGGAAAAAAACTACTTTTTCTCTATTATGAGTTCATAATGTCATGAATGTGACTCTCTAAGTATGTGTAATTGTGTTTAAATTTTTCTCCTTGAGTATTTAGTTTTCAATGTATTAATTAATTTATCATATCAACCTCTTCTATTATACCTGAATCTATTAAACTATATTAAATTGATAAATATATGCATTAAAATAGAGAAAATGTTGTTCTAATTTAATATGTTATTTTTTTATGCCTAACAACACCTATAACTTGAAGAAATATTCCATTTTAATTAGCAGAAATCTATTTCTCCAATTTTCATTACATATCCCGATTAAGAACACCTTTTGGGCTTACTATGAAGGAATGTGGGACCCATAAATACAATCTTAAATATGAAATGGGATTGTAACTCACATTGAGGTTATAAAAAAATAAAAAATTGTTTAATTAACAACCTAATCCTTGGAATATAAACCACACATAACCTCTATAATTTTTTAAAATAAAATAAAATCCCCATATTTTTTATATAACACAATGAAATAATATATTTGATTTAAAAAAAACATTACGTTCTTAACTTGGAAAAGTCATCAAAACCTCAAGATAATAATATCTAACTATGTCCCTAACAACCACCAAGAAACACGTTAGTATAATTTATGTACATATGGATTTCAATATATACATAATCCATATAATCCTCTTTAATAGCTGTTGTTTAAATTTCAAATAATCAAATTATTCACTTCATGATGAAAAATAAAATCCAATAAACAACTAACCTTTATAAGATATCATACAAACTCACTAATTCTCAAAAAACCAATATTGAATCATTTTACATTAACATAGTATCCAATTAATATAGCATAAAGTTACCATTTAATCATTATAGGGTCCTGAAAATTATGCAATGGGGAAATCCAATTATCGCAAGACTTGGGAAAGGACTGAACCGGTCCGTATACTAGCTCCCAACAATAGTACGCAGCCGGTTCCATGAACCACAATCCCATGCACCACGTCGCTCGTGAAACAGAGGCAGAAGCCTTATGCGGCCACGAAACTCATCACTCACGGAAGAGAGGAAGAAGTCGTATGCTGCTGAAAACCTCGTCATTCGTGGAACATAAGCAGAGAGGTATGCAACCATGGAGAAATCCCACAAATATAGGATCCAAAAATCCATAGATGACCGATTCGTCTATGGGTGGGGCTTCCTTCATGAGCTTCCGCAAGAAGTGTCATGTGCCCATCAATAGAGCCTCTTTCGTGAGTCTATAAATAGTCACCGAGGGGAACCAAAAATGTAGAGAGGAAGGATGGGTGAAAACCTGAGGGGAGACGGTAGAGAAATTTCAACGAGTGGTGAAGACCCACAACCATCTGCGGACCCCATATCGTCCGTGAATGAAATCTTCCGCGTAGAGGAGAAAACTTTCCACGAACCACATGCGCCCAACCCTTTGCAAATGCCCTTTGTGTCCACCCCCTCCGCGGAAATCCTTAGCGGCCTGCTCTGCAGCCTTTTCCTTAGTGGCTAGCTCCTACGTGGCATACCCCTATGCAGACGCCCTTCGCAGCCATTTCCTTCGCGGTGGAGCTGGCCGTGTATGAGCTGGTCGCTATGAGCTGGCCAAGGAGGACGTCCTCCAAGGAGAGGGGAACAAACGAGAGTCGCACCGCAAAGATTTTGGGTCGGATCAAAAATATTTTACATTGCACCCTTACACCGCCCCCAACACCCTTCCTATAAATTACATGAGTCGAGCTACTCCTCATGACTATCCTATAACCCCATTACCTAGCTCATTTTTCTAGGTTCATCCAAAAAGGGCCACCATTGCATAAGTCCCAATCCAACCATTGCTAGGTCTCTCCTACCTAGTCATCTTGACTACATGACGTTAAACTTTATGGACCCCGTCCTATCCATATGACGTTAAACTATATGGAAATAGCCACTGTAACATGACATTATAATGTGATGTCCGTATCCAAGCTATATGATTTTAAACTGTAGTACACCTAAACCTCATATAAAATTCTGAGCATCCCTCTTAGAGTAAACCCCACACCATCCTCGCCAGAAGCCAATGGCCCTTCCCCTCTCATCACGGATGGTTTATTTCTCTGTTGTGCGACTTTTACCTTCCTCTAACATTAGGGAGATGGAGAGTCCAGTGGTCCCAGCCTTCTCATCTACTCATCTTCTTCCTCCCCTACCCTTGGTAAGAATAATGTGCGAGGCTTTCTAAGTCTGTTTCATTCTCTTGTTTCTCAAACCGATCATAACTCACGTGGGCTTAGTGATTTGTGATGGTTACAACGTCCGCACAACGATGGCCCTCAAAACGAACTATGTGTGTTTCGATCCTGATTTCTTAAACAGGGTACGTAGGACGCCTCCCCAAGGATCAATCCCAATTCGATCCACTAACCATGTGTAAGTCCCAATCATACCCCTCAAAATGATCAATGTGGGTTTTATCCCTGTCTCTTAAGTAGGGTACGTTGGAGGCCTCCCAGAGGTCCAATCCCTGTTCGAGCCACTAACCATGTGTAAGTCCCAATGTTGCGCCTCAAAACAAACTATGTGGATTCTGACTCATCTAATGAGAATACATTGGAATCCCATATGACAGGATCAATCTAAATGCTCAAGTCTTTATCTGTAACCCCTAGATGAAAATAAACTCTAGAACGCCTTGTTATAATGCTTTAAACCCATGTCGTCTCAATGAGTCCAAACTCCTCGGAGTCATTAATCAAATGAGGGATGGTAAACCACGGCCCTAAATGATTTCTAATCCATGTGTTCAACTTACCATTTCCAACCTGGAGTAATCTGGGGATACTGTGCTTGGATATAAACCAAATATTCGCGAACATATGAATACGTCTTAAATCTATAAGACAGTCCCAGGACAGGAAATAATTCCCCCCAAAAGGGTGAGATGAGCTCGAATTCCCATCCTCTCGACCAATGTGAGTTCTTAAGAATCGTTTTCCAAATCACCCAGCGAACACCCCCCTTTGGAAAGGAGGTCCACGTATCATTGGATATGGAGATGTTGGGCATTTTGAAATGAAAATGGTGCACCTGATATGAGTGATTAAGCAGAACCCAACATTCTCAAATCAACAGTCGAGCAGAACACGTCTTCCCACCCCCGGTTGAAACAAAAATGGAAATTTTTTACTCTCACACCCTAATTAAAAATAACATGGTTCTCCCATACCTTTTATGTCCACAAAACTACATATTTATAAATCCTTATTCAATATCCTGAAAATAATCAAATCTTCTTAACAATTAAAATACCACATAATAATCACACATCACATCATCACAATAATTTTGTATCTCAATCATGAAAGATACTAACCCTATAACATCATTAGAACATATAAACCCCATGACATTGTATCAAATCCTCTCTCACATTGTCACTCCATCACCATCAAATATTAGCATTTTTAATCTAACCTCTATCTATCATAGCTCAATAATAATAATCTCATACAATCATAAAAATTACTACAATAGGATGATATCAAAGGAAAGAGGATGTAGTAATCCATTTATTCCCTTTACAATTATGATTTTAGGGAAAACCCACTAAAGCCAAAAAAAATTGGGAGTTGGTAAGGTCATCTATATTAAGTGTCGTTGTGTAGAAAATCATATGAAAATAAAACATTCTTTCAAGTCACACAGAATCACAACAAAATATTTCATAATATAAAAATCTACAATTAACCATTATTTCCACAACATCATTTATACAATTCACATTAAACTGTTTTAATCAATACAACACAATATAACTAATGTGTCCATAAAAAGCAACTATAACAACATTCTTAAATTACTATTTAATAATTTAATCATTTATATAATTGTTTTATATGTTTTTCAAATTAATTTCATTAATTATTTAATTTTTATTCATTTGTAATTTGAAACCATTCATTAGAAATCAAGAGTTATTATCCCAACCATTACCCATTTATTTCAATCTTAAATATTTCAATAGAATAAAATAATTATTAAAATATATCAAACTTAAATTCACCATGCATATTGTTACAAACCATATACCATGCCTTCATGAATTTATAACATATCCCCTAATAACAAAAACCCAATTAGTATTGGAAAAATTAATAAAAAAAAATAAAAAACACAATCTAAAACAGAAATAAATCTACCAATCCACAGATGCTACCATTACACCACTCTAAACCATAAGTATAACATCATCCCACATCTTCCACATCTTCCCCCACAAATACAAATACCAACCATGCCAAAATAATTTCAACAAATACTAAATATTTCCAACCAATATTCTCAAACATGACTTAATAATCCCTAACATACCCTATTAAAAAAATAGAACAATGATGGGATACATTTCATTCATCATTAACTATGACCTCTACCCAACTTGAGAGATTGATGATTACCCAACTATCAGATTATGAGGGTCTAGTCCTATGAGAAAGAGTGTTAGGTGAGGACCCACTTCTTGGATGGATGGTAGGAGATGATGAAATCTTGTGTATCAATGGTTAAAATTGGGTTTCATGGGATATACCTGAGGAGTTGATGAATAAGTTTCATGAATCAGTTTGGGCACTATATCCCAACATTACCAGTATGTATCATAACCTACACTATTAGTACTGGTGGAGGCGTATCGGACAAGAGGTATCTAGTTATGTTATGAGATACCCCACATGTCAGAAGGTGAAGGTAGAACATCAGTAACCATTGAAATTTTATAGTAGCTATATATATCGAAGTTAAAATGGGATTACGTCACAATGAATTTTATTATAGGTTCATCATGGTCACCATGAGGATGTGATGTTATCGGGATTGTGCTTGACAGGATCATAAATGTTTCACTATTTCGACCGATCAAGTAGAACATCAGTGCAAATTATCATGGGAGGTTGTATATTTGTGAGATTGTAAGCCTTCATGGGATCCCTCTCACTATCCTTTAAGATAGGGATTCCCAGTATATGTCATGTTTCGGGTAGACTATTAATGAGGTAACTAGTTATACAGGTTCTTCTAAGTATATCATATTACCCTCAGACTAACAGCGTCAACGAAAATGAAACAGGTTCTTGGGGACATGTTTTTGGAATGAATCTTATAGTTTTGGGTCTCTGAGGTTAAGAATATACCCCTATTTGAATCCACAAATGAATATAGATATCATGAGACTATACAGATAGAACCTTTAAAGGCTTTTTACCATAGGTTATCCTGATCACTCATGTGATGGTTAGTGGAACATGGTGTTGCTTTACTGGGACCACATTTTTTATAGGTGAATTTTTTGAATCTGTTGTTGATTGTGAAGCAGATTAATCTTGTAAAATCATGAGAGAAATATTATTATGATTGTCATGGATGACTTATAGAATATCAGCTCAACGATATAGGATTATTATGTTTCTCATGAGGTTGGGGCACAATTGGATTAGAAGATAGAGTAATATTTCAATGTGATATGTCTGGATGTTTGTGATTCTAGAGAGAGACTGGCCGATAGCTGATTCGTTGCATTTTGCAATGAGGTACTAGGCCATTCATAAAGATATTTGTGTATCTCAGTGGCACCACAATCCCTAAAACCCATTTATTGTTCTTCTGTATAATGAGGTACAGTTAAAGGTTGAAGAATACTTTTATGAGCATCATATTCATATCTTTGATAGGTGCGTGAGGGCTCTCCATGACTGGTCAGTTCCCCTAGAATGGGTGTGATTGTAGCATGATTGTTTACATTATGATATTTGGGAGCGATATATTGATGTTTGTTCTCAGTGTTCATAGTTATTGTGTGATGAATCTTGACCACCCTTGATAAGCAAATTCAGTGTTGATTTTCATTAAGGGGGGATATTTTAAGAACCTAATTTTCCATACAAGGTATGGATCCTTTTTCTTTTGGATTAAATACATTTTTACAACCAAATATAATTACCCATTAGGCTCATGGATGTACCGAGGGTGTAAGGGAAATGTTCTAAGATTGGGGCCCAACATTTTGAGATAAATCAGCATATTTCATAGTCATTAGAAATTATACAGGGTAGGTTCATAGTTACTACTAGTCGTGTGATACTAGGGAAGAGATTCGGAGGATCCGGCACTGTTTGGAAAACTATGCAGCTTGGGGCGCAAGACCATATCTGATCTCTATTGTTTTTTATAGTGCTCTAAGTCATGGTTTTCAGCCTGTTTAAGAAACCATGTGTTATATCCATGTAATATTCCCCCTCATACAATCGATGGTGCATAGTTGTCTCAGGGATTGGCAAACCGTGCAAAACCATTTTCTCAACTCACTTTAAAAAAACTATAGAGCTAGAACACAGGCGTGTATCCCAAATTGCATGTTTTGGAATATCATTCAGGGTCCTACTTATATCAAACTATGTGTCATATGGTTAGTAATAATTGTGTATCTACTAGTCATTGGTATAAAAACTGTGTGGCATGAAACTATCTCCCCAAATGATGGGTTCCGAGATCTGAAAAAGACCCGTACATCCTCGATACACCGTGACTACAAAGGGTAATCATATTTGGCCTTAATTAACCGATGTAACCAAAATTAGAAGGATATTTACCTTGTAAAAGAACCTGATTTTTAAAACAATACAAATCATATAGGATATTTTGGTGATGTGGGGCTAGTTAGACATTTGATGCCTCACAAAACAATATATTATGGGAAACACATTCATCCAATATCCATTAAACATCATTGAGGTCATATTAATATGTCAGTGGTTTGTTATAAATTAAAATAACATACAATATATATCATATCCATAAACAATCCCAACTCATAGGATTATATATTAAAACACTACTAGAACCATTGATTTACAATACATAATCATTTATATTTACTAGAATTTGCAACCATCAATACAATATATGATGCCCCTCCTTTTCATATATAATATCTATAAATAAATTAAAAAAATTATATTTAATCATGTGGAAATTAATTTCTAAACTTATAATTCTAAGAAGACACTTTGTATTCATTAATCAATTCATTTAATTATATTTAATTTCGAACCATTCATTCAGCATGTACCATATTTACCCCATTTGTTTCCCATTCATTTTAATCCTTACCATAATATTAATAGTGATTTCTTGTAAAATATATTTCTCACTTCCACTAAAAATAGTCATAATTACCATCCATATTCCATAATTATATTATTTTTTAACACTACCTCACATAAAAACCAACTAATCAATTTATGAACTGACTAAAAACAATCCATTAACCACCCTTTCCTACATAAAACAATATCTTTTTTATAAATGAAAAGACATATAACCATTACAAACCACATATATAAAATTATACCACCTTTAAAATAATAATCACCACCACCATACAGGAAAAAATGGAAAACTAACCACAACAAATTCTATGTCAATAATTATAACACTGTAAAACTAACCATTAAAATCCAAAACTGAGACAATTCAAACAAAAAATGAATTGAAAATTAGTATTAATACACTATTGAAAAACTAATAGTGCCTCATATTATAAAATAAAACTTTATTTATTAATTTAATAATAATTAATTTTAGTGAGCATATATGACAAACAAATTGATACTTTCAAGAAATCAATTTTTACCAAAATTAAAATATTATCCTTTTATTAAAGGTTTCATTAGCATATAAAAATACTATAATTTAACTTAAAACATATTTCAAACACATGTTTTGTCTCTATAAATTAATTATTGTAGTTATTATCCTTATTATGTTTATCTATAATGTCCACTCAATGAAAAAAATGGGTGTGATATTTCTAAAATTTCACATATATAGAAGAAGGATAATTTCCTAATCTACAACTTCAAAAAATATTCAAAAATACTCATATAAGAAGAATGATTAGGTGATCACTACAAAGTCAAGAATATGTGATAGAACCCATATTATCCTATATCATTGAAACCATTATAAAAACCACAATCTAAGGCCTAAAATAATAAATAAAAAGAGATTTCACAAAAAATCTTGGAATAAGTACATTAATATAATATTGAA
Organism: Viscum album; assembly: GCA_963277665.1. NCBI lineage: Eukaryota > Viridiplantae > Streptophyta > Magnoliopsida > Santalales > Viscaceae > Viscum > Viscum album. The sequence continues at coordinate 2,112,217,845 of OY728126.1, read as the reverse complement.
AAATGGGTTACAAATACATATTTTATCACAATAGTTTTTTTCACATGAAGATAAGGGAAAAATCAAATTAAAGGTAAAAAAAGTCACTAAGGAAGATAGTTTGGTACCCAATGAGTTGATCAGATAATAAATAATGTTAAAACTTATAATGTGAATAATAAAATTATAATTGTACTAGAATTATAAATAGTCATATCCGGAGAGGTAATGATCCTTCCACAATGAGGATCAGTCAAATTCACCCAAAACAACACCACAAAATCCCATATCTCCCACCAGATATCAAGATCATAAAAATCAGAAACTCCACACATTCAATGAATACCATGATTAAAAAAATGTTTTCACTCAATATTATATGATCTTACAAAAAATAAGGCACAAAATTAAACAATCCATGGTGTTATAGAAGAATAATTGTTCATTAATAACCAAAATGATAGAACAATGAAATCTACCACAATTTGTTTCATGCTGCAACATCTATTTCAAGACTCTAAATGCCAGTCATAAATGTTTTAACAAAATATAAATGAACCAAACAAAATAATCTTAAACACATCATTTTATGAGAAAATTATACATATGGGTAAATCCAAAACCTCATATACAATTATGAATTACTATTTACATAGGAGATATTTTCACTTATGTCAAATAATATCTTATGATACACCATGACACGTGAAAAATTGTCTCACATAATCACTATGAATCCATACTTAGTAAGTGATTTAGTAAACTCCCACAAATCATGACCAATTTCGGGAAATAAGAACCACGTTTCCAATTAACCATTAATGAAGTTACATTTAAAAATATAGAATATCAATAATTTATTACTAACTTGTCATATAGAAACACCCACATCAACACCACGATCCATCATTTACATTTACAATATCATCTATATAGACACCTACCATCCCCAAAAAATTTTAAATGACATATATTGTTTATAAGATATGATGTAATGATATGAGAAGTTTTATAATGTTTCACCTCCCCTAGTAAGTCTATCGTATCGTCATTATGTTTTTTATATGGTATATTTGGAATTAAAAGATAAAAATATATTAAAACACATACAAGTCGAAAAAATTTATATTTTAAAATGTAAATATAAATTCTACATAAATAGAAATGGTAGCATAAATTGATTGGTGATTTCTTTATTCCCAATATAATTTTATTTGTGGGAACACAAAACTAATATAATTAAAAATAATAATAATAATAATAAATTTACATGTGTATTAAATAATTAAATATTTAAAAGTTATAGAAAAATAATTTTAAACCAATATAAAAATAAGTAAATGACTAGTGTTGAGATTAAATCTTACAAGGAGGACCATGAAGTGATTACCTATGTCAATGTGACCGAGATAAATATAGTTTCTAAAAAATAATTCATTAGAATAACATGGGTTATAAATTTTTTTGTTACTTAAACTAATGAAATCATGGCCACCATCACTACATCAACTAATTTTTACATAAAAAAATAATTCTTTGTTTATAAGAATAATTCATCTTAGGACTATCTATAGAATGTTTTTTAAATCCATATTAAAATTCTAGCAGTCTTTTTTGACCTATACCATGTAATATTTTCACATAATTTAGATATTGGTTATGAAAACTCAGTAAATATATTAAAATAATAATAGTTAATGACACTATTCAATATCAATTAATGTTATCTATTGATATAAATGTAAAATAGATTCAAATAAATTTAAAATAATTTCTGACCTAACCCTCTCACAAAAGATGGTCAACCACCCCCTAACTGAAGGAAACTAGATCATTCATTATAGGGTAGAGTATTTGTCGATCTCGTATCATATTTCCATTCTAAGGAATATTTAAAATCACCCATTATATTATATGATGATAAATGTTATCATAAAACACCTATATTTGGATATTATAATTCCATGATGAAATCCCTATACTAGTGCTCATATGTTTATAAAATATGTTTAGGTAAAACATGATCAATTCAATAAAATCCCGTTGTATGTAAGAAATAAATGATTTCATTTACATAGGAAATATTTATTGATAATTTAATATATATATATATATATCTAAAAAATCTAAATAGTTTTTTATGAAAAAAATTTAATTAAAATTCACATAACACATGGAAATAGAAAAAATATAATTCATAAATAACAAAATTTCTATTGAATTGAACGATAATGGTAATATTTTTTTAATATTTTTTACAACTAATAAATAATTTTATAAATTATATATATGTGTGTATATAATTATTTCCTAATAAAAAATTCACCAATCATTTAAAAAATATAACTTTCTTGAAATATATAAATTAGTAGTAAAAAAATTATACATACTTTAATGGATTAAATATATGTTTTTAACAAATATTAATAATTTATTTATAGAATAAACATATAACAAAACTAGATCATCCACACTATAACCATTATTTAGATATGTTGGTGAAATTTCCCCCAATGGGGTCAGATAAATTAAAAAAATTCATGTCATTTCAACATTTAAATATATAAAATGAAATAAATATATGAAACATTTTTAAAAATACTTTTTTAATATTTTGAATTTTTTTTAAAAATATAAATATTTATGTAAAATGAAAATAATCGGTAACATTATTATAACCATTATTTTTTATCCTATATTAATGAAAATTATTATAATAATATTATGATAAAATTACACTCATAATTTTTTTCTAATACTTTGTTATTAATAATAATATGAAACATATAAATAGTCCAGTCATGTGATCCAAACACATATACATCTATATGAAATAAAGATGAATGGTGACTAGAAATACTCAGTATAGAATATACCAACCGTGTTAACAAAAAACCTAAATAGAATAACAATATTAAATATAATGTTATTATGACATTTAGATGAACATCTGTTACAATTTTATAGAAAACTTTTAATTTTATAAAATTGATTTTCAATCAAAAAACAATACACATGCATCCATGTGTCCCGACATGAGATTACCAAAGAAAATAATTGGTAGAATACACAATACTGATAAAATATTATTAAAATTTATTTAATAAAATGAAAAAGTAAGTCAAAATAATTTTCTCAATTTTAGTAAAAACACATGACTAATTTATAATATTTAAAAATCTACGTAATAAAAAAGAAAAAACTAAAAATATATATGATTTAGTTAAGATAATAAAATAATTTATTTATTCAAAACATTGTGCATCAATTGATTGAGTAACATCATTTTATTATTTTATTTAAAAATAAATAATAATAAATTTTCAATTATTCATAACATGTTTTATTATTACACAAATAATAATAAAACACCATGAACTAGATTTTTTTAAATTTAGTCAATTAGTGTTTTCATGTTCCTCTTATGGCACCTCAATAAGACAAATAGTCTTATATAGAAATATTTTTCTATTAATTATGATTTAATATTCCATTGATTTATAACCATGGTTTTTTCACCAATCAAATAGAATTATTTTTTGGAATATCATTATGAAAAATTTAAATTTATCATCAAAAAAATTATATTTTTTCGAAATATAATTTTATATACCTTTTGACAATTTTATTACAAAAATTAAAATTGAAATTTATTCTATAACTCAGTAGGAAGATAATTAAATCTAGTAATTAATTATTTTGATACATGAAATAATATTTAAAACTATTTATACATAAAATCATGTGTTTTATCAATGTGTATAGTTGATCTCCATCTTAAATATAAAATACTAGGATATCGAATCCAAAAATAAAATATATTTTTTGATATATAAGATATAATTCCTAACAAAAATTGTTGATAATCATATATTTTTTCAAAAATAAATAGTACCTCCCTAATTACTAACTGATTAAATTGACATATACAAAAAAAACTAATTCATATATTTTTTATTTAGAAATACACGTGATGAAAATTTCTTTTATGTAATTTTATGAAGGATATTATATTTTAATCATGAAAATATATCATTTAATAATATAAATAATATGTTTAAAAAACTGCAAAAAATTATAAATAAATTTGATTATAATGACATTTGTTTGTATGTCCAAGATAGATATTCTATTTACAACTATACAATTACCTATTTTAAAATAAAAAATATAAATTTAATAAATATTTTTAATAGGAATTATTAATAAATGAGATATTTATCATGGTTTATTTGAATCTCTATAATGTATTTTCTATTTTTTTCACTGATCTGATAAAGTTATAAGTAAATTATTTTAAAAAAATCATATTGTGAGATAACAACATCGTGATCAAATATTTATAAAACTAACAAGTAATATAATATTCCATTAAATCAACATTTTTAATTTACGTTTTTAACTATTTATAGATAAATAAAATAGTTATCAATATTAACAAAAAAGGGTATCATAGATGCATGGAGTTTTTGTATTTATATTGTGTTAACACTGTAAATAGGATGTTATAAATATGGATCCCATTTCTATTCATGTATGGAAAATTTGTCTATTATAAAAAGTGATGATAAATTTGGAGTGTAGTTATAAGGAATAATTACCCTAGGGTTTATTTAGGTATCCTTCTATATTACCCATAATAGGGGTGGATAAGGAATCAAGGATGCATAATAATAATTAAGAAAGGAAATGGTTTTTTTATTCTTCTAATGCATAATTTAGTATCAAAAATGGAATGTGTATTGGGTACGCATTCATAATAATGTTTTTTAATATATCAAAAATGGATCATTGGGTTTAATATTGAAATTTTTTAAGCATTATTAATGTTTAATATTAATAAATTTTATAGTTTTACATTATTGACATATAATTTTGATTTAATGAGGGTTTATATTTTTCATAAAAATTACGAGGAACAACTCAATAATCCTATTCTATCATTATTTTTAATTGAATATTTAAAAATGGGATTTTAAAAGAAATTTTAAAAAGTAATTTTCTCATAATTAATTATTCTATGAAATTAGATTTGAAATAGTCGGTATTATATAAATGTAATTCAATGATATATTATTCATTAAAATGGAATGTAATAAAATATTAATGTAAACAATTATTTAATTACAATGGTTTTATGAAAACCTAGAGATTTGGAATTATTAAATTTCTATTTTACACTAATATGTTTTAATTAATGTCTTAATGGGGGTGATTTTCAGTACTCAACCACATTTTAATGAAAAGGATATTTTGAAAATGATGTTAATTTATTTTGGATGCAATCGTTTTTTAAATGAATTAGGGAGTTATTTAGGTTTGTAAAACTATAGAAATTGTCTTCAAATATAGATAATGATGGTTGTTAGACTGTGTTGTGGAATTTAAAATAATCAAGATTTCTGGGAGCATTGTTTTTTAAAATTTATATTTTCTATTTAAAATTAATATATCTTTGTTGGAAATTGACTACTCATATTAATAATAAGATGTGTCATTGGTATATTTTTTCATTGTATTTTATTTCAATAACCATGTTTGAAGGAAGAACTGTTTTCTAATTAATCATTTTCATATGACATTGTTATACAATGTTTGTATTTAGTTATTAAAGTTTATATAGATGATGTTATTGGGATAGACTCATGATTTTCCTATAAAGGTTCCTAGATGATTCAATATATATTTCAGTTTTAAATAAAAATGAGATATGCATGGTGGATTTAGTTTGTGTGATGATTAAAAATTATGATATATATATATATATATATGTCTATATAATATGGATCACTACAAGGTAGATAGATCATGTATTGGGATGTCCTGTAGAATTGGGATGGTTTTATAGTGATAATTAATATGGAAAAAAATATTCCTCGACATTAATGGGATTATTTTCAGATGGTTGATAAAGAGATTAATAATTACAATTAAATAGACATGGGGTGATATTTTGGTTTGGATTAACATATTTTTGAAAAAAATTATTGGTTAAAAGTATTTTCTGTTTGAATATAAGAACAACCAATGCTATTACATTTATTATAATATTTTGTATATAAATAGTAATAAAAATGGTGAAGATTACAGGAAATCGAATTTTTATTGCTTTATGATAACAGATTAGTCTAGGAGTCTAATTTGGAGTTTAAATATTAAAAAATTAATCTATATATTAATGTATCAAAATTATTTATGACTTTGGTAATGATTTGAGATAAAATTATAAAAAATGGAAGATATGAGAATATACACAATTAGATAAATTCTTTTTAAACCATACATTGTTACCACGTAAATTAAAATAGTTTGGAAAATATAATTACACATTTCACATGAATTGTTAGGGAAAAAATGTTCAAAACTATATAGTAATTAAAAATATTTTTTATTATTATTTTATTTATACCTCAACCTTTCACTCTCCCTCCATTAATATTTCATACTTCTTCCCTCATGACTGTTGTTACTTCATTCCTCATTATCCTTTGATCCAATTATATGGAAATAAAAAATCATTCTTGTTACATCTATAAATAAAAGGTTAAATAATCATTTCTTCCTCCTCTCTTTGCATTGTGAATTTTTTTATATTTATATTAACCCATTTAGTATATATAATAATTCTCTAAAATTTATATTATATAAAAAGAATAAACCCTCCAATATATAAATTTTGTAGTTACAACCATATGAGTATTATATTAGTTAAATTCACTATTCTTTTTATTCTATTGGTTTTGGGAAATATATATTTGAAAACATTTTTTTTAAGTTATATTTACTGATAATATCATTAATAGTTCATATGAGATTTGGGGGGATTTTATATTTGGTGGTGTTAATAGATGATTTTATGGAATGTGAGAATTAATTTTTGGAAATGATTCTACGTTGGTATCCTCATCTTATCTGATAGGTTGTGATGGAAATGTGATGAATGTGTTTTTTTATTTAAATTATTTATTTGAGTGATATTAAATTTAATTCACTAATAATTTTGGATCATTAAATGTCAAAAAAAATAATTCCATATGATATTTAGTAAGTAAAATAAATGGGAAACTATATATAACCCTCAATATATAGATAAAAAAAACTTGTACCTTTTTTATATAAAATAGGCCCCAAACAAAATTATCTTATAATCAACATCAATTACCCAAATTACTCTATCGTATACCTCCTCCAGCATTATCCTATAATATTATGGGTAATAGTGTGGGTAAATATATCTATATAATCTGTATGTCATTCTCTAAGGGGAACCAACAATGTCAATGTCACATATAAAAAAATTTATTATATTGAAATCCTATTACAATGTCACATGCTCACTAACTAAAATAAAATACGATAAAATTATTCAAATGTTATATAATTGAAAATAGAATCTCTTAAAGCCACATTAGATATTGAGAATCATTCTATTCATGATATCTATAAGTCATTACTCATAAATCTATATTATTAATTTATTTTTTAACACATTCTAGAAAAGATATCAACCATTAAATAACTATATATATAATATAAAACCCAAACCAACAAATGTAGAAATCATCCTATAAACCTAATCCTATAGGATAGTACACTATATTCCCAAAATTCATAAAATCTTAGGACCATACCACAATCACAAATATACCAAATCCAGTTTATATTTAGTAACAAGATCAATATACACTTAAAAATAGTCAATACAACTAGTAACGATATGTGAGTTAAATCTATATTAAATCATAAAAAATGGGGTTGTGGAGGGTATATTAAGATCTCTATATAGTTTTCATGCAAGAACATAATGTTGGATCAATCGATTATAAACTATATTTTTTTTTGTGTTAATGATAATGTTTCTCCCAATACTATGCAGACATCAAAATATAACAAGGAACCCATGATTGCATCACTACTAGAATCTAATAGGGTCTAGTTGGATTTTATGAATTCAAGTAGTCTACAGATCTATGAAAGTGTCTATGTTAATCAATAAACATTTATATAGAAATAACTAGGTATACATTTCTGTACGGCTATAAAAGAAAATAATTCAACTTGATAACACAAGTATCCAGTAAACCAGATCAAATAATTCACTTAAAAATTATAAACTATATATATTAGTTTACCAAAAAATTTGTTCACCTAACCCTAATACTACAATCAATATATTAGGAAACCACGTAGAATAAGTGGTCTATATTTCTTGAGTATGAGTGTTTAACATTGTCATCACATTTTCTATCCCAATGAGTATATCTCTATTAGTTAATCATCTATAATAAAAGAGACTCCTCAAAATATTATACTAGTGACTATCTTAATACAATAATTTATTCATAGTTATGAATGAGTTTTTTTTAATTATTTTACACTTATGATAGGGACACACTCTTATATATAACCACCAATCAATGCAGAATAAAAAGATAAGAATATTATATCATACACATTCACTTTAAAATAAATTTCATGAAGAGAATAGTCATTTCTAAACTACACAGAACCATAATAACACATCATCGAAACATTAAGGTCATACTACTCATCACATAGATTACACAATATATATATATATATATATATATATATTAAAAAATCAAATTATAAACATTTGTATAATAAAATTATTTCAACGTCAGATATCACATATAAATTATTAACCATCTGAAATTAATTGAACATAACTATTGACCTTTAAAACTATATGTAGATTAAATACTTCTCTATATCATGAGAAATTTCATCAAACCCTCATAATTTCAGGATTCAAATATTGATATGAGTCTTTTTTTTATTTTTAACAAGACTCTCAAAATAAGATCATCATATATCATGGTATTCAGCTTAATCATTAGAGAGTCCTTGGGATTTTTGGTGTTTAGGTATAGCCAACGTGTTTGGAATGTGGGGATTTTTTAATTTTTTTTAATAGAATATATGGTTTAAAAATGGTATAACATACTAACACTAAAATTATTCAATGTAAAATAAGTAAATTAATCATAAAAGGGGAATATAAATGAAAAAAAACCAATTCTATTGTGTGATCCTAGTGTAATAATCTCATTTTAAAATTTTTATATAATAAATGAACTAAATGAAAATACCTATTTTATATCCACACATTAAATATTAATCTCTTAGTTTATCATTCAAAAATGAAAAGGTTAATACACACATTAAATAAGTTATATATCATGTTTTTAGTATCTTTAAGGCCTCACAAACATGACTTTCGTTGAAATAACTGAATTGTTTTTATTTCTATCTTCACGTTTTTTCTATATAAATTGATGTAATGGTAAGTCGGATAGATAATTCACCCTAGATATTCCAGTGATTTATTTTGAGTCTTATATAATATTTTATACATATGATTTAATTTAATTTATTATAATTTACTCCCTCGTGTATCATCACCCAAAAAAATTTAACATATCATTTATGAACTAATTTCCTAGTCATAAATGTCATGTTAATTTCACCACTCACATTCAAAAATTTATCATGTTTTATAATGGAATAAAATCCATATATTTACCAATTCCTACAAAATTTGATTAATTAGCCTGAAATAAATAATATTACTTCAAAAATCAATTTCCTCTTAATTTTATAGTTGAACATAAATAAAGTATTATTACCTTAAGAAATTAATATAATTTTAAATATTCTAAAATTGACTAATATAAAATATTAGTTATTTATTAATTAAATTATTTCATTCACAATCATAAATTATCAACCTAAAAACATGGTGCCCACATATTCAAAAAAATCAATTCATCATAATTTGTATAAATCCTAGATATATGTTTTCTATGACCCTTTAGACCCAAATCTCAATACAATAGTGTCTTATCCTAGTCCATTTATAGTATCTTGAAACAAATTTTGAAGCCTAAATATATTTGGAAAATTCACAATTAAAAAACCACCCTTGAACACATTCTAGGTAATATAATCTAATTTTCTCAAGAAATAACATAATGTAGGACATGCAGATTTTGTTACTACCCTTATATATATTATTTATAAATATTATAAAATATGGAATAGAATAATCTTTATCTACCATGTGTGTGGATTTGAAAAAGTAACTACCATCCTACTCAAAGGGATAATGATATGTTCTTCTTATAAAGTGATGTGAATGGTACTTTCAAGATCATTCAATCAAAGCCCTATAATTTATGGAACACCTAATAAAACCAACCACAACGTTAAAATAAATTTTCATTATTCTTATCATTTATAATTAATGATATAAATGATCTACATTAAAAATGATCACCACTAAAGATAATAATTTGAATTATTATTGATTGGAACATCCAAAGATGCCTGAAATATGTAGTGATCCTACTGGTGGGATAATCCTCTTGATATCTTATACATGAGACCACCATGTGTGCAAATAAAAAAAATCATAATGAATTTGAATCCCCAACACATGAGAGTTAGACATCATTTGTGTCAAATAAGGATGATGTATGTTGACCATGTTTTATTTAATAATTATTAATATGATAATATCATGTGTTATAAATGATATCCAATAAAATATAAAACCATTTTTTAATATATATATAATATAACGAAATTACAAAAAAATATAATATAAAAAGGATCTGTTAATATAATGTTATGTATATATCATGAATATCAAGAACATTATTCATTATATATTAATCTAATTTAAAAGTTTGAGTTAGGTTTTTAGAACCCAAACCCATAACAATCCATCTTAAATTAATGTATATAACTAACCATAAATAATATGTTATCTCTTAAAATAAAAATGTTTATTATGTAGGGTATTTTCTTTAGTTATCATGTCTATAATATTTTTAGGGGTAACTACACAGGTAACTATGACCTCACAAAACCTAGTAAAATCCCTAATGATATGATATCTATAAATAAAATATAATTTTAGAACTATCATAAACTATAAATCATGGACAATGCCACTACTATAATATTATCATGATAAACATTATTAAAATAAATTATAGTCCCTGTATAATTCCATGATATGGGAAAAAATTAAATATTCATAATGCTCTTTTATTTTCATCCAATACACATCATTCATGTTTCTTTGATAACTATATACTAATATAAATTTTGATCTCATTTTTCCCATTTATATTTTATGACTAAAAAATGCATCTCTTAAATATAATAGAAGCATTATTTTTACAACCCCTTGTCACATATATCTCTTTCTGCTCTATGTCCCGATAACATACCCCTTTTACTTTATCAATTACTAAAACATAGTTTCCACTAATACATAGTGTAATTATCTAGGATTTTTGTAATATTATATCAACACTATTTATTCATAAGGAATATTTTACTCAATAAAGATCAAAGAATATGTTATGTATCCTATAACTAAAGAATATAGTGTTCTAACAATATTTATAATATCATCACATGTCTTAAGAAAATCCTATTTGGGATATTTATGTCATTTGATTTACTCCATAATTATCTCCCAAATTTTTCAATCTGATTATTTCAATTACAAGTTAATTTATATAATTTTACAAATTAAAAGAAATGAAAAAGATAAATAATTTTAGTTATTTTCATAAGAAATTATTTTTTAGATCAATTAATTCTTTCATGGATATTTTTTGATCATATTCATAAATAACTATGAGGGTAATTTACCTCATCCAAATATCACATAGAAAACTATAACACTCCCACTAAAAAATATAATCAAATTAAAAATGATCATTGAATAATATAATTCATAACTTTTAACCAAAAAATCATCATTTATGATTCCAACTAATATTCATGGTAAGAAAATATTAAAATTATAATTCAAATGGATTTCAACTTCGCTATTTTTGAAAATTGTCAATCAAGATCGAGAATATAAATTAGTAAAAAAATATTTTTCAATTTATATTGATTTATTGGTAATAACATTTTTATCCATGCCTATACCATTATTGAATATAATTTTTAACCAATTGAGACTAAAATATTCATCAAATTGTTTCCAAACATAGATTTTATTATGGTATATAGAATCCATTTAAAAATTCATATATACATTCAATTTTAGAATCAAACATTCCATTTACTCAGACTATATATGATAATAATTCACTATAATTAATTAATAATATATCCCTTTGTGATAATGAAACAACACCTATTTTGTTTTTTTATATAGTAAATTTTACTATGTAATATTCATTCAATTGATCTCTATGGGAATATAATCTTATCCCAAGTTCATAAGAATCATGGCCAATTTATTGAAGTCTCAATCTGTAAACTTTTCTCTAAAAGATGTTTTACCCCTTCTAATATAAATATATCCCTTCAAGAAGTCATTACATTTAAATTTTAAGAGAATATTTACTATCCATTGTAAAATAAGGATTATTTTCTTGGATATAAACTGTGTTTATTGATACCGATTTATTGTATAAAATATTCCATTGCAAAAAAACATTCCATCATAAAAAAATAATTTAAAAAATAATAGATTCAATTAACATTATAACTCATTTGAAAATAATTATTGTATTTATAGTTTTCTTTTGGTAAGATTATTTTTCCAATATTTGTGAATAATGTCAAAAAACAGATAATGAATTCCTTTAAACAATTATCCTTAGACTCACCGGGGTTTTAAATATGACATTACAATTTTTTACATAGACTCCTAAATAAATATATAAAATAAAATTAGTGTTTAGGATATCCCCATGATCTCTTATACTAGAGATCATCAAGTGGGAACATCATGATAGGAATTCACAATTCTTATGATTCCCTAATACCTAATAGTCAACATGATTTTTGTTCTATAATATATATATATATATATATAAACCATATTCCATATTTTGATGAAAAATTTCATCATTTAATGATGTATAATTAAAATGTAAAACTTGTTGAAACATTTTATATGACATCTTATCTAAGGATATTCCCATATATAGAACATAAATATGGTGTGTTACTATTATGTTATGTAAAAATATTTCATATCACACAATGTATACAATAAATTTTCATCCAAAAGATATTAAGTGAGTTTTTTATAGAGTAAAAAATATAAAAATAGTAAACAATCTCTATTAAATTATTATTTTATATATTTTACCATTATTAGGGATGAAAATAACCCAATTGAGGGAAGCTTATGATAAATAAATGAAACTGAGTAAATAAAAACTCATTGAATTATCATGGATGCGCCATCATTTTTCAACATGCCCATTACATTCAAAGAAAAAGTGGAAGTATAATAAAAAAATTTCCCATGAAAATTTCATCAACATTTTCAAATTGAAAAAATGATAAAGGCTATTTATTATCTAATAAAAAATGGACAACACAGTGATAATTTTTTTTCCTATTTATATACACATATATACAAAGATATATATATATACACACACACAAAATATATTATTATTATTATTACCCTTATTATGATCTCTAGGATAAAATAAATATTAACACACAATTTTGAAATTATATGTTCTAAATTTAACAAATATATATATATACACATGGTAACATATATAAATATATATAATTACACATGTTTAATATTTAAAATAATAATTTTTTATGTTATATACGTAGATAAACTAGATAGGGGTTAGTTAAATATTTCAAGTTGGTCCACTCATTCTCAAACGTAATTTTTTTTATTCTGAGATAGTATTGTTCTAGCTTAATTCCTTGTCATCAAATTTTAATTACACAACCATCCACCTTCACTGAAATAATAAATAATTTTTTCCTTTTTTCATAACCTTAATTTTTGTACGAAATTCACAACCATAGAAGACTCAAATCCTATATCTATATCAATCCATCACCGGCTGCATTTTAGGTTCCCATGAAATCATTCTTCTTCATTCATATGAAAAAAACCACACCACCACGCCTTATCAATTATAAAAACATTACCATGCCAAAATAACCCTTCTAAACAAATCCATAGCAATAGACATTTTTTAACGTTACCTCCCTAATAAAAACCCATGATTTACTCTATATTCATAAATTTTATCCCTCACTGTATATATAGTATTATTTGAGACTATATAAATTTATTCCTTTTATTGATCATAAAATATCAATTTCCACCATAATTGGGGGTGCCAATTTAATATATAGATGATAGTATTGGTCATATGATGACACATTCCAAAAAACAGGACATGCGAGACTCTACAAAAGTTAGTGGTTAATTGTAATCCAATTCTTTTCCCATGTGAATGTTTTTTGTACAATAACTCCAATTGTTAATAAAAATTTATTTCAAAATAAATAAAACAACTACATAAACATAAAAATAATTTTAATAAAATTAATGAAATTAGAGGGGAAACGAAATATTAACAGGGTTGATTTATTCTTGACACTAGGGGACAATGACTAATCTTCATGATCCTTTATTATTCATCCCCAGTTTAACCAAAATTATGATCATAGGGGAATGGTTTTCTGTTAGTTGCAAAATTGATCGCTAATGATCTTATGGGCCACTATCATATTATATCAATTTTAAATTTTTTATTTTGTCTCATGTAATTCATTCTTGATGGAATCACAATAAAAATTATTCTTTTCATTAAATCAAAATATTACATTCAAAAACATAAATAATTATAAAATAATAATTTATTTAATAAAATAATTAAGTTAATTAATTTTCTGAAAAACAAAACTCCTCTCATTAGTAAATTCTACATGAAAATATCATCAGAATAGTTAGAAAATGTATATTTGTCCATTTATAAGAGTTAATTAAAATTTTGACCATTTTTTGTAAATTTATAAAAAACTACCAAGGGAATTAAAAAATGGTTAATCTATTATTTCGAAAAAATATAAAATAGATACACCATTAGAACTATTCATCCAAAGAAATATTAACTAAAACATTTAACCATAAAATTAAAAACATATGATATTCTTCAATGTTGTCAAAACATTATCTATAAAATATACACCTTCAAAAAGAAAAAATATACAATAAAATTAATGTCACAAAATATTATCAAAATTAATATTTTTCATCCATTAGATTAAAATTTCCATAATAGAACCTCAAAAATTAATTTCAACAACAATAAAATGTAAAAAATGACCTTCCTATCTAAGGTTCTATTATCTATACCACAATATCTCTATTTCTCATGAAGAAAATAAAACAATGATGGATTATAGAAATTATGGCTTATTGATTTCAAACGCATCCACTAAAAATGTTTCAAATAATTATAAACTCTTACGATTTTCCCCATTTATACCAAATCACCCATGAAATATAAAAAATTATTTATAAATTCATTGGACTAATGTTTTTAAAATCTAGGTAACTTGCATATTGAATTCAATATTCTATACTCTAAATGAGATAGTATCATAAGGAGAAATTCATTTTATATCATAATCCAAGATCACAATGAATTTTATTTTCCATAACAACAACATTCCATATTTATTAAATATAAACAAAACATAATAAGTAATGCGAACATTAGGATCCAAGATAACTATTATTTTAATTTCACACCATCACATATTTTTTATAAACTATAAACATCCCCAATCAAAAAATATAATGGAAAATTTCATATGATAACTCATCTTTCTATTTCAGTAAATAGACATAAAAGTTTAGTTTAAGTATATTTCAATAATTTGTTATTATTGTAATAAATCTACTCTAAAGTGACATAAAAAACATGCATCCCCTATTCTGTCTACTACCATAATATAAAAACTATTTAAATAATTATATAGATTCTCATGTTCAATATTGATGATAATTATGAATAATGATAAATAATAAAGTAGCTATTCACTTCATCCTACCTATATTTATAATAAAAAATATTTTTGAATACCACAATTCAATAAGATAAGGTTTAACAAAATATTAACCAACAACCACATAAATAGTTTCATCATTGAATAATCAAATATTTTAATAAAATACTCATTGAATGTTTTATGTCTCATGCATACACAATGTGCACATTTATTCCTCTTCAAAATTAATGATGTCATCTTAAAAACCCATTGTATAACAGTATAATTTCTATGTTCGAATATAGTGAAGGAAATTTCAAATCTTTAACCTTTACATTGGCAATATAAACATACCTAATAAATTATTACAAGAAACTTTGTCAGTGAATATTTTTATATTTTACTAAGATTCCTCATTTCACACCTCTATTTAATGGTTACACTATACTAGGGAATCAGTTAATGTAAATGAAATTAAAATCCTGAAATTTCAAAAGAATAACTCCATCATAAATTCAAATATTAATCATTATTAATATAAATATAAGTACCCAAATGTCCGGAAAGCCTTATTTAAAATTTTATTATGGATAATATCCCATTTAAGGGTTGAAGGGAAACCCTTACATGCCCCATAGTCTCAAGGCACAATGCCTAACATGACCAAAGGCCAATACATGACCCGAAGGCCCAAAGCCGTACTATGCCTAATACATGACCCGTAGGCCCAACCCATAGGAACTGCCCCGCCCAAGATTCTCTATCATTGATTACCTTTCTTCTTACAATGAATTTCTGATCGGCTGGCATTGCCCCGTACAAAGCTGCACACTGCCTGGTCCTGATGGCAGTTGTCATACCTTCTCATTCTTCCAATACGATTTTGATCTTCTTCTGGTGACTACTTCCCATGTTGTTCGGATCCATTTCTAATGTCTACTCATTGTGAAATAGTCTACTCCATGGTTTGTGTGGCTTTATGGAGCTGAGTCTTGAAGGATTTTGATGACCTAAAGGCCCTTGAGACCTGTTGGAACAAACCAGGGGCCCGAATCCCGAAATAGGGTGAATGGTTCTGGATTCTACAATACTGAATAGTACCAACTACTCTACTGATATATTACTCTTATAGTACCCCAGAAAATCCCCTCCACCCAATTTGGAACCTGGGTCTCCTGGATGCCAAGCAGGTTCCCTTACCACTCGGGTACGAGCTCGTTGGCTTAATGAAATATAAGTAGAATCCATAGTTTAATCACTATCATTGGCTACTATCTTAATTGTGATTACAAATAACTTAATTGACATAAAAATAAAATATATATTCTCGGAGTGGCCCTAGTTTATCTATAAAAGTTTTTTGAAGGTTTAATTATTGAATTTTAAATAAATTTAAATAAAAATGAAACTAAAATATAGGGTTTGTGGAGTATTAAATGTAGTATAATAGAGTAAACATACTCAATGAAAATAAGTGATCCGTTAAAAATTATTTTACTATTCAGATATGATAAAAAAATGAATATTTCTTGTTTCCAAATTATTGTTAAATTTTATTGTTCAAAAATTGTTATTATTTTTAATATATATATAATTGGATAAGGAATAAAAAATATCTCAGTTAAACTATACTCCTTTGAAAACATGAAAATATAATATACAATTGAAATAAAAATAATTTAGCAATTATATAGACTTTTTTCACCTTTTAAGTACTTCCAAATCATATTCATATATCAAATGTATTTTAATGAAAAGTATAACTTGGTTATCTAATCATAAAATTACATTTCACATACATAAAATCTTAAATTGATAGATAATTAAATAACATATGTTTCATTTATAGTCATTATAACATTGTAATGAATTTTATAAAATATAAAAGAGAAATATATATAAAATATATACAAAAAAATGCAACATAAAGTAAATAATTATATAAAATAATTCCCTCACCAAATATGTATACCCCTCCTCATGAAAATTCTTTATTTTACTTTCCTTGAAAGGTGGAGTAAAATTAGAACTCTACCTCATCCTTACACTTTCTATGAAGATAGGGATATATAGAAATGTAATTATGGTAATATGATCCATATAAATCTCAAACATTTATGAACATAACTACTATGGATAAAGATAAAAATGATGTACCCGAGTTATTTATTTAAAAACAAGGGATATATTATTTTTATACCCATATTTATAAATACTATTTGGGTATCCTTTTGGTGAATTAATTTCCTCTATTTCAGTAATAAAATAAATAAATTCTTTTTGACCTACCATTTTATTATATATAAAAAATTATTTGATGAATATTAAGTTATCAAAATTTATATTTTTTTAAAACATAATGTTTTTTCTCCTAACATCAATTAAATTATAATTTCTAAATAGATCACAACATTAACTATGAAAAATTTATTAAAATGGATTTGGATTCTTATGAAGATTTATGTGTGACCAATTTGTCGATCCAAACACTATGAATGAGACCTATTAGACTAATTTTTTTCATAATATAAATTTTAATATAGTAATATGTTTCAAAAAATATATAGTTCATCCTATATTACACAAATTTATTTCTGGAATCTATATAGCTCCTCCATTAATAATGGAATCATAAATAATTATATTTTATGATTTCTAAAATTATTTTACATTACTCACATAAATTAATAGATAAGTAAAACATATTTTTTTGTTGTTTAATTTAAACCCCGTATACATAAAATAATTAATGAAGATCAAGGAAAATGGTATTTAATCGTGTTGGGATAACACCCTATACAATAAAGCTATAAAAATCCATGGAAATTTTACATTACATAAAATTATGACACATGATTATATTCAGTATCCTACAATATTTAACAAAAAAATGTAATTTAATTTATGATGTTAATGTGAAAAATTATTGAACCACACTAAGCCATTCTCGATAGAAATCTTAATGAGATTCATAGAAATTATATGTGATAAGTACTCAAGGTGAATCATGGAACTAATCCAATTAAAGAAATTAAAGAGGAAACCATTCCATTAAAAACACAATTTTGTGTGATAACAACATCATGCATATCATTCCTTATTAAATATAGTAAATCTTGGTTTAATTAAATATTTATCCCTTAAGTGGTATGTTTTAACCAAATTCACTCTAAACCATTTTAATCCAATTTCAACATCCATTTATATAATAATTAATTAATTTTGAAACATAAAATATTATCTTATATTTTTTGATAAATTAAAATCACTATTATCATCCTAATCAATATTATTATCATTATCATTGGTGGGTTGTTGATGTTATAGATTTCATCATGGCTGGTCGGGATTTTAATGATCAAATTGGAAATAGAAAATTTATAATTTATTGGTTGGGTAAAATAATATCATTTGTATATGAAATACATGGTATATTAGATATATATTTAGAAAAATATTTAATCAATTAAAATTATTATTATCATCCTAATCCATATAAAATTCCCACATAATTAAATAATAACATGTCTTAAGAAAAATATTTGATCACTTTCATCCAAATTTTATTTTACATAAAATAAAATTATTTATATTATCGTAAATCAAGATATAATGACAAATATTTTCCTAAAAAGAATTATTTCATGTATAAAATTTTTATTTCACTCCCAAAATTAAATTTATTTTTTCAATACATGGTTTCAATTTTTAAAAAATGTAATTTAGAAAATTTTCCATTCATTTAGACAATCATCATGTTGTGCGTATATGTTCTTACAAACATATTTATTTTCCCTTGGTGAACAAATAACGTAATATAAAACAAAAAAAATAGAAATAATTGGGCTGAATGATCATACTAATTTTAAAAAAAATCATAATTAAATCATCCTCCATTTTTATTTAATAATAAATAGTTCTAATATATTATAAGATCATTTCATTATGTTTAAAATGAAATGATTGTGATTTTAAAATATCACCAAAAATTTAAAACCTAATTATATTTGTCAATATTACTCTAGATATTTGACTATAAAATGAATTATTAATTGTGAAATTTAAGTGAATATAAAATATTGAATCCATTGGGAAATTTAAAATCATAACCATATAATTCATCAAAATATTCCCCAAATCCATGGAAATTTAACAAAAACATGAAATTAATATTGAATTATAAAAATTAGTCAATTGTTTTGGGGAAAATTAGGTGAATTTATAAGTATACTCTATAGAAAAATATTTCAACTCAATGAGGAGCCTATCCCCTACACTGATAAATCCATATTATTGACAATGATGAATCTCGTTATGGGAAATATTTAAAATGTTTTCTCTAAAAATATTATCAGAAATTATATTCTAAAATAATCTAAATTTAGTATAATATTTTTCAAAAAAACATTATTACACATCCTCACCACATTGCATCAATATGTCTTAGTATCAATATTTATTTCCTTAATTTAATGAATAGTATTCCAATTCTTATCATTTAATAGATCATATTTATCAGTGATATTAAAATAACACCACATGTGTAGAAAACATTTTAACTGTATCAAAATTATCAAAAAAAATTAAGTGTACTAATTCTAGACTTGAAAACCAATATAAAATAAATTTAAATGTAATAAGCTTACAAATTATGTAACACTTAAGTAAACACGTTGATTTGGAATGTGGTTATAATAATTTAATTTCATCTAGTGATCAACACATATCACCCAACACTAAATTTTATAAATTAAAAAATTTAAGGAAATTTTAAACTAAATCATTCTTTAAACAAAAATAACATTAGAGCATACTTTTAGATATAGTATTTAATATTTCAATTGGATATGAGAGAAAATAATTCACATATAGTGGAAATTTCAATAATTATCTATAAAAAATATTTCTCTTTTTACATATAAATATCCTATTTGATTTTCCATCAATTCACCTATAAATATAACATCGCAAGTAAATGATGTATAATGTATTTTCATATTTATTAATATTTGTGAATAAAATAATAATTTTTTTAAATGTGTTTCTATGTTCAATAGCGTACCCGATACGCAACACCGAGATTCTTTGGAATCTTATGTTGCACACTAATAATATAATATTATAATTGTAGTTAACTCCTAGAATTTGTATTATTAGGAATGAATAAAAAAACTACAAAAATATAATACATGTTTGTTAAATGTATTTACATTTATCCAATAAAATGTTTGAGGCTTAAAATGTGAATGAATCAAAATTTAAGCATAATGTACATTTAAATGCTGATTTATCACCTTTTAATAGAAAACCCTTTTTAAATGTAGTTTTGGTCACATTAATACATTCTATATGACCAAATAAAATCCTTATTTAGAATGGGGAAATCAAAATTTACTTTGAGTAAATTTTTTTAATTTTTCTGATAAAGTCCAATTTTTTATTATTAGGGAAAAATATCGTATTTTAATTAAAAAGTGCCTTTTAATGAAATTTATTTATATATTTAGATTATATTATTAAATGGTTTGAAAGTGAAATTAAAATATATTTTAACCATTTAATCTAATTTTGTTCATTGGAATTAATTTCATATTGAAATTGGACATAAACAAGTATCAATCTTTTATTAGTTATTGTTTCTTAAAAACTCGCTATTTGTTTTGATAAAAGAAATTAATTTTAAAATTAATTAATTTAAATTCTATGTTTTGAATTTGTTAAAATAGACCTTAATTTTTAATTCGGAATATCAAATATATCTTAGTCATAATTTTTGATATTTTTCTGAAAAACTTCAATTTTTGATGAATAGTGAAACCACTTAGTGGTAGTTAAAGAACTGAATTTTTCATTTAAATGAAATTTTACCACTTCTGTTAATTGAATTTCAAAAATACAACATACATGGTTATTATTAAGAAGTAAAATATGGTTCAATAAGATGAAAATAATTTTTGGTGAATAGTAACTTTTGACTTTTATTAACCGCAGTTAAAGGTAAATAGGGTAATTCAAGGTAAAAAAATATTCTAATAATTCCAAATTACATTAAAACTTGTTCAAACCTTATTTCTTGTATCATTAACGACCATGTACATATTTGGGTCTATTTGGGGACCCCTTTGAGCAACTTGGGAGTGAAAATGACAATTTAGATTAATTAATTTAATTTGAAGACAAAATTGACATTAACAAAAGTCGTTTAGAAATTAATTTTTATATGGTGTTATATAAGTCCTATTTTCGACTATAAATATTCTTTGGAAAGATAAAAAAATTATTTCCTACATGATATAATATGTTTTATAATTTTTATACATCTAATAAATTAAATTATTTATGACACGATAATGATGCAGTATTTACCTAATTAATAAATGATTTAAATAAATAAGATTATAATGAATAAATTATTATCGAAAACATGTCCAATTCTGATCAGATGATTTTATTTCAAATACCAGTCCTCTTATCTTTGACCTTAATGATTTTTGGACCATTAGAAACCGAATATCATTATATTATAAAATAATGGTTTCACACTTTCTTAAAGAGCCTATCCCCTCCCTTATAAAAGGAGACCAATTATAACCAATTTACCACACCTCTCAAGCCATTTGGATCGTCCACACTCTAACCAATTACACTCCCTAAATCTCTCTCCTCCTACTATTAGCCTTAATATAGGTATAAGGCATTTCAAGAAGTCCTTTGGTTCAAACCAATGAGAGATACCCAAATTAAAGGTAACAGTTTATCTTAAATTGTTTTCTTCTATTTTACTTCTCCAACCCCTAAAATATTTTTATTTCCTTTCTTTTGTAACAACACCAGTATCCTCAATATACTTGGATTATGTTATGAGAAGGATTTGAACTACACTTACACACAACTCCATCTAATGGATGAAGAACATAATGTTTCTGTGGATGGAAACTAACGCTTCACAAAGTGATGATTGTTCAATTACATCTTACCACCTATCATGGTGGCCATTATGATTATAGTGTATTTATATATGAAATATTTTATGTTTATGATTTAGGTATTCCTCTATACTTCCCAATTATATGACACCTTTATGGTTTCAATGGTGGGTAAATATGATAATCTCATTTGAGGAAGTGTGGACTACCACCCCCTCAAAGTGATATGACTTGTTCATACCATATGTGGTACATATAAAGGATAGATTTAATGATATTATATATGATACTGTACTGGAATTATAATAATAATATGTATAATTATTTTTTAATTCCATAAAATATGAAATAGATATGCAAAGCGTTCATGCGTACGTACGGCTTACCGTCTCCATGAATGTTGCATTTCATTTCTTATCTCAAAATGTTATGTACCATTATAAATACATGTATATATTGGATATATATTACATATATTATATCTAAATGATGAATATAATTATTGATATAATGGACTATTGATCGCATGAACAACATGAAATTATAAGAAGTCCATTTCAGAATCAAGTACCAAATATCGATAAAACCAACGTTATAAACTTAAGTGATTACATAATGTTTATAACATGGTAATATGTGATATAAAAGGAATAATTAAATTTAATATTTTTTTTATGAATGTAGAAATTAACTTTATTTTATTATTCAAGAGACTAACGAATGATCAAGTCAAGTCGGACATGAGGTAAGGGACTTTATCTCAATCTTTTTTCATTGAGGCGTATTTTGTTTTAATACACGACTTTCTTTAATACACTGTATAAACACCCTTGACTTTTCAAAGGGAATATTTTTCTATAAAGTGTTATACTAAACGACAAAAGAGTATGTTTTCTTAACGTAAGTGGTGACAACAACCTTTTCTGCCACCGTGAGTATTATTTGATCATTGGCTTCCTCAACAAGCTATAATGTTTTTTAAAAGAAAATTAATACCTTATACTGTTTTACGTATTATTTATATTGAAAATGGATTATTTATGCCAATATATTATGTGATATATTGTATTTTAAATGTGGAAATGATTCCTTTCCATTATATTTGTTGTATTTGATATGATTTTATATTGGTACTTGGACATTTTATGGGTGGTTATGTGATAAACCAAATGACGTGTGGTGCCATGAATACCAGGACGGGTGATTACGTTATAACTTCTAATGAATTTGGTATGGAAGTCGGTTTAATGGCTATTCCATTTAGTGATATGTGTGGATGTCGGCAGTATGGTTATTCCATTTAAGTGTGTTTATGTCCCAAGTTGCCTTCATATGTTATGTGTTCTTTATATGGGATTTATGGTAATATTTTGGTTACAAAAGGGTAAGTAATGATCTTTTATTTAGTGAAGAGTATTTACTACATCATAAAGGTGAAAACAGTTACTTATGTTAAAAT
The DNA here is from genome assembly GCA_963277665.1 of Viscum album. Taxonomy (NCBI): domain Eukaryota; kingdom Viridiplantae; phylum Streptophyta; class Magnoliopsida; order Santalales; family Viscaceae; genus Viscum; species Viscum album. The sequence goes on along the minus strand of OY728126.1, from coordinate 2,112,193,656 downwards.
ATTCATTGTTTACTTGTTGTTTTGACAAAACTAACAGTTTTACTTCATTATGTATCCTTTACTGAGCTTTTTATGCTCATCCAAAGTTTTTTAAATGTTTTTCACATGACATAATGTGGAATAGGGTCAAGGATGGGATCAAAAACAACTCATGACGTCTTAAACAAGGATGTATACATGACTCTTTTTTTCAAGATTTCATGTTTTTTTTTAAAAAAATGGATACTGGGTAGAGGTGTCTACTTTGTAATTTTTTGAGATATAATAGTTATGTCCTAATTCTCTAAAACTCTAAACATGAAAAGATACTCAATGTGAATTATTCATTTAATTCAAGATTATGGTATTGCTTCAGGCTGGGTCCTTATAGTTGGTATCATTGGTCGATTTAGGCAACTTTAGGAGTTAGGGTATTGTTAAATAAATGTCCATAAATTATTTTATGTTAATATTGAAATCATATAGAATTTACAGATTACCATGTTGCTTATTTTAATATATGTTTGTGTTAAGAATGATTTTTCATGAAGGAAACATAATAGATTTTCTTGGAAGTCATACAGAGGAGAATGACCTTTCGAATTAGCAACCGAAGATGGTCGGATTCAGAATTGAGTAGTTTACTACAGTGATGACTAAGTAAACTCTAGTGATAAATGGAAGTAGTGTTCATTGATGATATTTGGTTTATTCAATAAGTAAATAAGATCATGATAGTCATTTAAGGGTTGTCTTGGAATCATTAAAAGAAAAGAAACTTTATGGGAAATTCAGCAATATTGAGTTTTGGTTACAACAAATTTAATTCTTTGGTCAAATTGTTTCAAAAAATGGCATAACTGTTGATCCTTCTAAAACATTTTTTATTGAAGATTGTCCAAAACCGACAAATATAACCGAGATTCATAGTTTTCTTGGTTTTGCAGGTTATTACTGAAGGTTTGTTGAAATTTTTTCACAGTTATCTAGTCCACTGACTAAGTTAACTCGAAAAGGTGTTAAGTTCATCTGGATAAAAGAATATGATGATTGTTTACAGGAATTGAAAAGAATATTTGTGAATGCTCCAGTTTAGTAACTTCCTTCCAGAAATGGTGAGTTTTTTATCTACAGTGATTCTTCATTTAAAGGACTAGGTTATGTCCTAATGTATAATGATCAGGTAATTGCTTATGCCTCACGTCAGTTGAAACCTCATAAGGTAAATTACCCTTCACATGATTTGATATTAGTTGTTGGTTTTTTTGCTTCAATATTTTGGAGGCACCATTTGGATGGAGTAAAATGTGAAATATATATTGATCACAAAAGTTTATAGTATATATTAACTAAAAAATAATTGAACATGAGACATAGGAGATGGCTAGAATTAATCACGGATTATGATTTCACTATCCATTACCATCTGAAAAAATCAAGTAAAGTGGATGATGCTTTGAGTCGAAAAAGTATGTCTCTTTAGCCATGATATGTTTGGAATAAGATCCTTTGGTTTTTGATTTGATGAAATTTGGCATAGAAGTTGTTGGAGCAGGAAATTATTCTTTTTTGTTTCAGGGATCAGTGAGATCATCTCTATCAGACGGAATAATGAAAGTACAGAGGGAAGATAGTGAGTTGTAGAAAAAGGTAGAGTTTGTTCAGAAGGGTAATTTTCCTTGATTTAACATTGATAATGATTTTGTTTTGATATTTGGAAAGAGATTATGTGTGCCTTTTGATTCACAGTTGAAAAATGAGTTGTTATGTGAAGCTAACAATTCTCCATTTTTAGTTAATCCAGGCAGTACTAAGATGTAAAGAGATCTTTGGGAGTATTACTGGTGGGATGGAATGAAAAGAGATATTTCTGATTTTACTAAGAAGTGTTTGACTTGTGAGCAGGTTATAGAAGAGCGATAGTTATAGAACGGGATGATTCAGCCTTTACCGGTGCCAGATTGGAAATGGGAAAATATATCCACGGACTTTGTTATAGGTATTACTAAAGACATCTCGAGGTAATAAGTCAATCTGGGTTATAGTTGATCGATTGACTAAATCTTTTCATTTCCTTACTGTTAGATATAATTTGCCTCTAGACCAACTTGCTCGATTGTGTGTTATAGAGATAGTCTGGTTGCATGGTGTTTCCCTCTCCATTTTATCTGGTTGTGATCACAGGTATACTTATATCTTTTATAAAGGCATTCAAGAATCATTGTTTACTGAATTAAATTTTATTACATATTTTAATCCTCAATCAGATGGGAAGTCAGAATGAACAATTTAGAAATTGGAGGATATGTTATGTGCTTTCTTGATGGATTATCAAGGAATTTGGGTCCAATATCTTTCTTTGGTTGAATTTTCCTATAATAATATTTTTCATTCCAGTATACAGATGGTTCCATTTTAGGTATTATACAGAATGCTATGTCTATCTCTAGATTTTTGGGATGAAGTAGATGAAAGGAAGCTTATGGGACCAGAATAGTTCAAAGATATAACAGATAAAGTTGAGTTGATTCAGAAGAACATGAGAATAGATCAGAGCAGACAGAAAATTCATACAAATAATCGGAGGAATGATCTTTCTTTTGAGGTAGGTGACCATGTATTTCTAAAAGTTTCTCCATGGAAAATACAGATGCATTTTGGTAAGAAGGGAAAGTTGAGTCCGAGGTTCATTGGACCTTATGAAATTCTGGGGAAGGTTGGATCAGTTGCATACATAGTGGATATACCTCCAAGTTTATCCCAGGTAGACAATTTTTTTCATGTTTCGATATTGAGAATGAATATGCCAGATCCATCTCATGTTTTGAGCCCAGAGGTAGTTCATATGAAAGAGAATCATTCTTATGAAGAACAACCACTGCAGATTCTTGATCATAGAGAGAAAGTATTGCGGAATAAGGTAATTCAGCAAGTAAATGTTTTGTGGAAAACCATATGGTTGAAGAGGAAATGTGGGAATCTGAAAATTCTATGAGGGATAAATACCCCCACTTATTTTGATAAGTGAATAAAAATTGTAAGGGCGCAATTTCCAAAACGGGGGGAAGGATGTAATATCCCATGTAAATGAAGAATAAGTTATTTTTATATTTATTAATATTATGGAATTAAATATTAATTTTTATTTAAAGGGGTTTCTATGTTGGATAGCGTACCTAATACGCAACAACGAGGTTCTTTGGATTCTTACATTGCACACTAATAATATAATATTATTATGGTAGTTAACTCCTAGCCTTTGTATTGGCGAGAATGAACAAAACTAACTACAATATGATTATAAATGTTTGTTAAATTTATTTACATTTATCCTATAAAAATTTAGAGGCTTAAAATGTGAATGAATCTAATTTTAAGCATAATTTACATTTAAAGGCCGATTTATCGCCTTTTAATGGAGAACCCTTTTTAAATATAGTTTTTGTCACTATAATACATTCTATTGGGCCAAATAAAATCCTTATTTAGAATGGGAACATCAAAATTTACTTTGTGCAAATTTTTTTAATTTTTCCGATAAAGTTCATTTTATAATGAATAGTGAAAAATATTATATTTTAATTCAAAAGTGACTTTTAATCGAATTTATTTATATGGTTATATTATCTTTTTAATTGGTTTTAAAGTTAAATTAAAATAAAAATTTACCATTTAATCCAATGTTTGTCATTGGATTTAATTTCACTTTGAAATTGGACATAAACAAGTATCAATCATTTGATAATTATTGTTTTTAAAAACACGCTATTAGTTTTGATAACGGGAATTAATTTTAAAATTAATTAATTCCACATATATGTTTTCAATTTGGAAAAATAAACATCTTTTTTGAATTCGGAATATCAAATATAGCTTAGGCTTAATTTTTTGTTTTTTTCTAAAAAACATCAATTTTTGATGAATAGTGAAACCATTTGGTGATAGTTAAAAAACAGACTTTTTCATTTAAATAAAATTTTACCACTTCTGTGAATTGAATTTTGAAAATCTGACATACATGGTTGTTATCAAGAAGTAAAATTTGGTTCAATAAGATTAAAATATTTTTTGGTGAATAGTAACTTTTGACTTTTATTTACCGCGGTTAAAGATAAATAGGGTAATTCAAGGTAAAAAAATATTATAATAATTCAAAATTACCTTAACACATGTTCAAACATCATTGGTTGAATCATTAACGACCATGGACATCTTCAGGTCGATTTTGGGACCCCATTGAGCCACATAGGAGTGAAAATGAAAATTTAGATTAATTAATTTAATGTGAAGACAAAATTTGCATTAACAAAAATCTTTTTGTAATTAATTTTTATATAGTGTTATATAAGTTATATTTTCGACTATAATATTCATTGGAAGAATATATTATTTACTACATGATATTATTTTTTTTTAATTTTTAGAAATCAAATATATTAAATAATGTATGAAACAATAATGATGCAGTATTTACCTCATTAATAAATTATTTAAATAAGTAAGCTTATAATGATTAAATTATTATTCAAAACATGTCAAATTCTAATTGGATGATTTTATTTAGAATAGGAGTCATCTTCCCTTAGACCATAATGACTTTTGGCCCATTAGAAACCGAATATCATTATATTATAAAATAATATTTTCACACATTCCTAAAGAGCCCCTCCTCTCATTTATAAAAGAAGACAACTTCTAACAAATTCACACACCTCTCAGTCCATTTGGATAGTCCAAACTCGTCCCAATTACACTCCCTATATCATGATCCTCGTCCTAGAAGCCTTAACTTAGGCACAATTCATTTCAATAAGTTGTTTGGTTCAAACCAAAGAGAGTTACCCAAATTAAATGTAACAGTTTCTCTTAAATTGTTTTCATTTATTTTACTTCTCCAACCCCTAAAATCTTTTTATTTCTATTATTTTGTAAAAAAAACAGTATCCTCAATATACTATGATGTTTTTTATGAGATGTATTTGAACTAAACTTACACACATCTCCATCTAATGTATAAAAAAACATGATGTTTCTGTGGATGGAAAACTAACGCCTCACGAAGCTATGATTGTTCAATTACATCTTACCGCCTCTCATGGTGTCCATTATGATGGAACTATATTTATATATAATATAATTATGTTTATGATTTCTTTATGCTTCTCTAATTCCCAATTATATCAATCCTTTATGGTTTCCATATTGGATAAATAAGATAATCTCATTTGAGGAAGTGCAGACAACATCCTCGTCAAAGTGATATGACTCGTTCATACCATATGTGGTATGTATAAAGGATTGATTTAATGATATTATATATGATAACATACTGGAATCAAAATACTACTATATATCATTATGTTTTAATTCAATTAAATATGAAATAGAAATGGAATTAGTGTTCATGCGAACGTACGACTTACCGTCTCCATGAACGGTGCATTTCATTTCTTACCTCTAAATGTTATGAACTATTATAAATACATGTATATACTGGATATATATTATATAAATGATATCTAAATTATAAATATAATTATGGATATAATGGACTATTGACCTCATGAACAACATGTAATTATAAGAAGTCTATTTTTTACTCAAGTACCAAATATCGATAAAACGAACGTTATTATCTTAAATGATTACATAATGTTTATAACATTGTAAGAAGTTATATAAAATTAATAATAAACATTAAAATGGTTTTTAAGCTATTCGAAATTAACTTTAGTTTATTATTCATGAGATTAAATAACGACCGTGTCAAGTTGGACACTAGATAAGAGAATTCGTCTCAATCTCCATTCATTGAGGCATATTTTGTTTTAATACGCGACTTTCTTTTATACGTGGTATAAACACCCTTGACTTTTCAAAGGGATTATTTTTCAATAAAGAGTTTTACAAAATGAAAAAAAAGTATGTTTATTTTTAACTTAAGTGGTGACAACGACCTTTTTCACCGCCGCGAGTATTATTTGATCTTTGGCTTCCTCAACAAGCTGTAATGTTTTTTTTAAAAGAAAATAAATACCTTATAATCTTTTATGAATTTTTGGTATTACAAATGGTTTTGAAAATGGATTTGTTATGTAAATATTTTTAAGTTATATATTGTGATTGAAATTTGTAAATGTTCCCATTCCAATATATTTGTTGTATGTGATATGATTTTATATTGGTACTTGGACATTTGATGGGTGGTTATGTGATAAACCAAATGACGGTTGGTGCCATGAATACCAGGATGGGTGGTTACGTTATAACCTCCAATGCATTGCGTATGGAAGATGGTCGTATGGATTTTCCATTTGGTGATATGTGTGGAAGTTGACCGTATGGTTATTCCCTTTAAGTATGTTTATGTCCCAGGTTACCTTTATATGTTATGTGTTCTTTATATGGGTTTTATTGTAATTTGTTGGTTACAAAAGGGTAAGTAATGATATTTTATTTAGTGAAGAGTATTTACTACTTCATAAAGGTGAAAAATATTACTTATGTTAAAGTATTCATGGTTTACTTGTTGTTATGAAAAACTAATAGTTTTACTTCTTTGTGTATCCCTTACTGAGCATTTTATGCTCATCCCAGGTTTTGGAAATGATTTTCACAGGACATAATGTGTAATAGTGTCAAGGATGGGATCAAGGAAAATTCATGATGTCTTAAACATGCATGTAGACATGACTCTATTTCTCAAGAGTTCATGTTTTCTAAAAAAATGGATATTGGGTATAAGTGTCTACTTTTTAATTTTTTTGAGATGTAATAGTTATGTTCTAATTCTCTAAAACTCTAAAGTAGAAAAGATCCTCAATGTGAATTATCCATTTAATTCAAGATTATATTAAGGGTTGAGGTCGGGTCCTTATAATAAAAGTAACCAGATCACCCATCAGATTAAAACAATAAAAATAAAAATATAAAACAGTATATAATTTAGCGAATGATGTATTGAATGTTCCATGAATAATATAATATAACAAGTGTATAGAAAATGTATTGGTAGGAGAAATTAATGAGGTAAAAAAAGATATGGTATATATAAATTTTTTAATTAATAATGAATTTGAAAACCCATGGGCTTCGTCTCAAATAGTGCTATTTTTAATGTCGCCCTATTCAAATTCCAACTAAAAATTTATTCCATGATCACTAGTATGGTTTAGTTTTTCATATATTGATACTCCATTATTTTTTAATGAAATATAAATATTTTTTTAAAAAAAATAATATACCATTAACTAAAATAATATATTTGAATTCATCATGGGACCTATAAATAAGGTAAATATCACTATTATCTTCGGTGTGGCAAAATATCAAAAACAATACAAAAATTGTAGCACCCTGAGTTTTTATAAATAATTTATTATTGAATAAATTAATTTTTTTTTGATAGATGGCTATACATGAAAAACTTTTTTGGTAATTGAATGCACTCCAAACAAAGTTATTATTTCACTACATGAAATATTGGTTTATCTTTAATTCACTTTAAACTTATTTTTAACAAAACCATGACATATTATTAATATTATTGATATGTGACCAATATAACCAATCTCTTAACCGAAATTGTATGAATGGTAATAATTAATCTATAAATATAATATACTATTTTTTTATATAAATAGAAGATATTGATAAAAACACTAAATTAGGATTAAATACTTTCTATGTTTCAAATATACTATATACACAAAGAAATATTTTATTAAATTTTTTTAGCAAAAAAAAAATTAAATTTTGACCCATAAAAACTTAACTTGATTAAAATATTCATTTATTGAATCATCATGTTTATAATATATTACGGTGAGTTTTTATGTTTTTCTGAATGTTTAATATTTTTGACGAATAGTGAAAATACTAACATTTAGTTAAAAATTATTTTTTACATTATTGTATTTATAAAGTATAATTTTATTTTAATTATTTTTAGAGATAAATTATTTTAAATATATATACCTTGATCCAATTTTTTATTGGAATCATTTTTTTAAATAATTTAGGTAAACAAACACTATAAAATATTGAAATCATTCACTTTAAATACCTTCTTTCTCATTGGCATTGCAGGATTAATAATAAATTAATATTTTACAATTATTTGATTTGAATTTATGAAAATTGATTTTATAATGTTAATCATCATAAATTATGTTATCTGATATGTTGAACATAAATTTTTCAAAATTTAATAGTGATTGATGTAAGAAAGTAATTAATATGGTAAATATAAAAATACGTTTATCAGGGTTTAAGAAACAAAGATAAGGGTAAATGACATATAAACTTATATAAATACTATTTTAAAGAAATATATAAATAATTAATCATTTAAACCTTGAAAATGGTCCATTTTTACCCTTTTCCATATGATAAATATTGGAGTGCCCAAATATTTTCAAAAATACCAAGTGTATCCTCATCCTCACATATAAAAGTTCACCACACCCCCCCCCTCTTATTTACAAAATTACTAAAAAATCCACCAATACCCACAAAAATTAATTCACAAAATAAAACCTCTCATCCTATAATCCTTATATTATATTGAACTCCAACCAAGGAAGTATTTTTGGGAAAACCTAATAAGGATACATGAAGACGATGCAATGTTCATCTATAAGAGTCTTTGTTTATTTATTCATCACATCCATAAGTTTTTATAATAACATTATAATAATGAAAATAAATTTCGTTCAATATATATATGGTTCTATTTAATTATCATGGCCTAAAACCCTCTCTAGTTCCATAAAATGGGTTATAAAATCAAAATTCATTTTTATGGAGGGATGTCTTTTTTCAAATCGATGTCATTCATTTTCTAATTAAACCAAATAAAGAATGGAATTAATGATTAATTTATTTTTTATATATATTATAATGATATAGTTATGTTTATGGAATTTTTATATCACATGTACCTTTAATATTATCATTTTCGGGGATTATGAAAACGTCACTCATGTGTACAGTGGACTATCGCATGGGGAAGCGATGTGATACATTCATGCTTTACAAGGAATGTAAGACATATTTTTTATGTTAGAATATGTTACATATATTACATGAACAAGCTTCTGTAATGATAATATATATCATTTAATTTTCTTTGTTTCAATCCAATAAGAAAATTGAATTAATTTTCATGAATACGTATGGCCTACCATCTCCCTGAATAGTGTACATCATTTTCAATCAATGAATTTTATGGATTAATATAAATACCTATATAATTAATATATATAAGATATTTTTATTATGTTTAAATTATTTTATATAATCTAATCATGTTCCATGTAATAGTAACAAAAAACTAACAAACCAAATAATATACAAAAAATACAATAGTTTTTACCTGAAGCATAACATTAGCATTAAATTGTTTATCAATGGGAAATAAAAGGTCATAATAAAATAATATTTGGTATTATATGTATAAATATTGGTCTATAATATATTAATGATAAAATTATATTTATTATACTATATTTTTAATGATTATGATGGATTTCAATTCTCATATTGAGGGGTTTTCATCTCGATTTTCATTATTTGAGACACATGTTATGTTATACACCCATATTCTTTTACGAGATGTGTAAAGAACCTCATTGATATGAAATTTAATTATTATTTTTATCTTCAAGATATATTATTTTATCATTTGAACTCTTCCTTTCATGGGCATTGAGATTTAGGATTACCAACGTGTTAAGTGTTTTATGTTACAATCTAACTGTTTCTCAGGATTCTTAATGTTTAAGTATCCAATATAGATATAAAAAGATCTATCACTCTTTAAATCTCATTAATTATATTATCCTATGGTTATTCATGATATCTTCATATAATAATACAATTTCCCCACCCATTGGAATATAAAATAATTGAGTAATTTTAATAAAAAATCCTATATTATTTCTCTCTTCGGTTGAAAATCAGTTTTCTGCGTAAACCATGTTTTCTAAAAATATTAAATAATAATTTATTATTTTACACATGATTTATTAATGTAATTTTACACATTTTATACTTTTTATAAAAAATTTATTGTAATTTTCATGTCATTTTTCAATAATAAATAAGGGTTGGTATTTTACCGAAAAATGAGAATGCTCTCTTTATTTTAACATTTATAAAATGAATGAAATTTTACACCGTCATAACCAATAATTTATTTGATAATTCCATAAAAGAATTAATGTTTTTATTTCAAATAATTTTATTCAAAATATTTTACATTTTAAAAAGTTTTTTTCAAATCATAAATGATATTTTCCACATTGCATAGATTTAGTTATATTTAAATATCATTTTTTATCTAAGAAGCACTAATTTGATATTAAATATGATATAATATGGATATAATAAAATAAAACCATTCATATTATTTATATAAATAGTTTTGGTTTATGATGGAATAATTTCAATGATATATATTTCTCTTCCATGATGCTAACAATGGGGAAATTACTACGAAACACACTTTATATCAGTGTTTATACTATGATTAAATGAATATTAAGCATATTTATTTTCCAAATGTTATAATATAATGAAAATTATATGATAATCATTTCATTTCATTGCTTATGATATGATTACATGTTATTACCTTATGGAACACATAAAAATGGTTTTCAACAAGAAATGGGAGAGACCTATATCCCCCTTTAATTCAGTGGGTAAATATTTATATAATAGGATATATATATGATTTGAATGAGGATTTAACATGGTACAATTATGGAATTTTTTCACAATTATGATATTGAGGGTGAACCTTGAATAAAATTACATGGTGGGTAGTGAACCCATTCCAATAAGATATCCTTGATAGTGAGCGTTGAATTATATCAAAATAGGTTTATATGTTTATGAGTAGTCATAAATTCCATGTCGTATACAAATTTTATTAAGGATCATGTTCATTGATTCATGTCTTATGAAATACCAATTTTTATTCCATGAATCATTTTTACGATCTTTGAAAGCCATGTAATGGTTTTTGAATATTATTATCATGATATCATACTTTTATGTTTATGTTATACTTATTTATCTTCATATATTTCCCATAATAAGAATTTGAGATCACCCTTTCCTATGTTTACTTTCCCAATGTTATGATGATATGTATTACCTATGATATGCCTATAAAGGATTCTACTTTCAATGATAATTTTTATAGATAATTTAGTTTATATATAGATTATTTTCTTATGTTTATATGTTTATAAGGACACTAAAATATTTTGCATCATTGGTGTGTGTTCTTGTAGGGTAATTAATTTTGATAAAAATGAGGTCATATATATATATTATAAGGCTAGGAGGCCATAGTTGATATCAGAGGAAGGGTGCAGTCAATCTTCATACACCAAGATGAGAAAACCTTTTTATGATTCCTATGGATATGTCTATATATAATATTATGGATTGGTAAAAGGATAAGAAAATGTAATAGAATTTTGATAATGGGTAAAATGAGTGGTTTCAATGAAATTAAATATCTGTATGGATTCTAAAATTAGACATGGATGTGGAACAGAGGTAGAATGGGGTAATAACTCTGAATAGGGATCCCTGATCTAGTCATGATCGTCACCTAGTGTTTTAAAATTGGCCTTGGTGGAAACCATGTTTGACACACTTTTGGAATATGCTTTGAAATTCAAAATTTAATTAAAAATGTAAATAAAGATTTAGATAAAAGTTGACTATGTTAAATAGTGGATAAAAGTACAGTGTCATTGATTAATAATGATTGTGTCAGTATTTAGGCATCTAATAAGTAATTTTTCATGATTATATGTTTCCCCATTATAATTATTATTTCATACACTATTATATTTTGTTTTATTCCATTGTAGAAATATGAAGTAACCATGTTAGTGTAAAGGGTGATAGAAAATGAAATGATTTTCCACCAAAGCATCTATATATTATGGTATATAGAATAGGAAATTCCAATTTTTATTCTCACAAAAATATATCAAGATATGAATCATGTCGAACTTCCAAATGAGAAAAGGTAGGATCAATGTTATGTTGAGTCCTTCATGTGGAAAAAGAAAAATTATTTCAGTATATACATTGATCTTAAATTTATTTTAAAATGTATTAGTACCATTGTAAATATATTTTTCATTCTATAGTGTTCAAACTGAAAAATATCATTTTTTCTATCTACCATTTGCATGTTCAAGTAGATAAATAGTGGATTATTATCTAGAATACAAGTAACCTTGATGATTTTCAATCCATGGATTGGGATAATTTCAAGAACATTTTTTTTCATTTAGTACATTCCTTGTATTCTATGAATAAATATAGGGAAGGACTTAATTTAGTAAACTCAAAATTACAATGTATCTATTTCTTCATATAATTATTTTTTAAAATAATATGTCAGTATGCTACAATTATTATCCTCCAACATGAATATAATATTGATCAATTCTTCATTGGATTAAAATAAGGTCTATTAATAGGACTTATCCACAAGAAACATTATTATATATCTATATATGTTTTGATGTTATATCATGGTGAAAATAGAGGTTGGAGTTTCATAACAATCTCATGGATTTGATAAGAAAAATTTGATGGAGTTCAAACTAAAATCTAAAAATCATGTGGATAATAAGATGATATTTCATTTATACTCAATATGTGGTATGAAACATAAAGTTAATTGTATTAAGTTAAATGTTAAATGTTTTAGGTTTTTATGGAAATAACACTAATAAATTTATTACTATAGTTGAGTGATGAAATTATCAAAAACTGTGAACTGAGAGAGAGATTCAAAAAATTCACCATCCACACTCATGTGTTTCAAATTCAAGTACTATGATCACTATTATAACTATTCCATATATCCAAAGGTTGAGATGATGAACATAATCTGAAACATCTAAAGTTGAGAAAAATGGAAAATATCATGTGATCATTGTTTTTTTTGTGGGGTCAGATAATTACATTGTGAATAGCAAGCCTATTTTCCACTCTAGAATAGCTAATGTATTATTTGATAATTGATCTATATATTAATTCTTATTCGAATAATTTTCTAAGGGTATCAAGATTCCACAAAAAATATTAGATATATAAATAGTAGCGAAACCCCCTAATGGTATGATGATCATAACTCGAGTTTACGATTCTTTTGTGGGTTCTGTCGACTGGAATGTTTTTTATATAAATCATTTCTTCCTCTAGTGTAATTTGAAGACATCATAGTCATGGACTATTTGTTTGTAAATAAGTCTAACATAAGTTTTCATGAAATCTAATTAATATTTCATATACCAAACTAACATATGATCATCTATCAATGTGATTGTATATAAATACTTTTTCTAAGATCACATCCATTTTTTGGTTCTTAATTACAATTAAAAAGATGTGTTTATCTCACATAGTTGGTGAGATAATTAATATCAATGGAATTACCCTTGTGAGGGAATTTGTTGATTTCATTTGAAAGGCATCTCTTAGAATTACACTAAAATGTTGTGTTGAGTTCTTAAAAGAAATCATACACATTTCTACACTAATTTCAAAGGATCCATATAAAATCACCACGATTGAGTTATAGTACTAGAAGAAGAAACATCTGGAAACCATTGAAAAGGGTTTCATTCAAAAAATAATTTAACCGTGTGGTGATCCTATTCTTTTTTATAAAATATATATGGTTCAATGAGGATCAGAATTGATTCTATGGAAGAGGAGAAGATCACAGTTAAGAACTAGTGTACTCTTTCAAATATTGATGACATTTTTTGATTAAATATGAGGATCTCAATACATTTCAAATATTAACCTTCTGTTTGGATTGCATTAATTGAGTATTGAGAAGGAGGATAAACCCTATTCAACATTTGAAACAATATATAGACAATATAAATATATTTTTTAGAAAAAATCCCTCAAAGTAACATTGAATCATATTTTCTATTTTTTGTGTTAGTTGAAAAAGAGGGTTTTCATTGTCAGTTGTAGATTTCTAGAGTTATTTTTGTCAAATTATGATCACAAAAAACCATGATAAAGGAATGGATGATCTGGAGGCAGTACAAAAAGAATAGATACAAGGCATGTTTCGAGATCAGAACATGGAAAATGGTAAAGACATGATGTGTGTGAATGATTTTTAAATGTTTACAAATGATGAGGCTGTGTGCAAGAAACTTATGCACACACAATATGATGTCAAATTTGGTTTCTCATACCCATAGGTTATCTTGCACTATGCATCTATTCATTCGTGCATGGGGTTGGAAAGGCCTATAAATAAGAGGTGACCCCCCTCATTCGAAGAAGCTCAATACATAGGGAGAATATTTGATTTGGATCATGTAGTATTTTATTTAAAGGGTGTTTCATTAATAAATTCTTCTTCCATGAAATATAATGAAGTTGTGTATAGGATTTTAGTAGTGGGTAATATTGAAGTTATGTACAAAATGTGTTTCATGAAAAAAGATAAATCTTGCACACAAGGAAATAGAGTGGCACACACAACACATTAAGGGTTTCTTGAAAGATTTGAATTTTCCCTGTACATCTGCAGTAAAGTGGAAGCAATCTGTGGTTGACAGTGGGAATCAATAGAGAATCTACAAATAGTGGAAGATGAATTCATTTGAGATAACAGAAGGACCTAAAAGTCTATAAATTGTGACTGGATATTCGGAAGAAGCATTGAGTACACATCAGTTGAGATATTATTGATCTTTCATATTGTAATTAGTTGTAAACTATTTGGGAGAGTGAGTCAACTACAAACTTTGTAAACATGATTGTGCTTTTAGTGGAGTTAGGACATCCTCACATTGATGTTGTATGCCTTAGGGATGTGTCCTCATGAGGGTAAACCAAGTAAAAATATACTTTTCTTCTATATGCATTAATTTATATTCATACTTTACAAGAGGGGAGAGTGAGAATATATATTTTCTTAACACATATTCAAGATCAAAAGGGGTAGTTTTCTTAATATTCCACACCATAATTCACCCCCCTATCATTTTATTTTTTCAAGTGAATCTATCATATGTTAATTACTTTTAATCATACAAATTCCCCAACTGATTTTATAGATTTAATGAATAAATTATATAGATATTACCTTGATATGTTTTTGATAATTTTTATATAATATTTTATTTTATATTCATTGAGAAATTAATATCATGAATATCACATTATTATTTTAGTAAATACCCAATGTAAAGGGAAATGTAAATTTTTTTTCAAAAATTTGATTTTTTGTAAAATGTTTCATTTTGTGGTCATATAATCTCAAGAGAGGGCATATGAGTAGATCTATTAAAATAATGAAGATATTATATATTTTCTCAAAACAACCACGATGACTAAGATCCATCATTTTCAGGGTTTTGTAGGATATTATTGATGATTTAAGGATAATTTCTATGTAATATTATTCTTTGACAATGTTAACTTGGAAGAGATCCATTTTATTCTGGACGTATGAATGTGAGGAAAAATTCATGGATTTAATGAGAATATAAGTCAATGCACGTTTGAAAACATTGTGTTATAGTTGATAATAATTTTAAATCTATAGTGATGCATCCATGAAGGGATTTAGCTGTTTAATTATTCAAAATTACATTGTTATAGATTATACCTCATGAGAATTGATGATTAAAGGGAAAAATTTCCCATTTCATGATTTTGAGTTAGCTGTGATAATTGTTTTCATTAACGATATATAGGAATTCTATTTATAGGGAAAAGTGTGATATATACACCGATCATAAAATTTTGAAGAACATATTCTCAATAAAAGAGTTCAATAAAAACCAATAAAGATAGTCAGTGTTGATAAATCCTTACTAATACTTAATAAATTATTATATTAGGAAATAAAAAATGGTGGATAATTATTTGATTCAAAAATATCATTCCATATTATCCATGATGAGGATAAAAAGAATCAAAATTTATACTCTTTAAAAGGTTATATATGTAAATAATTATGAAAGAGGAAATATTATATTGCTCAATTAAATGAACAACCGTCTACCCAAGTGATTATTAAAGTGGAACAGAAAGAAAATGATATGCCGTAAAATAATCTTCTAAATTTTCATTGGATTAACCATGATAATGATATAATGATAATGATCAAGAACCATGTATTTTTTAAATACATACCAGATTTGAAAAATAATTTTTAGAGTTATCAAATGGTTAATAATTCTCTTTTCGTATAAGTAGTATGAAATTGTATTGATATTCAAAATTTATTTTTTTGGGAAATAATGTAGAGATATATCATAGAGTTTTTATCTCAATTCTTGGTATATTATCCTGTCATGGATGAATGAAATGTATCTAGGGATATTACTTAAATTACACATACCAAAATTATAATGCGAAAATCACTGTGGATTTTTTCATTATACTCTATAAAACATCTAAATTGAATACTTCTATTTGGGTTGTACTCGGTCAACATACTATGTTGGCACACTTCATTACAATTAGAGAATACTTCTCTCTATATCAATATTCCTTTAAATACATTATTGAGGTCCTAAGGTTTTATAGAGTAACACATTTTATTATTTCTAATCTGTATATGAGTTATTCCACAATGTTCTAGGAAATTATTAAACCAGACTTTGATATAGAGTTCAATAGTAGCATCGTGTATCTTCCCAAAATAGTTTTTAGTCTAAAATAAAATTTCAAGACATAAAGAAAATATTGAGATATTGTTCATTGGATTTCAAATATGGTTGTAATCAACACCTTTATTTTGTATTATTAGTATTTAACAGTAGTTTAACATGATAATTTATATGGATCTTTTTGAGTTCCTTTATGGAATGAGGTGAATAAATATAACATTCTAGAGTAATGTTTCAAAATTAAATTAATTGGGAAAATAGATGGCTAAATACATTGTATATAATGTTAAATCAATTTATAATATCATCAATACAATTCAGAGTTAGCAGAAAATTTATAAAAAAAATCATAGGTGTAGTCTATAATGTGATGTTAGTGACTATGAGATTGTAAGAGTTTTCCTATTGTTGAAGGTAACGATGCTTGGAAATATGGTAAAATTAATGCCTAGGTATATCCATCCCTTTGAAATTATTGATCGTATCAGGATCGTACCTTATATCATGGAACATTCATCAAATATATCTAATGTACATGATGTTTTCTACATATCTCTCCCAAATAAGTACACACATGACCATTTACATATTCTGAAATCATAAGTTATAGCACTTCAGAAATATCATTTTTATGAGAAACAACTAGTGTAGAATTTGGATCATTAGATAAAGTTATATGAAAGAAGACCACTGATCTCATCAATGATTTGATGAGAAAACACCAGTTTTAGGAAGATATGTGGGAATATTAGTTTTATTATTATGTATATGTATCCTCATTTATTTATATTAGATTGATGCGTCTTAAGTTAGATATTCATTTTAATGGGGCATAATGTAACACCCTAGGTTTTTATGAGTCATTTTTTTTTCAAATTAATTATTTTTCATTGATATATTGTGATACACACAATTCCATGTTAATATTCAGTACATGAAATCCCAATTTAATCACTCCCTATATGCAATATTTTGTTACCATTATTTATACGCGATATTGATTTTTAGCAATACAATGATATATTAGTAAAATTATTCAAATGTGATACTTATAACATATCTGTTAAACTAGTAATCCTTAATAGTAATAACTATTGTATATAAATTATATATAACACTTTTACATAATAAAAAAATGTAGGAAAATAATAAATTTTTTTTTAAGTATTAATATGTTTCCAAAATAAAATTTTATAAATATTTTTATTTATTTATTTATATTTGAACTGTACTATAATTGTATTTGGGCACGTTTAGAAATTAAATGTTATAAAATAAACATAATGTTTTAAATTAAAATTTTAAAAATTTCTTGGAATGAAATTTTTGGGTACTTTTTGAAAAGGTGTGATTTTTTATGAATATTAAAAAATAGTAAATTTTATTTTAAAATGACATTTTATTAATTTTATTTATAAATTTAATTTATTTTATAAGTTGTTTTTAAATAAAAATAAGTGATATTGAAAATATATTAATATAATTTACAAAAATGTAATCTATTAATAATTTAATTTAGATTTAAGAACATTGAAATGTTTTATAAATTTTCTCTTTAAAAATATGATTTTTCATCACGTCTAGATGATTAATTTTAAATTATAAATTCCATATATGTGATTAAAATTTGAAAAAAAAAATTGATTCCGTATTTTTAATGAATTTTTTGTCTTATTATTTAACAATGTAAAATTTATTTTTAACCAAAATGAATACTAAATGCATTACGAATTTGTTGTCACATTTAAGCAAAAAATGGGGTTTATTGGGATTAAACTAAAATTATAAGGATAAAAATGACCTATACAGTTACCTAAAAACTATTTTATGGCCATATTATAACCATTCATCATTTAATTTTCTATAACGGCACATTTGGGCAATATTGACATATGAAAAAACATGGGAGTACTAAAATATTTTCCAAAATAAAAAGTGTGTCATCTACCCCACCTATTACGGCCACCCACCCTCTCTTATTTAGTCCTTTAAACCATTTTATTTTATTGATAACCTATCTAGAACAATTATAAAATTCCATCCTCTCATCCTATATGCCTTAGTTTTAATATAATTCCAACCATGTAAGGATTTTAGTGAAACCCACAGTAGGATACTCAATGAGGAGGAAACATTCATTAATAAGCTTATTTGTTTTATTTATTCCATCATATCCTTAAATTATTATTGTAAAAAATAAAATGAAATAACATTAGTATAATTTAAATAATTTTTCTTTTTATTTTATGGTCATCACCTAAATCCATCACCACTTCCATCAGATTCGTTACAAAATCATAAGTTTTATCTATGGGGGAGTACTGCCTCAGCAAATAATGCCATTTATTTTTTCAACACCAATTGTAAAAGTTTGACATAATGATTTATTTAATATATATATAATATTAAGGATTTTATTATGGTTATGGAATTATGATATCATGTATACCTTCATGCATTAATTTTTTGATAATACGATAATTTATCTTGTATTTACGGGTGCCTACCTCCTCTCAAATCGATGTGATTCGTTCACGCATTAAATGGAATGTATTAGCAATTGTTTCAAAAAAACATTGTGATATATATGTCTGATAAAAATATTTTCAAATGATAATATATATAAATAACATTTATATATTTCAATTGGATAAGAAAATGGAAATGGAATTCATCCATACGTACGACATACTGTCACCAGAAATAGTGTACTTCATCTCCTATCAATAAATTTTATAGATTACTCTAAATAAAAATATATCAAATATATATATATATATATATATATATCATTTATAGAATTACAGATATGATTAAATAGTTAAAAAATTAATAGTACCCTAAAAATAAGAAATTTAAAACATATACGAAAAATAAAGAGGTAATTACCTGAAACATATCTTTAACATTAGCATGTTAAAAATGGATAATAAAATTTCATAACAAAAAAATTAAGGAGTAATATATATAAACATTTTTTGTAATATATATATATATAGTAAACTAATATTTATTATATAGGAAGATTGAATTATTAAGATGGAATTGAAGACTTAATGTGATTGGGGGTTTGCTCAAATTTACTTATTTGTAACATATATTATTTTATGCCCCTATATTCTCTTATGGGTTGTGTATAAAAACCCAATGACTTGTAATTTCATTAATTTATTTATCCTCATGATAATTTAATGATTCATTTGATTTTTTCATTTCAAGGTGCTAATGATTCAAGGTTACAAAATTGATAAGGGTATTAGGTTACAGTCTCATTATTTATCAGTAGTGTTTATGATGAAGTCTCAAATGTTGATATCTCATGATCTGCCTATCAATAATTCTAATTAATTTTCTTACAAACTAATTATATATGATATCATTAAGTAATAGAAAAATATTTACTATATTTTGTATATAAAAAAATGTGAATATATTTTTAATAAAATTCCACATTATTTCTCTCCTCGGTTAGAAATCCACTTTCCTCCATAACTATGTTTTCAAAAAACGTTTTTAGAATTATTTAAAAAAATTATTATAATTCTCCAAATAATATATTGAAAGAATTTTTAACCATATTTGAATTTATAAAAATATATTTTAAAATAAATATTCTTTTTCAAAACAATGAATATTTTCTTTTATAGTAAATGTGATAGTAATATTTATTTTTACATGTATCACTGGAATCAAATTTTTAGACCTCAATTTCAATCATTTCTTCAAATTTTATTTATATATATTGGTATAGTTTTTTCCGTGAAAAGTAATTTTTAAATTTTTTATGAGGAATGGATATTCTTCTACAGAATTGTTTTAAATGAAATTTAGAAATAAAATGCCATCAAAAAAGAAATCGGGTGATGATACCTACTTATTACTAGGGATATAATACAAGTATTACAATAATGTTACTTTTATTAATGTTTTATGATTATGATGGAGTGATTTCCAGGAAAAAAATTTCTCTTCCATGTGTTACACCATTAGGAAATTCTTTCAAAACCCACTTCATTATGGATATGTTATAATGAAATGATTATGAATCCTATATCATTTCCTCAATTTATGATATAATGAAATGTTTATGATATAAATTTAATTTATTGTGTATTGATATGATTGATTTTAATTATCTTTTGAGACACATTAATATTTTTTTACTATGTTATGGGTAGGACATATATCTCCCTCTAATTAATTGGGTAAGGAATTACATATAATGTGATATAAAGGGGTAGCTTGAGGGTTGAACTCAGTTCAATAAGGTAATTTTTCTACTATGATGGTATTGGGAGTTAATCATGAATTCTATAATGGTTTTGGGAGTGAACCCATTATAATATGAATTACATGGATGCGAGTCTTCACTAATATTGAAAATATTTTATATGCTCATGCATGTGACACAAATTCAATGAATTATGCCTTACGCAACTCAAGTTCATTAAATCCATTATGATTTAAATCATTTGAACTACCATTCATCATTATAGGGTTCATTTTTATGATCTTTAATATGAAGAGTGTGGTCTTAAAATTACGTTATCAAGTTCACATACCCTTATATTAATTTTATGATTATGTATATCCCTTATTTACTCTTACTTAGTATCTGATCTCACCCTTTCTTATATTTCCCTTCAACAGGATATGGATAAAATTATTATGTATGATATGTATAATATGTTTGGAATTACTAATATCATAGTTGGATATTATTTATTTTAAATTTGGAATAGTATTTGGGTTTTCATATTTTAAATCAAAAGAATGTATCATAGTCTTTACAAAATTTTCTATTAAATGTAATAAATTTTCTATAACAATTATGTAATATTTATATATGATAACCCAATGTCTCAATAAAAATGGTAGAAGATATCCTTAAAAGGTAATCGTGTAGTCTAATAGGATCTTCACAATGGTCCCCAATGCCGAACACACCCAACGTCTTAATAATAGGTGCAAGAACCATATTATCATATTTACCATTAACTAAATAGTTACTATCACAACTTTCCTTCCCATATGATGAAATAAAAAAACATTATTCTCTGAAAATAATTTAATAATATAAATCATATAAAATTAATCATTTATTCAACTCAACATAGAATGCATTTTCCTTTTGGCCTTATTTTGAATTATTTCATGATTCTTGTCTTTAAAAATCTCCCTATTTTAGTGGAACTTTTCATCATATCAAAAATTGAGTTAACTAATATCAATGTTTTTTATAACCTTAAAAAAATCATTCATAAATAAAATAACCAATGAATGATATATTCTACAAAACCCTGATATTTTATTATATATACCTCTTTACATAAATTTCCTTTCATCAAGATAATACTTTACTTTGGAGCCCTTTTTTAAATAGAATGTGATATACTATTGAAATATTATTAATTTAATTGTGTGGATTATAATTTATTTTTTGAATTTTTGGGTGTGAATAATATTGACTACAATATTTTGTGTATTTATAATGTTCTTATTAAATAAAATGAGTCTGATTAATTATTATGATTCTTGTTTTCAATTTTCAATGATGTGATGTTATGCTACAGATATACTTTTTTTAAAGTGCGTCTTCTTTCATTTGATGAGAAATTATTAGAAATAATTCCTAAATTTTTTATAAATTCCATTTTAAGAATGTTTTATCATTAATGTAATCATTATACAAGATTTATAATGAGGTGAAATTTGCTTATTTATCAGAAATGATTAAGTTCCCTATGAATAGCGAATAAATATAGATTTTATAAATAATATTACCTCTTCCATTGAAGTATTTTAAAAGTACAATTTATTAACTTGTTTTAATACTTCATTAGTTTTTTATTAATTATTTTAAAAATATTTTCATTAAAATCAACATAATGATTTTTTTTATAAAAAAATTTTTGTACCGAAAACATCACTTTTATGAAAAACATTTCTTCATTGAATTCTTAACTCTAAATATTAAAATAATATTTTTACAATTATAGGTAATGAATATTTATAAAAGGATTATATATTTTTTATCAGTATAATAAATATAATGTCATAATTTGAACATAATGTTTTTTCATTATGAATATCAATGAAGGTAAAATAAATTATTCCCTGGTAAATGTTTAAAAAAGTTAGTATGGGTTTAAGGTAAAGATATAGGGTTTAAAACAACCAATTTACATGAAGAAATAATATTATAAAGTAATATTTAATCTATATATCATATTATCATAATTTATGAGTCACTTTGAGTCATTTATCTAGACAAAGGCATTAATATATTTTAATTTTTTGAACGATTAAAAGTATGTTCTCTCCCTCCTCTAGAAAATGACATTGTTTATCCATTATTTCTCATAATTCATAAGCCATCTAGTTTTTCAAAAAACTTATAACTATTTTCTTATCATCCCTTACAATTTTATATAGGTCCTAATTTGATAAAAATAGAATCCATTGAAAGATTAATGTGTGATCCAAAGGAGGTTTCTCAATGCAGAGTTGTAACTCTTAAATGATTAATTTTAGTTGAATTTGTTATTATCCTATATAAAAACATATTACTTATATAATAAAATGACATCTAAAGTATCATAACTATAATAAGTTATTATTATTTTTCAATTTCAACAATTATTCTTATCTTTCTCTATAATATTGAAAACAAAATCATCATTTGTAAATGTGAATGGCCTAAGAACTCGGGGAGAAATGTTTTTAATTTTATATCACTATAATTATAATTTTTTATTATGATGTATCTAATGTTTTTATATAAAATTTATGAAATAATTATAATTTTAATTTTTAATAACATATTTATTTTCTTACATTTCCATTATTTGGAAAACAACAACATCGCTGATGTATACATGTGGACAACCACCTCCATAAACCGATGTGATTCATTTTTAATTTTCCACATTAGATAGGTTGTGATATGGATATATTTAATGAATTTATATGATATTAATGAAATAATTTTTCTTTTATTTTTATTATTAATAATTTATCTTTATTTAAATTAGTGATTGAAAATTAGAAGCATCACTCATGTTTATTTAGGGACTACTATTCAAAGAAGTGATGAAATTAATGTAACATTATTACATTATGTGAATGGTTTAAAAAGTTTTTATAATAAAGTAAAATGATACGTATTTCAATATCATTATTTTATAGATGATTAAAAAATGAACAGGGTTCATGTATTGGAAACATTGAACTGAAACATGATAGGAAAAAAAGTAGTTTTCACATAAATGTCCTTTTTAAGAAATTCTTGTCAATAAAATGATAATTGGA
Source organism: Viscum album (assembly GCA_963277665.1). NCBI lineage: Eukaryota > Viridiplantae > Streptophyta > Magnoliopsida > Santalales > Viscaceae > Viscum > Viscum album. The sequence continues at coordinate 2,112,169,672 of OY728126.1, read as the reverse complement.
AATAAAGATGGAATGCTCCATATTGTGTTATTTATGAGTATAGTATTGAAATATATTTTTAATTAATATATATATATATATATATATATTATCGTATACATGAATTTGTAGAAATCATAACTGAACGTATGCTAAAGGATTTTTGTTACAACCTCATTTCTTTATGATTATATTTTCTAAATTTACATTAAAGGAAACTATATGTATCTAGCCCATTAAAACCCATATATTTTTTCGTCCTATGGTTATTCCAATAGGTTTATTATTGTTAAAAAAAATTTCTCTTATATATATAATATTATCAGAATATTTATTTTAATGAAAAGGAAAACCATATTTCCACATTAGACAATGAACTTTTCCTACAATGTCCATGATCATCAAAAAAATTATTAAATTTTATACCTATAAATGAAATTTATTGAAAATTGTAATTTTCTTTAAAATATTTTTTTAAAATTTTTATAAAATGAATATTGTAATAGATACATATTATAAAGAAGTTTTTTTTATAAAATTGTGAATATAATGTTTCTTTAATCATATATTGTTAAAATATATATTCAAAAAATTTTGTTTTTTATTAATATATATTAAAATTTTCTATTATTATTTTCATGGAAATGTTTTACCTAATAATTTTGGAATTTTTATATTTTAAATATGTGATTAAAAAACTAATTATATATTTTCCATAATGAATTTTTCAGTTTTAATTATTTGTATTTTCATCTATGAAAAAATATATTTATTTTATTTATCCTTATTGAGTCATATTATCTAATGTTACCATCATTTTTAAATTTATTAATGGTTATTGATTATGATGATGAAATATTTTAGAAACCAATTTTCTTTTCCTTGGGTTATGTTTTCATAAAATGATAAAAAAATTAATGTTCATTTCACATATATATTAATGGATTGTTATTATGTTATTGGTGGATCTGTTATATCCTTCTAAATAATTGGAAACTGATATAAATTTTTATATATACATATATATATATATCATTAGAGTTTTATTTTAATGTTCACATGATTATAAATGACTATGTTCACAGTTTTAAGCATGAGAATAATTGATTCCCAATATGGTCACATGATTATGTGTAGACATGATTGTGAATTGATGTTTTCACATTTCAATAACAGGTTATGATTTCACCAAGTTATGATCACAAGATAATGTGTAGACATTATATTTAATTATCTATATTCACATTTTAAAAAATTATTATGATTTTTTTAGCTAGTATCCAAAAATTATGCATTGAGACGATTTTGAAAAGCTATGTACATATGTTTCTACTTTTTAAGGCATATATTTCCTTATGATTAATATTATATTATTATAAAATTTTGATTACACAATTAACAATTTTTGTAATCATTATTTTATATGCAATGTGATTTTGGAGTTTATGATCTATTATTTTTTGTAAGAATATTTTAACATTGATGACAAGCACTTGATTCTGTTATGAATCCCATATGATCATTGTTAACACTAATGATTGATATATACCATGTTTACCCTTACTAAGAATATAATATAACCATTTATTATGAATTCCACCTCCTGAGTATTGATGGATGGTTTGAATTATATTATTTTTATAGTGGTGTTGAAATGAGGATCTTTATGAGAGACATTAATGATTATATATGAAATAATAATTTTATTTATCATGTTTCTAGAGAAACTAAACATTTAATATTCTTGGGAATTTATTATTGTGTTATGAATTTAATGATCAATTATATGATTATATATCTTAGTATTTTATTCATTCGTTTCTTTATTTGGTATCGTTAAATAAATATGAAAATTTTGGGAATTTGGAATAGAAACAATTCTTGAAAAACATAGGATAATACTCCATATATATAGAAATTGCATGTTATGGTAAACAATAGTGTATATGTTTCTATCAAAATATGTCCCTATTTGGATAATGTTATGTTGATATAGTTTTGTTTCAAATTTACCAAGGGTTAAAAAATATGAAAGTGGTGGATTCAGTATTAACATGATCATACCGGTGCATGATGAGTGGGGATAATATTGTACACCAATCTTGACACTCATAGAGGATATTTTAGGGTTAATTAACATTTTTTGAAACATTTTTATTAATGAGAGGATATAACCAATTAAACATATTATATAGAACTGTGATATGATATTGAGTGAGACAGTCATGGGATAAATGGTAGTACAAAAATTTATGAAATTAAAATATTGATTTCATTAATTGCCTTATTCAATACTTTGATTATTGATTCTTTATAAATACAGTATATTTTATTTTTTTTATTCAATGGCTGGAACCTGAAGAAAACATTTTGAAACAGAGTATAAATGAAAATGTATATATTTTCCTCATGACAAAATCAATGATATGGGACTTGGAGAGATAAATAATATAATTATGCCTAGTCAGATATCATCATGTATAGATCCTGTTACAAATTCAGGAGGGATATTTACATTAAATATTTAGGAAGAAACTCAACATTGAAGATATGTTTATTATTTTAGAATATAATAATGTATTTTTTGATTTCATACCATATCATCCACTATTTCCTGAAATTATATAAATCTTACATAGTGCGATAATTATTTCAATGATTTATTATAGAATTAATTCAATTGAGTTTTAATTATTAAATAATAAACCCATAAGTAATCTATAATAAGGATCCATATGCCTAGGTGTATCACAATGGGGTTCATCATTTCTTTTTATTAATAATAAATATTGGAAATTAATCACTACATTGATTATAAAGGACACAAAAATATCTCTATCAATAATATGTATAATTTACCACGCGTCGATGACATGTTTGATCAATAGTGTGGAGCTCAATACTTGTCAAAGATTGACCATCATTCTGGGTATCATAAATTAATTATCATGAATGGAGATATATAGATTACCAAATTCTATTAAAAATTAGGTCATTATAAATTTTTAGGAATTTCTTTTTGATTTATTAACTCCCCATCAATCTTTATGTATTAAATGAAAACAGTCTTTGGAGATGATATTTATCAAGTCATGTGACTTATTATATTAAATGTTTCCATATTTTCAAATTCAAATAAATATCATGATGATCAGTGGAATATTTTTTTTAAATCATTGAGGAAGGTTAATTTGCATTCCATATTTACTAGAGGTTTACTTTGGATACAGAAGGATTCATTCTACGTTAATAAAATTTCATGTAAGGGTACATAAAAACACCATTAAATACATATTTTATTAACAATAGGCCATACTGCCCATGGTAAATGAGATCCTAAGTTTTAATGAGTTTGTGATATATTATTGAATATTATTGAATATTTTATCAAGGATATCAAATCCACTGATTATATTGAAATGAAAGGTATCCATGTAAATATGAACATGTGAATATGATGGAAAATTAAAGGAGATCAAAATAAATTTTGTTATTTCACTTATGATCACACTAACATACAGTGGATAAGGGTTTATTATCTATAGATATTCATTATAAATGGTATTAGGATAGTTCCACATTCATAATTACATAGTGAAATTATTTTTCATTATTGTAAATTAAAATTAATGGAAAAAATTACGTGACTCTTGATTTAGATCTGATAGAAATAATTTTTTCATTGTAAATGTTTAGTTATTATATTTATCGTCACATATGTGATATATATAATGATTATAAATTCATGAAATATGATATTGCATATAAATATTTAAATCTATTTCAAAGGTTATTATTTGATTTAATTAATCATTATGACTATTCAATACACTACATCCTTAGGAGGTAAAACAGGGTGGATGATTCACTGATTCGGAAGGAACATGCTAGTTTTTAAATGATGTGTATTGAAAGATATCCAATATTTTTTGTTTACATGTGATGAAACGTTAAATAATGGTGAAAGATAAAATATTTTAGAATCCATTTTTAATCAAATTTAGATAACTCATATCTGACAGAATTTTTTTTACTGAAAATCATATAAGAGATCCAATTTCAAATTACAGGATAAGGAATTACTATAAATATATATTTTGTTTATTTACATGAGGTTTTGAATGAATTCATTGTTAATCCCATGATATATAAGTCCATTTATTATTATTGATCTTATGGGGATACATTCAAATTTATTAGTGCTTCCATTAAATATCTATCATGTTCACAATGTGTTCCATGTATATCTCCTATGGAATTATATACCTAATCTTTTACATGTATTGAAAATAGTTGTTGGTCCACTATAGCGTGATATCTATTATAAAAAAACTAGTGGAGAATACGGATCTAATAGAGAATGTTTCGTGGGAAAGGAAGACTCACCTAGTAAATGATTTGTTGGAAACCCATAATTTTGATGATCCAATATTAGAAAACGAGGATATGGTGGGATGAAAATATACTAAGTTATTTATATAAAAGAGAAAGAATTTAAAGGAAGAAATTATTATAAATAGCATAGAATATAACACCATAATATTATTTTGCTTATTATTCATTAAAAAATTGTATATCTTTGATAGCTTAAATTACATGCAATGTAGTGTTCAGAAATACTTTTATATATTATTGATATATTATCATTTTAGATATTATAGTTATAACATAGTGGTTGAATTGTAGGATATCAATAGGACTAAATATAATATAATGTTTGTTTATAATGTTCCATCTCAATAATAATTTATTTATTAAATCTTATCGATTATGAACTCATTTAATAATAAATTAATTTTATGATTCAAAAATACTTTTTCTCTAAAAATGGATTATATTTATTTTTTTGTATATATAATATAATAAATCAGAATTTTTTTTCTAAATTTTATTTTATGAAAATTTCAACTTTTTTAAAAACAAAATATTAAAACATTCTTAACATAATTTTTTTTGATTTTTTTGGGAAACTTTAAATATTCAATGAGTGATGAAAAAATCATTTAACAAACTCTATTTTTTATTCATGTAAATAAAATAACCCATTTTGTTTTGAATTAATTTTAAAATATCATTTTTTTGTTATTATGAAATCTAGTTAAGGTATTTTAGTACTATATTATGCCTCATTTTGTGTATAAAAATCATTTTATACTTAAAAATTCATTTTTCTATAAAAAATTGTTCATTTTCATGATTTGGGATTTATTTTTAAAAAAGATTATTCTATATAATTTGATAGAATAATATTAATTTTATTAAATATTTTGAATAATAATATTATAATAATTCAACCTTATTTTGTGAAATTATGAATAGTAAATGAGGTAAATAAAATCATTACTATGATAAATGTTCAAATGGAGTTTATGTGCAGTTAAAATAAAGATAGTATGGTTAAAATGATATAAAAACATTTATAAATCTCAGTTGATAGTATTTCTATGACCATAAATCATCTAGTATTTGAGGATGATTCATTTTTCAGACCCTTTGATTGCATTATATATTTATATAATTTATTTTTTCCTGAAAATTACATGGGTACCCCTCCGACCTATATAAAAGGACATCACTTATTCTCCCCCCCCCACACATCATGAGAATTATAATTCATCCAATATCTACACAAATATTTTCCTAACATCTCATACAGCTTCCTATAATTCATGGTTTGATTATAATACCACTATTTCAATGTATAACTTTTATCGGAAAGAAGGTTTCCCACGAGGATTAAATCATAGCCAGGTAATTTGATTTTTATTTAGTCCTCCTCCTCAAAACATGTTTCATTAGTAATAACATTATGAATATAGTCTCAAAAATATATTGAGATGTTAAAATTTTTTTATTATCCATTATTCATCTCAATAACAATGAAATGAAAAATAATATCACAGATCGTGTATTCCTGTCGATTACAACCTCGTGAAGTAGTGTATTTTGTTTTCCATAACCATCATTCATGGATGGATATCATGAATGAATTATTTTGTATATATATATTTATTTTATATTTATTATTTCATAAATATAATATCTTATCTACTATCTTGTAATTACTTTCAATGAAAATTGATAACATTGCTTGAATGTATGTTAGGACTACCACTTCCACGAAACGAGGAGATTAATTTTTTAGTTTCACATTAAATTCACAAAAATAATGATAAATTTATTAAATATATATTATATTTCGGATGAAATAATTTTTTTGAAAGTGAAATTCATAATAAACTTTATTTATTTCCTCATATCAAAATGTGGAAACATAACTTGATTGTACAAAATCACTATAATCTCCAAAACAATTTAATTCTTTTTTCATCACCACAGTATGTAAATTATTATAAAAGATTATATAATGAGTAAATATGATCCTTATGCCATTAATATTTTTTAGATGATGAAGATATGAGTGAAGTTAATGATTCTAAACCATCAAAAATCAAGCATGAAAAATGTACCCATTTTCACTTCAATTTCCATTTTTGGAATAATTATTACGAAAATGATAATTGGGGATTATAATGGAATGGTACGTATAATGTTATGTATGTAAAAATCCATCCTACTTATACCTATCATGTTACCTGATCAATATCAACATAAATCGCCATGAACCCATACCCAAACACTCTAGGTTCCTAACCAGGGGTTAATATCAAAAATATATCATATAGAGACATTAACCTCTAGATAGAGTGAAATAGAATTGGAAATAACTAAAATAAAAACAAAGGGGATCAACCTCATAGTACACAAGTTTACGAAATTTAAAATAACAGTGGTTTTATTAATGAAATTTAATATACAATCATTCAATCATAAATAATGAAAACATACCAGATTTATCCTCCCACTAGGACGATCAAATATAAAAAAAAATAATTATAAAATAAATACATCAAATTCTACTAACATTATTTACCCAACCTACATACATGGTCTCGATGATTCTCAAGATTCACCATACCAATCCTCAAATTCTATATAAGTGGATCCACTCAATAAACCAACAATGGGACTCTACCCCATCGATATGCAACTTGTTCTCCAACATGAAATCCTAAATAATATCTATAAGAACACCTATGTGAATGATCATTTGTAGAGAAATAAGTATCAAAACCCACCCAAAATATTGAAACTATAAATATTTTTTTTCATAACATGTGTTGTAAAATGTGATATATCCATCCTATAGAAAACATACCATAACTTTAATAAAAGAACAGTTTCATAAATTGAGAGAAAAACAAAAGAATATATCCAACCATAAGATCTATCATGATGTTTAAGGTAAATATATCACCACTCTAGAACCATCCATCATATTTAATGCTCATGGATCATCCATTCACATGAAAAAAAACATGTGTTCCAGATCTAGACAAGATTTCCAAGTTGTCTAATTAAAATTTGAATAATTTCATTCCACGGTGTGTTCCTGTAGTCATCCAAAAGAACAAGAACATCTATTAGGATTTAAAATATAAGGAATAGGCCTTAAACAAAAAATAATCCAAAATTATGTTAAAAATTCACATTTAGGGTCTTTTAAGGTTTAGGGTTTTAGATAATTAGGCCATAACTATTACATTACATGTCAAATATTAGAAAGTAGACACTTCTACTTAGTATCTATTTTTTTCATAAAACAAAAACTCTTGAAAAAATGATTCATGCCTAGTTCCATATTTTAGAAAACATGACTTTTCTACGATCACATTCTCGACCCTATTCATCTTTATGTCATGTAAAAAACGTTTTCACAAAACATTTTATGAGCATTAAAATCTCAAGAAGGATTATAATATAAAGAAAAAAACATTAGTCCATCAATATATACAATCCAACAAAACCATTGTTTTCAATCTTTAACATACCACACTAGATGATAATATTTATGAATACAAATGGAAATCATAAATCATAAAGAAACCTTGTGGAATCCATAACATATTTGAGTTGTAGCTTTCATAGCTACGTATGGAGTTACATTTGGAAAACCCATCATAGTATATTCCCTAAATTTATTAGGATAATCATTCACGTTTACCTCTGTCACTTTACCGAAGGCATTGGAAAGATATCTCAGGCTCACCCGCCCTAGGTTTATCATGGAACAACCTATATTTGTAAAAAATGACCAATAAAAATAACACATTAACAACACAAAAAACAAACTTAAAAAAATATACCATTTCCAAATTGCAGTCATAATATATCATTTAAATATATTTTCACAATTAATCCCTTATCAAAAACAATTTCAATACCAAAATACTTATATGAGTATATGGTATTTATTCTCCTTTTAAAAACATTATGTCCTATTAATGAAATCCAACAATCTAATAACACCCGCGGAAACAGAATGGTCGTTCTCACAATGTACATTTTAAAAAAAGAAACATTCCCTTTGTCATTTAGTAAAAAGCCGTGTAGAAAAAAGATTCCCTATGAATGAAATGAAATGACAATGGGTCTTATACTCCCTATAAAAGTGAGTCATGTAAAAATAAAAATATACTTCAACAAATAGAGATTGAGACAAAGTCCCTTACCTCATGTCTGACTTGATTTTTTCGTTCTTTAATATCATGAATGATAAAATAATGTTAATTTATAATTTATTAAAAAAAATCATGTTTATTATTACGTTTATATTACTTATTACCATGTTATAAACATTACATAATAATTTATGTTTATAGCAGCCATTTTTTTAAAAATTTGGTACTTGAGTCAATAATGAACTTCCTATAATTAAATGTTTTTTATGTGATCAAATGTAAATTATATACAGAATTTTATTCCTGATTTAGATATCATATGTATCATATATATCTAGTATATATATGTTTTTATAATCGTACATAATATTTCCAGATATGTAATGAAATTCACCATTAATGGAGACGGTAATCCGTACATATGCATGAAGGCAGCTTTTATTTATATTCCATATTTAATTGAATGAAATATTAATGATAATTAAGTATATGATATTTCCAATATAATATATTAAATAATTTCATTAAGGTCATCCTTAACACATTCCGCATATGGCATCAATGAGTAATATCACTTGGAGGGGGCGGTAGTCTGCAATTCCTCAAATGAAATTATCTTATTTTCCCATTACGTAAACCATAATGGTATGCTATAAATGAAAAATAAAAATCCATATAAAAAATATAAATATAAAATATATCACACATAAATATATTTCCATAATAATGGATACCATGAGAGGTGGTAGGAGATAATGGAACCTTCATCGTTTTTTGAGGCCACAATTCGATGTATACAGAAACAGTATGTTAGTATCCATTAAATGGTGGTGTGTTTAAGTGTAGTTTTAATAATTCCCATAAAAACAACCTAGTATATTGAGGATACTAGTTTTGTTATATAAACAATGAATAAAAAGACCATATGTGGAGAAAAGGTAAAATAAAAGAAGAGAACTTGAGAGAAGACGTTGCCATTAAATAGGGTAACTACCTTTGGTTTGAACCAAATGCTTCCTTGAAGTGCTTTATTCCTAAGGTAAGGCATATATGAGAAAAATAGAAATCTTGAGAGTATATTTGGGTAGAGTATGAAAGATACAAAGTTGATTGAGAGTATTGAGTGAGGGTTAGAGGTGGTGGTTTTTTATAACGGGGGAGGGGCTCTTTAGGAATGTTTTAAAATATTATTTTATTATATAATTATTTTTGGTTTATAAAGATTAAAAACATATTTTAATAGAATATAAGGTGTATATAAGTCAAAAAAAATCATCCAACACTAATTGGACAGGTTTTGGATATTTTTTTATCCTTATATTGTTTATTTAACCCTTTGTGAACTTTTTGAACCATCACCATGTCCTCTTATATATTCATACTATATGGTTAATATGTTTACTATAAAATTACAAGAGACCCAAAATGGATAATTATGGAAACTTTTAACATAATATACATCATTTTTTATAATATTATATTTTTAGTACAATTTTATCATTTAATAAAATATTTATTGATTTAAAGACTCTTTTATGTCCATTTTAATACTATTCATATCATTTCTTTTTAAAAATTCCAAACCAACATTATTATTTCAAAAAAAAACATAAATAATTCATAGATAAAAAGTAATCCTAATATATAAAAATAGGTTATGTCATAATAAATTTAAAAATAATTTTATTTTCATATTTATAATACCATTTATTTGAGTCCTTTATTAATGAAGCAATTACTGAATCACTATTGTGTCATAATAAAATTTATTTATATAATGCCAAAAAATTATAAAAAAAATTAAATGGTGTAGGGAAATATCCTTATATTTCAAAATAATATTTATAGTCTAAAATATAACTTATATAAATCCATATAAAAATTGTTTTATTAAAAATATTCACGTTTATGTTATTTTTGTCCTTAAATTAATTTAACTAATATAAAGTGTCATTATCACTCCCATGTGACTACATGGGGTAAAAATATCGACCCAAGGAATCCCCTGGGCGTACATGTATTATCCAATAGGGTTTGGACAAGTTTAATGTTAATTTAATGTTATTATAATATTACTTGTCACCTTTATTTACTGGATTTAACCTTTAACCATGATAAATAAAATATTTATAGAGAAAAATAATCATAATGTATAAAAATAAAAGATATCTATTTACACAATTTGGACCTCCTGATTCAAAATATGGAATCTATTTTTCCAAATAAAAAACACAAAAGTGGTAGAAATTATTTTAAAATTAATTCTTTTTGTCTAAACAAAATAACTATTTTTATGAAATAATAACAATCAAAAAAATTACCTTTGTTTTTGTTGAAAGTAAGTGTGGAATTACTTACAATGACCAAAATGGGGTTAAATGGTAGAAATATAATCAAAAAACTATTTAAAACAAATTACAAGAATAATCTAACTAAACAAATAAATTCGATTAAAAGACAATTTTGAATTTAAAGGCAGTATTTGTCACTATTCGTTAAAAAAATTAACATTATTAGAAAAATACATAAAATTTCATCAATTTTATAATTTAATTTCTCGCTTCTAAAGAATAATATTTTTTTCTCAAATATAACCTATATAATTGACAAAAAAGAGATTTAAAATTTTTTCTCTAATAAAAGGTGGTAAATCGACCTTTTAAAAAATATTAGACTGTTTATGCAAAAAGTTGAATTCATTCCCATTTAAAGCTTCATAATTTTATTGGATAAATGTAAAAACATTTAAAAAATATATATAATCATGTTGAAGTTAGTTTTTTTTTCTTTCCCAACAATACAACGACTGTGAGTTAACTACTATTTAAAATAATATTATTATTATATTATTTTTCAGTATATCTCAATGTTGGGTGCAATGTATGATTTCAATGAAACCTGTTGTTTTGTGTCTGGTATGCCATAGAATATAAAATCCCATTTAAATTGAAATTAATAATTAATTCAAAAATATTAATAAAAATGAAAATATCATATTCTTTATTTACATGGGATGTTACATCCTTCACCCCTTTTGGATATTGCGTCCTCACAATTTTATTCACTTATCGAATAAATGTGGGTATTTATTTCTCATAGCATTCACAGATTCCCATGTTTACTATTCAACCATATGAGTTTTCCACCAAACTATTACATGATTAATTACCTTATTTTGCAACACTTTCTCTCCTCAGTGAAGAATTTAGACTAGTTGTTCTTTATAAGAAGAATTATCATCCATCTGAACTATCTCTGGACTCAAAACATGAGATGAATCCAGAATATATTATCTCAGCATTGATACATGAATTTTTTTTTACCGATGATAATATTTGAGGTAAAGAAACTCTGGACACAACCGATCCATCTTTCTCCATGATTTCATTTGGTCCAATGAACCTCAGACTCATCTTTCCCTTCTTGAAAAAATGCATCACACTTTTCTATGGAGAAAATTTTAAAAATACATGATCACATACATCAAATGAAATATCCTTCCTTCGGTTATTCGCATAACTTTTATGCCTACTCAATGATGTTCTCATTTTCTTCTAAATCAATTGTTATTTTTGTACAATCTCTTATATTGACTTTGGTCCCATCGGTTTCCTTTCACATACATCATCCAAAAAAGCTGGAGTTAGAAATATCTTCTAATACAGTGACTCAATTGGTGTCATTTGTACACTGGAATGAAAACTGTTATTATATGAAAAATCAACTAAAGAAAGTTTTTAGTCCCAAAATCTCCGGTAATCCATTGAGAAAGAACATAAAATATCTTCTAATGTCTGAATTGTTCACTCTGAATTTCCATCAGATTGGGGATGAAAATCTATATTAAAATTTTATTTAGAACCCAATGAATTCTGAAGGACTTTCCAAAAGTTAGAAGTAAACTAGGGATATATATCAGATTCAATAGAGATGGGAACTCCATGCAACCTACATGTCTCTTTAACATACTACTGAGAAAGTTAATCTAGAGACAAATTATCTCAATTAGGAAGGAAATGAGAAGATTTAGTCAATCGATGAACAATAAACCATATTGCATTGTTAACTTGAGATTTTTTTGGTAATCCCACAATTAATTCCATGTATATATTTTCCCATTTCCAATCTGGCATTGGTAAAGGATGAAGCAACCCTTTTGGTAACTATGCTCTGCATTAACATGTTGACAAGTCAAACACTTCAATGTAAAGTCAATTGTATCACTTTTCATTCCATCCCACTAGTAATACCTCTAAAAATCGATGTACATATTATTACTACCAGGATGGACTGAAAAGGGAGAACTATGAGCTTCACATAATAACTCTTCCTTCAACTGTGGTTCACTGGGAACACATCATCTCTTCCCAAACCTCAAAACACTGTCATTATCAATGTTAACTTCAGCTAACTTCACCTTATGAACCAACTCTACCTTTTTATGCAACTCACTGCCTTCCTTCTGCACTTTCTTAATTTTGCATGATAGAGATGATTTCACTTACAAATAAAACAAAATAGTGGAATGCCCTATACCAACAACTTCTATACCAAAGTTCATCAAATCATTAATAAAGTCATCTTGTTCCAAACGTAACATGTTTTATGTAGCATTACTTATTTGAATCAAAGCATCAACCACTTTATTTTCCTTTCTAGGATGGTAATGGATTTTGCAATCATAATCCTTGATTAATTCCAACCATCTCCTCTATCTCAAGTTAAATTATTTATGAGTAAATATATACATAAAAGTTCTGTTGTTAGTATATATTTCACATTTTAAACCATAATGATGACGCCTCCATTTTTTTAAGCAAAAACAATAGCAGAAAATTCCAAATCATATGTTTGGTAATATAACTCATGAGGTCTCAATTGACATGAAGTATGAGAAATTACAAGATCTTTCTACATTTAGACACAACCAAGTCCTTTCAATGATGCACCACTATAGATAACAAATTCACCATTTCTGGAAGTCAGTTCCAAAACTAGAGCATTCACTAATCATCTTTTCCATTCTTGAAAACAATCATAACATTATTTTTTCCAAATTAACTTAACACCTTTTTGAGTTAACTTTATCATTAGGCTATATAACCGTGAAATTGATTCAACAATCCTCCTATAATAACCTTCTAAACCAAGAAAACTACAAATTTCTGGGATATTTTTAGGTCTTGGAAATTCTTCAACAACTTTTGTTTTAGCAAGATCAACAGTTATTCCATTTTTTTTAAATGTGACCACATAATGAATTTTTTTTTTCACGAAAACATACACTTCTAAATTTCCCATCTAGTTTTTTTTTCTAATGTTTTCAAGACAACACTTAAATGAATTTCATATTCCACCTTAATTATCGAATAAACAAAAATATCATAAATAAACACAACCACTAAATTATCTATTAACCCACCTAAAATTCTATTCATATAATCCATGAATAATGTAGGTGCATTGGTTAACCCAAAATTCATAACAATAATTTCAAAATTTCCATTACTAGTAGGAAACGTGGACTTCGGAATATGTGGTTACTTTAGTTTCAAATGATGGTACCCCGACCTCATGTCAATCTTCAAAAAATACTATGCTCCCGAGAGTTGATCAAAAAAATAATTGATATGAGGCTAAGGATACATGTTCTTAATAGTGATGTTATTCAATGCACCATAATCAATGAAAATACTCATTGAACCATCTTTATTTTTAACAAATAATATAGGAACACCCCATTGTGATGATCTAGGTCGAATGAAACCTATATCTAATAGCTCCTGAAATTTCTTCTTTAACACTAAATGTTTTATTTGAGCCATTCAATAAGGGGGTTTTGAAATTTGCTTAGCATCAAGAACTGTGTCAATAATAAATTCAACATTATGATCAGGTATATTACGAGGAAACTCATAAAGAAAAACATCAAGATACTTCTTTACCACCAGAACTTCATTAATCTAAGCGGTTCCTTTATTTTCAACAATATGTGCTAGTTAGAATTAATTTAAATATTTTATTAGTTTCTCAGCTTCATGATTTGTTATCAAAAGTAAGGGTTCATTGTTGTACAAAAACTGAAATTATTTTTGAAAAGAAATGAATTTAGCTTTGCATTCAATCTCTAAGTGATAAACGCAAAGGCAATCTAGACCCCAAATAACATCAAACTCTATTAGAGGGAATGTAATAAGGTTTGAAGGTATATTCATTCCGCTCACAAAGAAATAAAGGACATTATAATTTCTTTTTTTCTCAAAATTGATTCCTGGGGTTTTTACCATATTTTCAAGATTCATATCTTGAGATGGAATTTCCAATTTACTAGAATACATACTTGAAATGAATGAGTGTGTAGAACCAGAATTGAAAAATACATTGGCATAATCTGAATAATCAAATAGTGTACTCTATACAAATTCATTCGATGGCATAACATCTCCTGAAGTAGTTTCAAAGGATTTCACCACTCTTTTCTACTTGTAGTCTGGTTTCTTCCCCTCAGTTGTGTTCTTCGTTGGACACCAATTTTCATAATGACCCATTTCATTTCACATAAAGCATTTTACTGACTATAAATCATATTTTTTCTTACCATTACCGTGACCTTTTTTAGTTCAATTACGAGCCTTATATCCCATTTACCACATTGGTAGCACTTACCATAATTTGAATGAAATTCCCCAGTGTGATTTTACCACAATTCTCATAAGATGTAAACTTTAGTTTCTTACCATCTGATTTTTTGATGATTTCTTCCGTTTCATTTTCCACCAAGAGCTCTGATTCTGTTGTTTTTCAAATATCACCTAATCAATGACAAAATCTATTTCCACCTTCTCCGAACATCGAACTAGTTTTTCATAAATTTTTAACTCACAAGAAGTGAAATCCCTTTGATTCTTTGGATTTAATCTGGACTAGAAAATGATTGATTTAAATATCAAGATCTCCTAGGAAATTTGGAGCATACCATTCTAGTCGAGTGAATTATTCGTCAAAACTATCCACTAAGTCATCTTCCTTCATCAATTCCATGAATTTTTTTCACATCCTAAGATAAACCACATTAGGAAATTATTTCTCAAGAAACATACAATTGAATTCATCATAATCAAGAGCTTCAATCTCCTAACTATCCCAAACAAATTTCACAATCAACCACCACTGATCGGCTTCAGCTTCAAAACCATAAAAATAATGACTAACCTTTTGATGATCTGAACACCCCATGACATCAATATTCTTCTCTAGATCATCAATACACCCTCCATCTAGCACAGGGTTAGATTATCATCTAAATGATGGGGGATGATACTTTATGAAATGCTCCACTACTGATATGTTTCTCTATGGTTGATCTGGCTAATCTCGTGCATGGATACAACCAACATTTATAGCCTCTATCAACGGTTCCATCACTACAAAAAACTGTTCTGTTTTGATTCCAACCATATCAGGTTTCTGATTTGAATGTTGTCTTCCTCTTAATGGCATCCCCTCATTGCAGCCTAGTTTCTTTTTTGGAAACCCATTCTGAATTCAAAAATATCTTAGTTGAGGCAATATGGTAATCTGTAAATTATATATCATTTAAATATTAACATAAATTAATTTATGGATAATAATTTAAAAATTTCCTATCTTATAATTTTTTCTAAAACAACCTCTGATACCAACTATAATTACCCATTGTTAGACAATACATAATTGTGAATTAAGATGATAATTCACGTTGGGGATCTTTTTAGGTTTAGTGTTTTAGAGGATTCGGCCATAATTATTACATTACATATCATATATTACCAAGTATACAATTCTAATCAGTATCAATTATTCTCATAAAACAAAAACTACTAAAAAGAAGAGACATGTCTAGTTCAATATTTTAGACAAGATGACTTTTCCATGATCCCATCCATGACCTTATTCATCATTAATTACTATCAAAAACATTTTCAAAAATACATAGGATGAGCATAAAAATATCAGTAAAGATTATAAAATAATGAAAAAACATTATTCCAAAAATACATACAAGTCAATGAAATAATAATTTTCAATCATTAACATACCACACAAGATCCTAAGATTTACAAATAACAAAAAGAAATCATAAATCATAAAGGTAACTTGTTGCATCCATAAAATACTTACGTTGCATTCTTCAAATCTATGTATGGAGTTACATTGGAAACACACATCACCGTATATTTCATAAATATCTTAGGAGAAACATTAAAATTTACCTCTGTCATGTAAACCAATTCATTTTAGTGTTATCTCAGCCTCACCCACCATAGGTTTATCCTAGAACAACCTATATATGTATACTATGACCGAGAACCAAAACATATTCACAACACATAAAACAAACATAACAAAAAGAAAAAACATCCACATTGGAATCAAAATATATCATTTAAATATATAGGCACAATCAATCCATTATCAAAACCATTTTCAATACCACAATATATAAAATAGTATATGGTATTTATTTTCCTTTAAAAATCATTATGGCATGGTATGGAAGCAAAAAATCCAATATTTCTCACGGTGGCAGAAAGGTCTTTGTCACTGCATTATTTAAAAAAACATTCTCTTTGATGTTTAGTAATAGGCTATGTGGAAAAAATATTCTCGTTGAATGAAAATAAAATTATGTGTTTTTTATACACCATATAAAATATCGTCATATATAAATCAAAATATTCCTCAATGAATGGAGATTGAGATGATGTCCCTTACATCATGTCTGACGTGACTCATTCATTCTTTAATCTCCAAAATAATAAAATAAAGTAAATTAATACATTCATGATAAACTTTTTAAAGTATATTATTCCTTTTATATTACATTATACAATGTTATAATCATTACAAAATCAATTTTGTTAATAACAGTTGTTTTGTTGAAATTTGGTACTTGAGTCAAAAATGAACTTCTCATAATTAAAAGCTGTCCATGTGGTCATATGTCTATCTTATATACTATGATATTCACAATTTAGATATCATATATATCATATATATCCATTATATATATATATAATAGTATATAATATTTGGAGATAAGAAATGAAATGCACCATTCATGGAGACGGTAAGACGTACATACACATGAACACTACTTTCATTTATACATCTTATTTAATGGAATTAAAACATAAGTATACAAAGGTATATTATAATTCCCATTTAATATCATATATAATTTCAGTAAATCCATTATTTACATGGTCCACATATGGCTTGAACGAGTCATATCACTTTGAGGGGGTGGTATTCTGCACTTCCTCAAATGAAATGATCGTATTTACACATTACAGAAACCATAAATGTTTTCTATAAATATAAAATAAAGAAGAATAGAGGCAATATAAATATAATATATATCACAAATAAAAATAGTTCCAACATAATGGACACAATGAGAGGAAGTAGGAGATAATAAAAACTTATCATTTCTGGAGGCAATAGTTCACCGTACACAGAAACAGTATGTTTGTATCCATTATTTGAATGTATATTAATTTTAGGTTGAAAACTTATCATAAAAACAACCTAGTATATTTAGGATACTAGTTTTTTTAAATAAAAAAATAAAAGAGCATGAGGAGTGAGTAAGTAAAATAAAAAAATAACTCTAGGGAAGACGTTACCTTTCAATCGGTTAACTCCCTTTGGTTTGAATCAAACGGCTTCCTTCATGTGATTTCTAACTAAGGTAAAGCTTCTAATAGGAATATAGGGATCTTTAGATCTTATTTTGGTAGAGTTTCTATGATCCAAGGTGGACTGAGAGGTGTGATTAAGGGTTACAGTTGATGGATTTTGTAAGGGGGAGGAGGAGCTCATAAAGAACGTTTAAAATTATTATATTATTATATATTGACTTTTGCTTTTTAAAGGATAAAAACATATTTAATTCTAAATAAAGTGTATGTAAGACTAAATAAAAAACCGATATGTATTGGAAAGTTTTTTTATATTTTTTAATCCTTATATTATTTATTTATCCCTTTGTTAACTAATTTTTCTTTTACCATGTCCTCTTATAAATTCTTATAATATGGTTTATATATTTACTATAAAATGAAAAGTGACCCAAATGGACCATTAATGAAATTTTTAAAATCAAATATGTAATTTTTATATATATTTAATTTTTAGGACTATTTAATCATTTTAAAAAATATTTGTTGGTTTTAAAAATCTTTTATTTCAATTTGTATACTATTCATTTCATGACATTTTAAAAAATCCAAACCAAATTGATTACATAAAAAACATTCATTAATTCAATGATAAGAAGTCATACTAATCTTAAAATTTATTTTATGGTATTAAAATGTTTAAAACAAATTTATTTTAATATTAATAATATCATTTCATTGAATCCTTTATTAGTGAAGTAATTACTGCATCACCACTGTGTCATAATTAAATGTGTTTATTTAATTTCCAAAAAATTTAAATAAAATATGATGAAGTTTTAAATAGTTTTATATTTCCAAATAATATTTATATTGGAAGAGATAACGTATATAACCTCATATAAAATTTGTTTTAGTAAACATATTCATGTTTATGTTAATTTTTCCCTTACATTAAATTAATTACTATAAAATGCCTTTATCACTCCCACGTGGCTCCACGGTGTGCCAAAAATGACCTGACGATTACCATGGTCAAATATTTATCATAAAATAATGTTAAAAAAATTATAAGTGTAATTTAGTATTATTATAATATTATTTTCACCCTTATTTACCAGATTTAACTTTTAACCATTGTAAATAAAATATTTACTAATGTTAATATTCATAATGTTTAAAAATAAAAGTTTCCTATTTATGAAATTAGGAAGTCATTATTCCAAATATGGAATCCATTTTTAGAAATTCAAAATAATGAAGTGGCAGAAATTAATATTAAATTAATTCCCATTGTCAAACCAAAATGAGGGTTTTTATGAAATAACAACTACCAAATGATTTACCTTTGTTTATGTCCAAATTAAGAGTGAAATTACTTATAATGACCAAAATTGGATAAAATGGTAAAAATAAAATCCAAATATACTTTATATCTACTTAAAATAATAATCCAAATAATTAAATTGATTAGATTGAAATGTAGTATTGAATTAATATGTGGTATTTTTCACTATTCATTAAAAATGAACCTTATCAGAAAATTACCATAATTTCATCCAATGAAAATTGTGATGGAAAGATTATTAATAAGGATATTATTTTGTCAAATATATCATATTAATGTGAAAAAAACTATATTGAAAATGGGTTCTCCATCAAAAGATGAAAAATAAATCTTTTAATGAATATTAGAGCATTTTTGTTTAAAAGTTGATTCATTCACATTTTAAGCTTATAAAAATTATTAGATAAATTTAAAAACATTTAACAAACATGTATAGTCATATTGTAGTTAGTTCGGATCATTCCCGCCTATATAATAGTTATGTGTTAACTGCCATTTAAAATAATAATATTTTTATATTTTTTCGGTATAACTCAACGTTGTGATCAATGTAAGATTTCAAGGAAAACTGTTGTTACATGTCGGTTAATCCATAGAACATAGAATCCCTATTAAAGTAAAATTTAAATTTTATTCATATATATTAATAAATATGAAAATTTTATATTCTTTATTTACATGGTATTTTACATAGATTTCTAAAATCATGATCTTAACCGGTGATTGGAATATCCATGATAACACAAGTAGGGAACCGATCAATCTAGATGATCCTACAGAATTAATCATGGATGTTATATGCACCCAACAAGGAGGGGCCCCTAAAAATCAAAGACTGCATATCATCCATGGCCCCATAAGTGATGAAACAACCAAAAAACACAAAACAAACTCCATGAGTCCCTTGGAATCCCACAAACTCAAAGACACGCTAGTCAGGTAAAACACAAAACTAGATTGTGGTTCTACTCATCTAGATCATTAATTAGCTCTTTATGCCTATCTATAAACCTTTATCCAATAGAGGTGATTAATATATTAAAAATCATTTAAAACACTAAATCCAACATGTCTCATGGGTGTCAACAAAAATATACACTATTGAGAAAAGACAGCCTCAAACATCATGTACAATGACTAAAATAAAATGGGATCATCCAAACTCGAACCCATCATCCCAATAGCTACACTAGAAGCACATATTAAATGTTTACCAACAAACTAGAAGCCTCTCTCAAAACACTTGATATCACCATCAAACAGATGGAAACCACACGATTTCAATGAATCACATCAGATACATACCAAAACATGGGGTTCTAAGGGTCCTTGAGGTCACAAAATAAATATATGTCCTCTATAGGACACCCTTGAATCAATATTTCTCTTAGGCTAGGAACACACAAATAATACCAAATGGCCCAAAGGAAACAACAACACTGGGAAACCCTATAAGGGGTTTCTCTATATCACCAAAAATCTCGAGAAACTCCCAATAGTAAAACATCTTCAATGTCCCTTAATAGAATCGAACTAATCCTATATCAATAATGATCCCAAAAGTGGTATCCAAAGAACAAGCCTTTCTGAATGGGAATTGAAAATGGTCTTTATGACCACATTAAATATTGAAACCCTATAAATGGGATCCTTGGAACATTCTAAACCTTGGGTAAAATCCCACCCAATATAGACACTAGTTTTCCTTCCCAAAAAACAACACACCCATGGGTAGCAGCTCACACATATGTACATTCAAGGACACCCCTTCCCATTTGGGCATCCTCAACTAATTATTGAAAAAATAATCATCATTTGATCTGAAAATATACTATGAGGGAATACTTGAAAGATCATCAAACTATTCATATAAGCTTAATGAAACTTATGAGTACCCACCATCTTATAGAGATAACCCAGCCTAAAAGATCTAACTACTAAAGACTCCTAAAATCCACTAGCTGATCCTCAACTTCTCTAACACTAAGAAACCAGTCCTGAAACATAGGAAAACAATATATCATCAACGAAACTACTATATAACATTACATTATCTTTCTAAAATAATCTCAATCAGCACTGGATGGAATCCACAATCCATTCCCAATAATGAGCTCACAACGCTCGCCAAGGCCTCATAGCTCATGATAAATCCATATGAGGATTCCAAATCTAAACACTAAATAATCATCCAACCAAAATCATTCAACATAAAAGACCATCCATACAGCCCCTAATTTATGAAAACATTCCACCAATGTGATCCACATGGCTAAAATCTCAAAATGTACCACTCAAGAGTCCAATCTTGAAACCATAGTGATAAACCATGACAATGGGCCAACCCATTAAAATCACATTATGTGAAAATGGGGTAAAAAGCATGTAACCACAATGATCCACATTAGTCATGTTCCTCAAGACACGTGATGAGTATATTCCTAATGTACACATTGTGTGCCTATCAATACGTGGTTTTTAACCCACATGAGTACCTATCCATGTAACATATCCCCCACTTATCGTGTAGAACACCTGACACATGGTTCGTAGATCATGTATATGTCATGAAACCTGTAATAGTGACCATCCTATATTACTGGACATGTATTATACCAAGTCATGTACTTATACATAATGTTAACCCCACATAGAGACTAGTCATGTACCCTGAACAGCTAAGTACCTCATCACGATTTTCAAGAAGAGTAATCAGCCACACCCTAAAGCCCACTATATGGAATGTATATAAAATAAAATCACATTTAGTCACAAAAACAAAGTCTTTCCCAAAAATGATGTGAACACAATTTGTGTTATGTGAACTACACATCTTTTAACCATGTTTAGCTAAACTGTAATCCCATAAAACAGTCTGAAACACCTAGTTTCCCCTCAAAATATACAAATTGGCCCACTTATGGAACCCAAATACACATACTAGGTTTAAATCATAATAAAAACTATGATACAGGGATTTTGGAAAAAATATAATTATAGATTCCTTTTTGAGGAAATCATGAACTCTTCGTTCTGTTCTGTGATACGTAGCTAATGCATGACGATCTGGTGTAACCTGAGCTTCTATGTAGAGATTACCACTTTCCATCTCCCTATTTTACATATCTCTCTCTACCTCTCTATAATTATCTTGGAAAAATTCTACAAAATGTGAATTCACATTGTATTTCACTAGAAAAATTGGCATAAAAGGAAAATAAGAATAAAGAATAAGGAAATCAAATAAAAAGGGAAATAAGAATAAGAAAATGAAATTGATAGGGGTCCTAGCCCAATCCCATAATCCAAAAATAAGGTAATAACTTGCCTAAGAAAATATGCATTCTAAACTCAACCGATGAGATTGAAAATTAATATGGGTCTATGTTTAAATTTAATAACATAATAAACAATTTTTATTAAATTTTAATATTTTATTAAACAACTATTAAATATTTCTTGAAACATTGAACATCACAGATATCCCCTAAACACCATCCATAGGTAACCAATGTATTTTGGGACCAAAAAATCTGTTAGTAGATTTACTTGAGATAATATTATATGTGATGTTACCAATCATCCACTGAACATCATATTGGAAAAAGATGTTCAGATTTCCCATGAGTTTCACAACATGTGAGGATGTGGGTCTTCAAAAACTCCCCACCATAGACCAATACTTCCCCTAATATTCCTTCATGGACAACCAATTTCCATGCTCTCCTCAAAGAATTAGCACAACTAATGTTATCTCAAATACCCAATGACCATTAATACAATATCCATAGTTCTCTTCCAATATAAGAGTCATTGAACTGTGACTGATCTGATGGTCTTCTCTATAAGAGTATCCATATCTTCTCTCCTCTTCCTAATAGAAAAAAACACAGTCCATGCCTAAACCATCACCAAATGTAAAGGATTCAAATTGAAAAATTACCCACACATGAGAACCCACATGAGAACCCACAACCTTTATGGTTAATAAATCTCTAAAGGGAGGCTCAAAACCTCTATTGGACTATATTTCACTTCCCACCATACAGATTTTTCTAAATCAATCTCAAAATACCAAAATAGATCATGATCACATGGTCCAATCCACAAAAAACTATTTTAACATTCCTAAGACAACTAATCATTGTCTTATACATATCAGTTCTAATAAACCAGCACCCCATTGGTTCCCCATTCATAATTGTTGAATTTCAAATATTCCACAATCAAAAATTCGATCAGACACTACACTAGAATCAATCTGAAACCATAATAATTTGACCGTGAATCTATTTTTCAATGCAAGGTGTAGACGAAAACGAGTTGGTCCATGAAACCAACCAAATCATCCCTCTTAGGAAAGCCATAAGATAAATAGAAATAATTGAAATCCACTTATGATGAAACCATGTATCCTCATGTAAAACCACACCCTATAGAAAAAATGATAACAATGACCCCACCATCGACTAACAGCTACACCCACCCAAGCTATCAATGACAACAGGAATACTAGAACAATATCATGACTAAAAAACAAGTTGAACAAAAAAATCCATCTTAAGGAATAAAAACAAGGGAATTCATGGGAACCACCACCTCAAGGGACTTGAAACCAATAAAAATAGACCTTATACATTCATTCCATCATCAATCCACTAACATTGTACTCAGATCAAATTATTATCCCACAATGTCATCCACACATCCCTTAATGAATAGATAATTTCTTCAACACCATAGAACCTCTCTCCACATATTCCAAATGACCGATGATAATAAGATCATATAAATATAAAAATACAATCCTATGTCATGTGATACCAATATGCATAAAATGATTCATGAACAATGGAATCTTAAATAAGGTGCAAGAACAAAAAATATCAATAAGTCATAAATCCAAAAACCAAAGTGCATCATAGTCGGAGAAATAAGGAAACTAAAAAAAATCGAATCTAGGAATATCAATCAACTTCCCAAGAAACATGGACCTTTTATATAAAATGGGTTTCACGACACACAAATTTGTTATTCATCACTTGTTTGAACACATTCCTAGGCAACTTATCTAAAAACTCCACAAATCATAAAACCATCCTCCTCAAATACCATTTTATGATTAAACAGCCTTGTTTGACCAGAATTTTCACCCAATATGTCTCACCACAAGGTCTCAACAATGCCACCCCAACTTCTAGAGGATACTAACTAGCAGTGAGGTTATAAAGGATATAGTGGGGAGAATATACCCACTTTTAAAAGTGAAATAGAATCTGAAATAACCAAAATAATTATACTAGGGATAAACATCTATGTACTAAAAATAAATAAATAAAATGTATGTATGTTATAATAAATGAAATGGGGAATATATTAATATATTCTCAATTCATGGAAGACGTACAAAATTTTATTTCTCATTGGAATTCCATAAAAAATGAATCCAAAAAAATACAGGAGTATCTACTTCCAACACCGAGCCATCCCATATAACGAGTCTTGAAGATGATCAGGACACACCAACCAGATCTGAAGACACCACATGACTGTCTCCACTAGATCATTAAACACAAGGTCTCAACCCCATACACTGATAAACCTATTCTATAACTTGAAAGGGGATATCAGGTATACATGCACACTGAGGTGACTATACATGGTAAACAGACAAATCTGAATAGGCCACTCTCAAAGGTGAACCTGTAAATATTTTTTCATAATTAGTGAATTATCATGTGATATGAATATCCATGAAAAAACTATCCCAAACAAGAATAAATGTAAAAATCTAGAAAAAGGTTAACATGCACAACTAAAAAATCCCACTAATGATTCTTTCCTAACATATGAGGTAAATCCACCCCTATTATATCCCTTTAGTGAGGTTGTATCACATGTGGATTATCCAACAACATGAAAAACACTATTTCTACTAGATATATGTAGAAACTAAAAAAATCAAAATCAAAAGGACTAAATGTTAGACCATATGGTGTAATGATATGCATCTAAAAACACAGGCACATCTATCAGGTCCAATGAAATTAATTGTATGATAACAGATAGTGAATATAACAGCAAATTCCACGCAACAAGAACACTTAATGGACCCTAAGGTTCTAATGAATGAATCGAGCAAGAGATATGGCCCCCAAAAAGAGGGCTCCATAATAAAAATTTTGGGCACAACATCCGGGGCCCAAATATCAAAATAGTATCCATGGAACAAAAAACCCACTCCATGAGTTCCTTGGATCATCATGAGAAGAAAACAACCCTTTTCAGTACTACCACTCAACTAGATAAGAGTTTCAATCATCCATATCATTCATTAGCTCCATATTTCCATCATGAAATCAATCGAAAAAATAGGAGATAACCAAATAATAACCAATGGAAAATGAATGGTCCAAAACCATCTAAGGGTATCTTCCCCAAACCATAGTTCTGATAAGAAACTAACTCATACATCACATACAATAGTTATCAGAAAATGGGATGATCAAGCGTCATATCCTCCATCCAGAAAAATAATCTTTTTATGCCTATTCACCCTCGAAAATCAAATCATGGGTCCTTTATTAAGTCTTTTTAGCATAGAATGAAATAGATATCCACTATGATATCTCAATGACCCACTCATGGGACAAACCAAATATAGTGGATCCAAAACTCGTTGGGGTCAAAACAAAAACAGACATCCTCCATGGGACTCCCATAGTGAAACCATGCTATCATGCCATTCCAATATAAGTAACCTCAACTAAACCAAATGCCACTATATTAATATTATACCATATGAGGGGTTCCATTTTATCATTCAAACAATGGAAACACACCCATTGTAGAAATTAAAAAAATAGACCACAATGTCCTCCAATGGATCTTTGAACAAAAAATAATCCCAAATGGAATCTGAAACACAATACTTCAAAAAAATTTATTTTAATGCGGTCCTCATGACCACTTCAATGTTGGAAATCCTACAATAAGGATCCTCTCCACAAGTCAATCCTCACAAAAAAATACCACAAAAGGAAAAAATATCAATCCATTCTAGTAAAAAACTATACCTTGGGTACCGACTCACTCAAAAAAGAATCCATCAATACACAATGACTATAAAGCATAAATATTTGTAAAGACGTCTACTGTGGTTCCCTTTATCTAGTTCTATACTTTATTACATTAGTACTATAAACAAGAAATTTCACCCCAATGTGCCGAAAAGATTATTAGATTTGGAATCCTAAATACAAGCATATGTTTCACATTACAACATGAAAAGAAATACAACATATAAAATCTATTAGAAACATCCCTATTCTACTAGATTATCCCTACATGTAAATCACAATATACATATTTCCATTCTGGGGGGGAAATAAAACATAATAAAGGTGTCATCATAGAACCTCGGTAATGGTAATAAATACAGTAGAAGATATCATAAATAAACAAAAATATTAATTAATAGTGAATAACTAAAAAACATGAAATTAAAACAAAATTTCATGCACAATATAGAAATAATAAAAAATACTAAAACAAATTAATATAAATAATCCCATGAAAATGAAACTTTACCATGGTTATTATAAAAGTAGAATAATCACATGGATTAGTGATAAATAATCTCATAATAAGGTAATGCTAAATGAGTGACATCACAAACTTACCATAAAGCCTTTGTCCAAGAAGTCTACATAAATTGGTATGAAAATAGATAATAAACTACACTAGTTTGAATCATGAGATGGACTGATGCATTAAAGGGATATAGCATGCCTCGTTTGAAACTTACTAATTCAAACGAATTCCTATTATGAAAAGGGTGAAATATAATCCGCGCATACATTTGTATTGAAACTAGCATATGGTATCTAAATTACATTCCCCAATCAGTAAACTTAATCCAAACATGTCTATAGAAATATGGTGAATGGTATAAAAATAGTATATCCCCATAAAATAATTATTAATATAGGTAAGATGTTACTAAAGGAGATTAAACACAATGAATCATAATATGAAACAATGGATTTTGGCATATATGGAGACACTTTAAATGGGCTATTTGGAAAATTGGATAGGAAAATACAATCATTTAAGATTAAAAATAAAATTTTATTAATATACATCATATTTATTAAAGAAATCATTTTTATGTAATATGGACTTGAAAAATTTAAAATTATTATTAAATAAAATTAATACATCATGGTAGTAAAAAAATCCACTTATGCTGTATATGTAATGAAAAACATTCCTTTTATATTATTTTTAATTTTTTATAAAGAACCTCATTTTGAAAATGAGAAAGTATACCCTTAAAAACATCTTATAAAAAGTAAAACATGAGAAAATAGTAAACACAAAAATAAGAATGTAATATTAAAAACATTTTTTATAAATAATTTTATAAATAATTGATATTGAATAAAAATAGTGTTTTAAGTGAAATTTAAAAAATATAATTTTTATAGAACGTCCCTTATGAATATTTAACATAGAATTAATCAACTGAATAGAATATGTGTATCCACAATAATGAAACGTCAAGAAGTGGAAATAAAACATAATATAATTAAAAATTATTTCATACATAATCATATCAAAACATAATCAATTGGAGTAGAAGTTTAAACCAAATAATTGAAATTGGGTTAATAATTCCCTTACAACTTTGTAATCAGTTGAACTATATACCCATTTAATGACTATAAAATGAAACATTGAATACCATGAATATAAATAGATTCATTATATTTTATTCCAAATGGAATTATATATACACCACACATATGGGATAAGGGGGTAATAATGTATATCTCGCTTAAATAAAAGTAAGTTGATAAAACCCTTATCTTATGACAGAAAGTGTTTTTTACTTGTATTTAAGGTCACTGAAAATAACATTAGATTCATTAATTTATTAATTAATAACCTATAAAACATATATTTAATTAATTAAAATTAAATTTAAAGCCATTTTGGTGGGGTATCATGTTTAATTTCGTAGTTCTGGGAGAGTTTGATTCATGGTTTTATGGTCTATTCCCTTTAGTACAAATATGGGAGTTATTTTTAAATGGTAATAACAACCATAAATGTTAAATTATTTAGTATCGATGAAAATCCAAAAGATTAAATGGAATCATATATCACTTGGTTATATGGTATGAGGATAATCCATTATATAAAATATTAATGAAAATGATTTATTTTATATTGGCAGTTTTTACGTCAATCACATACTTATATCATTTAATTATTTATCATTTATATATATTCATTCTAGAATAATATAAAACAATTTTTATTTAAAATAAATTATTTTTTTACCAGGATTATTGTTTTATGACCATCCTTGAAGGCGGTAATGGAAAATGAAAACTCATCCTTCACGAAGGCGGTGAATCGACACATCATGAATAATGTGTTTATTTTTAGAATAAAAAGAGAACATAGGAGACTCGATGGTGGATATTTAATTAACATAGAAAATTATGTAATATATATGATAATGGATTTATCATGCTGTTTTTGAATGTGGGGTGAGGAGAGGATAAGAAAATAAATGAATATAGAATGAAAGTAAATGATAATGAATGAGTATTTTATGTCTTGATTTTATTATCCTTAAGAACTGCTTTTAGGTACTTGGGTTTGGTCTTTAATTGAGACCAAAAGATCAAAGACGTGGGGGGGGGGGTTCATGGAATGGAATTGGTAAGAATCTATTGAATCTTCAATGCATATAATATGTGAGGAGAATGAGTGGTGATGGGTGGGTCTTAATGTATATGAGAGTGGTGTTTTATAAATATTTTATTCATTAGTTTATTATTTTGATTCAGGGAATACATATTTATTATTATATTTACTAAATAAAGTAACTAGATCATGTGAGTTTGAAATAATTATTTCTTACCTCATCCATACATCAGATATGTATCAGTAATTCATTTACTTACTTATAAGTTTAAATACTTTAAATTGGTATTTTTCGTTATTCATAAAAACTACAACTATTTTATAAAAATAGTAATAAATTGACCCCAATTGTTTTTGATATGTATATTATAAAAATTGAATATATTTTATGATACTAATTATATAAATTATAAAAATTACATTTTTATTAGATTCATTCTTTATATGATTATTTCATTAATAAAATAATTGGGCATCATCATTGTATAATTATTTAAGGTATTTATTTATTTATTAAAAATAAAAAATTAAATACCATTATGTTGATAAATATTTTATGACTAAAAATAGTATTTATAGTACAATATATCTTCTGAATAGAACCATGCTAAAAATAATTTATTTATTAGAAATATGAGGGAGACAATTTGTTATTTTCATTGATTATAATAATCTTAAAGTCATTTTCTAAGAAAAGTGTACATTTCATTACATAAATTATAAGATTTTGTATTAAGGGTCTATATAAATTAATCAAATAAAATTTAGGAATAATTTGAGGTAACTTTCTAATAATTTTCCTTTTCCCTAAATTTTAAAATTTACCATTCAACATTGGTAACAAAAAGTACCCAAATTACTATACATATTGACTAAAAAATAAAACGGATCTATTTTAATAAATTTTTACCTTATGGTTCCATATATGGAATAAATATTTCAAAAAAAAAAATCAAAGAACTTGTACAATTTAACTTAAAATTAAATTGATAAAATTCAAATGAAAAATTGTTTGTCAAATGAATTATTAATACAAAAAATGTGATTGTTAAAAAATTTGGTATAATAATGAAATAATTCTTATTATTTATAACTAATAAAATTTTAATTTACAATGATATAAAATTTAAATCGAAATTTAAATTTTATTATATTGAAATTTACAGTGTTGAAAAAATTGATCTTTTTCATTATTTATAGGAAAATAAATATTTTCAGAAATATTAAAAAATAACACTAATATAATTTTGAAATTTAAATTTTAAAACTGTAATTATTTTATTTAATAAAATATATAAAAGGGTTATAATTTTTTTATACCAAGTACACCATTAAAATGTGGTAAAAATTCTTTTATAAAAATATAGTCATTTTATACGTAAAATTGTATTCATTATTATATTATGCCTATAAAAATTATTTATATGATTGTAAAAATATATTATTGAGTATATAATATATAAATTTAATTATGTGGTTATTATTATTTATTCCCTCTAATTTAATGGCTATGCAATAATGGACCCATTTTAAATAAAAATATTTAATTGTATTTCATAGTTTTAAACTCAATAATGAGAGAAATATAAGATTTCAATGTTGTTAAATTTTAAAGATATGTACCATAATATAACTAAGTTTTACATTTCCCCTCCTTTAATAAATTATAGCCCCATTATTCGAAATTTCACTTCAAAAATTCAATGTTTGATACATGAAAATTACATTGTGGGAAATACACATTGGAAATCTGGTTAATAATACATAATCATAATAAAAGGGAAAGGGAGAGGAGAAGCTCCCCCAAAAATTATGAATTTTAATAGGATTAAACTTTTGGGAATTAAAAAACCATGATATCGAAGAAAAATACAACTACCAAATTCTGATGTAGATAGATAGAGAACACAGTCATTACAATGTTAACCATCTAAAAATGTAAATTAGTGATCTGTTCAAAGACAAATAATTTCGTAAAATGAAATGTAAAATAATAAAATTTTGGTTCCAAAATATTTCTCAAATAGATTAGGGACACATTTATTATTAAATAAGAACTTGATATAATAAACCTACTTGATTAAATTCCATGTCATGAGAATAATATCATATTTTGGTGGTTCATAGATCTATTTTCTCTTCAATTATTAAAGAAAATGTGGATATTCAAAAAGGGTTTTTCATAACTGAATAACATTTTATTAAGAATATATTGCTTAAGTTGTTTCTTCAGCCTCTAAATTTTTACTGATATGAAAAATGATAGAATATAATGTCAACATACAATAATTTACAATGATCAACTTAATCAAATCAACAAGTATTTAATCTTAAGACATCTCCCCAACTTGTTTTGAAAAATTCAACGACTTAATTTTTTGATGGAAGGTCACTAAAGTTTAAAATTTGAATTAAAATAAAACAATCCCAAATAATGATTATATTATTGTAACATTCAAAATATATGAATACCTTAATATCCTTTAAACCATTACAAAACAATCATTCTTCATAGTTGAAAATCTCATGTTGTTTAATATATTCCTTAAATATAGACATCTAATAATTCTTACATAACATAAAAATTAAGGTCACTAACCACCATTATTTTCACCAATAATCTCTCATAAATATCCATTTATTTTTATCATGAAATCAATCACATAATTAGTGTTATTCTACAAAGTCATGTGTTTTCAATAAGATCAAAAAATGAATTCTCTTGATTACTAGGGATATTCATCACATGTTTCTTATTCCATAAAGAAGATGTATTTCATTAAAATAGTTATAAATCTCATGATTCTTATAACTAGATATTTATATATTAAATAATCCATTAACAAAATTCCTGAATCCCAACATAGGTATATTAATCATCCCTCTTCATCAGTGGTAGTATAACAATCATGACCATGATCCATTATCATTTTTTGCCATATATTCCTTCAATTACTAAGACATTGAATTTTTTAGTTTCCTAACTCCTTTTTGTTGAATAATTGATTATTTGAAAAAATAATCATGACCTATAAATAACAATAATATTGTCTTTTCACACCACACTTTCCACAAACTCACTTCTCTTTCAACCAAGTATCAGAGTATTTCATTATAAAATCATCACATGTGGGTAAATAATTATTTCAATTAATTCCATTATACAATTTTTTTATATTTGTACTTTTTATCTCATTATTACCTAAAAATAAATAGTACTTAGATATTTTTTTGTCTTCTTAGAAAATAACATTATATCCTCATATGATGCGAATTTCAGGGATTCTTGTTCCTTTGAAAATATTAGCACATGAATACAAGTTTTTTTATCTTTATTACACTTTAGATAATGTTTATTGGTGAGGTTCTAATTTCTTTTACAAGGTTCCACTTATAAATAATGGAATAAACTATATTAGATCATATCATTATGAAATATAATGTATAATCCCAAAATAAGTGAAATACATTACCAAAATAAAAAAAATTACATGTAGCTAAAATGATAGACATTGTTTTTGCAATGTTGTTCTATAGTTATCTTCAATGATGATATTAGGGTTATGTTCTCTAATCAAGTATTTACTAAATCTATTTTTCAAATTTTCTACTATACTTGTTCTTAAACCAACTATTATTACCCCAACCCCAATACCCCAAATAAGTGCCATACATTCTTAGATTGATACAATTAAAAAGTGATCACACCCCAAAGAACCTAATAGTGATGTAGCTTTGGAAAACATTATAAAAACATAGTTTTTACATTAAAACATTAAATTAAATAAAACATAGAAACTCTTGTGGAAACATCCCTAATATATTATATTATCCATGAATGTAAATAATATAATACATCTTGTCATCCTGGGGAAAAATAAAACATAAGAAATATGAGTTCTAAAATTCTCATTAAGGGTAAAAAATATAGAATAAGCTATCATAAATAAATATAATCAATAATTAAAGATGAATAATTAAAAAACATTCTATTAAAAGTTAATATTGAGCATAATGTTGCCGGAATAAAATCTGATCAAATAATGTCACATAAATATTCACATGAAAATGAAACATAACCATGGCTATTCTAATATTTGAATAGTCACATGTATTATTAATAATTGATATCATAATGATGAAATACATAATGTGTGAAATCCTAAATTTACTATTAATGCCTCATCCACAAAGTCTATATAAATGGGTAATGCATTGCCTAAAACATAGTCTATATTGTCTCATGAGAACTGTCGTGGAATCTAGGGGATATACAGGGGACCTACTAACATATACTAATTCTAAGTCATTCTTAGTATAAAATGGGGGAAACACTATCAATATATACATTTTCATTGAAACATGTATTCGAAATGTAAATATATTTCTCAAATTTATAAAAATATTCACAAATAATCTACAGTAATATATTAGAAGGTATCCAAATAGTATATCCCTCGAAACCATATATTAATATATGCATTATGGTATAATAAGTATCAATATTAATGAATCATAAGACTAAAATTATGGTGTTCACATGGATAAAAATACATTAAAGGATATCATTGAAAAATTCTTTAGGAAAATACTCTTTTTTCACTTTTAAAATAAAATATGATTAAAACATTACCCAATTTTTAAAAAAATCATTTAATAAGGATGTTTATAATTTTATAGTAAGATTTAGAACATTAATAAATCAGTTATGTTGTAAAATTGAATCATTCTATATAAAATAAGAAAAATAATCCATCCCATCTTTTTTGAATGCCATGAAAAATGTTTTTGGAAAAAGATAAAATATACCTTTCAATATATTTTTAGAAAAGTAAAAAATGTGTTAAAATTACTTAAAATAATAATAATATATTAGTAAAAAAAATTTGGGAAAAAAATTAAAAAAACAGACATGAAAGGAAATGAGAGTTTTATGGAAAATTTTAAAAAAAAAATTAAAATAAATTACATTATAAATATTGAATATAAAATTTATACAAGGAATTGAATATTTGTATCCAATATAAACCCACATAAAATTGAAATAATACATAAATAAATCGAAATTCATTTCACATGTGATCATATCATGCATTATTTATTTGAGTATAAATTTAACCCAATGGAATGAAATTTGGTTTAGAATTCACTTACCGTATTGTTATTTGTTGAACCATATAACCCTTTAATGATCATAAAATGAATAATTGAATAACGTGAAGGTATATATAATCAAGATATTATATTTTAAAGTTGAGTATACATACACTGCACACATGGAATAAGGGGTGAATAAGGCACATCTCCTAGAAATAAAAGTTAGATTAGAAAACCCTTACATTATGTTCGAAAGCGTTCTAAAATTGTACATAATGTCAAGGATAATAATATTACCTTACTAAATTAGTTAATTAAGAATATTAAAAACACATATTTTTTATGATAGTTTTGTAATGTTCAATTATCGACATTTTTATTGGTTATAATGTTTAGTTTTATTGTACCAGGAGTGTTTGTTTCATGGTTTTATGGTCATCCCCCTTGAGTACAAATAGAGAGATATTTATAAATGCGATAACTAATCCAAAAGTAAAATTGTTATTATTGATGAAAATAAAAAATTCTCAATGGTAATATAGATCATTTTTACATTGTATAAAGTTGATTAATTATATCAAATTTTTATAAAAATGATGTAATTTATTTTTGTTGTTTTTACAAGCAACACTTGTATCATTTTATTTATAATACTGTATATATATTGGTTAAATGACATTATATAACTTAATATATGTTTATAAAAATAATTTTTAACCATAGTACTGTTTTTATGACCATCCATCAAGGTGGCAATGGAAAATGAAAACTCTCCATCCAAGAAGGTGGTGAATCTTCACATCGGGGATGATGTTTTCATTTTTTAAATAAAAAGAGAAGAGAAGAGACTTCATGATGAGTATTCCATTAAAAAAATTAAATTCTAGTATATATGTTATAATATATTTATAATGCTATATTTTAATGGGAGGATAAGAGAGGATATGAAAAGAAAAGATATGAAATTGAAATAATGGAGAATGAAAGAGGTTTTCACCTATTGAATTTACTCTCCCTAAGTCCCTCATTATGTATGTTAGGTTTTGTATTTTATTGTGAATTGAATATTTTGGTTGTGTTGGAGTGTCTTGGTAAATAATTTAGGTATAATATGGATTGTTTTAAAGCCTTCGAATGTGTGAGGAGAAGGGGTGGTATTTGTAGTGGAGAAGAGGGGTGTTTTTTTATTAATTTGTTTGTTTTCATGGATCATGACTATAAAGAGTAATGATTAATTTGAATAAATATATGAAATATAGATTGTGAGTTGGAAATAATGATTTATTACCTCATCCATACATCATACCTAACTCAATTATTGATTCATCTACTGGTTATGCTAAATACTATAAATTATCGTATTTCCCAATTCATCAAAAATTCAACTATTTTAGTAAAATAAAAAAAATAAAAAATAACCATTTTTATCTGTAGATTAAATTAATAGACACCATTTTATGAAAATAATTTTCTAAATAAGTTAAATTAAATTTTTAATTAGAATCTTCATTTATATGATTGTTTCAATAATAAAATATTTATTTCATCACTGATGTATAATTGTTTTTAATAAATATTTACTCATTAAAAATTAAAAATGAATTTTCTTGATTTACATAAATAATGTAACTGTCTAAAAAATATATAATACATAATATATCTTCTGAATAAAACTATATTAAAAATAATATATCTATTAAAAATATTAATATGGCAATTTGTGATTCTCTTTAATTTTATTAATATTAATGTCATTTTCATAGAATAGTGTCCATTTAATAACTGAAACAAGAGGATTAGGTATTAAGTGTCATGGAAAATTTATCAAATAAAATTTTCAAAGGTATTTCTTTAATTTTATAATCATAATTTTTTTAACCACAATATCCAAATTTAACCTTTAACCAAGGTAATAAAAATTACAAAAGTTACTATTAATATTAACCAAACATTAAATGATTTATATTTAATTAATTTGGAACTTCTTATTCAATATATAAAATTCCTTTGATAAAATTATAAAGTTATAAGTGGAAGAATTTAATTTAAAATTAAACCTATAATACATAATTAAAAACATTTAAAGGCATTATTATGACCAAAAGTGTCATTATACTGAAATAAGATATAATTATAAAATTAATTAAATGTATTATAACTAAAATTTATTCTAGTTACATTGATATCAAATTAAATCAATAATATAATTTTAATATAACAATGTTTACAATTTTATAAAAATCAGAATTTTTCACTATTCACTGAAAATTAAATATTTCTTGAAAAATAACAAAAAATAACCCTTAAATAATTTTGAAATTATTATTTTGAAAATGGAAGATTAGATTTTACATTATTATTTAAAAATTCTTCAAATTCAGTTTGAAAATATGTGTGCCATTAAAATGAGGTAGAATATCTTTTAGTAAAATATAGCATTTTTGTGTGTAAAATTTTATTTATTCTAATCTTATGCCTATAAAAGTTATTTGGATGTATGTAAAAATATTTCATTTAAAATATATTATATAAATATCATAATTTAGTTATTACTATTCATTCCCACTAATTGAACATCTTTGTTTTAACGATCACATTTTAAATAACAATTTTTAATAGTATATAATGGATTTAAACTCGGTGTTGTGAGAAACATAAGCTACAAAAGATGTTACATTTAAATTAAACCTACCATAATATCGTGGGTTTTTACAATAATAACCATCTAGAGAAAATAAGGATCACTCAATAAAAAAATTTCCCATAATGGAATGATTAAGATTCCCATAGAGTCTCATCAACAACATAATATTTCCCTGATGAAATCACCATTCTACATATTCAAACCAACAGAATGGATCCAACAACTCTACTCTCCAGAACCTAATATTTAAACCTAAACATATCTATCATTGAGAAACATGTCATTACATGGAAGGAAATATCATGGTATCCTCATAGATACTTCCTCATGTTACCTTCCATGATCATTCTAAAAGAAAATCAGACAACACAAGCCAACACCGACAACACGGGACCACTAAAGACCTCAAAACCCTCATCCAGGTCCCACACCTCACACCCAACCCAATAGGGGATTCTGAATCTAAACCACTTTTAAATCCCACAAATAAATCTAATATTTCAAAAACCTATACCAAATGTCTCTAAATTAAAAAATTATTCCACCATCGGAATCCATGGATAAAAATTATTTGAATTGATAACTCAAAAGTCAAATCTGGAAAACTAGTTGAGAACCCCACAAAATATACTAGCGGAGGAATAACACATCGTGCGTACTTAGGTTAAAAGTCATGTACCACCAATGATCCCCCATAATTTTGTTCCTCATTCCATTTTCCATATACCATCCCAAATTAAAAGGTGTGTGCCTCCAGGTTTCTGGAGTGTCACCCACATGGGTACATTCATGTGTACCACAACCCCGAATATGTGTTTAAACACCTAAGTAATATGTTTGTACCAAATTTACATTGTTTTTAACCCAACATGGGGACCCTCTCATATACATGTCACTATTAACTTCATGTTCATCTAGGTAACAACCGAGACTTTTATGAGAAATATTTTGTTTTTATTTTATATAAATCATAAAAGGAATCTTTCACTACATACAACACTAGCTTGGCATGCTTTACACGCAACCACGGCCTTCCTCGATTGCTTGCGCCGTACGCAATACCGAGTTTCACTAAACAACGATATATTTTAATACTAGATGATATGAATATTATTAACTAAATTTTAAATTTTACAAAATTTTAATTCATCTTATACATTTTCTAGAATTAGGTATGAAAACAAAATCATTTTTTTTGGGTAAAAGAAGTATTTTTCAAAAAATGCAGTTTTACCGCCTTTTGATGGCACACCCACATTAAATCTAGATTTTTACAAGTTTAAAATTTCAATTTTACAAAATAAAATTCTTCTTTAGAATCATGATATAAAAGTTTACTTTGGAAAATTTTTTCATATTATTCTGATAACCTTCTTATTTTAATGAATAGAAAAAATACGCTATATTTTAATTAAAAACAATTTTTTTCCTCGCAATACTTTATATGGTTAAATTATAATATTGAATGTTTTTAAATTATAAATAGAATATATTTTTACCATTTAATATAATTTATGTCATTAGCATTAATTTTACATTTAATTCATAGGTAAAAACGTTTCAATCTTTGGTAATGTTTTAACTTTTAAAACTTGTTTGCTTAATAACGGGATTAATTTTAAATTAATTACTGCAACTTCTATGTTTTGAATATTGAAAAAAAGATTCCATATTTTGAATCACTGTGTCAAAATTATGTTAATATAATACTTTTATTTTTTTGATATTATGAATAGTAACTACGGTAATTTTTATTTACTACGGTTAAAGGTAAATAGGGAAATTCAAGGTTAAAATAATATTATAATAATTCTAAATTACCTTGACACTTGTCCTAACATTATTTGATGAGTAGTGGCCGACCATGGGCATCCTTGGGACTATTTTGGGACCCCATTTTCCACTTGGTATTGACAATGACAATTTGGATTAATTTATTTAATGTAAAGACAAAATTGATATTAACAAAAATATTTTAGTAATTAATTTTTTTAAGGGGATATATAAATTATATTTTCGACTATAAATATTCTTTGAAAAGATAAAAATATGTCCTACATAATGATATTTTTTTATAATTTTTAGACACCATATATATTAAATTATTTATGACACAATAATGATGAAGTATTTACCTCATTAATAAATGATTTAAATAAATAAGATTATAATGATTAAAATATTTTCCAAAACATGTCCAATTCTGATTGGATGATTTTATTTCTACTATGAGTCATCTTATCTTCATCTTTAATGTTTCTTTGACCTTTTGAAACCGAAGATAAGTTTATAATAAAATAATATTTCCACACTTTCCAAAGGTGCCCCTCTCCTCCCTTATAAAAGGGCACCTCCTCCCTCTTTTCCTCACACCAATTTGATCCTTCATGCTCGGCCAACCCCTACCCATTTTACTTCCTCACTTCCTTAGAAACCTACTAGAAGTACTGGTCTTATCAAAAGACCAACTCTAGTGCCTTAAGATAAAGTTTAAAGGAGGCACTTAGAGAAAGAGGAGGTTCGGATACGTACAAAGAATATCAGACCTGAGGTAAGGGAAATATAACAATATCATTTTTATCCGAGATTGTTTATACTTTGGAATTTACTGGGGTGTATTTTATCATCCACATCCGTGTTTCCTCAATATGTAATATTATTTCCATCCACCTACAATTGCTTAAATCCAATTTTACCCTTCGGTGAGTTTTTAGTAAAAGATATGAAAAGAATCTTTTGTCGTTTTTCGTACGAGGTACTTTTTGACTTTTCCAACAAAAGTACGAGAAGAATGTTTTTTTAACATATATGGAATGAAGGGATTTTTAAAACATTATTTACAAGAAGCTTCCTTTACAAGTTTTCAAGTTTATTTTTAATCAAATTCTTTTAGTTTAGCATTGTATGACATCTTAAGAAAGGAAAAGTGTTTTTGAAGTAGAAAGGATATTTTCCTCAAGAATGGTGTTCAAGTGTTTACGTTTCCCAGTTTCTAAAGAAACTATACCTATACGGTCCTTTCATGGTTTTGTTTTATTTTGTAATAAGTATTCTTCAATTTTGATGTATTAACCATGTATGTAATGTATGGGTCATTATAGTTGGTATTAGAGGAAAGGAATAGTTAACCTTTGGAAACTAGGATGTGAAAGCCTTAGTAAGAAACCTAAGGATATGTCTAAGCATAGAACACAGTCATAGTGTTTTAGAAATGTCCATGAATAACATATTATAGGACCTTAAGTGTAAAATTTTATTCTTGATTATGTGGTTTTCCTATTATAATTAGTGTTGCTCACACTATTCTTCTTGGTTTTAGTCAATGGCTGGAACCTGAAGAAACCGTGTTAATGCGGAATGCGACGGGCAATGCAATTATTGTCTCCCTGAGCAACCAAACATTATGGGAGTTGGAATGGAAAATCGTGTAGCCATTCTCACACAACTTTCTCAAGCTATGAACCATGATTGACTTCCAAATGAACAAAGGAAGGAGAAAAATTTTGTCGAATACTTCATGAGGGAGCGTCCACCATCATTCAGCGGGTCTTCTGATCCATTAGTGTCTTAACAATGGATCAATACCACTGAAAAGATATTTTCAGTTCTTCAATGTTCTGAACATGATAAAGTCATATTAGCAGTATATCGTTTGGAAGGTGTTGCTGATCAATGGTGGAATCTTATTAAGAATACGAGGAAAAGGGATGAAATCGAGTCCATGGAATGGGATGAGTTCAAGAACATATTTTTCAACAAGTATTTCCCTCATATTCTTCGAACAAATATGGATAAAGAGTTTCTTGAACTAAAGCAAAAGGATGATAAATCTGTTGGTACCTATGAAGAAAATTTTACAAGACTTGCAAGGTATGCTTCCGGAATTATTATCCAACCTGAGAGTAAGATCGATCAATTCTTTAGTGGCTTAAAACTAAGTCTTCGATGGGAATTAGCCATAAGGGACTTCAATAGCTATGAGGAAATTGTTCTAAGTGCTCTCAAGGTTGAGATGGAGATTGGTGTAACCCATCAGTCACATGGGTTTGATAAGAAGAGGAAAATTGAATTAAAAATAAAATCTAAAGACCACACTGAATAGAAGATGGGTTTTCCCTTATGCTCAAAGTGTGGAAAGAAACATGGAGAAAATTGTCTTAAAGGGACAAGGAAATGTTATAAGTTTGGAAAAGAAGGTCATCGGGCAATTGAATGTGGAAATAATGGGAAGAAGATGTCTAATGATGCAAACAAAGGAAGAGATACACAAAATGAACCTACTACACTTCAATGTTTCAAGTGCAAGGAAATGGGGCATTATGCCAATCAATGCCCAAATCAAAGGGTTGATGATGATGATCTACATCAACAAAATCTTAAGGCCAAAGATAAAAGAAAGTCGCATGAAATTACTATCGGCAATGTGGAGTACGACAACGAAGTGGTGAGAGGTACACTTACCATCCACTATAAAGTAGAAAATAATTTATTTGATTCTAGATCCACCCACTCTTTTATTTTTGAAGAATATTCTAAGGGTATCACCGCACAATACTGCAAAAACGACCTATACCCACGGTTCAAAACCGTGGGTATTGCCCTCAAAACCGTGGGTATAGCCTATACCCACGGTTTTGGGAACTATGGGATAGAATGGTGTCAGTATAGGGGTCTAATCCTATACCCACAGTTTGGAGAACCATGGGTATAGGGGAGTCCAATGTGGCACACCGCTGTGCCAGCGTGGCACACAGCAGACCCCACGTTTTGAAACCGTGGGGTATTTAATTTCAAAAAAACTCAACCAGGGGGATTTGAACCCGCGCCTCTTGATTATCCTCGTGGCGGTGCCTCAAGAATAGACCAACCCAACAATTTTTTAATTTGTATATTATATATATATAAATATAGAGCATTTAAATTCAAAAAACCGCTACAAGGGGGTTTCGAAACCGTGTTGCACACAGTTCACCGCGTCCGCACAACCCCAGCAAACCAACCCGGCTAGGATATTCATTATTTATATTTACATATATTATTGTATATATATTAATATATGGCATTTAAATTGAAAAAAATGCGCCCCGTGGGTTTCGAACCCAGCCTGCGCGCTGAAACCAGCAAACACGCCACACTAACAGACCAACCCAGCTACACAACTTTCGTTATTTTACATTTGTATCTATAAAAATATATTAATCTACACAGTGAAAAAAATGTACCCCCGAAATTTTTTCCCCGGTCCCGCCTAATTTTATTTTCCTGCCATAGCATGATAAAGCTATACCCATGGTTCTAGAGAACTGTGGGTATAGGTCTAAAAAATCCGCAATACCAACGGTTTTCATGAACCGTCGGTATACATCTTCAGAAAATACCCTATACACACAGTTTTCTAGAAAACCATGGGTATAGGTCTTAAAAAAAACTATACCCATGGTTCTTGGCACAACCATGAGTATAGGTTCACATACTATCCCTATACCCATGGTTTTCTGCAAAACCGTGGGTATAGACCTATTTTCCAGTATTGGTATTACCTCAACAATTAGATGTTGAGTTGTCTCTGACAACTCCTAAGGGCACAACAGTCGCATCAAAATTTTATAATTCATCTCCAATTGATGTTTGTGGGAAGGTTTTTCCGGCAAATCTTGTGATCCTTCCTATAGTAAAATTTGATGTGATTCATGTCATGGATTGGATTTCTTTATATGGATCTCATATCAAATTCCAATGAAGGGAAGTCACATTTCATATTCCAGATCAATCTATGATTGTCTATCGATGCAAGGATGAACATAACCTTCCAGTGGAAATTTCTTCCATCTTATGGGTCTTGATCCCACTAAATGAAGGTTATTTATCTCAAATGGTTGGTGAGAAACTCATGATTAAGTGTATGCCCATTGTAAGGGAGTTTGATGATGTCTTTCCAAAGGAATTTCCAGGTCTTCCACCAAATCGTGAAGTTGAGTTTTCAATAGAACTCATACCGGGTGATTTGCCTATTTCAAAGAAACCTTATATAATGTCCCCCATTGAGTTGTAGGAATTGAAGAAGAATCTCCAAGAGAATCTTGATAAAGGATTCATACGCCCCAGTGCGTCACCATA
The DNA here is from genome assembly GCA_963277665.1 of Viscum album. Lineage (NCBI taxonomy): Eukaryota > Viridiplantae > Streptophyta > Magnoliopsida > Santalales > Viscaceae > Viscum > Viscum album. The sequence goes on along the minus strand of OY728126.1, from coordinate 2,112,126,583 downwards.
GGGATCACCTGTTCTGTTTGTTATGTAGAAAGTTGGATCAATGAGACTCTGTATTGATTTTCGAGAACATAACAAGATCACTATCAAGAACAAATATCCTCTCCCACGCATTGATGACATATTTGACCAACTACTAGGAGATCAATACTTTTCCAAGATTGATATTCGTTCAGGGTACCATCAATTAAGGGTCAAAAGGGAGGATATACCAAATACGGCTTTCCGTATAAGGTATGGACACTATTAATTTATAATGATGCCATTTGGTCTTACTAATGCCCCTGCTATCTTCATGGATATGATGAATAGAGTCTTTAGGGACTATCTTGATCAGTTTGGGTTAGTCTTTATAGTTGATATTCTATTCTATTCAAAGATAAAGGAAGAACATGAAGATCACTTGAGAATTTTATTAATGTCTCTAAGAAAGGAGGGGATTTATGCCAAATTTACCAAGTGTGAATTTTGGCTTCAAAAAATTTCATTTTTGGGTCATATAATCTCAAAAGAGGGTATATCTGTGGATCCAGCAAAAACAGAGGTTATATAAAGATGGTCGATATCAACAACAGTAACTGAGATCTGAAGTTTTCTTGGTTTGGCTGGATATTACCTACATTTTGTGAATGATTTTTCAAGGTTATCTAACCCACTCACCAAGTTAACTCGAAAAGGAGTTAAGTTTTTTTGGACAGAGGAATGTGAAGAAAATTACAAAGAGCTAAAAAAAAGGTTAGCCCGTGCATCTGTGATCACACTGCCTTGCAGTGGAGATAGGTTTGTGATCTACAGTGATGCATCCAAGAAGGGACTGGTATGTGTTCTCATGCAAAATGATATGGTGATAGCTTATTCCACACAACAGTTGAAAATCCATAAGAAAAATTACCCAACTAATGATTTAGAGTTAGCTGCGGTAATCTTTTCTTTAAAGATTTAGAGGCATTATCTTTATGGAGAAAAGTGTGACATTTATACTGATCATAAAAGATTAATGTATATTTTCACACAAAAGGAGATGAATATGCACCAAAGAATATGGTTAGAGCTGATTAAGGATTACGACTGCTCGATTCATTACCACCCTGGGAATGAAAACAAGGTGGAAGATGCATTAAGTTGACAAGACCATACTAGCTTATCAATGATGAGGATCACAAAAGATACAAAATTTATGGATTTACAAAGGATGGATCTTGGAATTATAATGAAAAGGGAAAAATCGTATCTTTCTTAAATGAATGTTCAACCATCTATACATGTGAAGATTAAAGAGCACAGAAAGAAGTTGTAGAGTTACAAAAGAAGGTGAGAAATGTTCCTGAATTCAACCTTGATTGTGATGGGATAATAATGTTTAGGAATTGGGTTTGTGTTCCTCCCATCCCCTAATTAAAGAAGGAGATGCTGGATGAGGCTCATAGTTCTTCATTCTCTATTCATCCTGGAAGAATGAAGATGTATTGGGACTTGAAAGAGTACTTCTGGTGGGATGGCATGAAAAGAGATGTTGCTGAATATGACTCTTGATGCTTGGTTTGTCAGCAAGTTAAAGCTGAGAGAAAGAAGTCTAAGGGGATGTTATAACCATTACCCATACCTGAATGGAAAATGGAAAAACATCACTATGGAATTTTTCACTGGACTTCCTAAAATATCCAAAGGAAATAATGTTATCTGGGTCATACTTGATCGTCTTACAATGTATGCACACTTCATTTTTATTAGATAGGATTTCTCTCTAGATCACCTTGCCAAGATATATGTAAAAAAAGTGGTAAGATTTCATGGAGTACCACTTTCTATTATATCTGATCGGGATCTGAGGTTTACCTCATTGTTCTGGAGAAGTCTCCAGCATACTCATGATACAGAGTTGAGTTTTAGAACTGCTTATCATCCTCAGACAGATGGTCAGTCTGAGAGGACAATTAAAACTCTAGATGATATGTTGAGTGCTTGCTCTATGGATTTCAAAGGTGGTTGGGATCAACACCTACCTTTGGTGGAATTTTCATATAATAATAGCTTTCACTCCAGTATTCTGATGGCTCCTTATAAAGCTCTATATGGAATGAAATACATGACTCTAACTTGATCGGATGAAGTTGGGGAAAGAAAGCTATTATGACCTAATCTTGTTGATGAAATGGAAAAAAAAGGTCAGATCTATTCAACAACACATAAGAGAAGCTCAGAGTCGTCAAAAAAGTTATGCCGACAACCGAAGAAAAGACCGAGAGTTTGATGTTGGTGATAAAGTGTTCTTACAAATATCTCCTTGGAAAGGAGTAATAAGATTTGGAAAGAAGGGAATGTTGAGCTCTGGATATATCGGCCCTTTTAAAATTCTAGATCGTGTTGGGAAGGTAGCTTACCGATTGGCACTTCCACCGAATCTCTCTCAAGTTCACAGTGTGTTCCATGTATCTCTCCTATGAATGTACATACCTAATCTTTCACATGTACTCAGCTCAGAAGTTGTACGGCTGGAACAAGATATTTCTTATGAAGAACAGCCGATAGAGATTCTGGATCATAGTGAAAAAGTCCTACGGAACAAGACCACTCGCTTGGTGAATGTTTTATGGAGGAACCACCAATTAGAAGAAGCTACATGGGAACTTGAGGATATGATGAGGGAGAGGTATCCTCATCTGTTTGTTATGAAGTGAAGAATTTTGAGGGAGAAATTCATTAAAAGGGGGGTAGAATGTAACACCTGAGACTTTTATGAGAATTATTTTGTTTTTATGTTATATAAATCCTCAAAGAAATCTTTCACTACACACAACACTAGCTTGGCTAGCTTTACACTCAACTGTAACCATCCTCGATAGCTTGTGTCGTACGCAATACCGAGTTTCACTAAACAACGATATATTATAATACTAGCCATTATGAATAGTATTAAATGAATATTGAATTTTATAAAACTGTAATTTATCTTATACATTTTCTAGAATGAGGTATGAAAACAAAATCAGTTTTTTGGATAAAAGAAATATTTTTCAAAAAATGCAGTTTTACCGCCTTTTGATGGCGCACCCACATTAAATCTAGTTTTTGACAAGTTTATAAGCTCAATTTTAAAAAATAATATTCTTCTTTTAGAATCAAGATATAAAAATTTACATTGGAAAATTTTTTCATATTATTCTGATAACTTTCATATTTTAATAAATATTAAAAACACGATATATTTTAATTAAAAACAATAATTTTTTAATCGCAATACCTTATATGGTTAAATTATAATATTTACTGTTTCTAAAGTATAAATAGAATATATTTTTACCATTTAATACAATTTATATCATTAGCATTAATTTTATATTGAATTCCTAGGAAAAAACATTTCAATCTTTGGCAATGTTTTAACTTTTAAAACCTATTTTCTTAACAATGGGATTAATATTAAATTAATTACTGCAACTTCTATGTTCTGAATTTTGAAAAATAGATTCCATATTTGGAATCAGTGGGTCCAAATTATGTTAATTGGTTACTTTTAATTTTTTGATATTATTAATAGTAACTAGGGTAATGTTTACTTAGTACAGTTAAAGGTAAATAAGGTAATTACACGTTAAAAAAATATTATTATAATTCAAAAATACCTTGACACTGGTCCTAACATTATTGGATGAGTAGTGGCCGACCATGGGAATCCTGGGGACTATTTTGGGACCCCATTTAGCCACTTGGTAGTGACAATGACAATATGGATTAATTAATTTAATGTAATGACAAAATTGACATTAACAAAAATCTTTTAGTAATTAATTTTTATAAGGGGTTATATAAATTATATTTTCGACTATAAATATTAATTGGAAATTTAAAACTATTTCCTACATAATGATATTTTTTTTATAATATTTAGACACTAGATAAATTATATTATTTATGACACAATAATGATGAAGTATTTACCTCATTAATAAATGATTTAAATAAATAAGATTATAATGATTAAAATATTTTCCAAAACGTGTCCAATTCTGATTGGATGATTTTATTTCGACTATGATTCATCTTGTCTTCATCTTTAATGATTTTTGGACCTTTTGAAACCGAATATAAGTGTATAATAAAATAATATTTCCACACGTTCTAAAGGTGCCCCTCTCCTCCCTTATAAAAGGGCATCTCCTCTCTCTCTTCCTCACACAAATATGAGCCTTCATGATCAGCCAAACCCTGCCAATTTCACATACCCACTTCCTTAGAAACCTACTAGAGGTACTGGTCTTATCAAAAGACCAGATCTAGTGCCTTAAGAGAAAGTTTAAAGGAGGCACTTCGAGAAAGAGGAGGTTCGGACACGTACAAAGCATATAGGGCCTGAGGTAAGGTAAATATCACAATCTCATTTTTATCCGAGATTGTTTATACTTTGGAATTTATTGAGGTGTATTTTATCATCCACATTCATGTTTCCTCAATATGTAATATTATTTCCATCCACCTACAATTGTTTTAATCCAATTTTACCCTTCGGTGAGTTTTTAGTAAAAGATATGAATGGAATCTTTTGTCATTTTTCATACAAGGTACTTTTTGACTTTTCTGAAAAAAGTACTAGAAGAATGTTTTTTTAACTTATATGGAATGAATGGATTTTTAAAAAATTATTTCCATGAATCTTCCTTTACATGTTTTCATGTTTATTTTTAATCCATATCTTTTATTTTGTAATTGTATGACATGTTAAGAAAGGAAAAGTGTATTTGAAGTAGAAAAGATATTTTCCTCAAGAATGGAGTTCAAGTGTTTATGTTTCCTAGTTTCTAAATACAATATACCTATATGGTCCTTTAATTGTTTTCTTATATGTTGTAATAAGTATGCTTCAATTTTGAAGTATTAACCATGTACGTAATGTAGGTGTCGTTATAATCCACTAGTACACGGTGTTCACACCACATGGGGACTAGCCTTGTTTAATACATGACCAGTACCCTCGAATGGGTTATCTAGATAAGAACATAGGCATACCTTAGAATCCCACTACAAGTCATGTACTTCTTTGTACACAAAATTAATTCCTCAAAAACTTTATCATCTTTGAATAGGAGGAACACATGGTGTGTGTTTTCAGAACTACACATAGTTTACATGGGTTTATCAAAATGTTAAACCATTGAAACATCATAAAACACCCCATTTCCCCCACACAAAATAATATATTTACCCACTAGTGGTCCCTAATGACATGAACTATGGTTAAAACATAACATCTACAATATTGGTTTTTTTGAATAAAATTCAAATGATAATACCTCTACGAAAAAACCTCCAACGCATCGGTCAAATTTGTGATCCACAACTACCACACAATGATCTTGTGTGACCGTAGCTCAATATCATTACATCCACATTTCCCACACAATCTCTTCTCTTCTTATTCATCCCTTAGTTGAATTCTCCAAATATGGTGCACCATGAGAATGCTTGAGATCTACGGGATAAAATTTATATAATAAAAAATAGCATATATGATAAAATGTAAAAAAGAAAATGAAGATAAAAGGAAAAAGGGGGCTCGATCCTACGCCTAGTTTCTAACAAATGGTTATTTCTCAATTATTAAACACCCCCTAGTAAAGACTCAAAAATAGAGATGAAATCTCCATCTGGAGATTCCTTTGGAATATAAGACTAATGGAACATGTGAAAATAAATTTTAGTTTTTTAAATATTAAATTATCTAAATAATATTGAATGGATCAGATATGCTTGAAACATATGTCTTAGGTAAAACCCCAATTTTGGGAAAAAAATAAGTCATCATAAAATTTAGCATTGGTCATTGTAGATGAGAAATTATCATTTTACCCCAAAACACTAACACGACAAAAAATTTCATATTTCTCTTAATTGTAAGATTCCATGAAACATTGGTCATCAAAGTGTATTAATATCATTTTGTAATATATGAAAAATATATCTACATTTTTTATACATGAGTTTTGAAAATTTATGATGAAAAATTAGACTTAGGGTTTGTGATTTTTCATAAAATATTATTTATATTCATGATTCTATCTACTAAAAATACGTGGAGGAAAATTATATGGTATATATTTATTAAAAATAAAAATACCATCAACTTTGGTTATTTCGTAATTATTAATTTATTATATAAATATTCCGCTCTATTTGAGTTAAATTGATTAATAATGTTTTCATAGAAATAGTTATAATTATTTTTTCTTTGGAAGATAAAATTTTCCATTGAATTCAATGATCTTCCAATGTTTTTTTTTTAAATGTTATTAACTATAAATTAAACTTTTATAAGTGGTTCATTTTCATAAATATATACTTTATTTTAAAAATAATGGAATCTTTTTTAAATAAATTTTTCAATATTTTTATGCACTGACTATTTTACTACACTGTGTAGAAAATAATATAATTTAATGTATATAGATTGAAATGGGTTTCCATCCTTAATTACCACTATTTAAATTAAATATTCCCATATAATATTTCATTTTTTATTTAATATGAGTGGTTTTCCATAATATTTTTTATTTTTTAGAATTTATCTATGTTATTTCGAAATAAAAATGTAAATGAGAACATCATTTGACTTTAATGATAATATAGTAGGGGCATGGTCCATTGATACAATCCTTTTACATTTTCTTGATGGTTATTAATTGTGATAATTAAATCATTATAAAAATCCTTTTACCGTGGATTATTCTATGAATTAATAATAAATAATTTCATGATCAGGTCGAAATTTTTTGAATGCATTATTATTATGTATTGGGTTTTTATATAATAAACCACAAAATAATTTGTTATAGTGATATAGAAATCTAATGAGTTTATGGTGATAGGTGTGGACATGATTATGAATATATATTTTCACATTTTGATGTGTGAGTATTATTTCATGTATACATGCTTAAAATATTATACGTGGACATTCATTGAAATACCTATATTAAATTTCCATGAAAGTGTCTTATTTATTTTAGTTATTCTCATAGGATTAGTTTTAAAAAAAAATTATATATTTGTATTAATATATATTTTTTGAATATTTTTTATTTTAGAGATGCCTATATGATTAAGCTTGGAAATGAATGCAAATAATTATGTTAACAAGATTATGTTTTCATAGAATTATAATTCAACATGACTATTTTATGAATCTTAAGTGATGATTACTGCTTTGACACCATTAATAATCTTTCTTCTAGATGTGAATTATTTTTCGACTTATTGATTAATGTATTTTTTGTATGAATATTTTTTTATTTAATACATGAACATGATTAGGTTATCATGATCATATAATTATCTTGTGATCTAATCCTTGATAAATCTAGTTTTTACCATTACGAATTATCTCTTCTCACCCTTTATTAGGGTTTTTTGGCACAAGTTTTTATAGGATTTCATTGAGATTGATATGTTTTGAAGCATAAAAAGGGTGTTTTTGTGGATATTCCTATGATCATTTATAAATAATTCGACAATAGATCTAGTCGACAAAGACACATAACCATTATAGTACTCGGACATGTATAATTGAGATATTTATTGAATGTTAATCTATAATGATTTATTATTTATATATATTATACATGGGTCCCATAACATTTAGATCCAGTGATGAGAGGTGATTTGACTAAATTTTTTTGGGAAAGGTGTGTAAGGATTCCAAAAAACAATGGATTTTGAGTTCTCGCCAATATCCAGAGAAGCATTTTGAATGATAAAAATCATTTTTAATGTCAGAAGACATCATGAAAGATATAAATAGGTTTCCTATTACTACTATCATGTATCCCAAGACACTCATGTCCTTATATAGACTCATATTCTGTAAAATTAACCCCTACTTTTTCATTAGATAATTGATGAATTATTTATCCAAATGAGTCATGGGATCTTTATTAATATTATCCACTAAAAAATATTCATCTATATCAAGAAAAGTGTATCTCAACTCACATATTGATTTTTGAATCACATCAACTCCTTCTTGGACATCACATGGATGAATTCATATAATACCTTTTCAAAAATCAATAATATCCCCTCATATTGTATGGAATTTCCTCCCTAGATATATAGGATCCGTTTTATCATACTCCATATCACGCACTATGAAATTAGTGGAAATTTTATGTTTTAATATATTGAATAATACTTCATTCATCCTATATTAAGGTTGAGTGATTATCATATAAAAAAATTGAAGAGTTGTATGCTTTTATTTCATATCCCCTAAACCCAAATCGTAAAATACTGAATAAAGATATTTATTTGGAACTATCACATAGGTAAAAATAATATTTCTAACTACATTCCATTAATTTTAACTCTAGAAAAAATATTCTAGGTTTATTACAGCTATAAAATAACATCCTTTTTTATAGCCCTACATTTCCAAGTTAAACCAAAATTTAAAAGTTATTCTATGACATTTTTTATTAATATTAAACCAATTGATAAATTTTACATTGGTATAATTTTTTATAATGTTTCAAAAAATGTCACATACATTGTAATTGTTTTCATCATACCATGTTATATAAAATAAGTAGTTATATCATTTTATTTTTTAACCTTTATGATAAATAAATTAGACTATGTAATTCTTTTAAATAGTGGATATCCCCACTAGAACATCCTAAATAATTTTCTTCTCTTTATTATATTTCCATTCAGTGATATTTTATTATTTATTTTCATATTAAATTTAAATACCAGATTTAGATTTAGGGTTGATGAATAGTGTTCTAGATTCATACCTTTCTAATTTTGATTGTCTAGATTTAACCAGAAATTCATTTTAATGGAATTATGGTCTTGTCTATCATCATATTTTGTTTTCAAAAAACTCATTAGGGTATAAACAATTGGTTTTATCTAAGTTTAACTTTTATTTTTAAATCCATCTTACCCTTCTCCCTAGTGATTACATTCTTAGCTTCATTCCAAAATTAAAACTCAATTTTACGAATTCTATAATATGCAATAGCATTATAATAATCATGTTGTTCAATTTATGAACAGAAAATACTAAACAAATACAAGGAAATAAATCATACTTCGTAATGAGAATTATATTTTTAATATACAATTTGGTTTAGAAATTGTGGTTTGAGGTTTGTTATAGAACCGAGGGATGATTTTATTATCATTACATTCTCTCTATATGACATTTTTAGGTTACTCTTGAATTTTATATTATATTAGTAGGAAAATAGGCCATCTCAGGAAAATATCTAAGGATCATACATAGTAAAATTTGTTTCCTCTATGGATTGAGAAATTATGTTGATTCTTGTAACATAGCTTATAGAATGAAAAACATACCACACTGAGAACATTATTCTCTATGGTATTCATTTATATTGTATCTTCCTATTTGGTAATCAATTTTTCAATATTTCTTGTTCACTATGGACAAGATTTATTTATTCGTTTTTTAATGAAGAGAATGCACATATAGCCTTGACCAAGTGGTGAAATCGGTATCAATACCTCATTGTAAAAACCCATGTAATTAAAGAATAATTATTTTTCATATTTATTTATAAGATTTAGATTTTAATATTATTTATTAAAATATTAAATAATTTTAAGGAAACAATAAATTGCTATAAATATACTATTTCATTATAATTTATTTTTTTTGAAAGACTGTTTTCTAAATTATAGATATTATGTTTCACTAAATATGTATCATTTTTTAAATAATAATATCAAAATCTACTTTGGATGGAATTTTGGTATTTTTTTTAAAATATTTATTTTTCAGTGAATATTGAAAAATATTGGTTTTTTTGGAAAAAAACTCATTTGTTTTAAAATGTTATGTAATTTATAAGTATAAATATATTTTTTCTGTGTTTTTAAAAATCCTAAATACTATATATTATCATTTAATCAACTTAATTACTTTTGAATCAAATTTATATTGGTTTTTAATATAAGTCCATTTTGGGTTATAAGATAATTTTTCCAAAAAAACTATTTCAAAATGAATTATGTTTCACCTTTTTAATTTATTAAAATAATAAATAATTTGGAATGTACTAAATGAGATTTTTCAAATATATATCATTAAATGTTAGATTATTTTAATTCAATGATTATTCTTATTTATTTAGTTAACATAAATTCAATTTTTTCAAATAAAATACTCTTCTTAAAAACACATTGACTATCTACAACTATGATATTAATAAAAAATTAAAATTTTCCACTTATGTGAATTGAATTTTTAAAAATGGATTCAATATTTAGAATTATAATAATATATAATTTCTAATATAGTACACTAAATTTTTTATATAAGTTATTAGTAAAAAATTAAATTTAAACACATTGATTAAGGTAATGTTGAGAATTAAAAAATGAATAAATGTCAATATAATGAGGGAAATGATATATAAAAATTTCAAGAAGTTATTATATTTCCCTATTTATAGATTAACCTTTTAAGGTTTAGTTTATTTCATTATTGGATCCAGTTTACATAGATAAAATTTTGGCACAAATCCACCTTTCAAAAAAATTCACATTTCCCACTTACCTCTCCTGTATAAGAGGCATCCCAATATCCACCTCTCCTCACACCCATATAGATATTTGTATTAGAAAATTAATTCTCATATAACTGATCCACTTCCCATATTAATACTATAATCCTATTTTTTATAAATTCATTTGATGAAGGAAATTATTGCAAACCAAAAAGAGTTACCCTAAAAAAATTGTAACATTTATCAACATGCATTTTTATTATTTCATTATAAAACAATTTGAATTATTTTTATACGATAATTATATAATAACTTATTATACCAAATATAATTATATATATATATATATTATGTATTTTTTTTACCTACACTCCTATACACTTCCATCAAATTAGTTATGAAATGATCATTAATGTGTACAGTGTACTACCGCCTCGAAAAATGATGTCATTAATTTTCTATTACAACTTCTCATGGATGGGAATAATGAAGGAAAATTAGTTTTATAAGATTATTATTATTTTTATAACATAATTATACCTATGGATTCATAATAAAATATATAACATTTTTTACATTCTATACTAAATGGGATGAGATGACATTTCGTGTCTGTACGGTGGATTACCTCTTCAAAAAGTGATGTGAATAATACTTCTTTAACGTGACACATGGAAGTTAATTTTAGTAAATATAATGAATATATACGATATTTATGAAATATTTATTATATTCATGACATAAATAAATTTCATGAAATATAATATATAATTTTTTCTTACCATTTAACACACTAAAAAATGAGATAATTTTATTTGTGGGCGTGCAGACCACCGTCTTCTCATAGAGATCTGATTATTATGTTTTTCCTCTCTACATAATAATAATAGTTTATACAAGTATTGATAATAAATTATTATTTTATTTACATTATAATATTTATTCTATAATGTCAAAATTTACTCACCTTTTTTCCACAACGATCATAGAAAAATTGAAACAATACTCATGCGTACATATGGTCTACCATCTCCATGATGGTAATTATGTTTAATTTTTCATAACCATCATCCATGTTTAGTTTTATTAGAATTATTTATTTATTTATATAATGAAAATTTCATAATTATTTTTTTATATGAAAATATAATGACCCCTTTGATCATAGTTTACCCACAATGTTTTTCTTCATAGATAATTCAAATATATTTAAAACCCACGAATTAGACTAAATTGAAAATGTTATTGTTTATAACTTTTTAGTATGTGAAATGTCCGAAATAATAAACATAAAATAGGTTCAAATTTATGTAAATAATTAATATTTTTTTATTATTCTAAAACATAGATAAACTAGTGACAAATCATACTCAATGTAAGGGATGCTATCTCAATTTCCTTAAATTAGGGAAATCCTTAATGTTTTTACCTCTTGTATTAAATAAGGTGAATATCTTGTGATGTTATTGAACTATTACTGATGTGTATTGTTTGGAGACATGTCCAATGAATGAAAGGAAAGAATCTTACATAATCAATTAATGAGGTGAATGATAACCATCCAATGGTGATAATTTTTAGTTCTAATTATTTGGGTCATTTTGTTATCGTGCGTTTAAATTTAGTTGCGTAGAATGGAAGTTTTCATGATTATAAAAAGAAATTTTTATTGAGTTCATTTTCTACTATAATAGTAGATTATCGGACATCAAATAAAGTGGTGAAATTTGTGCTATATGTGTATTTGATTTCATCCAATACCCAATTTTACATTGGTTTATCACATTATTTAATATCAATGAAATTTGTATATAAATTTGGAAGAAAAACAATTGAATGTATGAATGAGATTTTGTTGAATACTCTGGATATAAGTATTAAAGTAACCAATATTTAACTAAATCTTCCAATTTATATCCATGGGATGGTATTTCGTAGAAATCATATTGATCTGTCTCTAATATACTTCTATATCATTCTTCATATATAGTATATTTTTTTATTATTCTGAGATAGATTGAAATTATATGAAATTTTTATTCAATTATTTCATGTCATTGATAACATACCAAGAATATGAGATATTAATTGGAGAAGGATGGGAATGTTTCCTAGATCATATTGTTTAAAATAATTAAACTCTAAATATTTTATATTCACTAGTAGTAAAGAAATACTTTAATGTTTTTGAAACAAAATTTCATGGTGTTATTCTTAATCGATATATTGAGTCTATTGTTGAATTAGTACCTGATACTATGCCTATTTACAAATCCCAATGTAAAATGGCTAAAGTAGAACTTTTGGAATTGAAAAATAAATTTTAGGAGTGATTAGATTATGGTTTCACTTTACCACACACTTCTCCAAGGGGTGCTCATGTCTTGTTTATTTAAAAATGTGGTTCAATAAAGATTTTAATTTATTGAAGATCATTGAATAACATCATTATTATGATAATTTATCATTTTATACATATTAATGATTTGTTTGACCGAATCTATGGATCATATTATTTTTTGATGGTCTAGCTGAGGTTGTGGTAAATTTATATGAATGGTGAGGAAGAATAAATTTTGAAGGATGTGTTTCATACTATATATTAAAAAAAATGAATTTTTAATTATGCCATTTTAGTTATCTAATTCACTTATTGTATATATAAATATTATGAAATGATGTTTTCCTAAAATTCTTGAATATTTTTGTTTTTTATTTAATTCATGAAATTTTTATATATTCTATATTTCAAAAGGAATATGAAATTTATCTTAGTGTTATTTTAAAATCAATAAAAAATGAACCATAATCAGAAATTTTTAATGAGTGGATTTTGGTTGCAAAAATCATCCATAAATTGATCATATTGAATACAGAGACATTGTATCTCTTCACCCTTCTAAAAAAGGTTTTCAATCAATTCTTGAGAAACAATTTCTTGAATTTCCCTCCAAAACAAAATTTATCGGATTTCCCTTTTGACATTAGGGAATAATTCACATTTTGAATTCAATATCATTGCACCCTAGAAGTGGTATCTCAGGAACCATAATTGATGATATACATAATGATGTATAAGGATTCCTCTTTGTTATCCTAGTATGTTATGTATGTAGTGAGTGATGATATTTTTCCACTCAATAATTACATATATAGGTGTTATTATAATTGATGAGGGATTTATTGACATGATTGGGTGACTAAAAACCCTCATTCTAGTAATTTATATGTTTGAATAAATGATCTAGTGTTATAATTTCTAATCATTTGCATTACAAAAAATCTATCTCTCACTCTCATTTTTCATTTATTTTTACATTTTGTTCCCTAGAGAATCTAATTTTTCGATTCTAGGTTTAATGCAATAAATATCATTAGAGGGTGATCATATATGAATGAAGAAGAAATATTTTAGAGGTAAATAAGATATGCATGGGTTATTTTATCTTTTTTCTATTATTTATTGAAACCACATTGACTGATTTTTCTCTTTTTAGATTTTTTTTGCTTTCATATTAATTCCCTAATAACTGTAAACAATTTCATGAATTTTGTTGATAATGAAAAAAAATATTTATATATTTTCTTACAAAAACAAGTATAGAAACATTTTGGTTGATCCCATAGGAAAATTCTAATTAAAGGTGGAACAATAAATTAGAAAATTTAACCGAAATGATTGAAAATAGAGGAATTATTAATTATGATAATATTTTGAATCACTTAATGTAATAGTAACACTGTGAGTGGATGTGTCGAACTGTATCATGTATTTGTAAGATATGTTGAATGGTAATAAAGTGCATATTATATGAAATTAATAAGTTAGGGGTAATTCAAATCCTTTTTATTTAATTTATTTACATGCATCATGTAGGAAAATGAATTTTGTAATTCCATTATAAAATTTTCAATCTATTTTAGAACACTAACCGCACAATATAGAAACTCCATGTAATGTGTTTTAGAATAAGAAATTAGTCTTGAATGACACGATGATTCAATAAAGGAGACATTAAATTACATTAGTGGTTCAATGAATTGTTATCCTTTAAGATTTATGGTGATGAATGGTGATATATAACCAAATAATATTATGAAAATCTTAATTAATGAAAAAAATGAAAAATATATTCCCACTAAAAATACTTTATCCCAAGGAATTTGTTATTAAATAAATAATAATAAATTCATTACCATTGAACAAGAAATAATAGAGATACATGGAGAGGGTGTTTTCCATAATGTGTTCATACAGTCTCAAGTTGCACATTATGAACTAATGGATTTTTCATTAATAATTCAACTAAACATTGAATGGGTTACTGTAGATCATATTTTACCTCATTTTAATTGAGTTTTTCATATCTTTTAAATATAAAATTCTAAATTGTGTTCCTGATTCAACTTATATCTTACTCAGAATGTCTCAAAATATTCGTTAAAAAACATGCTCAATCTGAACATAGGCTTCTATTAGTTTTCAAAGTATATTTTTAATTATGGTATAAATAAATATAGATGAAATTAATTTGTAACATTAGGTACATACGAAAACATTATAATTAACATTATGAATGTGTTAGAACCATGGAAAAACTCTTACATATTCATTTGACTAATCTTACAAAATGTATTACTTCACCTTAGAATAGTTCTTCCACTACTGTTACATAATTGATAATGTAAATAATATCTTTTATACAATATTTATATCCTAATAGAGTACCCTAACATTATACTTTAACTATATTATTATTTTAAATGGGGTTAAAATAATCAATTGTACCATTACATATCCTATTGGGATTGATGAATGACCTTTACATAGGACCTGTGAACCAATTTTACCATAATATAGTCATCCCATTTACCTTTATGTTGACATATAAAATGGATATGAACCTTATTAAAGGATTATTTAAGCACTAAAAAATGCTTGTTTCCATTTTGTATTTCCCTCCACATACCATTACACAAGCTTTCGAAATTTGAAAAAACGATTATGTAGCCACCTTCAACACACTAAATCTAACAAAGTGAGTATTAATCAATTAAAATTATAAAATATATCATAAAATATTATACAATTAACATCACGAATTTTAAATAAAAAAATTTAATATTATAAAATATTATTTCTAAATAGAAACATGTAATTTTAAGGAATTAATTTACAACACTAAAACACATTAAATCTTTCTCAAAAATAATATTTCAAAGGAATTTGACCAAAATAATAAAATGTATTATTTTAAACTATATGAAAATATAAAATAATAATTAAATTTTCACCAAAACAACAATTTTTTTCAAAATAAATAAATAAAACTCATTTAGGTAACAAATTAACCAATGTTTAAAAATTCTTTATTAAAAATTTTTTTTGACCATAATTATATATAAAATTATTATAATATATTTGGTATAAAAGTTTCAAATAATAACCACAACAAATATAATTTTTTTTCAAAAAGAAGATTAGTATTATCTAAATATCCATCTACATATGAAATTTAACTGAAAAATAATTTACAAAAAAATTCAATTAAAGACATCTAAAATTAACTTGAATTACATTTAAATACAATTAAATAAGTGATATTCACATTTTTTTAATTTTATGAAAAGCTTTATAGATATATAATAAGACTTAATTATACAATAAAAACTAATATATACAATATCATCATCTCGAATGATTCATAATGAAATTTTATTTTATTTCATTTTAACATATATATATATATTTATTTAAAAACAACCATTAATTATTAATAATTTCACATATTATTGTACTAAAATTGAAATAATTTTTTAAAAAATGTTATAAGAACATGAAATAGGAACATTTATCATGTATTTTTGTTAATTCGATGATGAGATAAAAAATAATAGGAGTTTTATATAACAAAAGATAATAAAAAGTAGAGAGAAAAGGGAAAAACATTAAAATGTCATGAAACTATGAAAAATAAGATAAAATTTAGATATATTATTAAAGTATAATAACCCATCCAAAAATTAAAAAGGTGTAAACATTTGAATGGCTAATGAGGGGAGATGAATCCACTCCAAAAAGTCCTATCTAATTATAAGAAATTTACTCATCCTATAATATAAAATTATTATGTTCACATGTTAATAAAATTTTATTTTAAAAGGAAGGATATTACTTAGTTATTGTCACTAATAGATGGATTTTTTAAGGTGGAGTTCCTCCATAGCGAAATTTGGAATTGTTTCATAGAAATTTTTGAGCATCTTCTCAACGAAGGTTAGAATCTATTGGGTTTCATCATTTTAAAATATCATAACCACAAAATGATCTATATTAGCATTATTGTATGGGATAAACTAATAGGAATGCATTTAACTAATGTAAAACATTATCATTTCATTTTATAAAATGAAATTATCACTATCATGGATGTAATACTGGTGCATAAGTCACTAATGGGTATATATGGTTTATTTCTAATATATTTATGATTTCTCACATGCATATCTTCATATTTACTATAACTTCTGAACTTGTAATTATTTATTAGAAAAATCATGCTAGATATGATTAATATATTTTTCTTTTTCTTAATATCTCTTGGAATCTATCTCAATAAATATTATATAACTCTTTCAATACAGAATATAATGATCTGACATGACAATGAAATTTCTAAGATCATTATGGTAGGCCCAAATAGAATAATCATGTTAAATAATACAATTATTTCTATTATATTGGACTAATTTTTATATTATTTTTTTATATTTATTATCACCATGGATTCCCCAATTGGTTCCTAGGATATATTCCATTAAAAATTGAAGTTCAAATCTAGAAAAATAAAAATGTAATATAATTTTAAAGCATTATAACTGATAACCCTGGTCAGTAGTGATGACCATTGGTAATTCAAACCTATTATTGATTTGGGTAATCAAATAATTCCACCACTACCTTAGAGAAATTTTTTCCTATATCTCATGCTTAAACCCACATAGACTAATAATCAACTACATGGAGAATATATACAATAAAAATGAAATTGAAAATATTGGTAAAAATTAAATAAATATAACATTAACAAATTTATGGAATAAAAAGTGTATTTGTGGAATTTTAATTATTTTGGAGAAATTCTCGATCCTTAAATAATGAATAATGGCTATATAAAACAAATTGTCTTCACGAAAAAATAATAGAAAAAATATCCTAAAATCAAGAACCATGTGATCAGTTTTTTGGGGAGTGATGGGGCTCCCTATACAAGTGTCTAAAAAAACATAATTATTGATTGAAACTCTTTATCAGGAACCTAATACCCAATTACCTTATCCCAACATTTTCACCAAAGGTAAGGGTTCTCTATGATGTACCAATAAGACTGTTATTTTAGAGGCTCAACATGGTTATTATTATTATCAAATGGACTAACATATACTACTAAATAACTTATTATGTCTTTATTCCGTGTTTTTATATCTTTATCACTGTATAGTTTCTCATCCTTAATCTTTTCATTTATTGAAATATATAAGGATGAGTCCATTTTTGCGGATGGATAAATCATTTTGATATGTTCAACTATAAAATTATATAAACATTTATTATAAATTATCTCAAAATGAAATTCTTCCAAGAGTAGTATCCATTGAATGAGGAATTATTGGGTTTCTAGTTTTTTAGGAAGACGCCAAATGGATTCATAGTAAGAATATACGGTCATAATATACTATAAAATATAAAACATCAATTTAATTAATAAAATAAATTATTATGAAATTATTATGTTTTTTATTTTTTTAATTTTGGATGTTTCAAATGTATGTGAGGTATATGAGAGTACTTATATAGTTCCTTTGGTGTGTTTTCAAGAGACTTACCAAACAACATAGTTGGAAGAATCATAAAAACCCATTAATGGAAAATCACTCTAAGGTGGTCGTATTACTATGTTTGATTTGAGACTCAAATTCGAAATAATAAAATCATCTTAAAATCATTCATTATAAAAAATTTGATATCTCTTTAGTGCAAATAGGGTATCGTATACGAAATAAGGCTAATATAATGATTAAAATAGTCATAAAATCAGGTCTGACCAAAGAACACTATAAATACCATAATTCATGTGGAATTTTTTAGATGAAATAAAATCAAATATATATATATATACTTTTCCAAAATTTACTTGTAAATGTAGTATCCCTTTTCACACTATAAATGAAATTTATCAAAATTTAACACAAGAGTCATTTCCAAAAAAAAGGATAATGTATTCCACATGTGATACCCAAAAACTATAGAAATAAGGAATCATGATAGTGAAATTATTTATTAATATTTCTATAAATTTATATAAATAATCAATGTAAAAAATAACCATGCATTATTGGATGGTACAATGATTATATCAAAATAAAATATGAATCCTTATATATGAAAATGTTTACATTATAAAGGTGAACATATATTTATATAGATCCCCTAGGTAAATATGGTTATTAAAATTTCATGATTACCCATCAACAAATCAGTAGTGATACTTTATAACTATCGTTATAATGATGTTAATGAATCTTAATGGTAAATAGTCAATCATAATGTATTTGTTAAATCTGGATTTTTCTATATAGATGTGACATCTATTCTATACAGAAGTCGGTACCAATTAAATATTTTCATTTTAAATAATTATAAGACCAATTATAATTTTAACTAATTTCCCTCGACTACCATATGTATATTAAATGTACGAAAAAATTTTCTCAAACTAATTAATTTGGCCAACTCCTTTGTAATGAAAACTAGTGGGGTTAGTATTAAGTCATTTTTATTCAATACCAATTATCATGGATTCAAAATTTAATAACGTATGATGAATTCAAAATAATTATTTAACATGATTAATTTTAGAATGTTTCCATCTAATTTAATGGTTATAGGCCCCCAAAAATTCAAGCCATCGCATTCTATTATTGGGAAGGAGGGAACATGAAATATAAAACGGAAACTTGTTACTATAACAATGATATTAATATATTCAATTTTGATATTGGGGATTATTTTAACATTCATGGGTATATTAGAATAATTTTATATAATTATAAATAGAGAATTATTTGATAACATATAACTCACCATTTATAACATCCCTCTATGAGGAATAATAACATATAAGTAATGAAAACATTTCAATGGCGAATTAGTCCTATTTTTATATAAAACTTTCAATTAATAATCATTTATGTAAATATTATAAATAATTTATACATTAAACACAAGATTATGATCATATAATTTCTATAAATGCTTAAAAATAATATACGGTTCTATGAAAATAATAAAAATATAGCTATTGTGAGTATATTATTTCTATTAATTGACTTAGTGGAATCTTTACCATAGGGGTTATCAATGTAATCAAGCATGTTATTATAGAAACATTAACTAATAAACACAATCTATAATTAATCATTATGTATATTAAATTTTTTTAATTCGTTTTCATTATTTTACCTAATATAAATAAGCAATATCAATTAATTTTATCATCATTTATTTTTTACAAATAAAAATTAGCTGGAAAATTTATGTTTTTAACCCACATATGAACATACTCCAATAAAAAATAGAGTTTGAGGTAATCATGTTTTTATGTAAAAATTATATTTTATAAGGATTAATCACTCAAATATGCAAATAAGATAATATATACTGATTCATAGATTTATAATAGAATCCAAATTAGGAATAACATTTTATTAGAAGATTATACCTATGGTACATAGAATTCAGATGGAACATAGATCCTTTATTTTTTCAAGGGGTGGTTGTAGGATAAATGTTAATACATTCCCCTCTAATAATAAGTTTCCATCACATCGATTCCTCATTTGGTGTGTAAACACATTCATTAGGATCATGAAATGTCATGTAATTTACTTCTCAAAATTAATAAATGAAATGTTAACATGGGTTTTTTGAATGCTTAAAGGATTACTTGTCTGATATTGTTTCAAATTATTTCCATGGTTAGGTTTTCCATTAGGGGGATAAAGGTGAATGTCTTGGATAATGGTTTATCAATTGGTAAAATCTTCCATTTCATAGAAATCCTCCCTACGAAATTCTTTTCACATCAAAATTTTATGATATTTTTGAAATAGTGGTTTCCTTAGAAATGGTTTAGTATAATAGAGGGAACACTTTGATTATATATTATATACCACTCTATTGTTTTATGACAACAAAATTTAATCTATACCTTTTGGTTTACTATAGTGTGATAATAAAATTTATCTGACCCTTAAACATGATTTTTTCGTAACCAATTTTTAATTTTTCTATATTGAGTTTCTAGATCGTTTAATTTATGTTGGGGTTTTTGTAGAATAAAATGACTATTTACTATAATTTATTATTTATGTTAATTTTTTTTGACTCGTGTTTTAAATAGGGTGGTTGTAATGTTGTTTTTATTTCATTTAGATTTTTGGTGTGTGGTGGAGGTAGATTGTAAATTTCCCTGGGTGTCTTTATGATAGATGAGTTTCTGTAGAACGTACCCATTTCAAATAAATTTTTTTATCTTTATATAAAAAAAAATTTGAAAGAAATTTTCAACCTAACTGTATTAATTATACGGGATAATAGGAAGTAATTCCAAACAACTCTCTAAAAGTTCTCTCAATTTAATAATTTTTTTTCAAAAAAATCAATAGAAAAAGTAAATTAATTGGAGGAGGTATCTGGGATAACCAATGGGAAAGTGAAATTTAATTAAAATCGGTATACAACTATTTAAAAATAATTTTCAAATAATCTAAAAATACTAAATCATCACCTCATGGACAACTATGATAGGTAAAATTGGCCTCAATGACAATTTTATAGTGTTTTGTGTTATTGTTATGATCAAGTTACTTTCCATGATAGGTTTATTTTCCACTGGGGAACAACCTATGCAAAAAATTGTATGTTATGCTCAAGAAGAATTAGGCAATTATAAAAATATTCTATTAAATATCAATTTCTTATTACTGTTGTAGATAACATCAACATATACATTTACATTATTTTAGTATTAATGATGTGTCTACCAATTAAATTTTTTTATTCAAATATATCCTTAATTAATGAATTTTATGTGTCTAGGAAATATATTTCAAGAAAAGGGTGTTTCATGTTAACTAATTCCTTTATTGGGATGTTTAAATAGTAAGTCCAATCTTTTCCAGTGTCCTGTAATCAAAAATGAAATGATCTGAATCTTATAATATCTTCTTCCACCCCCAATGATTTTATTTTGGATCATATTATATTGATTTATTTTAAAACAAATATATTAAATAGATATTTCATTTTTTAAAGATATTTATTATGATTATAAGAACACATTGTTTGGGGATCAACCAAGATATTAGTTATCCTCTATGCCTTTAAGATGATGATATAGATCTAAGAATTGAAATAAAAATTATATAGACAATTGTCCACCTAATAAATGTTTAAATTACTACCAAATACCATTTATATCATGAATTTTTGTTAAATAATTATACAATTATTTTTTAATTCTAAAAAAACTTCTCTCCAACGTTACATTTCAAAAAAATTGGAAATCAAATTAAAATTGTATCATTATCACATATCAAAAAAATTTACTGGACAATAAAATAGGTAAAAATATGTATAAAATATAGAATTAAAAAATATGGAAAATTTTAAAAAAATTATATTCAATATTTTTTGTCCATGTTTTTATCACCCTGATTATGATATCTCATTCATTACCTCTCTGTTGGGAGGATCATGAAGCTTGTATGAAACTATTCATTTATCCATGGTATAAATATGAGTATATAGAGATCAAGAGTGTCTAGATTAATGAGATTATCCCTATAAATATCTAAAATTACATTACATTTGTAGCTCCATATACTTGCACTCCTAGGTCAACTGTCTAAAACACATACATTACATACATGCATTGATACTAGCAGTAGGTTCAATGAAAAAACATTTAATAAAAAATATAATATAAAGAAAATATATCATTTCATTCACATAAATGATATTATAGGCCTACAATAATAAACAATTTTTAAAATTCAAGAATTATAAAACCCATGTTGTTATCAAAAAATGAACATTTTTTCCAAAATATTAAAACTTCATATTAAATAATGGGTCTTTAACATTTCTCACAAATTGTCCAAACATGTGATGTTCTTCAAGAAAATTCATAAGTAATCATTTTATTCATAAAAAATGAAAAATAGAACCATAAGAAGGGTGATCTCAAAATTCTATTAATTGAAGACATACATAAGAAGACTTCGTGGAGAGAAGAATATGTTAGGAATAAATAAAATTAAATTAATTTTATATAACTAAACACGTGATCGTGAAATAAATACATTGATGACATAACAATTAAATGAAATACCATGTGTCACAATATGGTGTTCCTAAGTGATGAAATTCATTATTTCAAAAAACAAATTTCTTCCCAAAATATAACACGTCATGATCATGGGTATCATTCTCTCACTGTTAGTTTCTTATTTCTAGAAAATAATTTTTTCATGGAATGCATACCCCAAAATAACTCTTCATGATTATCCAATGATAAATATCATTGAATTGAGTGCCTACCTATATTGGAATACAAAATTATTAATTATCCATAATGAATTCATCATATGATAGATTTAATAAGTTATAAAATTTATAAAAAACATTTATATGTAATCAATGAACTATTGTATTGAAATAAATATTATATGGACTATAAATATTTCCCCAATATATAATATATAACTTTTTATATATGATCCTCTAAAAATAATATCATCTCAGGTAATATAGTAAATTATAGTGAAAAATTTCCTTCATAAATTTATAGTTGGAATCCAGGTAAACACACTTTAGTGGATTGAAGGAAATAGACTATTCAAAAAAGAAATTAATTTAAAAGGAATTTATGATTGTAATAGAATATGATTTGAAAATCAAAATTAGGTATGAATTTCATCAATTATAACTGCATAGTGTAAAATAGTATGAGATTATTTAGAAAATACTCCATGCCAGTATATATAAAAAAAATTAAACTATTAGTGAATATAAATGTTGGGAAAAAATATTTCAAGGTACCATCCACAGTTTTTGGGGTGATTGTGTTTGATGAAAAAAGATAGATGATCATGAAGCATTTTGGATGGTGATTTTGGGGCATATTTTTAGTGTGGCGTTGTTCCCTAGTGTTTTCCAAATTTTTGGGAATAAAATTTTGAGATTATTTTATAGAAAATAAAGGTTTTTCAAAATAGGGGTTTCGAGACTACAATTCATGTACAATGAAGTGTGGAGTTTGTAGACCGTATATTAGCGCAGCTATGCTCTATAGACCACAAAGTAGGTACACATAATGAGAAAAATCATAAAAGTATGTGTTTCGGAATAGCAGTTCAATGAGGACCATGATGTGTGCTATGCAAACTTCATGGAAAATATTTTCAGTTGTTCTTCATAGTTTAGAGAAAGATCGTCCTTAATTGGAGGCTCACCATTTTCAGTTTACAGGTGATAATTATATGTTCTCCAAATGGATTTTCGATTGTTGATGAGATCAGTTTCTACTATGGATTATGGTTCCATATGGATTGCATTGAAGTTTCTGTTAAAGGATATACTACATCAATTTTTTGGGTAATTGGTATTATTATGTTTTTTTGGGTATATTTTCTTATATAAAGACCCATAATCATTTCATTAAGCTGATGGAATTTTATTAGAGAACATATTTAGTTCTAGAATAATTTGAAAAATTTTTATGTAGTTCATGAGGAAGGATTCCACATAGAAGAAGAGTTTTGCAAAGAATTAATTCTGTGAAGGTGGTATTTCAGAGAAGTAGTTTGTGGAAATAGTTTATGAAAGGGGGTTTGAGGATCTCAGTAGCTCGCAAAGGAAATGGGTCTATAAATCATAGGTGGTCTGTAAAGTTGAGTTAGTCCATAAAAAACAAATCGTCTGTAAAGAAACTTTTCCTCACAGTAGAAGGATGTTCACAGTTAATAAAATAATGTTCATGGAGGGACTGCAAAAGTTCACAAAATCAATTTCCACAAATTAACATTATGTGGAAAAGAGATATATCAATAGATAATCTACCTATATTTGAGGATGTATTCATTACTGATAATGAAGTGACCAACATTTCCATGAACATGGTGTGGATCCTTTCTAGGTCAGTAAGAAGGAGGAGAGGAATAAGGTAATCCCTTCCACTAGTAGTGGGCCAGTGAAAGATAGTGAGGGAGTGACCCTTGGGAACGTATTAAGATGATCCTAAACATTATAAAGGAACTATGAATCGGCATAGATTTGATCTTGTAAAGATATATGTATTTTTGGCAGTTTTCCGTTGTGTATTTGGTATCTTAGCACATTGAATTATGTGATCCTTGGACATATCCTAATGAGGGTGCACCAAGTAAATTCATTGTGTCTCGTAAACTATGTTATTTCTATTTATACAATGCTATGAGAAATAGAGAGAAGATTGTATTGTTTAATGACAAAACAAGATCTCAAGGGGTGTTTATAAGGCCACGGCCTTCAACCTTACTTAATATTGAATTAAATGAATAATTCACATTGAGGATCTTTTCAGGCTTATATTTTTAGAGAATTTATACAAAACTATTACATCTCAAAAGATTACCAAGTAGACACTTCTACTAAGATTCCATAAAATAAAAAAACTCTTAAAAAGAAACATGTCTAGTTCCATGTTTTATATAGCATGACTTTCCCTTGATCCCATCCATGACCCTATTCCACATTAAGTCCTGTGAAAAACATTTCAAAAAAACATGAAGTGAGCATAAAAAGCTCAATAAGGGATACACAAAGAATGAAAACTGTTAGTTTTTCAAACATCAAGTAAACCATGTATACTTTATCAAAGTAATACCTTAACCTTCATGATGTAGTAAAAACTCTTCACTGAAAAACATATCATTACTTACATTTTTGTAACCAAAGTATTACCATAAAACCCATATAAAGAACACATAACATATATAAAGGTAACTTGGGACATAAACGTACTTAAGTGGAATAACCATACGGTCGACTTCCACACATATCACATAATGGAATAGTCATACGACCAACTTCCATACAGACGTAATGGAATAGCCATACGGGCGACTTCCATACCCAATGCATTGGAGGTTATAACGTAACCACCCGTCCTGGTATTCACGGCACCACCCATCATATGGTTTATCACGTAACCACCCGTCAAATGTCCAAGTATCAATATAAAATCATAAAACATAAAACCAATATAAAGGAATGATAACATTTCCACATTTTAATCACAATATATCATTTAAATATATTGACATAATAGAATCCTTTATCAAAACCATTTTCAATACCAAAATACATAAAAGAGTATATGGTATTTATTTTATTTTAAAAACATTACTGCTTGTTGAGGAAGCCAAAGAACAAATAATACTCGTGGCGGCGGAAAAGGTCGTTGTCACCTCGTATGTTAAAAGAAACATTCCTTTTTGTCGTTTTGTAAAACCCTTCATAGAAAAAGATTCATTTTGTATAAAAGTAAAAGTCAAAGGGGTTTATACACCGTATAAAAGAAAGTTGTATATAAAACGAAATATTCCTCAATGAAAGGAGATTGAGATGAAGTCCCTTACCTCGGGTCTGACTTGACTCGATCGTTCTTTAACGTCCTGAATAAAAAACATGAGTTAATTTATACTTGCTTAAGAACCTTTTTCAAGTTCATTATTACATTTATATCACTTATTACCATGTCATAAACATTATGTAATCATTTAAGTTAATAATGTTTGTTTTGTTGATATTTGGTTCTTAAGTCGAAAGTGGACTTCATACAATTACATGTTGTTCATGTGTTCAATGGTTCTTTATTTCCAGAATGAAATTCCTGATTTGGATATCATATATAACATATATATCCAGAATATACATGTATTTATAATACTACATAATCATTTAGAGGTAAGAAATGAAATGAACCGTTCATGGAGACGGTAAGCCGTACGTACGAATGAACGCTACATTCATTTGTTTGTCATATTAATGGAATTAAAAATAAATGAGAGGTATGTATATTTTAATTCCAGAATTATATTAATAATTTAGATGTATCATTCATCATATAAATCCATTATATACTTGTACTTTTAATAGTACATTACATTTGGGGATAAGAAATGAAATGCACCATTCATGGAGACAGTAAGCCGTACGTACGCATGAACGCTACTTTCATTTATATCTCAGACTTTAATGGAAAGAAATAATAATGATATTGAGGTATATTATAATTACAGTATAAAATAATATATAATAACATTAAATCATTCCTTTATACGTCCCACATATGGAATTAACGAATCAAATCACTTTGAGGGGGTGGTAGTCCGCACTTCCTTAAATGAAGATATCGCGTTTACCAATAATGGAAATCATAAAGGTATGCCCAAAATGAAAAATACAGAATCTTAAGGAAAAAATAATCATATTATATATCATATATAAATATAGTGTCATCTTAATGTCCACCATTGAAGGTGTTAAAAGAATGTTGAACAATCATCGTTTCGGGAGGCCGAAATTCGCCATCCACGGAAACAGTATGTTCTTTAACCATTAGATGTAGGTTTGTGTAAGTGTAGCTCAAATACATCTTATAACAACATCCTAGTTTATTGATGATACTGTATTTGTTACAAAATAAATGATAAACAAGAGTTTATGGGGTTGGATAAGCAAAATAAAACAAAAGGAATCAAGTGAATACATTACCTTAAAATCGGGTAACTCCGTTTGGTTTGAGCTCAAAGGATTCCTTGGGAAGACTTCTGCCCAAAGTGAGGCTTCAAGGAGTAATAGAGGGATGTGTAGAGACAAAATGTGCAGGGTTTGGCTGAGCCAAAGGCTTTGGAAGTGTGGGTAAGGTGGTAGAGGTAGGGGCCTTTTATAAGAGGAGAGGAGGGGCACTCTTGGAAAGTAAGAAAATGTTACATTATTTTAGAATGAGTTTCGGATTTTAATGGTCCCACTTTTATGTGTTTCGAGGATAATGTGATAAGGGTCCGAACTCCACCCATACAATAGGTTTTGGCCATGTGTAGGTCATAGATTTTACATTATCTTTCCATTTTATTTAAATCCTTTATTAATGAGGTAATCGCTCGATCATCATGATGTCATAAATAATTTAATTTATTTAATGTCTAAAAATTATAAAAAAATACTATGATGTTGGAAATATTTTTATCTTTCCAATGACTATTTATAGTAAAACATATGACTTTTATAACCCCATGTAAAAATTGTTTTAGTAAAACATCTCATGTTTGTGTTATTTTTAATTTAACATTAAATAAAACGTTATTTATGTCATTTCCCAACCAAAGTGGCTCCATGGAGTCCCCAAGTGGACCCATGGATTTTCGTGGTCGGCCATGACACATCCAATGAGGTTAGGACATGTTTCAAGCTCATCTCATATTATTAAAACATTATTTTTACCTTAAACTACACTAATAACCTCTAATCGCGATTAAAAACTTAATAAGTTACTATTCACCAAAAAATTATATTAATCCCATTGAACCACATTTTACTTCTTAATGGAAACCATGTATGTCGGATTTTTGAAATTCAAAACACAGAAGTGGTAAAATTTCATTTAAACGAAAAATCATTTTTTATAAGTACCACTTAGTGGTTTCACTATTCATCAAAAACTGAAGTTTTTCATAAAAATACCAAAAATTCACCCTAAGCTATATTTGATATTCCGAATTCAAAAATGAAGTCTATTTTAAAAAAATTCAAATCATATAAGTCACATTAATTAATTTTATAATTAATTCCCATTGTCATGACAAATAGCGTGTTTTTATGAAACAATAAGTATCAAAAGATTGACACTAGTTTAAGTCCGATTTCAAAGTAAAATTAATTCCAACGACCACTATTGGATTTAATGGTAAAAATATTTTCTAATTTCACTTTAAAACAAATTAAAATGACAATATAATCATATAAATAGATTAGATTAAAAAGAGGTTTTGAATTAAAATACAACATTTTACACTATTCATTAAAAAATGAACTTTATCGGAAAGATACCAAAAATTTACAGAAAGTAAATTTTGATGCCCCGATTCTAAAGAAGAGTTTTTTTGGTCCAATAGAATGTATAATAGTGAACAAAACTATATTTAATGATGGTTCTCCATCAAAAGGTGATAAGTGAACCTTTAGTGAAAACTAGGGCATATACGCCTGAAATTGAATTATTTCCGTATTTTAAGCCTTTATGTATTATTAGATAAAAGTAAAAAAAATTAGAAAACATATATAATCATATTTTAGTTATTTCTATCCATTCCCTCCAATACAATGACTATGTGTTAACAAACATTTAAAATAATATTATTTTATTACTAGTGTGCAACGTAAGATTTCAAAGAAACTCATCGTTGCGTATCGAGTACACTATCGAATGTAGAAACACCTTTAAATTAAAATTAATATTTAATTCATAAATATTAATAAATATGAAAATGTTTTATTCATTATTTATTTGGGATGTTACATCTTTCCCCCCTTTTGGGAATTACGTCCTCGCAATGTTATTCACTTGTCAAAATAAGTGGGGGTATTTATCCCTCATAGCATTTTTAGATTTCCACGTTGCCTCTTCAACCATTTGGTTTTTCCACAAAACCTTTACCTGGTGAATTACCTTATTTCGCAACACTTTCTCTCTTCGGTCAAGAATCTGGAATGGTTGTTCTTCATAAGATTGGTTCTCTTCCAGCTGAACTGCCTCTGGACTCAAAACATGAGATGGATCTGGCATATACTTCTTCAACATCGAAACATGAAAAACATTGTGTACCTGAGATAAACTCGGAGGTAATGCAACTATGTATGCAACTGATCCAACTCTCTCCAGAATTTCATATGGTCTAATGAACCTTGGACTCAGCTTTCCTTTCTTACGAAATCACATCACACTTTTCCATGGAGAAACCTTGAGAAAAACATGATCACATACCTCGAAAGATAGATCCTTCCTCCAGTTATCCGCATTACTCTTATGCCTGCTTTGAGCTATTCTCATGTGTTTCAGAATCAAATAAACTTTTTCTGCCATCTCTTCTTCCAATTCTGGTCCAATCAGCTTCCTTTCACCCACTTCATCCCAAAATGCTGGAGTTCGACACCGCTTCCCATATAATGCCTCAAATGGTTTCATCTGTATACTGGAATGAAAACTGTTATTATAAGAAAACTCAACCGAAGAAAGATGTTGGTCCAAAAATCCCTGATAATTAACCAAAAATGCTCGTAGCATATCCTCCAAGGTCTGAATTGTTTGTTCTGACTGCCCATCTGATTGCGGATGAAAAGCTGTACTAAAATTTAATTCGGTACCCAACGACTTATGAAGGCCTTTCCAAAAGTTAGAAGTGAACCTGGGATCACGATCGGACACAATGGGGAGAGGAACTCCATGTAACCTGACTATATCTTTATGATACAAATGGGAAAGTTGATGTACGGAAAAAGTATATCGTATAGCAAGGAAATGAGCAGATTTAGTCAAGCGATCAACAATAACCCAGATTGGATTATTACCTCGAGATGTCCTCGGTAATCCCACAACAAAGTCAATGGATATGTTTTCCCATTTCCACTCTAGCACTGGTAAACCTGAAGCATCCCTTTTGGTAACTGCTGCTCTGCATTAACCTGCTGACAAATCAAACACTTCACAGTAAAATCAGCAATATCCCTTTTCATTCCATCCCACCAGTAATACTCTCGCAGATCTCTGTACATCTTAGTACTGCCAGGATGAACTGAAAATGGGGAACTATGAGCCTCACATAACAACTCATTATTCAACTGTGAATCACAAGGAACACATAATCCTTTCTGAAACCTCAAAACACAATCATTATCAATGTTGAATTGAGGCAACTTACCCTTCTGAACCAGCACTACCTTTTTCTGCAACTCACTGTCTTCCCTCTGTGCTTGCTTAATTTTGTCTGATAGGGATGATCTCACTGATACCTGAAACAGAACTGAAGGAATCCCTGCACCAACAACTTCTATACCAATGTTCATCAAATCAAAAACTAAAGGATCTAGTTCCAAACGTAGCATGGTTAATGAAGCATTACTTTTTTGACTCAAAGAATCGGCCACTTTATTTGCTTTTCCCGGATGGTAGTGAATTGTACAATCATAATCCTTGATTAATTCCATCCATCTCCTCTGTCTCATGTACAATTATTTCTGAGTGAATATATACTCTAAACTTTTGTTATCAGTATATATTTCACACATTACTCCATACAAATGATGCCTCCAAATTTTTAAAGCAAAAACAATAGCAGCTAATTACAAATCATGTGTAGGGTAATTAACCTCATGAGTTTTCAACTAACGTGAAGCATAAGCAATTACCTGATCATTTTTCATAAGGACATAGCCAAGTCCCTTCAACGAAGCATCAATATATATAACAAACTCACCATTCCTGGAAAGAAGTGCCAAAACTGGAGCATTCAACAATCTTCTTTTCAACTCCTGAAAACAATCATCACATTCTTTTGTCCAGATGAACTTAACACCCTTCCGAGTTAGCTTAGTCATTGGAATAGATAACCGTGAAAAATTTTCAACAAACCTTCGGTAGTAACCTACCAAACCAAGAAAACTACGGATCTCAGTTACATTTGTGGGTCTTGGACATTCTTCAACAACATTTGTTTTAGCAGGATCAACAGTTATGCCATCTTTTGAAACAATGTGACCCAGGAATGAAATTTGTTGTAACCAAAACTCACACTTGCTGAATTTCCCATATAGTTTCTTTTCTTTTAAGGTTTGCAAGATAACCCTTAAATTAATTTCATGCTCCTATTTACCTTTAGAAAACACCAAATTATCATTAATAAAAACAACCAACATTTTTCACCTGAGTCAACTGAGACATCACTACAACAAACTGTTTAGTTATGTTTCTGACTATCTCAGGATACTGATTTGAAAGTTCATTTCCCTCTGTATGCCTTCCTAGAAAATCTTTTCTATCCCCTATATGAAAAACCAATCTTAAAACAGAAATATCTTAGGCGAAGCAATATGGTAATCTTTAAATTCTATACCATTTCATTCATACCATAAATTAACTTATAATTTAACAATTTTCTAATTCCTAAAGTTGTCTAAACCGACCTCTGATACCAACTATAAGGCCCCAGCCTTAAACTTCACTTAATATTGAATTAAATGAATAACTCACATTGAGGATCTTTTCAGGTTTAGAGGTTTAGAAAATTAGGACATAACTAGTACATCTCCAAAGATTACAAAGTAGACACTTCTACTAAGATTCCATAAAATAAAAAAAACTATTAAAAAGAAACATGTCTAGTTCCATG
Source organism: Viscum album (assembly GCA_963277665.1). Classification (NCBI taxonomy): domain Eukaryota; kingdom Viridiplantae; phylum Streptophyta; class Magnoliopsida; order Santalales; family Viscaceae; genus Viscum; species Viscum album. Next base: position 2,112,094,508 of record OY728126.1, on the reverse strand, counting down.
TTTTATATTGCATGACTTTCCCTTGATCCCATCCTTGACCCTATTCCACATTATGTCCTGTGAAAAACATTTCAAAAAAACATGGGGTGAGAATAAAAAGCTCAGTAATGGATTCACAAAGAATGAAAACTGTTATTTTTTCAAACATCATGTAAACCATGTATACTTTATCAAAGTAATACCTTCACCTTCATGAAGTAGTAAAAACTCTTCACTGAATAAAATATCATTACTTACCTTTTTGTAACCAAAGGATTACCATCCAAACCATATAAAGAACACATAACATATATAAAGGTAACCTGGGACATAAACATACTTATGTGAAATAACAATATGGTTTACTTCCACACATATCACTTAATGGAATATCCATACGGCCAACTTCCATACAAACTTAATGGAATAGCCATACGACTGACTTCCATTCCCAATGCAATGGAGGTTATACCGTGACCACCCGTCCTGGTATTCACGGCACCACCCATCATATGGTTTATCATGTAACCACCCGTCAAATGTCCAAGTACCAATATAAAATCATAAAACATAAAACCAACATAAAGGAATGATAACATTTCCACATTTCATTCACAATATATCATTTAAATATATTGAATTAATAGAATCAATTATCAAAAAAAATTTCAATACCAAAATACATAAAAGAGTATATGGTATTTATTTTATTTTAAAAACATTACGACATGTTGAGGAAGCCAAAGACCAAATAATACTTGCGGCGGCGGAAAAGGTCGTTGTCACCGCGTATGTTAAAAGAAACATTCCTTTTTGTTGTTTTGTAAAACGCTTCGTAGAAAAAGATTCCATTTTTATAAATGTAAAATTCAAAGTGGTTTATACACCGTATAAAATAAAGTTGTGTATAAAACGAAATATGCCTCAATGAACGGAGATTGAGACGAAGTCCCTTACCTCGGGTCCGACTTGACTCGATCGTTCTTTAACATCCTGAATAAAAAACATGAGTTAATTTCTACTTGCTTAAGAACCTTTTTCAAGTTCATTATTACTTTTATATCACTTATTACCATGTCATAAACATTATGTAATCATTTATGTTAATAATGTTTGTTTTTTCGATATTTGGTTCTTAAGTCGAAAGTGGACTTCTTACAATTACATGTTGTTCGTGTGGTCAATGGTTCTTTATATCCAGAATTACATTCCTGATTTGGATATCATATATATCATATATATCCAGCATATACATGTAATTATAATATTACATTATCATTTAGAGGTAAGAAATGAAATGCATAGTTCATGGAGACGGTAAGCCGTACGTACGCATGAATGCTACTTTCATTTCTTTGTCATATTAATGGAATTAAAACTAAATGAGAGGAATGTATATTTTATTTCTAGAATTATATTAATAATTTAGATGTATCATTCATCATATATATCCATTATATACATGTACTTTTAATATTACATTACATTTGGGGATAAGAAATGAAATGCACCGTTCATGGAGACGGTAAGCCGTACGTACGCATGAACGCTACTTTCATTTCTATCTCATAATTTAATGGAATGAAATAATAATGATATACCGATATATTATAATTCCAATATAACATCATATATAATAACTTTAAATTCATCCTTGATACGTCACACATATGGCATTATCGAATCAAATCACTTTTAGGGGGCGGTAGTCCGCACTTCCTTAAATGAAGATATCATGTTTACCCACAATGGAAACCATAAAGGTGTGCCCAAAATGAAAAATACAGAAGCTTAAGGAAAACATAAACATATTATATATCATATATAAATATAGTGTCATCTTAATGGCCACATTTTAAGGTGTTAAAAGAATGTTGAACAATCATCGTTTCGGGAGGCCGAAATTCGCAATCCACGGAAACAGTATGTTCTTTAACCATTAGATGTAGGTGTGTGTAAGTTTAGCTCGAATACTTCTTATAACAACATCCTTTTATATTTATGATACTGTTTTTGTTACAAAATAAATGAATAAAAAGTGTTTAGGGGGTTGGATAAGAAAAATAAAACAAAAGGAATCAAGTGAAGACATTACCTTAAAATCGGGTAACTCCATTTGGATTGAGCTCAAAGGCTTCCGTGGGAAGACTTCTGCCAAAAGTGAGGCTTCAAGGAGTAATAGAGGGATGTGGAGAGAAAAAATGTGTAGGGGATGGCCGATCCAAAGGCTTTGGTGGTGTGGGTAAGGTGGTAGAGGTGAGAGCCTTTTATAAGAGGAGAGGAGGGGCACTCTTGGAAAGTAAGAAAATGTTACATTATTTTAGAATGAGTTTCGGATTTTAATGGTCCCAATTTGATGTTTTTCTAGGATAAGGTGATAATGGTCAGAAATACACCCATAAAATAGTTTTTGGACATGTGTAGGTCAAAGATTTTACATTATCTTTCCATTTTATTTAAATCCTTTATTAATGAGGTAATCACTGCATCATCATTATGTCATAAATAATTTAATTTATTTAATGTCTAAAAATTATAAAAAAATATACTATGTTGTAAGAAATATTTTCATATTTCCAATGACTATTTATAGTAAAACATATGACTTGTATAACCCCATTTAAAAATTGTTTTAGTAAAACATCTCATGTTTGTGTTATTTTTACTTTAACATTAAATAAAATGTTATTTATGTCATTTCCCAACCAAAGTGGCTCCATGGGGTCTCCAAGTTTACCCATGTCTTGTCCTGGTCGGCCATGACACATCCAATGAGTGTAGGACATGTTTCAAGCTCATCTCATATGATTAAAACATTATTTTTACCTTAAACTACACTAATTACCTCTAATCGCGATTAAAAACTTAATAAGTTAGTATTCACCAAAAAATTATTTTAATCCAATTGAACAACAATTTACTTCTTAATGACAACCATGTATGCCAGATTTTTGAAATTCAAAATACAGAAGTGGTAAAATTTCATTTAAACGAACAATCAGTTTTTATAAGTACAACTTAGTTGTTTCACTATTCATAAAAAATTGATGCTTTTCAGAAAAATACCAAAAATTTACCCTAAGCTATATTTGATATTCCGAATTCAAAAATGAAGTATATTTTACAAAATTCAAAACATATAAGTCAAATTAATTAATTTAATAATTAATTCCCGATGTCCTGACAAATAGCGTGTTTTTATGAAACAATAAGTATCAAAAGATTGACAATAGTTTATGTCCGATTTCAAAGTGAAATTAATTCCAACGACCACTGTTGGATTTAATGGTAAAAATATTTTGTAATTTTACTTTAAAACCAATTCAAATGATAATATAATCATATAAATAAATTAGATTAAAAAGAGGTTTTGAATTAAAATACAACATTTTACACTATTCATTAAAAATGACCTTTATCGGAAAGATACCAAAAATTTACAGAAAGTAAATTTTGATGTCCCTATTCTAAAGAAGAGTTTTATTTGGTCCAATAGAATGTATAAGAGTGAGCAAAACTACATTTAATGACGGTTCACCATCAAAAGGAGATAAGTGAACCTTTAGTGAAAACTAGGGCATATACGCCTAAAATTGAATTATTTCCATATTTTAAGCCTTTATATTTTATTAGATAGAAGTAAAAACATTTAAAAAACATTTGTAATCATATTTTAGTTATTTCTATCCATTCCCGCCAATACAATGGCTATGTGTTAACTACCATTTAAAATAATATTATTTTATTTCTAGTGTGCAACGTAATATTTCAAAGAAACTCATCGTTGCGTATCGAGTATGCTATCGAATTTAGAAACCCCTTTTAATTAAAATTAATATTTAATTCATAAATATTGATAAATATGAAAATGTTTTATTCATTATTTACCTGGGATGTTACAGTATTTTTATAAATCTGTTATACCCTAATTCACTTCTCAAGGGTACTTAACATTGTTTGGATAATAATAAATAAAATTTCTATTGATAAAAATGGACATGAAATTCCCCTTATCGTAATGGAAATGTATGAATAAAAAATATGGGAGGGATAAAATGAAATTAAAATATATTGAAATTTAGTATATTAATTGTAATGGACGTAAATATTGTAGTGAATACAATATATAAAATAATATATGGTTCACCATATCAAACATGTCTCTTGGAGTTGAAAATGGTCACCAATAACACATATAACTTTTGCAACATTCTAACAAAATCTCAGTAAAGGAATTCGAATCAAAGCCCAATGAGTGATACAAATTAAAATTGTACATTAAATACCATGTATAATTAGATGAATATAAAAAAATATTTAATTATTAGTAGATACACCATAGAAAACAAAACACGATTTATGATAAGAAATATATCTCAAGGGGTGAAAATTTTGACTTGACAACCCATTCAAGTAACATAATAATTGATGTTAGAATCATTTAATATTGAGATTATATGAAATATTTATACCTCTACATAAAAGAAGAAAAATAATTACATAAAAGGTTTCCATTATATAGAATAAATCAAACATCTACCTAAATATTTAAATATTATTTTTTGTAACTCAATGGATGAAAATTCAGTTAGCCGAAGCCCTTACCCTAATTCTTAACTTCTAAGACATCAGTTGAATCATAAATATTAAAATGAAACTATCATAATATACTATTCAATATCATTTTTAATATTTTTAATAAATGAATAACATAATTTAAAATAATTCTTTATATGTATATTATTTAATTCTCATCAACATTAAATATTATGTGTGTGTAATATTCATTATTTTGAAATAGTTTTCAATAGATGATTTATTCTTTATTATTATCCTAAAGTTATTCAATCCCCAAAAAGAAAAATGTAACAGAAATTCATATTAATATTTATTTATATTATTATAATTCCATTATAAGGGAGATTTATTTATGATTCTTCAACATAAATGTGGTTATGGTAATGATTTAATGATTTTTAATGAATTTTCATTTGTATACTAATTAATGAGTTTTATATAATCATTAAAATACCAACTTAATAGTAAAATCCTTATTTACATTTTTATATAATATATTTTGAGTAATTTAAATCTTATAGTGATAAATTATATTATTTTTTATTATTTTTCATGTAAGTGGTTTGACCGACCCAAACATGAATATATCCTAATTTATGGATGATTATGATTAAGAATATTTTTGATGATACTGTTTGGAAATTTTTTATTTTAGTGAATGTTATTTTAAGAGACTTTTAAAAAATAAGTAAAAAACTAGATGAAAAATGAGATATGTTACTTTGTGGAGGCGGTACTCCGCACAACACATGGGTAATGTTTTCATTTAACGATAAATGAAATGAAAAGATGGTGGAATATAATTTTTCTATTCATAATTATAAGAAAATTATATTTTAAAAATATATAATTCTATTCCACCAATATAATCATTGAAGAGATTAATTTCTAAAAAAATGATATTTTATACTTCGTGTAGGTTGTAGTTCATATAATGCAGGAAAGAAATTTTCAATTTCCATAATGGAAAAGGGAATGAGGGGTTAATATTTATAAATTTATCATAACATAAATAGTTATAAGATATAATATTTTAATTATATATTAAATTTTAAATTATATTCAGGAATGTAAGAATCTAATGATGTGATGCTTGGGAAAAAGGTAATAATTTTCCGGACATGGCCTTTCCACTGGAAGAATCCTCCAAAATAGAGTAAGTAGGCCCATATCATGTCACCAAATCCTCATTCATAAGAAATATGATATTAGCTGGAGTATTAAATGGAATAGTATAAAATTGAATGTGAATTTTGGTGGTGGTCAGGGTGGGGTGGTGATATACCTCTATTAATAGTGGTCTGAATAGAATTTTTGTTAAAATTTAATCTAAATATAAATAGATGAAAGGGTTGAAATGTAAATAAGACTCTAATATTTAAAATATTTTAATGGGGGGTGGTATAATTAAAATTATAGAGACCCATATACTAACGTACATAGAAATTACATTACTTTTGCAGAATACTTAATACATAATAAAACCAAACACACAAGGACCGTAATAGTTTTGTGTCTTTAGAAACTCAGAAAAAAAATAATCTTCTAATCACGGTGAAAGATCTTCAACATATCCCATAATAATCTTCCAATTTTGTTTTCTTACCTAAAACCTTTATTTATATCCTGAGTAATATAAAACATAAAAAGGGTGAGCTCAAATGCTTAGTAAGGGTAAACATAGAGAACATAAAACAATGCATAATCATTTGAATAAAAATACTTGAACATAAAATCTAAACATCAAAATCTTGAGCAACGACATAAATCTTGGAAGTACGTAAGGCATATATCATAAATGAACATAAATAATGATAAATAACATGGGAAAAAACATGTAATTATGGAGAACCATTAAGCACATGATATGATTTCAATAGTATCCATGGCATTACTACGAAGACCACCTTAGTGGACAAAGTTTCTTTCTGAATTGAGTTCAATCCTCGTTCCAGACATGTATCACTGAACAGGATAAACATAACATTCCAGCCATGTCTATCTCATTAGATATAAATCTTTACCCAATGAATTGGAGGGAGATAGATGTCCCACCCATCTCATAATGAAATCATTCCTACTTGTGCCACAACATAAACATAAATCATTCATCATAACCCAAAGAATAAAAATGGGTTTCATAAACATCATCCCATCATAACATAATCCATATAAAACAAATGGATATCATTTCATCATAAGAAAATTGAAACCATGTTAATCATAGAGATATTATACTTTAAACTTACACATATGAAATAATTTCATCTTAGACAGAAAATGGTTTTGATAAAAACACTTGAAAAGAATTCATGATGAAAATATCCTTTCTTCTTAAAAATCATTTTCCTTTCAAAAATGACACATAATTTTAATAGAAAAGGATTTTATTGAAAATAACCATGAAATATTGTAGAGTAAAATTCCTGAAAAAAGGTATTATGAAATCCTAAAAATCCGTTCAATCCATATAAGATAAAGAACATTCCCCTCGTACTTTTTCCGGAAAAGTCAAAAAGTTCCTCATATGATAAACAAAAAAAAGATTCCTTCCATACGATTTGGTAAAATTAAAAAAGGGTAAAAAACGACTTAAAACATATATGGAAGAAAAGTAAACATTTTATGAAAACATTTTGAGAACACATGGACATGGATGATAAACATAACCCTAATAAATACTTACGAATAAACAATCTCAGATAAGAATGAGATTGGAAAAATTATCCCTTACTTTTGGTCCGATATGATTCATACGTATCCAAAACTCTATTATATTTGGTTTAAACATATTATTAACTTGGAACATAACCATAATAATATTTATGATATCTTGTACGATTCTCTTATGACTTTATATTACCCGTTATTTTGTCAATTCCATGTTAAAGCATCATTTTTGGTAAAATCGTATGATTTATCATACGTGTTTCGACTTTTTGTTCTTAGTTATATAATGATTTACATAATTACAGAATGTAAAACCTGACATATATATAATATATATTTATCATATAAATATATATATAGGATAGATTGATAAATGGAATGAAATACACCATTCAAGGAGACGGTAGGCCGTACGTACGCATGAACATTGTTTTCTTTTCCTTATTGACTTGAATAGATGTATTTAGATGACATATATATATATACATCAATCCAGTAGCTTTATTATGTCATATATTTAGTTATTAATAATTATATATACTTTATAGTCATTCTTGAATGGTTAACATGGAGAATGAATCTCATCGCTTTGTGGAGACGGAAATCCGTACGTACGCACGAGCGATGATATCGTTCCCATAATTATTGAATGGAATTGGAGTGGATGATATAATATCTCAAAATCAGTATGATGATATAATAACAATGTATATTTATGCTTTACACCATTATACCAATCCGAAGTAAGGTGGTGGTGGAAAAACAGATTTCCCCAGAGCATGGAGACGATATTCTGTACGTACGCACGCACGGTGATTTCGTTTCCCGTAGGATGGATATAAGGTGAAATGGGGGTGTTTCATATTTATAATATAATATCAGTATTTTAGTGATACAGATTGTTTTACTTTACAATGAAACAACTAAATATGAGGAAGTTTAAGAAGAAAAAAACTTGAAAGAATTGGTAGAAGAGATTACCTCTTCTTTGACGCACCTCTTTTAATCTTCAACTTAAGGCACTAGAGTGGGTCTTTTAAGGAGACAAGGACCTCTAGAAGTTTTCTAAGGAATTGGAGAAGATATATTTGCATGGTTTTTCTCAGCATTAAAGCTCAAAATTGTGTAATGACAAGAGGGAGGAGGTGCCCTTTTATAAGGGAGGAGAGGGGTGCCTTAGGAAAAACATAAAATATTATTTTATAATAAAGTCATATTCAGTTCATAAAAGCTCCTAATTGATTTATTTTGATTCTAAAGTGGGGATGGGTCAAAATAATCTCAACCAATATGTTTTAGACATGTTTAGATTCCTATATTAACCTTATCATTTATATTTAACTCTAAGATAAATAATTTAACTTTTACTGTGTCTTCTTGTTTTCTTACACAATATGGTTAATAAACATACTATAACAAGCCAAACGAAGACCAAGTTGTTAAATATTAATATATATAACCTTATATAACTCATTTGGCCAATCCTTAGATCTTAAGGAATACAATAACAATTAATAATATAATATTTGTTTTAAAAATGATTTTATGTCAATTTTCACACTTTGTGGTAATTGGTTTTTGTGAAAATCATATAAGAATGATTAGTTCATAAAATGTTAATTTAATAAATACTAACATGTCATATTGACCTAAAAATTAGTGTAATTTATAAAAATTCTCAAATTACATTTATTTGGGTATTTATAACATTAATTATGTTAATATTTCATTAATAAGGTAATTATTGTATCATCATTGTGTCTTAAATAAATTAAATTATTTAATGTCAATAAATTATAAATAATATACCATTATTTAGGAAATATTTTTAGCTTAATAATGAATATTTATTTTCTGGTTTATCTTATGTCTAACCCTATATTAAAAATGAATTATTTATTAAACTTTGATTTTAACACTTTTAACTATTCTTTAAATAAAATAATAATAAATGTCCTAATCTATTCCACGTAGACGTAAATGGTCATATTTTATTCCTAAGGTTTTTTTGGTCTAATTACACTTATTCGATAGAATTATGACATGTTTTAGGGTGATAATAATATCAATTTTACCCTTAATTACCCAATTCACTTTTACCCGTGGTAAATAACAGAAAAAAGTTACTATTCACCAAAAATTATTTTTATCTTTTTGAACCACATTTTACTCCTTGATATTAACCATGTCTATCGGACTTTCGAAATTGAACTCATAGAAGAGGTAAAATTGTGTTCTATGTAAATTTTCAAATTCTCCTACGAAGTGGGTAAAAGACAGTTAGAAGCTCAATTAAATTTTTATATATCTAAAATTATTATAAAATGACTCCAAAGAATTAAATTAAACATACCTAGGTATTATGTATCAACTTTTACCCGAAATAAATTTCAATAAAATAAATATTTATTTAAATAACAATTCTGTTTTAAAATAAAACTTAGTGTTTTTCACTATTCATCAAAAATTTAATGTTTTTAGAAAAATAACAAAAATTTACCGTAGGATAATTTCGATATTCTAAATCCAAAAATGAATTTCATTTTGAATGTTAAAATTTATAAAATATCAAAGAGTGGGTATTACTATTCATTACAGAAATTTTATATAATATTTTAATAACATATCGTTGCTTAGTGAAACTTGGTATTCTGTACCACACACGCTATCGAAGAAGGTTGCGATTGCGTGTAATGCAAGACTAGTCAGGGTTACGTGTAGGGAAATATTTGTTTAGTGTTTCTTATAACATACTCAAAATATAGTTCAGTTATACATTGATCAAAATCTATATTTTGTGTTGTGTAAAATTAATTTTATTCGAAAGAACTTGAAAATGTATGCATCACAAGACAAGAATACTGTTGTGTATACTACAAGCTAATACGGTGTTGCATATAGCGCAAGCTAATCTTGGGGAAGCGTACACCAAAAGAAATAAGATAAATTAAAAAGAATAATTCTAATAAAATCTCGGGTTGTTACATTCTACACCCCTTAAAATGAATTTCTCCCTCGAAATTAGTCGGGGGTTATAAATGGTTTTCTACTTGAAAGTTTCTTTTATAGAAACCCACATCGTAAAAAGTAATACTAAATCATTAGTTTAAAAAGGAATGTTAGAAACATAACTAATACCCAAATTAAGTCATCAATGGATTTCCACATAGGAGAATATAGGAGAAAATATGAATATGTAAGAGAAATCTAACCAACATTTTCTAATAGAGAGTGGTAGAGAACATGCGTATGAAAAATCAAACAATCACAAAGCCATAAATTTGTGACGATATGAGGTACCATCTGATTCATCGGAAATGAGGGTACCAGGACAATGTTTTTAGTCCTCAAGATTATTTCCCTAATGATGAAAAATTGTTGAATTAAATGAAATAATTACTTGATTTTGGTACAATCTCACCGTTGTTTATGCTGTGAATAATTTCCACTTCATCTCTTAAAGAAATGAAGTTGAATTTGTCATTCGTGAAGTGTTAGCAGATCATGCGATAGAATGATAGGTCATTCCATCTGTTTCTAACAAAAAAGTTTAGCATAATTTATTAAATAAACATAAGTCCATCTATGCTGAGGTTAATCATATATGGTTTCTAAAATGAACTTATACCTCATCTATCAACGCGGCGGTTGTCGCCAAACCAATGGGTTTTTCTTTTTCTAAAACTATACTATTATAACATTCCAAAAATAATAACAAAAATTTCTAGCCTTAAAAAATACTAACTTATGTCCAACATAATCCCTTCCAATCATTAGGATTATCTAAAATACATTTGTCCAAGATCATAGTATAAAGAAAAGAATTACTATATATGTCATTTACCGAGCATGTGGATACCATTATTTATCCCCCATATATCATACGATATATCTTGTTGGTCACATTCCAAACATGTGAATACCTTAATCTTGTATTCTTTTGAAAAATTATTACCCATTGAACCTTAGTGAATACATGAATGCTGTCAAATGTTAACTCGTTCCACATACCAAAATCCCAAAATTTCTATATAATCAAACCATGATATCACATAGTCCTTATATCAATCATGATCTCATGAATAATATCAAACATATTATTTTCTCTTTATCCATTCATTATGTTCATATCATCTACTTTCCAAAAATATTTCAACCACTTTTCATGGTTACGGTACCATATAATTATTGAAAGCTAATACATAGATATTCCAAAATTCCATGACACCATAAATGAGATTCCATGACACTATTTTGAAATCACATTACATAAACACTTAATCATTCCACAAAATCATTGTCATATTCAACCTCACATATAGTGATCGCTTGTGACATCCCTTTATCATTTTCCTTTAGAAGATTCCCACATCGATCATCATTAAACCTTGGATTAGGGCATTGATTAGCATAATGCCCCATTTCCTTACACTTGATGAATTGAAGTGTTGGTGGAGTGTTCTCTATAGTCTTTTCTCTATTAACGTCATTAGAAACATTTTTTCCATTACGTAGGCACTCAGATACTTGATGAAAACCTTTGCCACACTTGAAACATTTTCTAGTACCTTTTAGAAAATCTCCACAATGCTTCTTTCCACACATTGAGCATAAAGAAACATTCGCCTTCTTTTATCCATTTTTATGAGATTTTTCCTTGAACTCCATATTTCATTTCATGTCAGAACCATAAGATGGATGTGTAACAACAACTTCCAGTTCTACCTTGATAGTACAAAACACAATTTCTTCATAGGTACTGAAGTCTATTATATCTAATTCCCTTCGAAGACTTGGTATTAAGCCACTGAAGAATCAATCAACTTTACATTCATATTGGATGATAAAGCCAGATTCATACCTTTCATGCCTTGTATAATTCGCCTCGTATATACCAATAGATTCATCATCCTTTTTCTTAAGATCAAGTAACTCATTTTCCATATTTTTCTATGAATATGAGGGAAGTACTTATTGAAAAATAAGTTCTTGAACTTGTCCCATTCCAAGGATTCAATATCACCATGGGGCCTTGTATTCTTAATTAGATTCCACCACTGGTCTGCTTCACCTTCTAAATGGTAAACAACCGGAATGACTTTTTCATGTTCCGAACATCAAAGTGTGGAAAATATATTTTCAATGGAACTGATCCATTGTTCTGCAACATGTGGATTATAAGACCCACTAAAAGAAGGTGGACGTTTCCTCATGAAGGAATCAATAGAATATTGTTCCCTTCTCTACTCATTCGAAATCCAATAATGATTCAAATCTTATGAAAGTATAGCAATAATAGTTTTCACTACATCTTCCATAACATTGGTTTGTTCAAGAGGAAAATCATTGTATTTCCCATTACATTGATCAACACAGTTCCTTTGAGTTCCTTCCATCGTCTAAAACCCAAAAGAAATAGTGTGAGATGCAAAAATCATGCTAGGTAAAACAACATAATAAGTGGGGAGTACCTTAAATATCTCACATACTAGGTTTAATTATAATATATTTTCCATAATTCTAGGATTAAAACCAATACTTATTATTAACCGTAGGAACATACCAAGACGTACATTTGAAATATCTCCAGGGATTTCACTAAAGTTTTCGCATCCTAGTTTCCAGAGGTTAACAGAACCTTTCCTCTAATACCAACTGTAGAGACCCATATCCCGATGTACATAGACATTACATTACTTTTTCAGAATACTTAAAACATAACAAAAACAAACAAACAGGGACCGTAATAGTTTAGTGTCTTTGGAAACTAGGAAAAAAATTATCTTCTAATCACGGTGAAGGATCTTCAACATCTCCCATAAAGATATTCCCCTATTGTTTTCTTACCTAAAACCTTTCTTTATATCCCGGGGAAAATAAAATAAAAAAATTTTGAGCACAAAGGCTCAGAAAGGGTAAACCTATAAGACATAAAACAATCCATAAACATTTTAATACAAAAACATGAACATAAAATCTAAACAAAAAAATCTTGAGCAAAGATATAAATCATGGAAGTACGTAAGGAATATATCATTAAGAAACATAAATAATGATAAATAACATGGGAAACGACATGGAATTGTGGCAAACCATTAAGAACATGATATGATTTCCATAGTAGCCAAGGCATTACTGCCAATACCATCTTAGTGGACAAAGTCCCTTTCTTAATCGAGTTCACTCATCGTTCCAGTCCTGTATCACTAAACCGGATTAACTTACCATTCCAAACATGTCTATCTCATGAGATATAAATCATTACCCAATGAATTTTAGGGAGATATAGGTCCCACCCATGTCATAATTAAATCATTCTTACTTGTTCCACAACATAAACATAAATCATTCATCATAACCAAAAGAATAAAAATGGGTTTCATAAACATCACCCCATCATAACATAATCTATATAAAACAAATGGATGTAATTTCATCATAATAAATGTGAAACCATGTAAATCATATATATATTATACCTGAAACATACACATATGAAATAATGTCCTCTTAGATGGAATATGGTTTTGATAAAAATCTTGAAAATAATTCTTGAGGAAAATATCATTTATTCTTAAAAATCATTTTATTTTCACAAAATTTAACACAATTTTAAAAGAAAAGTATTTTATTAAAAATAACCATGAAATATTGTATAGTAAACTTCATGAAAATAATTCAATATGAAACCGAAAAATCCGTTCATATCGTATCAGTTAAAGAGAACATTCTTCTCGTATTTTTGCTGGAAAACTCAAAAAGTTCTTCATCTGGTAAACAAAAGAAAGACACCTTCCATAAAATGTGGTAAAAGTCAAAAAAGGGTAAAAATGACATTAAACATACATGGAATAAAAGTAAATCATTTATGAACATTTTTTGAACATATGTACATGGATGATAAACATAACCCCAGTAAATACTTACGAATAAACAATCTTGGATGAGAATGAGATTGGAATAATTATCCCTTAACTTTGGTATGATATGCTTCGTACGTATCCGAAACTCATGTATAGTGGGTTAAAAAATATTATTAACTTGTAACAGAAACATAATAATATTTATGATATCATATATGATTCGCTTATGACTTTATATTACCCGTTTTTTGTCAATTCCATTTTAAAGAATCGTTTTAGGTAAAATCGTTTCATTTTTCGTACGTGTTTTGACATGTTGTTCTTACATATATCCAGATTTACTTAATTAAAGAATGTAAAACATGATTTATATATAATATATATTCATCATATAAATATATATATATATATATATATATATATGATAGATCGATAAATGGAATGAAATACACTGTTCATGGAGACAGTAGGTCGCACGTACGCATGAACGATGTTTTCGTTTCCTTATTAACTTGAATGGAAGTAATTAGATGACACACATATATATATATATATCAATTATCTTTTTTATGTCATATATTTCATTAATATTCATTATATATAATTTATAATCATTCCTGAATGGTTAACCTGGTGAATGAATCTCATTGCGTTATGGAGACTGTAATCCTTACGTACGCATGAGCGATGATATCGTTCCCATAATTATTGAATAGAATTGAAGTGTATGATATAATATCCTAGAATAATTATGATGTTATAATAACAATATATAGTTAATATTTACACCATTATACCCATCCATGTAAGGTGGTGGTGGAAAAACAGATTACACCTCGGTGTTGTGACGGTATTCCATACGTACGCACGCGCGGTGATTTCATTTTCTGTAGGATAGATAGAAGGTTAAATGGAGTTGTTTCATATTTATGATATAATATAATTATTTTAGTGATACGTATTGTATTACTTTACAATGAAAAAAGTAAATATGAGGAAGTTGAAGAAGAAATAATCTTGAAAGAAGTAGTAGAAGAGATTATTTCTTCATTGACACACCTCTTTTAAGATTTCTCTTAAGGCACTAGAGTTGGTCTTTTGAGGAGACCAGAACCTAAATAATGTTTCTAGGGAAGTGTATTAGAGAAATTTTCAATGTTTTTCCGAGAATGAAAGCTCAAAATTGTGTAAATAGAAGAGGGAGGAGGTTCCCTTTTATAAGGGAGGAGAGGGGCGCCTTAGGAAAAACTTAAAATATTATTTTATAATAAAGTCATATTCGGTTTATAATAGCTCCAAATTGATTTATTTATAAGATAATGTGATTATGGGTCTAAATCCCCTCAACCAATAGGTTTTAGATATGTTTAGGTTACTATTTTAACCTTATCATTTAGATTTAACTCTAAGTAAAATAATTTAACTTTTACCATGTCTTCTTGTTTTCTTACACAATATGGTTAATAAACATACTATAACAAGAAAAAAGAACCCCAAGTGGTTCATTATTAATATATATAACCATATCTATGTCATTTTTCAGAGCCTTAGATTTTTAAGAATATAATAACAATTAATAATATAATTTTTTTTTAAAAAACTATTTTATGTCAATTTTTTCACTATTTGTTTATTGATTTTTGTGAAAATCATAACAGATTTATTAGTTAGAAAAACATTATTCTAATCAATTCTATCATGTGATATTAACCTAAAAAATTATTTTAATTTATAAAAAGTCTCAAATAACATTTATTTGTGTATTTATAACATCAATTATGTTAATATTTCATTAATAAGGTAATTACTGCATTATCATTGTGTCATAAATAAATTAAATTATTTAATGTATAAATTATAAATAAAAAACCATTATTTATGAAATATATTTATCTTTATAATGAATATTTATATCTTAATTTATCTTATGTATAACTCTATATTAAAAATATTTTAGTTATTAAACATTGATTTTATCACTTTTAACTCTTCTTTAAATAAAATAATAATAAATGTCCTAATCTAATCCAAGTTGACCTAAATGGTCATATTTTATTCCTATGGTTGTTTTTTGTCAAATTAAACTTATCCAATATAATTTGACAATGTTTTAGTGTGATAATAATATCATTTTTACCATTAATTACCCTATTTACTTTTAATCGTGGTAAATAAAAGTTAAAAGATATAATTCGCAAAATATTATTTTTACCTTTTTGAACCACATTTTACTCCTTGATATTAACCTTTTTTCTTGTATTTTTAAAATTCAACTCACAGAAGTGGTAAAATTATGTTTTTCTTAATTTTCAAATTCTCCTAGGAGGTGGGTAAAAGACGATGAAATGTTTAATAAAATGTTTATATATCTAAAATTATTATTAAATGACTCCAATGAATGAAATTGAACTTATATAAGTATTATGTATCATATTTTACCTAAAATAATTTTAAATAAAACAAATAAATATTTAAATAAAAATTCAGTTTTAAAATATAATTTTGTGTTTTTCACTATTCATCAAAAATTGAATGTTTTCAGAAAATACCAAAACTTAACCCTAGGCTAATTTAGATATTCCAAATCCAAAAATGAATTCCATATTGAAAGATTAAAATTTTAAAATTTCAAAAAGTGGTTATTACTCTTCATAACAGTTTGTTTATATAATATTTTAATAACATATCGCTGTTTAGTGAAACTCAGTATTGTGTACAACACACGCTATCGAGGAAGGTCGTGATTGCATTAATTTAAAATAATTCAGGGTTACGTATAGGTAAAAAATCCTTTGGTGTTGTTTATAACATACTCAAAATATAGTTCTAGTAATACATTGATCAAAATTAGTACTTGGTGTTGTGTAAAATAAATTTTATTTGAAAGAACATGAAATTGTGTGCATCACAGGCCAAGAATAGTGTTGCGTATACTAAAAACTAATTTGGTGTTGCGTATAGAGAAATATAATCTTGGTGAAGCGTACAAAAAAATAATCAATGAAATTAAAAAAAATTCTCATAAAATCTTGCGGTGTTACATTCTACACCCCTTAAAATGAATCTATCCCTCGAAATTCGTCGTGGTTATAAATCGTTTTCTACTTGAATGTTTCATTCATAGAAACCCACATCGTAAAAAGTAATACTAAATCATCAGTTTCAAAAGGAACGTTAGAAATATAATGAATACCCAATGTAACTCATCATTGGGCTTCCACATATGAGAATATAAGGGAAAATATGAATATGGGAGAGAAATATAACCATCATGTTCTAATAGAGAGTGGTAGAGAACATGGGTATGAAAAATCAAACAATCACAAAGGCATAAATTTGTTATGATCTAATGTACCATCTGATTCATCGGATATGAGGGTACTAGGACAACGTTTTTAGTTCTCAAGATCATTTCCCTAATGATGAAAAATTGTTGAATTAAAAAAAATACATACTTGATTTGGGTACAATCTCACCAGTGTTTGTGACTTGAACAATTTCCTTTTCATCTCTTAAATAAAAGAAGTTGAATTTGAAATTCATGAAGTGTTAGCAGATCATGTGATAGATTGATAGGTCATTCCATCTGTTTCTATCGCAAAAAGTGTAGCACAATTTATTAAATATACATAAGTCCATATATGCTGAGATTAATCATATATGGTTGCTAAAATGGACATATACTTCATCTATCATAGAACATAATAAAATAAATCTAGTTTCTACTAACCAGGTGCTTCCTGTAGGCCAGTAGTATGCAATAAAGTCGTGTCGCACTTCGGTTGTGGGTTCGATTCCCGCATCCTTGTCCGACGCGACGGGTGGTTGCCCATCCAATGGGTTGACATTTTTCTAAAACGATACTATTATAACATTCCAAAAATAATATCAAAAATTTCTGGCCTTAAACAATACTAACTTATGTCCAACATAATCCATTCCAATCTTTAGACTTATCTAAAATAATTCTGTCTAAGATCATTGTATAATGAAAATAATTACTAGAAATTTCATTTACTGAGCATGTGAATACCATCATTTGTCGGGAATATATAATACGATATATCTTGTTGGTCACATTCCAAACATTTTAATACCTTAATCACGTATTCTCTTATAAATGAATACCCATTGGACCTTATTGAAAACATGAATTCTATCAAAATTTAACACTTTCCATATACCAAAATCCCAAAATTTCTATATACTCAAACCATGATATCACTTAGTCCTTATATCAATCATGATCTCATGAATACTATCAAACATATTATTTTCTCCTTATCCATTAATTATGTGCATATCATCTACTTTCCAAAAATATTTCAATCACTTTTCATGGTTACGATAACATATAATTATTGAAAACTAATACATAGATATTCCAAAATTACATGACACCATTAAGGAGATTCCATGACACTATTTTTATATCCTATTATATAAACCCTTAATCATTCCACAACATCATTGTCATATTCAACATCACAAATAGTGATCTCATGTGACTTCCCTTTATCCTTTTCCTTAAGAAGTTGCTCACTCCAATCATCATTAACCCTTGTATTAGGGCATGATTAGCATAATGCCCCATTTCCTTGCACTTGAAGCATTGATGTTTTGTTCGGTTGTTCTCTGTAGTATTTTCTCTATTCATGTCATTAGAAACCTTTTCCCCATTACTTCGCCACTCAGCTACTCAATGACCTTCTTTTCCACACTTGAATCATTTTCTAGCACCTTTTAGACAATCTCCACCATGCTTCATTCCACACATTAATCATTAAGAAACATTCATCTTCTTTTCACAATTTTTCTGAAATTTTTCCTTGAACTCCATCTTTCGTTTCTTCTTAAAACCATAAGATGAATATGAAAAAACTTCTAGTTCTACCTTGATATCACAACACACAATTTCATCATAGGTACTGAATTCTCTTATAGCCAACTCCCTTCGAAGACATGGTTTTAAGCCACTGAAGAATCAATCAACTTTACTTTTATGTTGGATGATAAAGCCAGATGCATACCTTGCAATCCCGGCATAATTCGCCTCGTATATAAAAAAAGATTCATCATCCTTTTTCTTAATCTCAAGGAACTCCTTTTAAATCTTTATTTGAAGAATATGAGGGATGTACTTATTGAAAAATAAGTTTTTGAACTCGTCCCATTCCATGGATTCAATTTCACCTTGGGGCCATGTATTCTTAATTAGAGTCCACCACTGGTCTGCTTCACCTTCTAAATGGGAAACAACTAGAATTTCTTTTTCATGTTCCGAACATCGAAGTATGGAAAATATCTTTTCAATGGTACTGATCCATAATTCAGCAACATGTGGATCAGAAGACCCACAAAAATAAGGTGGAAGTTGCCTCATGAAGGACTCAATAGAATATTATTCCCTTCTATGCTCATTAGAATGTCCAGAATGTTTAATAACTTGTGTTAGTATAGAAATAAGATTTTTCACCCCATCTCCCATAACATTGGTTTGTTCAGGAGGAAAATCATTTCATTTCACATTACATTGATCAATATGGGTTCTTCGGGTTCCATCCATCATCTAAAACCCAAAAAGAATAGCGTGAGAGGCAGAAATCATGCTAGAGAAAACAACATAATAAAGGGGGAGTACCTTAAATATATAACATCTTAGATTTAATTCTAATATAGTTGCTGTAATTCTAGGACTATAACGTATACTTATACTTAACCGTAGGGACATCCCTAGACATACCTTAGAAATATCTCTAGAGATTTCACTAAATTTTTCACATCCTCATTTCCAAAGGTTAACTAAACCTTTCCTATGAACCAACTATAGAGACCCATAGCCTGACGTACATAGACATTACATTACTTTTGAGGAATACTAAATACATTACAAAAACAAACACACAAGTACCGTAATAGTTTAATGTCTTTTGAATCTCAGAAAAAAATAATCTTCTAATCACGGTGAAAGATCTTCAACATCGCCCATAAAGATCTTCCCCTTTTTTTCTTACCGAAAACCATTATTTATATCCTGGAGAAAATAAAACATAAAAAGGGTGATCTCAAATGTTCGGTAAGTGTAAACATAGAGAACATAGAACAATCCATAAACATTTGAATACAAAAACATGAACATAAAATCTAAATATCAAAATTTTGAGCAAAGACATAAATCTTGGAAGTATGTAAGGAATATATCATAAAGTAAAATCAATCATGATAAATAACATGGGAAAAACATGGAATTTGGGAACACCATTAAGCACATGATATGATTTCCATAGTTTCTAGGGCATTACATCCAATACCATCTTAGTGGACAATATCCCTTTCGAAATCGAGTTCACTCCTTGTTCCAGTCCTGTATCACCGAACTGGATTAACTTACCATTCAAACCATGTCTATCTCATGAGATATAAATCTTTACCCAATGAATTGGAGGGAGATATAGGTCCCACTTATCTAATAGTGAAATTATATTTACTTGTTCCATAACATAAACATAAATCATTCGTCATAAACCAATGAATAAAGATGGGTTTCATAAACATCATCCCATTATAACATAATCCATATAAACCAAATGGATATCATTTCATCATAAGTAAAGTGAAACCATGTAAATAATAGAGATATTATACTTGAAACTTACACATATTGTAACTCCCCAAGATTCTACGGTACGCTTCTCTTTGAATAACGTGATAGCGTGTGTTGTACGCAACATCGAGTTCTAACAAACCACAACCAATCAAACTAGCCATTATGAATAGCAATACCAACTTCTTGAAATTATATATATTTTATATTCCAAATGGACTTCATTTTTGGATTCGGAATATCGAAATTATCCTACATTGAATTTTTTGTATTCTTCTGAGAACATTCAATTTTTATGAATAGTGAAAAATACTTAAAAACAACTTTTTTAATCAAAATAATTTATAATGATAAATTATACTATTGAGTGGTTTTAAAGTATAATTAGAATATATTTTTACCATCTTATCCAATGTTGTTCATTAGAATTAATTTCACTTTGAAATTGGACATAAACAATTGTCAATCTTTTGATATATATTGTTTCTTAAAAACACGCTCTTTGTTGTGGCAGTGGTAAATAATTATAAAATTAATTAATGAAACTCATATTTTTGGAATTTTTTAAAATAGAAACCATTTTTTAATTCGGAATATCAATTGTAGCTTAGAGTGAAATTTTGGCATTGTTCTAAAAAACGTCAATTTTTGATAAATAGTGAAACCACTAAGTGGTAGTTAAAAAACTGAATTTTTCAAAAAACATAATTTTACAACTTATGTGAGCAGAATTTCGAAAATCCGAGAGACACGGTTAATATCAAGTAGTAAAATTTGGTTCAATGAGATGAAAATAATTTTTGGTGAATAGTAACTTTTTACTTTTATTTACCACGGTTAAAAGTAAATTGGGTAGTTAAGGGTAAAAATGATTTTAATATTACCCAAACACATGTCCTAATTCTATTGGACAAGTGTATCCTGACCAAAGACAACCTTAGTAGTATAATATTATCATTTAGGTCCACTTGGATTAGATTAGGACATTTATTATTATTTAATTCAAAGAAGAGTTAAAAGAGTTAAAATCAAAGTTTGTTTACTAAAATATTTTTAATATAGTGTTATACCAATGATAAATTCGATTGTAAATATTAATTAGAAAGATAAAAAAATTTCCTACATAATGATATTTTATTTATAATTTTTAAAAATGAAATATTTTAATTTATTTATGACATAATGATGATGCAGTAATTAAATAATTAATGAAAAATTAGAATAATTGATATTATAAATACCCAAATAAATATAATTTGAGACTTTTTTTGAATTACACTAATTGTTTAGGTTAATATGACATGTTAGGATTAACTTAATTTACTTTTTTAGAAGTAATCATTCTGTTATAAGTTTTACAAAAATCAATTATTGAGTAGTGTCAAAATTGACATAAAAGAGTTTTTAAAACCAACATTATATTATTAATTGAAATTAAATTTCTAAAAATCTATGGTTCGGCCAAGAGACTTATATCATAATATGTATATCATTAATGGACCACTGTGGGGGTATCTTGGATGTATATAGTAAGTTTATTAACCATATAATATAAAAATACAATGAGGCATTGTAAAAGTGAAACTAATTAACTAAGAGTTAATACTTAAAGATAAGGTTAATATAATAACCCAAACCAGTCTAAATTATATTGGTTGAGTGTTTATCGACCAATACCTACCTTAACCTTTAAATAATCTACTTTTGAGCCATTAGAAACCAAATATGAATTTATTATAAAATAGTATTTCTAGCTTTTCCAAAGGTGCCCCTCACCCCTCTTATAAAAGGGCACTCTCCCATCTCATTAACTCACACCTTCAAAGCCTTTTTGTTTGGCCAAACTCTGCCCAAATACTTTCTAAACATCCATAACGTCATCTTAGGGGCCTTACTTTAGTCAGAAAGCCAACATTATGAGCCCTTTTGATCAAATCAAAAGGAAGAACCCAAAGAAGAGGTAATGATTTCACCACCCTTTTTCAAGTTCATTTTTTTTCCACTTCATCTTTGTTTGTTATTACCATCCTAAAATAATAACTACAGTATATTATATATACATTGATGTTATTATAAACATTTTACTACCATATTTCTGTATTCTATCCATTCATTGAATAACATGTCACCATACGTGCGTACGTACGGCTTACCGTCTCCACGTCGTGGTGTAATTGTTATTCAATAAATTATTATGTGGATAGGTATAATAATGATGTTTAATTCATGTAAATAATAAATATAACATGATAATGACTCTGTATATATGATATAACATCCAATTATATATTATTTTAATATCAAAAGAATGATATTGTCACTCGTGCGTATGTATGGACTACCGTCTCCACGAACGCGATGAGATTAATTCTCCATCGTATCCATTCAAGTATAATTCTCATTTGATGATTAATAATATTATCTAAGGACTTGATATCATTATGTATATGATTAATATACAACCTATACATGACAAACATGACTTACGTAACAAAACATATAAAAGAAAACGAGTAAGTTAACACCCGAAACAACGATAATACTAAGATTTTATTAACAAATCATTATTAAAAGATCATATATGATATCATATTAATGTATATTATTCTTGTATAATTTAATAACAATTACTTCACCATTTTACAGGAGGTTAACCTACCCTCAACCAAAGAAAAGTACAAGGTATGGGTTTATTTTTCAATCTCTTCATTATCCGAGGTTGTTATACGTAATAATCTTCTGAGATTTCATTATCATCCACATACAAGTTTCTTAAAAATGTATTTCAAAAGTTTTTTACTATTTACTATAATATGGGTTAAAGTCATTTATTCCTTGTTTGACTTTTTATAAGAGGTTTATAATATATTCCTTCGGTCGTTTTCCAAAAAAGGTGCTTTTTAACCTTTTCGACAGAATTAAGGTAAGAATGTTTTTTTAACTTATACGGCGGGTGCGGCTATTTTCTGCCATTTTAAAATCATTGAAGCTTCCCTTAGAAGCTTATAAGAATTTTTTCAAAGAAAATGTTTTATTTTATATGACTCTTAAATGATTTCAAAATTAAAAGAGATATTTCCCTAAAAAGTGTTTTGATTTCATCTATGTCAACATCCTTTGATGGCTTTTACGCTTATTTGAAGTTGATTTATTATGATACAAAACTTCTATATCATATTGAATTTTTTGTGATATGTTTGACTGTGGATGTGTTATTTTAATACCATTCATTGTTTTTGGATGAAGTATTTACATTTCCTATTCTACTATTAATACGAATGTTTATGTTATGTTTAAACCTTTTCATATGGGAATGCATTGGACTTAATATGTGACGGGTGGAGCCCGCTATAGCTCCTCGATGCATCGGTAGGTCTAATGAGACAAACTAGTGTCTTGGCACAAGGCCTCGAAAAAATATTATTTTCAGTCTTGGCACGAGGCCTTGGCTGTGTGGTTATGATAGTCTGGAATTATGTGTTCCATCATTATGAAAGTGGTTATTGATATTGCATGTTATTATTCGATTAGTAGAATATTCATGTGAATAATTAAATGGAATTATTTCATTTTATTTTTTCCATACTATGTTGAAGTTCATGTTTAAAATGATTTTGTTTTAGTTATACATTCCCTTAAATGTTTATTCTTATTTATGAAAGTTTACGCTATATTGTTTTTCTTACTGGGCATTTGAACTCACCCCTATCAATGTTTTATTTTCCCAGGATGTAAAGAAGTAATAAATGAATGACCTTTAGGGATAATATGTGGGGATATAAGTTTGGACTATGAAGAAAATATGTTGTTGTAGTTTTCATTTTTATGATGTAATGTAAGACTTCTGAATCTATCTAGTGTTTATAAGGCTACTAAACCAATCAGTCTTTCGATATTTAATCTTTCTTGTGATCATGCCAATGTTATGTAATAATGCACCGACTCTGGGTAATTGGGGTTGGGGCGTTACAGTTGGTATCATATGAAGTTTAGTACAAACCTTGGAAGCTAGATTCAGATAAACTCTGATTAGATCACATAAAACTAAGATGGAATTTGAGGATTAGTATAGAAGAACTTCCTAGAATTTTGGTATTGTAGAGATTTTGTGAGTTTTCCGAGCAATACATCCCTGTCTGGATACTAGCAGGTAGAGGTGGATCTGGCACAGATGTACCTTGGGGTAAAACCCGAAAACACCGCTTTGAGCTTGTCTCGAACGGGAACTGGTGCACGACAGTGGGCCTTGCTGCACTCTTGGTTATGACACTCCTGGGGGATATGCTTAGGATAACTCTCATTTACTTTACAAATCATTATAAAGGGTTTATGGGTATTTACTTCCTCAAAGAAAACATTTTTTATGATTATGGATTATATCCATAAATAGCTCAATTTATGTTAAGTTTTTTATAAGTATGGGATTATGTATTTTGATTCATAAACTGATCTAGTTTATTCCATTTTATAGAAATGGAACCTAGTGGAAGAAATTGAAACTGTATCAATGCACGCACTCCATGTAGGGATTTCTCTCCTGCTCAAGATAATTATAGTGGAGCTGGTGATGCAACTGGTGCCGATCAGCTAATCACCATACTGGGACAACTCACTCAGGTTATGAATAATAACCTTACCCGTATGGAGCACCCTGATCCGCAGTGTGGAGGATCAATGTTTGATCTATTCATGAGGCAACAACCAACAACGTTCAATGGGAGTACAAATCCCTTAGTTTCTTAGAAATGGATAAATTCCCTAGAGAAAATATTTTAGGCTTTGGAGAGTAGTGAAAGGGAAAAAGTTTTCATGGCAGACTACCGCCTCACTGGAGATGCTGATCAATGGTGGTCATTGATTCAAAACACGAAGGAAGATGATGAAGTATCAAATATGGAATGGAGGGAGTTCAAAGATCAGTTTTTATAAAAGTACTTTCTTCGCGACCACCGAGAAGATATGGAAAGGAAATTTCTGAGTTTGAGACAAAAGGAGGATGAGAATGTCACAAAGTATTAGGCTAACATTACAAGGTTAGCATGGTATACTAGAGATTATATAAGTAACCCCAAAAGTAAAATTGATCATTTCTTTTATGGGTTAAAACCATTTCTTCGTCGAGAATTAGTCTCACAATCCTTTTCATCGTACAAAGACATTGTCTCATGTGCTATCAAGACAGAGAAAGAATTCTAAAAGTCTTATGAATTTAAAGCAAAGCAAGAGAAGAAGAGATCTGATTATCAATATGGGAATGGAAATAAGGGGAATAAGGGAAAGGTTGAATATCCATCCTGTGGTAAATGTGGGAAGAAACACCTTGGTACTTTCTTAAGGGGAATGAGTGTCTGTTACAAGTGTGGTGAAAAAGGACACAAAGCTCGTGATTTCAAAGTGAAGAAGGAAGCTACCAATGTTCAATGCTACAATTGTAGGGAGATGAGACATTATGCAAATGAATTTCCTAATCGTCAGGGGAACTTACCTCAGAAAAGGCCAAGGGATCAAGGCCAAGCTAATGCTATCACTACTGCTAAGGTAGAAGCTCCTAAAGATGTGGTGGTAGGTAATTTAATGGTTTCCTCAAGTTTAGCAAATGCATTATTTGATTCTGGATCATCACATTGTTTCATATCTTCCCAGTTTTCTAAGAAAATTAGATATTTCCAATTTGATTTAACAAGGGAGTTGTCAGTTAAAACTCCTAAGGGAAGTATCATTGCAACAATGTTTTCTGAATCAGTCCCCATTAGAGCACATAAATGTTCTTTATTTTCTGATCTCATCTTCATACCTATGATTGAGTTTTATATAATCCTCGGTATGGACTGGCTTTCGGACTATGATGCGAAGATTTATTGCAAGAATAAAGAGGTTACGATTCTTGATGATGATGATAAGGGATACCTTATCTTTAGAGAAGAATCGTCACCACCTAATTCTTATCTAGATCCACCCCCAGTAGATCAAATAAATTCAATTATTAGGGAGGAAGATAATTAAATGACTATGGGTGAGGAAATGAATGTTCAAATAGAGGATGTACCTATTGTGAAAGAATATGTATATGTGTTTCTTGGAGATTTACCTAGACATCCTCCAGAACTAGAAGTTGAGTTTTCCATTGATTTAATTCCTGGATCAAGGCCTATATCGAAGACCCCTTATAGAATGGTCCCTATAGAATTAGTTTATCTAAAGAAGCAACTAGAGGAATTGAGTAATAAATGATTTATTTACCCTAGTGTTTCTCTATGGGGAGCCCCTGTTCTTTTTGTTAAAAATAAATATGGATCTATGAGGTTATGTATCTACTATAGGGAGATCAATGCTATAACAATAAAGAACAAGTATCCCCTACCTCGTATTGATGATTTATTTGACCAACGGCATGGATCTCAATACTTTTCAAAGATTGACCTTCGATCTGGATACCATCAGTTGTGTGTTAAGAAGGAAGACATTCTGAAGACAACATTTCGAACCTGGTACGGGAATTGCGAGTTTACAGTAATTCCTTTTGGATTGACTAATGCACCCTCTGTATTCATGGATATGATGAATAGATTTTTCAAGGAATATCTCGATGAATTTGTGGTGGTATTTATTGATGACATATTGGTATATTCCAAAAGCATCGAAGATCATGAAAATCAGTTGTGAATTATCCTAAAGACACTGAGAAGACATGAATTATATGGGAAGTTTAGCAAGTGTGAATTCTGGCTTCAAGAGATTTCTTTTCTTGGCCATAATGTCTCTAAATATGGAATCTCTTTTGATCTTTCTAAGACCAAGGCAATTCACAAATGGCCAGCACCTACGAGTATAATTGAGGTACGTTGTTTTATTGGTTTAGTAGGTTATTATCAACGTTTAGTCCAGAATTTTTCCCGATTGTCTAACCCGTTAATGAAGCTCACACGTAAAGGGGTTAAATTTGTTTGGAAAATAGAGTGTGAAGAATTTTTCGAATAACTGAAGATAAGATTAGTCAATGCTCCTATATTGACTCTACCATCGGGGAATGATGGGTTCATTATTTATAGTGATGCATCAAAGAAAGGACATGGTTGTGTCCTTATGCAGAATGATAGGGTTACTGCCTATACATCACGACAGTTGAAAATTAATGAGAAAAACTATCCTACTCATGATCTTGAGTTAGTAGTTGTGATCTTTTCATTGAAGATATAGAGGCACTAACTCTATGGTGAAAAATGTGAGATTCGTACTGATCACAAGAGTTTGAAATATATTTTCTCACAAAAAGAACTCAACATGAGGCAAAGGATATGGCTTTAATTACTCAAGGATTATGATTGTACGATACACTACCACCCAGGGAAAGCAGACAAGGTGGAAAATGCTTTGAGCAGAAAAGACCATGGAGTTTTGAACGTGATGAGAATTGAAAGGGATCCAATTTTCATGGATCTAGTGAAGATGGACATGGGAATAACCAGGGAAGGTGAAACATCAATTATTTTTCAAATGGTTTCCAAACCATCATTACTAGAAAGGATTAACTATTCCCAAACCGATGATGATGAATTTCAAAAGAAGATTAAAGCTGTGAATGATGGGAGATTGAGAGACTTTGTGTATGAAGAAGGAATTTTGAAATTCGGGAATAGAATAGGTGTTCCTGATTTACCTAATCTAAAAAGGGAATTTCTGGTTGATGCTCATAGTTCTAATTTCTCTATACACCCTGGGAGCACCAAAATGTATAGAGATTTGAAGTAACATTTTTGGTGGGACAAAATGAAGAGGGAGATTGCTGATTTTGTATCATGATTTATGGTTTGTCAACAAGTGAATGTTGGAAGGCAATAGCCTGGAGGAGTCATCCAACCTCTTCCCATACCGGAGTGGAAATGGGACAATATTACGATGGACTTTGTCATGGGGCTACCAAAGACTCCTAGAAGGAACGATGCAATATGGGTTATTATTGATTGTCTTACCAAGTCAGCACATTTTCTTGCTATAAGAGAAGACCTACCACTAGAACATCTAGAAAGACAATATGTTGATGAAGTTGTGAGACTTCATGGAGTACCCCTATTGATTATTTCTGATCGTGATCCTCATTTTACATCAAGATTCTGGAAGAGTATTCAGAAATCCTTGGATATTGAACTTCATTTGAGCACTGCCTGCCACCCTCAGACAGACGGACAATCAGAACAGACAATTCAAACCATAGAATACATGTTGAGATCTTGCTCAGTGGACTTTCAGGGTATGTGGGGTCAATATTTACCTCTGGTAGAATTTTCATATAACAATAGCTTCCATTCGAGTATTCAGATGGCACCATATGAAGCGTTATACGGAAAGAGATGTCACACACCAACCTGTTGGGATGACGTTGGTGAAAGAAAACTTCTAGGTCTAGAACTGCTAGAGGAAACAATGGAAAAGGTGAAGGTAATCCATAATCACACCAAAGCAGCTCAAAGTAGGCAGAAGAGCTATGCTGATAATTGAAGGAAAGATTTGGAATTTCAAGTCGCTGATCATGTTTTCCTGAAGGTATCTCCATGTAAGGGAGTCATACATTTTGTTAAGAAAGGGAAATTGATTCCCAGGTACATCGAACCTTTCGAAATTCTAGAACGAATTGGGTTTGTAGCTTACCTATTTGCAATGCCGCCAAGTCTCTTGAAAGTTCACGATGTGTTCTACATATCTCTATTGAGGAAATACATGCCTGGCCCAACTCATGTACTCACCTATGAGGAATTAGAACTGGAACCTGTTCTATCTTCTTGCGAAAATCCAGTCCGGATTCTTGATACGAGAGAACAAGTGCTGAGAAATCAGACGACGCGTCTGGTAAATGTTTTGTGGAGAAACCAAAAGATAGAAGAGGCAACGTGGGAACCTGAGGAACTTATGATGAAGAACCACCTGAGTCTTTTCATGCTGTAGTATTCTATAAATTTCGGGGACGAAATTATTTGAAGGAGGGGAGAATGTAACACCCCAATCTTCTACGGTACGCTTCTCTTAGAATAATGTGATAGCGTGTGTTGTACGCAACAACGAGTTCTAACACACCACAACCAATCAAAGTAGCCGTTATGAATAGTAATACCTACTTTTTGAAATTATATATATTTTATATTTTAAAATGGACTTCATTTTTGGATTCAGAATATCGAAATTATCCTAAGTTGATTTTTTGGTATTTATCTGAGAACTTCTAATTTTTTTGAATAGTGAAAAATAATTAAAAACAACTTTTTTAATCAAAATAATTTTTAGTGATAAATTATACTATTGAGTGGTTTTAAAGTATAATTAGAATATATTTTTTCAATTTTATCCAATGGTGTTCATTATAATTAATTTCAGTTTGAAATTGGACATAATCAATTGTCATTCGTTTGATATATATTGTTTCTTAAAAACACTCTATTTGTTGTGATAGTGGGAATTAATTATAAAATTAATTAATGAAACTTATATGTTTGAAATTTTTTAAAATACACATCATTTTTGAATTCGGAATTTCAATTATAGCTTAGGGTGAAATTTTGGCATTGTTCTGAAAAACATCAATTTTTGATGAATAGTGAAACCACTGAGTGGTAGTTAAATAACTGAATTTTTCATAAAAAGTTAATTTTACCACTTCTATGAATGGAATTTAGAAATTCTAAGAGACACGGTTAATATCAAGTAGTAAAATTTGGTTCAATGAGATGAAAATAATTTTTGGTGAATAGTAACATTTTACTTCTATTTACCACGGTTAAAAGTAAATTGGGTAATTAAGGGTAAAAATGATATTAATATTACCCTAACACATTTACTAATTCTATTGGAAAAGTTTATCTCGACTAAAAACTACCTTAACAAAAAATTATTATCATTTAGGTTCACTTGGATTAGATTAGGAAATTTATTTTTATTTAATTCAATGAAGAGTTAAAAGAGTTAAAATCAAAGTTTATTTACTAAAACATATTTAATATAGTGTTATACGTAAGACAAATTTGATTGTAAATATTCATTAGAAAGATAAAATAATTCCTACATAATGATATTTTATTTATAATTTTTAAACATTAAATAATTTACTTTATTTATGACACAATGATGATGTAGTAATTACCTAATTAAAGAAAAATTATAATAATTGATATTATAAATACCCATATAAATATAATTTTATACATTTTATGAATTACACTAGTTTTCTAGGTTAATATGACATGTTATTATTGTCTTAATTTACTTTTTTCTAAGTAATCATTCTTCTATGATTTTTACAAAAATCAATTATTGAATAGTGTCAAAATTGACATAAAAGAGTTTTTAAAACAAATATTATATTATTAATTAATATTAAATTCCTAAAAATCTATGGTTCTACCAATATACTTATGTAATGATATTTCTATCATTAATGGACCACTTCGGGGTCGCTTGGATGTATATAGTATGTTTATTAACCATATAATATAAAAATACAAAGAGACATTGTAAAAGTGAAACTAATTAACTAAGAGTTAATACTTAAAGATAAGGTTAATATAATGACCCAAACCTGTCTAAATTATATTGGTTGAGTGTATTTCGACCCATCCCCACCTTAATCTTTAAATAATCCCCTTTGGAGCCATTAGAAACCGATTATTAATTTATTATAAAATAATATTTCCAGCTTTTCCAAAGGTGCCCCTCACCCCTATTATAAAAGGGAACTGTCCCTTCTCATTAACTCACACATTCAAAGCCTTTTGGTTCGGCGAAAATCTGACCAAATACTCTCTCAACATCCCTTACTTCATCTTAGAGGCCTTCCTTTAGTCATAAATCCAACTTAAGGATCCTTTTTGATCAAATCAAAAGGAAGAACCCGAAGAAGAGGTAATGATCTCACCACCCTTTTTCAAGTTCCTTTCTTCTTCCACTTCTTCTTCCTTTGTTATTACCATCCTAAAATAATAACTCCAGTATATTATATATACTTTGAGGTTATTATAAAAATTTTACAACCATATTTCATTATTCTATCCATCCTTTTAATAACATGTCACCATACATGCGTACGTACGGCTTACCGTCTCCACGTCGTGGTGTAATTGTTATTCAATAAATTATTATTTGGATGGGTATAATAATGATTTGTAATTCATGTAAATAATAAATATAACATGATAATGATTCTGTATATATGATATACCATCCAATTATATATTATTTTAGTATCAAAAGAATGATATTGCCGCTCGTGCGTACGTACGGACTACCGTCTCCACGAACGCGATGAGATTAATTCTCCATTGTATCCATTTAGGTCTAATTACCATTTGATGATTAATAATAGTATCTAAAGACTTGATATCATTCTGGATAAGTTTAAGATACAACCTATCCATGACAAACACGACTTACGTAACAAATCATATTAAATAAAATGAGTAAGTTAACACCCAAAACAACGATAATACTAAAATATTATTAACAAATCAATGTTAAAAGATCATATATGATATCATATTAATGTATATGATTCTTTTATAATTTAATAAAAATTATTTCACCATTATAAAGGATTTTAACCTACCCTCTACTAAGGAAAAGTACATGGTAAGGGTTTATTTCACAATCTCTTCATTATCCGAGGTTGTTATACATAATAATCTACTGGGATTTCTTTATCATCCACATCCATGTTTCTTAAAAATGTATTTCAAAACATTTTTACTATTTACTATAATATGAGTTAATTTCATTTATACCCTTGTTTGAATTTTTATGAAAGGTTTATAAAATAATCATTCTGTCGTTTTCCAAACAAGGTGCTTTTTAACCTTTTCGATAGAATTAAGCTAAGAATGTTTTTTAACTTATACGGCAGTTGCGGCTATTTTCCGCCGTTATAAAATCATCGAATCGTACATTAAAGATTATAAGAATATTTTCAAAGAAAATTTTTTATTTTATATGACTCTTAAATGATTTCAAGATAAAAAGAGATATTTCTCTAAAAAGTGTTTTGATTTCATCTATGTCAATATCCTTTGATGGATTTTACGCTTATTTGAAGTTGATTTATTATGATACAAAACTTCTATATCGTATTGAAGGTTTTGTGATATGTTTGACTGTGGATGTGTTATTTTTATACCATTCATTGTTTATGGATGAAGTATTTACATTTCGTATTATAGTTTTAATACGAATGTTTATGTCATGTTTAAACCTTTTCATATAGGAATGCATTGGACTTAATATGTGAAGGGTGGATCCCGCTATAGCATCTCGATGCATCGGTAGGTATCATGAGACAAACTAGTGTCTTGGCACAAGGCCTTGAAAAAATCTTATTTTCAGTCTTGCACGCGGCCTTGGCTATGTGGTTATGATAGTCTGGCATTATACATTCTATCATTATAAATGTTGTTATTGATATTTCATGTGATTATTAGATTAGTAGAATATCCATGTGAATAATTAAATGGAATTATTTCATTTTATTTTTTCCATACTATGTTGAAGTTCATCTTTAAAAGGCTTTTGTTTTATTAATACATTTCCTTAAATGTTTATTCTTATTTATGAAAGTTTCCGCTATATTGTTATCCTTACTAGGCATTTGATCTCACCCCTTTCAATGTTTTATTTATCCCAAGATGTGAAGAAGTAATCTATGAATGACCTTCAGGGATAGTATGTGGGGATATGAGTGTGTACTATGAATAAAATATGTTTTTGTAGTTTTAATTTTTATGATGTAATGTAAGACTTATGAATATATCTTGTGTTTCCAAGGATACTAAACCAATCGGCCTTTTGATATTTGATCTTTCTTGTGATCATGCCAATATTATGTAATAATGCACCTACTCTGGGTAACTGGGGCCGGGGCATTACACATATGAAATAATGTCATATTAGATGGAAAATGGTTTTGATAAAACACTTGAAAAGAATTATTTTAGAAAATATCCTTTCCTCTTAAGAATCATTTTCTTTTCAAAAAATTACCCACAATATTAAAAGAAAATGATTTTATTGAAAATAACAATGAAATCTTCTATAGTAAACATCATGAGAAAAAGGCATTATGAAACAGTAAAAATCCGTTCATGCCGTATATGTTAAAAAACATTCTCCTTATACTTTTGCCAGAAAAGTCAAAAAGTTCTTCATATGGTAAACAAAAGAAACATTCCTTCCATACGATGTGGTAAAAGTCAAAAAAATGTAAAAATTACTTTAAACATACATTGAAGAATATTAAGCATTTTATGAAAACATTTTGAAAACATATGGACATGGATGATAAACATAACCCCAGTAAATACTTATGAATAAACAATCTTAGATAAGAATGAGATTGGAATAATTATCCCTTACCTTAGGTATGATATGCTTCATACATATCCGAAACTCATGTATAGAGGGTTTAAACATTTTATTAACTTGTAACAGAATCATAATAATATTTATGATATCATATATGATTCTCTTATGACTTTATATTACCCGTTCTTTTTTCAATTCCCTGTTAAAACATCGTTTTAGGTAAAATCGTTTCATTTATCGTACGTGTTTCGACTTTTTGTTCTTACTTATATCCTGATTTACTTAAATATAGAATGTAAGACATGATTTATATATAATATATATTCAGCATATAAATATATATATAATGGATCGATAAATGGAATGAAATACACCGTTCATGGAGACAGTAGGTCGTACGTACGCATGAACATTGTTTTCGTTTCCTTATTGACTTGAATATAAGTAATTATATGAAACACATATATATATATACACATAAATATAGTAGCTTTAATATTTCATATATTTCATTATTATTCATTATATATACTATATAATCATTCTTGAATGGTTAACATATAGAATGAATCTCATCGCCTCGTGGAGAGGGTAATCCATACGTATGCACGAGCGATGATATCATTACCATAATTATTTAATGGAATTGGAGTGGATGATATAATATCTCAGAATCAGTATGATGTTATAATAACCACATATATTTATTCTTTACACCATTATACCCATCCAAGTAAGGTCGTGGTGGAAAATTAGATTACACCACGGCGTGGAGACAGTAT
This sequence comes from Viscum album, assembly GCA_963277665.1. Taxonomy (NCBI): domain Eukaryota; kingdom Viridiplantae; phylum Streptophyta; class Magnoliopsida; order Santalales; family Viscaceae; genus Viscum; species Viscum album. Next base: position 2,112,059,700 of record OY728126.1, on the reverse strand, counting down.
TTCGTACGTACGCACGTGCGGTGATTTCATTTTCCATAGGATGGATAGAAGGTGAAATGGGGTGGTTTTATATTTATAATATCATATCATTATTGTAGTGATACTGATTATATTACTTTACAATGAAACAACTAAAGAAGAAAGAAACATGAAAAAATCGGTAGAAGAGATTACCTCTTCTTTGATGCACCTCTTTTAATCATCCTTTTAAGGCACTACATTTGGTCTTTGGAGGAGACCAAAACCACCGGAATGTTTCTAGGAAAGTGGATAAGATAAATGGGCAGGTTTTTGATGATATTGAAAGCTCAAAATTGTGTAAGGGGAAGAGGGAGGAGGTTCCCTTTTATAAGGGAGGAGAGGGGCACCTTAGGAAAAACTTAAAATATTATTTTATAATAAAGTCATATTCACTTAATAATAGCTACAAATTGATTAATTTAGAAGATAAAGTGGTTATGGGTAAAAATACCCTCAACAAATAGGTTCTAGACAAGTTTATGTTACTATTGTAATCTTATCATTTAGTTTTAACTCTAAGTTAAATAATTTAACTTTTACCATGTCTTCCTGTTTTCTTACACTATATTGTAAATAAATATACAATAAAAACCCAAATGAACCCCAAATAGATCATTATTAATATATATAACCTTATCTAAGTAATTTGGATGAGCCTTAGATTTTTAAGAATAGAATAACAATTAATAATATTATATTTATTTTAAAAACTATTTTATGTCAATTTTGACACTATTTGGTAATTTATTTTTGTGAAAATAATAATAGCATGATTAGTTACAAAAAAGATAATTGAATCAATAATAACATGTTATATTAACCTAAAAAATTATTGTAATTTATAAAATGTCACAAATAACATTTATTTGGGTATTTATAACATCAATTATGTTAATATTTCATTAATACAGTAATTATTTCATCATCATTGTGTCATAAATAAATTAAATTATTTAATGTATATAAATTAAAAATAAAATACCATTATGTATTAAAGCTATTTATATTTATATGTAATATTTGTATTGTTATTTATCTTATGGATAACCCTATAATGAAAATGGTTTAGTTATTAAACTTTGATTCTAACTCGTTTAACTCTTCTTTAAATAAAATAATAATAAATGTCCTAATCTAATCCAAGTGGAACTAAATGGTCATATTTTATTCATAAGGTTATTTTTGGTCGAATTAAACTTTTCAAATAAAATTAAGGCATGTTTTAGGGTAATAATAATATCATTTTTACCCTTAATTACCTAATTTACTTTTAACCGTGGTAAATAAAAGTAAAAAGATAATATTCACCAAAAATTATTTTTATCTTATTTAAACTAATTTTAATCCTTGATATTAACCATGTCTCTATGATTTTAGAAATAACACTCATAGATGTGGTAAAATTAAGTTTTATGTGAATTTCTAAATTCTCCTAGGAGGTGGGTAAAAGACAGTGAAAAGTTCAATAAAATTTTTATATATCTAAAATTATTATAAAATGACTCCAATGAATTAAATTGAACATATATAGGTATTATGTATCATCTTTTACCTAAAATAAATTTAAATAAAATAAATGATTATTTAAATAAAAATTCGGTTTTAAAATATAACTCAGTGTTTTTCACAATTCATCAAAAAATTGAATGTTTTCAGAAAAATACCAAAAATTCACCCTATGCTAATTTCGATATTACGAATCCAAAAATGAAGTCTTTTTTGAAAGAAAAATTTTATAAAATTTCAAAAAGTGGGTATTACTATTCATAAAGGCTACTTTATATAATATTTTACTAACATATCGTTGTTTAGTGAAACTCGGTATTGTGTACAACACATGCTATAGAGAAAGGTCACGATTGCGTGTAATGAAAACAAAGTCAGGGTTGCGTGTAGGGAAAGATTCCTTTTGTGTTACATATAACATACTAAAAAAATAGTTCAGTTATAAATTGATCAAAATCTATACTTGGTGTTGTGTAAAATTAATTTTATTCAAAAGAACATTAGATGTGTGGATCACAAGCCAAGAATAGTGTCAAGTATACTAAAAGCTAATATGGTGTTTCTTATAGTGCAAACTAATCATGGTGAAGAATAAAACAAAATAAATCAATGAAATTAAAAAGAATAATTTTCATAATATCTCGGGGTGTTACACAAATAATCCCCTATCCATTCAATTTTTCTAGTTTTACCCTTCAAATTTAAAATTGTACAATTTGTTTGAAATAATGTGGTAATATTTTTTACCGATGCAATTTAATTTTAATGAATAAAAAATTGACTTTATTAAATTATTTATAACAATATATACCATTCACAATACTTTTAACTATATAAAAGATCTTGATGTAATAAAAACACATTATTATTTGTTCATATTATGAGTAGACCTGTTTTTATAAATATTTTATTTTTATGTATAAAATTTATCTATAGGGAAAAATTATCAATGTATTATATTTTCATTATATATATTTATATATTATAAAATAAAATATTTTTATTTTTATTTAAAAATAATCTAAACCATATATTACAAACGAGATTTTTAATTATTTGTAATGATAAAGAAGATATTATTTGAAAATATTACATTAGCCATTAAAATGATATAAATATGTTTCATAAATTCAATATAAAAATTTAATGTATATTAATAATTATAAAATTATTATTTGAACAATTAAAGTGTTTTATAAACATATATATATTTCTTAATATCATATAAAACATACATTCTTAGTAAAAAAAATATATTTTATATTATTCTCCTAAAATTAAATTATTTTTGAAAAATTTAAAAAAAATCATAAGATAGTTTTGAACTTATGAATCAAATAATTATTCTTATTAATTGAAATTAAAATTTTCAAATTTTCATAATTTCAATTTTAAATACCAATATAAATTTATAATAAACACTATATTCATATAAAAATATATTTTTATAAATACTAACTATTCTTATTTTAATTTACGTTCAATGGAAAATCATTTTTTCCGTATTATTAATATAGTAATTATCTTTTGACTATAATATATTCAGTTTATTTAAATAAATCAAATAATGTGAACTTTTTTACAAAGGGTTAATTTTATGATTTATATAAATTGATGAAATTTATTTTGGTTAGGATTTGTGTATGAAGAAAATTATGGATCACATTATGTTTTAAAAGGAATATATATATAATTTAGATATCTAGGTTGTTACATAGTCACCTTTAAATAAATTACAACCCCAAAATTTAAATTATCACTAGCTATTCTGATTAGTTAGGGGTATTTAAATGATATTCATAACAAAGAAATATTTTGAAATTATGTGTCTACCAAAATTTCATATTTAAGATTATGAGAACATTATTTACCTTCAATGGAATAAAAATTTTATCGTTTTCTAATGGAATCTTATTTCATCATGCCCTCCGTGTCGACACATGAAGCATGCCCCACTAGATTTGAGATATTATTGTTTGGGTTTTTCAAAAATATTTTATATGAATAGAATTTAATTATATTCCATTCACCATATTTATCATGCTAAATTAAATAAGAATCCATCCTTCTACTATTTTTTCATTTTTTATGCTTTACTATGTTCACATTTTTAATCATAATTCTTGACATTTGTTTTGGTAAAATATAAAAATTTCACACTTTAGTTTTTTTTAATTACAATACTCATTGAAACAATTTATGTATTATATATGGAATACATTATAGACTTCAATTGTTTGGACTTCAACCATTAATAAAACTAAAATAATTAACATTAGTGATGAATAAAAAATGAGGATTATTTTATGATAATTCCACGACAATTTTATCCCCTAAAATGTATTATTCCTTAAAAAAATTACATTAGATTTTGGTTCAACCTTAATCATTCATGATTAAATAGAATCTTTTTTCGGTTGTATTCTCTAATATTCTATAACCTAATTTTTTAAAATAATATATCATTTTTGTTATTGGTATAGATAATGTTGATTTTAAAATCATATCCACTTGAAGTGCCTAGGCTGGTGTGTACTGTTAGGCATTCCCATCATTTACTAGAGTGAAAATTAAATTTTTACTAAACCAACCATTATAAAGGTTATTACATCTTAGATAATCTATGGAACAATTGTATCTACTTAATATTATCAAAACATGGATTTAATTCATAGAAGATACACCAAATAGTTACATTAACATGGCTTGGGATGTTTTCGAGTACATTAATTTATCCCATAAACATATCACTATTGTTTTAAATGATTTTATCTTATACTTATCCTCATATATCAAAAATTTTCAATATTACATTATATAACCTAAAGGGTTATCTATACCATTAATATTATGATAAACCATATCTTATAAACCTGTGAAATACCAAAAATTAATATACATTTATGAGAAGTATTCTAAACCCTTCAATGATATTAACTATAGCACCTTAGACCCTCACTCCAAGATCCCATATTTAAAAAAATTAAATTATGTACTTTATTTGATACAAAATATAGTTTCTTAAGAACAATTATCCCATAATTCAAAGAATTAAATCATATATTTCATTATATTAATTTTCATAAATATATTAGATATTTAGAGAGTTATGAAAAATAAAAACAAATAAATCTCAGTTCATTCTCAACTAATTGGAATATTCCATCAACTATACAAAAAACTACATAATAATGCTGATATCATTTATGATAATTTTATTCACAACCTATGGAAATGTGAAGATTAAATTTGTGATATTAGACAATACATATGTAAAAATATAAATAATAATCTATCATAGAATTAATAATATTATTGAAATAAATAAAAGTTAAATAAGACCATATAACTGAACACATGAGCACTATAAAAATGAATATATGATAAAATAATATAAACAATCACATAGATAAAAAAAACTACATTCTACGTTATGAAATTCAAAATATTTGATATATCATTTTTTCCCTAATAAAAGATATCTTGATCATAGAATTGTGATATTTCATCATTTCCCTATGTCAGGAAATTTTTTTTCTAGGAATCCATACACTAACAGAACCAAAACTATATCGTCAGATGATATCTGTCAATGGATTCCAGGGATATCTATATTGAGCACTACCCATTACTAATTAAGAATAATAAATTAATCAAATGCATGTATTAATAAAATTTAAAATACATAACCAATATCTCTTAGAAATAAATTAACGTATATATTTTAATAAAAAATTTATGGATTGTCAATATTTATTCAATAAATAAATAGAATGAATTTTAATGTATTAAACACTCAAAATAAAACCTTATAAAGTAGGTTATATGGTTATTTCATTAATTTCCTTAAAAATTTATTTTTGTAATCATGGTTAACAAACAACATTCAATGGAATTAAATATAATGTATTCCCATGGGAAATCCATTTAAATAAAAATTATACCTATAATAGAGCATGATTATAAATGATTACGATAGTTATAGATTTCAAAAATATTAATCCAATAGAGTGAAATAGTATGGTAGGATTTATAATGTTGTCTCGGGATAATATACACAACAAAAGTGGATTTTTATTTTGAATTTGAATCATACCTCAATGGAAAAAATAGATGCAAACTCCATTACTATATTTTTAATGTGAGAATAAAAATATCATGACATATAAATACTGAAAATATAATATAATAAAAATAATTATATTCATTAATATTTTAAAAATTATGTTATTTAAGAAATAATATAAAATAAAATAAAATCCACAATATCAAATAGGCCTGATTAAATTTTAAATAGAGAAAATAGCACTAATGGATTTTGAAAATATTTAATCCTATCCCCTTTAAGGGTAGAATTTAAAAAAAATTAATACCATGAATAATAACAAATATTAAAGTCTTAGTAGGGAACCTTTAAATAACAAAATATGTTATATACCAAAAAATATGAATCAAGGGAGTGAAATTTGAGATTATAATCCCTTTTTAAATTAAATAATCATTGATGTGTAATCATTTGATAATGAGGTAATATGGAGTAATAATAGAACCTTATAAAATAAGAATGAAATATAATAAAACTTATTCTTTTGTTATAATAAATCCACCATTTAAAAATATAGTCAATAAATATTTTCGTAACTCAATTGAAGTAAATCGAGTTGTCATAAAACTTTCCCTTAATTATTGACTTCCAATAATCTTCTTGAATTAGGAGTATAACTATGATATAGAAATTAATTTAATATTTATAAAAAAATTTATATTATATAACTATTTATAAAAATTATTAATTACTATTCATTACATGTTTATTAGTCATTTTTTATCTATTTTCATTATTGGGTTTGAGTATTCATGATTGTTCAATACATGTTTTGTAATTGTTATGTGCTTTTTATATAATCTATCAAAGTTTATATTTCTTATATAATAAAAGTTACTATAATTTATTAATTATAATTATTCATAAAGTAATAATTTAATAATATGTAATTTTTTGGTTATGATACAAAAAATATGAATTTGGTGATGAGGTTGTTTCAGAAATTATTAAAGAATAGACATTAGAATCTAAAGTTTTTAGTTTATTATTAGTGTTATGATTGTAGAACAAAAATATTGTAACTAATTTATTTTCATATCACATATTATTTTTAATTTTTTTCTCATAGTCTTCTACTATATTATATTATAACATTGATCAAGTATGCATTGGGATTGACCAAAACATTATCATTCAATAATTAATGGATGATTATGGTTATAAAAGTAGATTATTTTGTAATAATATCAACATTAAAAAATAATTGTGATATTATTCAGATATGTTTAAGGTTATGAACTATATTTGAAGATATTTTATTAAATAATTTTGATTCTAGATGACGAATGAGATATGTAACCTCATGGATGCAGTAGACCACACAATACGTGATTGAAATTTTCATTTATTGATGGGTGATATAGGAAAATGGTTTATTATAATTCTTTTAATCATAAAAATAATTAAATTATATATTTAATATTTAATGTTTTATTTTATCTATATAATTAGTAATGATATACAGTGGAAACAAACATTATTCATCACATCATGTATATGTTAGTTTTTATAATGCATGATTGATGATTTCTATTTTCATAATGGAAAATTTATGATGTAGTTAATTGTTATTACCATAGAATAATATTACTTATTATACAAGAAATAAAAATATCAGTATATAGGGATAATAAAAAATAGATTTGGTAAATTAATAAAAAAAGAACATTTGTTTGGAAAAAAGTGCCACATTGGGGACTTCGGATTTCCCTATAGGAAAACCATGGAAATAGAGATCTTAGGATAATATATTATGATAAAAGTTTAATTTACCACCACTAAAGATGAAAAATAGGTTCTCGGACTGGGGGTTGATAAGAAAACCCAAGCTCACCTTCCAATATTGAATATGTTGGAGGCTTGTGTCCAGAGACTAGATTCATTCATATCATTAGTTGTCTATAGTTGTAACAATTGTGAAAAAAGGTTGAAAAATAAAAAAACATCTTGAATCTTATAAGAGGGATAATCCCTTTCCCTATTCCAATCCTGTTTCTCTGTCATATCACATAACTAATAATCAAACATGGGTTCATTTCCCCTGTCCCAATATTCATCCTTGAAGTCATCTTTTATAAAAGATAATGGCTCAAGTAGGGTATGGGTATGAATCATAATTCCACCACCACTGATATCCCTAAATAATAAGGTTTTATTAGTAAGGCAATGTGATGGTACCATATATAATAAAAATAATTCAAATAAAGATAAAATTAATTAATAAATAAAACTATGAATCTGGTCCCCATGGTGGCACATGAGGTCAGGCCCACCAAAATCCCCGACTGTCATATGTCTCAGAGCATGAAATATGGACCATTATAATCAAAAATCACTCCAGACTAGGGGTAATATAACCATACTCAATCCAATAGGCACTCACTAGTAATATACACATCCACTTTGCATAACATGTCTACCTTGGGAAGGATTCTCCCTCGGTTTAACAAACCATCAATGATTTATGTGTCACTAAGTCATGCATGTAATATATAATTATAGAATATTTCATAACATCCATATAGATAATAAAAAATTAATTATAATGTAAAATTTTAAATTTCCCTTCCAAAAACATTTCTACCAAAATTAAACCAAACCGCTGACAATTACAAGCCTCTATTTCTTTAAAAAAAATTCCATTTACAAAATTTCAACACATAATACTAAAAATAATAATAAATGTAAATCCATTTCAAGACACCATATAATAGTAAACATAATTTCAATTTCAAATTACCATTTCAGATATGCAATCTAAACACGCGACTAACCCTGGCTCCCCATTTCTAAAGGAATAGTCCAAGAATTTTTATCCCAACTAATAGATAACATGATCGCACCCCTTTCTTATAATAAAAATACAATTACAAGAGTTATATAACCTGAAAAGGACTTTGTTTACAGATTTAAATAAAAAATAAGGTCGAGAATAGAAATGGGTTTTGGGAATATTTCAATTAATTATGAAAATAATAAATGAAAATATAGATCATCCATTAACCACATGTTTAGAAAGGGATAAAAATTTTATATCCACCTTTGATTTGTATTAAAATGGGATTTTCAAATATTTTAGATAAATATCCTAAAAATATCGAAGATTTAGATAAATATATTGAAACAAAATGATATATTGAATATAGATGTCAAAGAATGTGATTGAATGTATAGACTCCCCATAATGAGTTTATCACTTTAAAAATGAGCCTAAAAAATAAGTATTCAAGGATCTACGATAAGACGTGATATAAGGTAACTAGATTATTTAATTTAGGGTCTCTAATATATTAATAAGAATAATATTTGGTTAAGGGATATTAAATATAGAGGGGTAAAATGGACCTTTTACCCATTTTAAAAACATTTCTTGATTGCACTTGAAATATTTTGTGCTACTATTGCAATTTCAATCCTCTAATATATTCACTAGTAATTAGGTGGTCTGTAATCAGCTAGTTAGTGGCTTTGGGTCATGTAAACCGCATGACGTAACATCATCCCAAACCTCATAAACACATTTTTGTCCCACTAAAACCCCCATATAAATTAATTAATAATAGATAAACATGTGGTCAAACAAAAATTTAAACAAAAAAACATCAATGTGGGAGGGTATTTAAAAACTCCCCACAAAATATCTTCTCCTCGTTGATCTAAACAATGGAAATTATTTATATACATTGAAAAAATCATAGGCCACTAGACTTGAACCTATTAATAACAATCCCAACATTCCTTTTTAATGTATCCATGATTCCATAGCACAAATTTGAGTGGGGTAGTCATCCCATAGAGGGTATTTTCAATGCATAGCATGATTCAAAACACCTATTCCATAAAAAAAAATTTGGCCCCTATATCAGCATTATCAACAATGACGACATCATATTTTTTAGATTAAAACCTTAAAATATGAATGAAATGAAAAATATCATGCAATAATGCATAGCTTGATCAGATATCATGGTATTATTCTATGTGGTTTCCTCTCTCCACAACCTCAAAAATCTTAACAAATATTGGTGAAAAATATACCTTTATAGGAATCTATGGATTTATAGGCCACGAAAAAACATGTAAAAACATGATGATCAACCTAAATCTCTATGGGACACTGTCTTCATTCGGTATAGGATCTCTTCTTAATCAAAGTTGTCGAAAACTACTTCTTGATCAAATCGATCTCTCCAATGCTATCCTATACTTGGATCATCCCTAACATTTCTTACATTCCAAAATCAAACAAGAAGAAGGGAATTCATCCTAAACTATTATACATGGGATCATACAATTCTATAAAAACATTTGATTAGATGTTTTAAAATTAATCACACTTTGCAAATTCCAGATGTCACTCTGAGGAACCAAAAAAATATTAGACATAAGATCACATAATATCCTCTAATAATTGAATTGTTTGTCTGGATATATCATATGATGATGGATATTAATTTGTTCTCATATGGACCTGTGTACTCAATACCATTTAATTTACATGACATATTATCATGGATAAATTAACATTTCTTTATGATATTATTCTATATAGATCTCCTTGAAGCTATACTACCCAACAGACATACAAAGTTCCTAGATCATCAGTTATAGAACAATCCTTGAGTGTAATAAGTGAGATACCATAATTTTATGATCATTTATAACATAACATTCATCATTTCCATGATAATTTATTGATAGATCCATTAAAAAATAAAATCTCCATTTTCTCCCACTACAACTATTGAAGGAGAATAAAAAAAGAATACTGTAGGGGATGAGGCTGATACTTCATATTCATTCAGTTAGTGTATCAACTAATTAAAACCAACTAGTTATTTGTTTATTCCTAACCTCCAATATTGCATGTGTACATCATGATACATCTTTTTCAACCCATATGAACAACACATCTCGAGTAATTGGAGTCCCTCATTAAATCCTCACTCATGATCATGGGGACTATCGTCCAGCCTCAAATATATTAATTCCCAGTATCATTAATGGAACAATAATGAGTAGGATATCATGTGTATATACAATATCTTATCTCTAGATAGTAAAAATATAATAACTTTATCACTTTCACCCTCTTACGGTGTGAATAAAAAATATATGACGATGAAAATGTTGTCATTATTTGGTACTACTATATTTTTAAGCGCATCTCTACAAATAAGGTGCTGATCATCTAACTTGAACAAATATGAAAAACTACATATGAATATGCTTTTATACTAAAAACTTATTCCGAAACATCACCCTTCTGAGGGGTAAAATCGTACATGAAATGAAATGATTGTAGGTACTCAACTCACTTTGCTTCTAGATATTAATGTCGCACTTTGAGAATTGGTATATCCAAAAAATATGAACATTTATGGAAAAACAGCTATCTCAAAATCTAATTACACCAGAATATCATGGATTTTACCACTAAAACCAACTTTATGTTATGATTCTTGTGGTTTTACTCACACAACCTCAGTTTCTCAGAAACAATGAAACCATCGGTCCTTCCTTTATAAATATTTCACCAAGAACAACTACTAACACGTAGATACGTAATTTAAAATCGATGAAATGACTTACTAATATTTGAAATGGTGTAGATGGTGGCATATTCAACATCTATAGAATTGTTTTCTCAAATGAATTATACATAAAAAATATCCCACCTTTATTTTTTCATGCTAAAAAACATCACATATAAGTGAGTTTGGGATAAATATATGTTGTTATTAATTTAACTATATGAATCTATGATTCTTAAAATAATATTAGGCCTCTCTGAAGAAACCATTACATCAACTATATCCGGATCATCAGAAACTCTATCCTAATATATTATATATGAAACAAAATGTTCTCAATCCAATTAAACAGGAACATTTTGAATTTATCATAAAGATGAGAAACCTAAAATCTGCTCAAATCAATCTCATGATATGTGGAATACTCATAACTTATCATGGATTGCAAAAATATTTCATTGAAAAAAACAAAAATGGAATTCATGTGTGGATTGAAGGCTATATTCCTCAAATTCATGAAAAATGGAGTTTTTTAATCCCAAAAAGTGTCCATAGGAACATGTAAATGGAATTTATTCTCTTGAAGTTTATATGTGGGAAATAACATATTTATAATTACAAATTATGGTACCTTGAATAGAGATTGATCTTTAAAAATATATGAATCTCCTTCAACAAAACAAATAGTCCATCAATATGAGGTACTGTGTATCAATTTTTATTCAACACCTGATTATGACCATGATAATCTATATATATCGTCAAATATCTATAGAATATCTTAGATAAAAGAACCATATCACCCCAAGGGGATGTTCTCGGTCAAACAAAAACCCATCGTATCCAATGTTTTCCATCTATGTCTTTAGCTCCTTAAAATCAGTAGGACCCATCCGATAAAGTAGAATGGAACAATAACCTCTTCCAAGTAAAATAAAAAACATGAAATCGATAACATAGTTAGGTGGAAATATATAAATTTATTCAGAAATTAATTTCGTGAATAACTACATGAGGTAATATAGTCTTGTGAGTCTCTCCCTCATTCGATAAAGGACTATAAATTTCAGTTTTGATTCCACCTAGTCATTGAATGTCTCATATAGCATGACCATGAAATACATTCCACTCTCTAAAATACCTAAATATTCCAACCATTACTAGTCAAAATTAATCTCCTCATTGGTAAAAATTTATCTGTTGTCAATAAATTAAAAGATCGTACTTACAAGTATTACATCAAATCCACCCATTTCCAAAACAATGAAGTCCCCCAAGAAATGATTGTTTTATATGAAGATAGAACAACTCAGACACTTATTCATACCGTAAGAATTATTTACCAGGGGAATTATAATAAATATCTCACTATATTGATACTCCACTAACAACCCCGAGCCTCTAATGAATGAATGGAGTGTGATTATCATGTTTCATATAATGTAGAGTCATGAGTAGATGACATAAAAAACATACCATGAATTTCTTGTAGCAACACATCCTACACGATCAGTGTAATCTCAAATATATATAATTGTTCTACCCAGGACCTGGTACTTCAGTATGAATACCCTAAATCATAATCCCTTAATAACCCTATTGTACTCAGTCTTGAAATCCATGTCTACCACAAAGGACAAAGTGTCTCGTAGACCACCGAATCTCCCAATGGTTGTAGAGTGGAATCCACCAAGGCCCCTAAAACCTATTCTAGTCTCCAACCACTACCTCTATAAACCTTCTAAATAATGTTTCAGACATGGTACAGATATCCCATTATCCCACTAAATATTTTGTTCTTTGTTGGTCAATCCACTAATATATCATGTCTCCCAAGAGCATATATTGATTTCACCAAAACACATTTCTCACTCAGGATGGGATATAATTGTCACAATATATCTCGGACTAACCACTACCACCCTAGATTGATTTATCTTATCATTGCTTTCATATTCCAAAATATTCACCAATATGGAAGATCTATTTTCAGAAGGATAGTGTCCCCATAAATTAATCTACTTTAACATTAAATTTAGTAATCAAATAAAGCTCCTGATTTCAGTGAAATAGGAAAAACAAAACATGTTCACCTAATCCATAATCCCATACTACAAGGATTTTTCATAGTGCTTCAATTTTGAAGCCTCATCAGTAGCTAAGGTCATAATGAACTACTAAAGATCTATAACATATGAATCATAATATATAACTTCGATATACCTATGAACAAAATTCACAATCTTATAACCCCAATCTGATCATTGGGTATCATATAAAAAGGGGTTGAAGAACTGGGTATGGAAATATATCAAGGTCATAGGGACAAGTTTCTATCCTGGGTTAAGGAAATCCAACCGCCGGTCAATTTCCAAAATCAATATATTAACTATATGCTTCATCGTATTGTCCTTACGACCCTCTATGTGATCATGAATCATCTATATAGTCTTCATTCAGAGCTCTATGAACTATTGACTACATACGCATCTTAAAAGTATAGGTAGAAGATAAAGGAACCTATGTCAAAGATATACGTAGTTGGAGAAACCTAAGGTTGTCCCCTCTTTAATGAATTTACAAAATATAGGAGACTCTAATAGAACCGATCATCTACTAAAGGACCAAGAGAAGAATAAGGTTCTAATCCACCAATAAGAGTGTCATTTTCAACCTCCCCTTTATGATTGGGATCACTTCTCTCCATAGTGAAATAACCATATAACATAAACATAAGATCTCATAATAATTTATTTTATGGAAACTAATCAATTATCAATGTAAACTGAGACATGAATAATGAAGCTTGACATTAATTTCTACACCATGAACTATTTTGTAACATCTTCTTGGAATTTTTTACATTGTGATTATCTAATTTTTATCAATATATTACAATAATTAGGTTTAAAATTCATCTCCATAAAATTTATTCCCTTGTTTATGTTTCTATGGTATGGTAAAATAGATTCTATTCAAATTATATAAGGCTAAATAACTCTTATGTTTCTGACCAATTCTTTATTTAAAAATATTTTAGTTTAAAGAATTATTATATAATCTTTAATATCATTGAACCTTATATGGAATTATCCATATAATATTGAACCATTAAATTGAATGGGAAAAAAACATATAACATGCTATAAAAACATTAACTGGTCAACCCACTTTCTCAATAAGTAGATGGATAAACATAAATGTGTATTTTTCAATCATAAAGAAGACACAATTGAATGGTAAACCATACTCGGCTAACATGGTTCATGAATTCACACATGATCACATATCATGTTAGTCGAATAAATAATACCCAATAAATTAATGATAATGAAAACAACATGTTCTATTAATGTTTGAAATAAATCTACCATAAAAACAAAAAGAAGGACAATAATCTCTTTACTAGTGATGTGGATATTTCTTATTCATTGGGTTATCTAATACCTAGAATGAACTTGTTATAATTTGAAGAAACAACCTTGTATACAAACTACCAACCCAAATAGTCACACAACAAAAAAATAAATCATATTCCACTTTTTACAATTATACTTCCACATAACAGTAATCTGTGTATGGGATAGTTGATTCTATTATACCTCACATGAACCACCCCATCCAGTAGAGGCTTCTAATTAATGGTGGGTGTCCAAAAATATTAATTATGAAAATACTACATTATACATATAAAGAAATAAATGTGTATAATGAGGGAAACAACATAAAACACATCAAAATATATGTGAATAATAAAATAATGACAATAACTACACATAAACCATTAAATATAAAAATATAATACTGTCAATATTCATACAAGTATTTAGTTATATGGAGTATTCATCCAGTTGAACAAATTGATAAAATCCCAAAATAGAGAGTCTCCAAAAATTTGTATGTTTTTTATCCTATAAATCATCCCTTATCACCTTTATAACACACAATCATAGATAACATATAAGACTCTTACCTTTTACCTACATGAATCAGTGAAGACTAATCAAGTACCAAATAGAATCTATGGAGGCTGTGAATTTGAATCAGTATCCCACCACTAATGTAATCCTCTAAAAATACATTCCGAATTGAAATTTCATGAAGTGTTTTTATATATAATAAATTCGGATAACTAGAAATGTCAATAAATAAATAAAACCTTGATCAAGGGCTCCCTGGTGACTCATAAGGTCAGGACCACCTTTATTGGCTAGTGTCAGATGTCTCTAATGAATACTCGAGACTATTTTATATCATATCCACTCCCATTTTTTAATATACCATTATGTGTTCATATTGATAACTACAGTGGCATACCCATATATAGGGCCCAACACTTTCACCCATGGGTCATATTTACATCGCTTTTAACAAATCATCGGGAACTATGAGTCACTGAACCATGAATCGATTATATATCTTAGGCAAAAATAATAATTTATATAAATAAAATAAATAAATTAAATTCATATGGGACCAATTTTCATATTAATTTTTGAACAATTTATATATCATATTTCACCAAAAATTACACAATTAGAGTCTCTATTTATTAATAAAGAAAACCAAAAATGATTCTATTTCATTACCACAAACAGATAAATTTTTATAGTTAAAAACCCATTTCAATACATTTAATATGGTCAAAAAATTTCCATATTATAATTACCTTGTTCTGTTACAACACTAAATACCATCCCTTCCCAATTTCCGAATTTCCAATGATATTGTCTGAGATAAATAAGTCTAACAAATATCTCCCATTATCCCACTCTTTTATATTGAATTTTTTTAATATTTCATAGAGTTCACTACAATATGGTTATGTATTTGAGAAAAAATTTGAGTCAAGAATGATAACTGTCCCATGGCATATTTCTAGAAATTATTAAAAAACAATGTGCCTATAAAAGATTACTTTGTATCAACCAACTGTTGAAACTGGAAGGTAAAATATATAATATATTCCTCTTATTAGACATAATATGAGACATATTATATTACGTAAATATATCCCTAAAAATAGGGATGAAATTGGTAAATCGATATGGTTATAACAAGACAGTGGGTGAGAAATGTAAGTATAGGATATAAAGCCTAACCAAACACACTGAGTGACCACATCAAAAGGGAACACAAATGACCATGGATCCATGCAGATACACCATGAAATTATATGAGATAAATAAATAATATAATTTGGGTCCTTATATTCTATTTTGAAAATAAAATCAAGTGATTTATCTTAATGTTGTTTTGTGGAAAATGACATTTCTTTTCAATTTTAAATGTACAGTCTAGAAACCACAGATTTGATTGTGGGTCTCACTGACGAGTTGGTGCCCTTATAGTGGCTCTTCCTACCTTCATGGAGACCAATTTCTATCTTTCATCACTATAAAATTTTGGATTCATGTCGTAGCCTCAACTAGATAATATTTAAATCCTTTTGAACCCCCTCCCCCCCCCTCAACCTCCTTAACAATGATTAAATAGGTCATTTACATGGGGTTAGAAAAAAATAAAGAAAAACACACCTATAGTGTAGATGGTGTTTAGTTAGAGGCTCAATGATAAGAATATGGATTCTTGTGGATGTAAAATGGTAGTTTTTAATTTGGAAAATTTATTTTAGTTTTCGTACTGAATGGGTTGATAAGGCCCCCTTTATATGTTGCAGGAGTATAATTTTTCTAATTATTTGAACATAATATAAAGAAAAAAAATGTTTCACTAGTAAATAAGATTCAAAAACATAAAATAATTGAGTGAAGTGATGTGATATATTTTAGAACCCCTCAAATAATAATTTTGAAACATTTTTTAAATATTATTATAATTTACTCTTGAAATTTTCATTTTTACCATTTTTGGTTTCACTTTGTCATATAATTTTTACCTTACTAAATTTCTTTTAATGCATAAAAATGGCTATTATTATATATTTTATACCTATTTATGGAAAATATATAATCCATTTACTCAAATATATTTTATTTCTATATGAAAAATGAAAAATTTAAATTAGTGTACCTATCGTGTAAACCACTACATAAAAATGAAATTTGTTAATAATATTTTTTTATGTTGGGTAAAACACTTAAGGTATTTGATTTTAATGTTATAAATTTTTTTACACTATAGAAAATTAAATTTATGTGTCATTAAAATAAATCAAAAAATAATAATAATTCAATATAAGAAAATACATAAAAATAGTTTTTATTGGACGGTTATAATTTAGTAATTAATTTTTTAATCATAGGTTTTCAAAAAAAATATAATATGTACTTGTTATTTATTTTTTGTATTATATATCATTTTAAAATATAATTATTTTATACACTTCTTGGTCTTTTTTATAAATTACTAAAAGTTATAGTTTTTTTTAAAAAAATATACTATTAAAAAACAATTTTTTATAAAAAATTAATGATTTTTAATGTAGTTAATATTTTCATAATAAATATTAAGATGCTTATTATTTTTTAAAATTATACTTTTAGTAATTTTACTTTATCATTAAATTCATGAAAAAATAAAAAAAATTCTTTCATAGAAAAATAATTTTTTAAAAAATATTAATTATTTCTATTTTTATTTCCAATCATTCACTGATAAATTTTGTGTTAATATATTATTCATATAAAATATATATACAATCAATAATATATTTGGTTACATAAAACAAATATCAATAAATGAAAACATTTAGTATGTTTCACGGTTCGTTTTGGTTTTTTGTTGCATTTGAAGAATGTTGTTGGGAACATTATTGTTAAAAATGAAATAAATATAAAGTCATATATTTTTACATATTCACCTATTTATATAATAATAATGATCAGGAAACCATGTTTTTTATTTATATGTAATTGTGGGTTATGGTTTTTTCAAAAGAGTATAAATATTACCTCTAGGGGATCATTTTTCTCCATTAAAACCATAACATAAAACATAAAAAACTATAGAATACATAAAATAGTTATTTTAGTATACTAATTTTTTTTGAGATTTTTTTATTTCTTATAGTTTTACACAAAATTAATTATATGTTCCACAAAAAATGAACATATAAAAAACCTGAATGGATAGGAAATAATTCATTTTGAAATTTATTGAAACAATTAAAATAATTTAGATGATAAGAAAATTCTATTTTTATAAAAAAATACATGAACCTAAGGTAGTTAAAAACATTGGTAAAATAGTAGAAAAATAATTTTGAATTTAATGGTGATCAACCATTGATATGTAATTATTTTTAAGATATATATAATAAATAAGGTTAATATTATCCATACCATGTTACATTAATTACCAATATCTATAATCCTGAAACATACTAAAACCCTATATCAACACAATCCAAAGTGTATAAGGACATGGTCACCATAAATACTATAAGAGATCTTCCACAATCCATTAAAAACACTAGCCCTAGAAATAAAATCAAACCAAGAATAAAACAAATAATCTTAAAAGTCAATTACACACAGTGAAAAGGTATCAATATTTTCATTATGAACAGTATCATCCATATCCACAATTAATAATATATTATACAATTCTATACCTTACTATCAAAAAATAAGATATCATGGAGGTTTTCACCCAAATCATTTTAAAAATGAAGTGATGTACCCATAAAACAATATAATTTTAAAGTTGTATCACACATAACATATGAGGGTTTATAATCTAGTATAATGTTTTTACAATATTTAAAAACATAAGAATCCCAATTGAATTAGAAATCCCATATAATAAATCATCATCAAAATCATATAGGTATAATTAAAATGATATTCCAAACCCAAAATATTAATTTATTATTACAATGTTGAGTCCATAAAATCAAAATATATAGTACAAAACAAAACCCAATAAGCCCACAAAAAATAAATTCATTATTCCATATAATAACCTATGTCTCTTTATTATGATATTAAATGGGTTTTTGATAAATAAAACGATTAAAAAATCTCAAATTTTTAACAGTCAAATATATTATGGGGAATAAACAGATAATAACAGATTTTTATGAAATAAACTAAATCATATTTTCTCATTCTTCATTATGTGTTCATATAACTGATTAATATTTAATTTCTAAGTTGGAAATAATTGGGAAATACATAATACAAAATGGTGAGCTAATAATACCAATAATGGAAGAAATATTATAATGATGTCAAACCTTTATATCAAGACTCATAACAAAATGTCACAGAAGAGAAGGACAGTATATTATCTCATAGAAAAATGGAATAAATGAGTTTAAATAATAATATCATTTAATAATATTAGTGTCTCTATAGTATAAAACATGTAAATATAATATAATGTCCTAGATCATTTCAAAGAAAACAAAACATTGTCTTCTTGAGTTATTTTTAGGTCACCATACATGGTATCTCTTGAGATGAAAACACTACCAAATTCATTTATGGGGTGTATAATTTTAGGCCCAATGAAAGCTTTATATTTTGTACATAAATTTTTGTAACACCTAAAAAAATTATATAAAAATCATTTTAAAATTCATGTAAAGGGAATGCATTTCATAATCACGATATAATACATAACTGAATGATATTGCATAATCATTACCAAAAAAAGAATAAATGAATTATTTATAGACTTTAATATCTAAAAAATGAAATATAGATCATGTGGTGAGAGAAAATGAATAAAATATCATGATATGGGGTAAAAAAGATGAATAGTAATGCTCTATATACACGAAACTTTATGAATTAAGTAAAGTGCCATTGAAAGAAAAAAGTGCAATGTGGATTGTTTGAAATATGTATTTGATAAGAATAAAGTTTCCCAAAATAATTATTTCTTTTATAAATAATAGAATATTAATACATTTTAAAAGACTTGTATAATAAAATAAAGAAGAAATAGAAATTCTCATTTTAATGAGAATATCATGAAATTTTTTAATGTGAATGTAATTAGAATGTAAATTTTGTATCCCCACAAAATATATCAACAATAGTCAATGTAAATATTTAATGAACACACACATATATATATATAATAAAAAAATATAATGTGGAGAAGATACAGTAAAGGAGGGGAAAATTTAGGGAAGGTTTAACTTAAATAAAAAGAGGGTTGTTTGGGAGTGTACATACCTCAAGTCTCAAATCCCTTGGATCAAGAATCTACCCCCCAGTACAATCAAATTAAATTTATAAAATACATTATTTAAAACCAACTTATGGTATATTTTATTTATTATTGTTCTTTTATATTCATTTCTGATAGTTTTATAAGAATATTATTTTCATGTTCACCATTATGAGGATGTTTGTTTCATGGTTCTCATATGGAAATAGTTTATTGATAATGATGGATGTAATGATAAAATGTGTTAATGAATCTATAAGTGTATATTTTAATAATTTCAATTGTAAAAATGATAAAAAAATTAATATATTTTCAGAAATATATTCAAATTGTGAAATATGTCCTGATTTTCTCGTTTTGGGTGGTTAAATTTATTATGAACATTTATTACTAATATCTTTAATAAAATTTAAAATATATCATCTTGGAATCTCAATAATATTATATATGTTATATTTATTAATTTGATAATTTTTAAATATATCTAATGAAAAGAATAAATATATGATATATAACATCATCAATATTGGATTTCAAAACCGATCATAATGGAATTAATATTAAAAACTGATTAAATGGATTTTTATAATTAAAAAATAATTTAACTCAAATTTAAACAGAAATATATTTATAACATAATTATGAAACATTAATATATTAAATTGATATTGATGAGGGAGAAATGAATAAATCAATAAATTAAAATATCTTTGGATCATTAATAATTAATCCTCATTGAGACAACCATTACATGATTACATTATATGGATTTATATAATAGTATTTTGAAAATACCATTCCCTAAAATAAAATGATAAGACACATACAAATTGAATTTTTGTAGAGATATTTATTTATAAAAAGAAATAATTTTTAATATATTTGGTTGTGGGGGCATGTGATTCCATAGTAACGAGCATGTAATTTAACAGAATATGGGGCATTCGAATATTTATATATATCCTTAAAACATTACATATTCATTAAAATAAACTATAATAAAATAACATATATATATATATAAATATGGTGTTTTAACATTCAAATTATTATTTTATTTTATATGAAAAATACCAAAACATCATTGAAACAAATTATTTAAATAATAATTCCAAATATGTAATCCATTCAACAAAAATAAATTTTTAGTTATAACTAATTTTTTTTATAAATTATTTATTTATTTTAAAATATTAAATTTTGATGACATAATAAAATTGTTATCCCATATAAAATTTTTATTAAATTTTAAATATTCATTTTCTTATTTAAATAATAGTAGGTATTTTAAAAAAAAATAAAAAAAAAAATTTACTTCTAAATTTTTATTTTTATAAAATAATAAGATTTACAAGAATAAAATAATTGTTTCATTATGAAAAATACTTTTTAAATAAATTTTGACACTCATATTTTATTTTATTATTAAATAATTCCCTTATATTTTTGTTTCATATTATTCCCAAAAAAAATTATTAATCCAATTATTTGGTAATAGTTATAACCATCCGGTTTCTATTCTTAATGATTATGTTTCAATTTAAACATTCAAACTGGTTTTAAAATTCATAAAAATACAACTTATTATCTTCTTTAATCATTCTGTTAAATTTCTCTTAATATAGTATTATTCGTTTTCAAAAATTTCAATTAAATTAATATTACCTTTTTTATTTATTATATTTTTTATTATTATTATTCTATGATACCATGATGATATCAATATTCCGATTCTAGTTATTTTTTATTTTGATTCTATTATACCATTTTACTATTTTTATTTTATTATGTATATTTATACCCTAATTGTAAATTAAAAAATTATTATAATAATTTATTATTTAATTTTTATGTGGTTCGTGGGTTTTTATTCTATAATAAAAAATATGTTATTTTTTAGAAAGATAAATATATATATAAAAGTTTGATTTATTACATTATTCCCACCAGTTGAAATTTTATCCTCAAAGTTTCTTTTCACCCAAATAGATGAAAATATGTGAGGGAGTATCTATTTCATTACATCCTTAGGATCCCATGTTTCTAATTAATACTAATGATTTCTCCAAAATACATTTAATGTGTGATTTTTTTACAATAATGATGATTTTTTTCTATAGTTCGTGATATTTATCATTTACTCCTTGTAAGATATATCATGATATAATGATACCACCTTTTTATTTATTATATGTGATACATTTTATTTGAACTAAAAAATGATATATATATATATATGGAATATGTCATCCTCAAACTATACCAATGTCTCACTTTTTCTAAATTCATTCAAATATATTGAAAATATGCATTTATTTTTATTTATAGATTCATAAGTAGAAATATAAATTCTCAAGCTAATCATTACATTGTTGTATGTTGATATCCTGATATTTTAAAATATAGTCCCATCTCCTTTGATATTTATATATTTCACACTTCTCTCCATTTAGTGAATTCCTCCAAATTACCAATGTAATGATTACTTAATTCAACTCTTGATCATGTGGAACTTAATTTTTCACAAGATAATTCTACTATATTTAGTAATATTCTATTAAATTACTATTTAACATGAGTACACAACAAATTCCCTTCATTTAATCATCCCTGTATATAACATATCCATCTAATATTATGGGTTGTGAAAATAAAGGTGAAATGTTTTGCTTCTACATTATATTATTGACTCCCTATTCGAATTAATTATTCAAAACAAATATTATTTCTTTGCAATTTAATTTCTATAGTGGGTTTTATAATCATGAATTGCAACTCATAATCTATAGATATTACCGAGTTACTTTTGAAAAAATATAAATCTATGTTTTAGATATCGGTTGTGTCCATTCGTCAATTGTTTTTGTCTTTGATGGAACCATAGATATATTGTTTCATGAGATAAAATTCTATAGGAATATTATTTTATCTATTAAAATGGAACATATACTATAATTTTAATATAAATTATCCTTTCTAAAAATCATCATAATAGTAATAGAAATATCTTCTTATTCATCCACACTAATGGACTATTTGAGAATAACACCCATAAAGTCCACCATATATTTTTCATGGCATCTTCTAAGAACTATAATCATCATGTACATTGAAATTATTTATTTATTTGTGAGTTTTTATGGATTTAATATGAACTCATTATGACTATAGATTATTCAAAATTAATCCTTCAAAATATATTTTTTTATTACCTTCAATTAATGATATATAGGCCCAGTAACTGCTATAGGAAAGTAGGGATCCCATAATGGTCGATCTACAAAATAATAATTATATGGTTGGGTATTGTAGTTATTTATCATTATCTTGTAGAGTTCATAAAAAAAATATAAAACCACATTGAAACATCCTATCTCTAGATAATAATGATTGACGCACCCTAGGATGAGGCATGGGAGAATATGTTACTGTTGTGTAGATTCTATAAAATTTTTTATTTAGTTGCACAAACAGAAAGGGGGGAATTATATGGTTACAATTGGATATAGGTGGATGTCCTGCTATAAGATCATTAAATAACACACCATAATGACCAAATTTATGGCAAGGAAAATCCTCACCAAACACAAAAACATACTCCTTTATAATTTGATTTTCATCAGGTATTATCCTCTATTTTGTCTAAGTATTTTATAAAATATTGTATTTCTCATAAATAAAAAATATATTCACTTTAGAAATATTTTACAAAAGAGGTACGTCATTCTCATTGCACATTTCTTGAATTTAAGAATGATTTGTTATATGAAAGTTTATTTACAACCCCCAAAAGATTATATTAGTAATATTTAATGAAATCCTACCCATTCCGAGTATGTCATTTAATTCATATAAATGGATTCTGAAAATCAATTTTGGATGATTTTTCCAAAAATATAATTTGGGAAGAGATACATACATCAGACATAAAAATATCACCACTTAGTCTTTTCACAAATGAGTCATCATCCATACCTTAAGGTTGTGTTTAAGTATATTAATTAGATTAACCATATATGAATGAATGTTTTAAATCAAAATAATGTAATATAGTAACTATTATTGAATAAATAGAATGTGTACATATCTATAAATTTATTTCATGTTCTACAATCATAATTGTGATAATATAAGAACATACTTTCTCTCTTGGACTTCGAGGTTGTTGTCTAATGTTATCTTCAATGATCCTCATATTATTTCATTTAAATTAAAGTGTCCATGATCCTTGTAGATGAGATATTTGATCATATATGTAGTTTTGATTAGATACTTGCTTTATTCAATTATATTAGTTGTCTTTGAAGTGTCTATTTGATATTTATTAGCTGAAATTCCTTCTATACCATACTTGAAATTTCTTTTTTCCTTAGATGTATTTCATTGGATACCTCATCCCCCATTTTTAAAATTTCAAAATTTTTATTTTTTTACCTCTATGATTTTTATCCATAGGTTCTCCAAAATTATACTATGTTCTTATATTTTTACCTTTATCCCCATAAGACCACCGATAACAACTAATCTCTATCTAGGAACATTGGGAAAATCACAATATTTCCTCATAATTATGAAATTCATGAATTGAGAAATGTTTTTATTTGCTTTAATTTAGTCTATCAATGATGTAGTTAGCCATAATTTCTAGATAAATAATAAATCCAGATGATTCGCCTGCATCATATTAGAATTCTTCATTATGTGACTCAACTAATTCATCATCACTCTTCCTGAGCTTAAGGAACTCCCTTGGCACATTACGATATGAATATGATGAAATAAGTTGTTGAAAAATATATCATTAAATTAATCAAATTACATTGATTCAATTTTTTCCATGAGATGTATATTCATTATTAATACCCACCACTTCTCTACTTCTACAATCACATGATAGATATAGAAAATAATTATATCCTTCTCAGAGAATTACATTATAATGTGTATATTATCAATGAAATTTATACATTTATATGTAGTTATTATATTCAGTGATATACTAAATGTGGGATTATTTTATCTCAAAATTAACGAGACCAAAACATTTTCCCTCTTTGGAAAAGGAGGGTTCGCAGTATGAAACATGTCATTATTAAAAACTTGAGAAAAATTTTATCACGTACCACCATGATGTTCTCCAATCCTCCAACTATTATTTTAAAAATATAATTTTTAATAATCATTCAATTTAATTACACATTGGATTTTTATATGTTTTAAATAATTTATATTTATGTACTAAAACAAATAAAACTTATTCTTTCAAATACTAAAATAAAAAAATATAATATAAAATAAAAAACTATAAAAATATATTCAATAACTCATAAATTTCATTTATATCCTAACATTTTAATTTTTATGTTTTAATCTAGACTATTTATGTTTTATAACCTTTTATATTATCTAACATAATCCCAAAAATTAATTATACCATTCACTGATACCAAATAGAAACCTGAATCATATATTCATATTATTATATGATTTTGAATATAAAACCCAATAAAAAAAACCCATAAATCTTGAGTTATGTTGTATTTTGGATATTTGATACATAATACATATTAATAAATTATATATCATCATTATTACAATCTCAAAAATTTGTTTCTAATTAAATTTAACTTATATTACTACATAGGATTCCTTGGGGACATAAAACCTGGAAAATCAGAGGAAAAAATGCACAGTTGGTGAACAAATATAATAATTAAGTAAAAAATATGTGTTCAAATACAGAGCATAATGTGATAGAATAATAGGGTCATACAAAATCACATTTATTAATGACATAAAAATATGATATCATTATATAATAGGATTTTAAAATTTTGGAAACCACACAAAACATGACCTCATAAGCATAAGTCTAGAATAATTTCCATGGTAACAAAAACAAGGGTATTATGATTAAACTATGTACACCATACATTATATATCAGTATGTAAAAAATTCAAAAAAAACAAATTGAGTGGTTCAATAATTTTTGGAAAACCCATCACTTCATAATATGTATATTAATATGTCTATTATATTAGGAAACCAAATATAAAGAATAATAAATACCTGGAGAATGTAATTTGTCACATAATATTGACTTAAAGAAAAAAATGATATGTCAAGAATAATTTCCATGAAAAGAAGGTATTATATATTTTATAAATTCCATATACCAATAAATGTATATAATTCCTAATTATAGATATTAATTGAATAATCATTCATTAGAAAGTAGGGAATTATTAATCATGGTAACAAACCACTTAAATGATCATTTATGAATTGATAAAATAAATATTGGTATAAATAATTGAA
Organism: Viscum album; assembly: GCA_963277665.1. Taxonomy (NCBI): domain Eukaryota; kingdom Viridiplantae; phylum Streptophyta; class Magnoliopsida; order Santalales; family Viscaceae; genus Viscum; species Viscum album. The sequence goes on along the minus strand of OY728126.1, from coordinate 2,112,033,071 downwards.
TAAGATATTATATAATAAAAGGAATTTCATGGTGTTAGTTTCCTTGAAATATATATTTTTTATAAGTCATTGAATGTTAAAGAACATAAAATATTGGTACGTGAAAGGAAACAACCAATATGAAATGTCATTTAAATTAATAGCACATAAATGAATGGACTGAGAAAATAAAATATAATAAAATACATATCCAAACAAAAAAAATGAAAAATATACTTCTTATATATGTAAGGAAAAGATATATATATATATATAATTCAATGTGAAAGGGATATATATAAGGATGGGTAAAGATAGAAAATATATATTATAAATTATATATCGGTGGTTTTGGAGTTCCCTTTCCTCGAGTCCTGAGTCTATACGTACGTGCATATACCATGATAAATAGTCAAATTAAATATTTATATACAAGATTAAGAACGTTTTTCGTTCTTAATAGACTTATTTTATCCCTATGGTTATTATTTCTGATCATTTTTTTATGAAATTATGTTTATGTTCACCATCCTGTGGATGTTGGTTTCAGGGTTACTGGATACCAATATTTTATCGATAATTATTAAAATTATTATGGATTGAGTCAAAATATTTTGAATTTTGGAGTTTGGAATCATTATCATTCAGGTATCATGAAATTACAATGCAAAGTATATGGTCCAAAATGTATTCAAATTATAAAAGGTGTCTATTTTGGGAGGTCTAAATTACATTGATGATATTTTGTAAATATCAACAATATAGTTCTGAATATATGTTTCAAAAATATTAATCATCTAATAAATATTGAATATATTTATTATATCAATAATTAATACCATATATCTAAGGGAGTGATTGAGTAATTATAACAACATCATTATAGTCGGTTGAAACTATCCATGACAAAAAATGTTGTAGATAACCATATATTGGATATTATGAATTATACTATGATATAATACATATTTTGTACTAATTTTTTTAATTTCATTATTAATAAAAATATATTATAAAATAGGGGGAAGAAATCAATCGATAATAAATAAAATGAAATTATTAAAAAAATTTACCATTTTATATAAGTATTCCACAAGTGGTTTGTGAAAACACCACTAATAAGATTAATTATTTATATGGAGGTAAATTTTTAAAAAAACATAATTAAGTATTTATATTTTTTTTATAAAATATTTTCTTCCATGATCCTAACCTTAACTCCCCTAGTCTATCTCGTGCCTTCCATTTATAATATTAACTTTCCCAATGAAGATTCATTTCCTCATCCTTAATTTTAGGTGACACCATTTTCATTAAAAGGATTTTTTAAAATCAATCAATCGCCCTTAAATCCCACTAATTATTATTTTTTCCTCACTTTCACTTTTTTAGTGTATGTATCTTAAACCTCCAAATTTCTAGAGATTTTGTAATTCAACCATTTCATTTGGTTTCATTAAGGTAGATGGTTTAATTTGGAGATATCAATATAATTCACTGATTTATGTTTATTGTTTTATCTCCCATGTCTAATAATTATTAATACAAAATAATTACATGGAGATAGTCTAGTTTTAATAAATATGATGTGGTTCAATCATCTTCATTGCAATATGAAGTGCAATTTTACAATTATTTTGGTAGTCATTAACCATTTTCCACTCATACTCATTCATATATAATGACATATAAGTATAATTATGATATAATTTAATATTAATGGTTCTTTGTGAATAATATATAAACTCTTAAATTATCTTTCTCAGTTTATTTTATTTTTATGGGTTTTTATTTTAATTTGAACTATTTTTTTTCAACCAATCATTAAATTATACTCTTTTTTACCTGACATGCGTTATTTTATTTATATTGGTACTGGTGTGCAATTTCTATCTAATTACATTATTCACTAGATTGGAAAACAAGTTACTTAGTGTCTTATTTTTCACATTAAATTCATCTTATAGATATGATATAAAAAAATAACCATTGGAGGTTATATTAATATTTATTTATTTTAGTATTTGGGATTTAATATCACATTTTGAAAAAAACACAAAGTTAATAGTTTTATATTACTGATACATTATTATGTAAAAATATTTTCTTCCTAAAAATATAGGTAGTCTCTAATATATGTATAAATGATTGATTATATTAAATAGGAAGAAAAGATAGTATGTTATGGGTTTAGAAAAGTTATTATATTTTACAATTCTGAATCAATATGTGGACTGGATAATAAAATTTCCACATCTAAACTACAAATTGAAAACACGGTTAGAGAGATATGAAGTATATGAACACTAAATATTGATGTACATCCATAGAAAATTTATACATTCTATTTTTTATATATAATACAATGTTATATAATTATTAAATATTTGTGTCAATAAAAATACGGAACATGAATCTTCCCAAATAGTAGTGAATATAATTCAAAAATAGATAAATTATTTTTTTAGAACTCCAGAGAAACTTCACCAATGTAAAAAAGATATCGACACAACCAGCCAAGATTACTATAGATATTAAAATGATTACTAATATGTTTCAAACATCTGGATAACTGACTCACGATTATAATTTATAACTGATCCTCAACCAAATTATATATAGACAAAGGATATATATATTGCTATTGACTATATAAATTCATTTCTTAAAATAGTTGTCAATATAAATAAATAGATATACGGAGGCTGTTATATGTATTATAAAATTCATATCTAATAATGTCTTACCATATGAAGTGACTATATTTAATTAAAACTAATGAAATTTTCATAATATTTCGAATAATGGTGTGATGTATTTATATAAGTAATGATCGTGAAGAATTTTTAAGACAGGATGGATATTATAAAAAAATGAACTTCAATAATATATATATATATATATTATTTTTTTAATGAATGTATGTTATATTGGGGTGAGTATTTGAGGATAAAATTGTTTAGAAGATTCCCATAATCTATATGGATGCAAATAAATAATTTTGAAAACCAAACTCAACAATATATAATAAATAAATTATAAAATAATATTCCAAAAATGATTTATTTTAATTATATCTATATACCTGGTTGAAAATATTAGTCATGTCATCTAAAAACACTACATACTTTAAGTGGAATGAAATATAAACTCAATATTATGGGTTAATGGGTCATCAAATATATTATAAATAATGGAAAACATTATATTCATTATATACAAATTTCTCAACTGATTATAGGAATGTTAGATTTGGATTAGATGTTAATAACTTTATATAATTAGGTAATTTATGTACCAGTTATCTCATTTGGATAGTTTTTTTGATACATTACAATCAAACATAATGGATGTGTGTGTAGGAAAAATAAATCCCAGTTTCTATGATTTTTTCTGGAAAAAGATGCATTGAAATGACATTGATGTATAATTCAACATATAAATGATGAATTACTTGAGTTATGAAATTATTCTATTAAAACATATAAGTAATCTAGTGTAGAAATTTTCAAATTGTGTAATAATATAATATAGACCATAAATTACTTCCCTATACATGGTAATTCATTCTTTTACAACACTTACACATGTTCGGCCTATCTAGATTGTAACATGGATTTTGAGATAGAAAAACTACCTTAAAAGAAAATCTATTTTTTCATTATTATTTTATCATTTAATATCATAATTTTTGTTGAAAATATCAAAATTATACTGAGTAATTAATTTTATACCACCACCAATGTAACTTTCATATTTAAAAATATTGGGGAAAATATAAATGTTGAAAGTTAATTTTGGATGGACTATCATTTGAATGATATTGGGAAATGATTTTATGTAAAAACTTATTTCAAATTGAATATCAATAAAAGACTGTATAATGTATTTTTATAAACATTAATATTATGAATTTAATTTGGTACATCCTAATCTTAATGACATGTATTTTGATAATTATTTTTGTGAAAATTTTATATTCACATTACTTCATGAGAAATGAAAATTGAAGGACCATCTTAATTTAAGTAATTGATTAGTAAAATTATTAATTAAGTATGATATATGGATATTTGATAACAGGATGTTTTTTGTAGTGGTTTTTTTAATTAATAATAAGTATGAAGATATAATCAATTGAATATTAAATCATTCTAATATATTGATGGGAGTTGATGTCACATTTCTTGATGTGTTGACATGTCTTATCCAAGGTTAGATATATTGAAAATTTATGATTATTATAATTTTCAAGAGTATTTAAAAGCTTTGGAATTGCTTATATTGTAACATGGAAAGGTAAATTTGGTATAAATGGTGACTTTTGCAATATTAAAAAAAAAATTTTAGAAAAATATAAAATGTATTGTGGATGAAAATATTTAGAACATAATTTTATTGAGACTTTTCATGATTATTCCCAATTATTTTTTACTCTCATGATTTATTTGATATTTAATTTGGTCAAGGAAACTAGAAAGGCTTTTTCATTTCATTAATTATTGATGTATGCAATTTCAAGTGACATTAGTTTTATGTTTTCTTATTAATTATTGATTTATTATCAATTCATAATATAAAAACTAATTTATTTTTAATTAAAATTGATTTAAATATTCATATCTAATTTAAAATCATATTCTAAAAATAAATCCCAACCAAATGGCTTTACATTTGAAGGTTTCATAGAAAATTTATGTCTCAGTTTTTATCTAGATACGTGGATGATATTGAGAAAATGTTATATCAATTTTCCAATGTTGATGATATTTCAACTCAATCTCAACATTTTAACATATGAATAATAATTCCTAATATTTCTTAATCATTGTAGAGGTAATAAAATATTGCATTGAAATGGAATAAAATATAAAAATAATAATGATATGAGATAATGTATTGTTAAAATTTTGATGCATTAACCATATATATGAGGATAAAAATAAATTTATATATTGTAAGATGAATATATACAAATATATCTATAACAAAACATATTAAATAAATCGTGTAAGGGTTTTGATGTCATTTAGGTTCATATATAATAAAACATATATTTAATAATTTATAATAAATATTCAATTAATATTATAATTTTATAATTTTTTTAGATCCAAGATATCGATATTTATGATGAAGTGTTAGGATATTTGAAGTCTTATTCTTAGGGTTCTCTACAAAAATCTAGTTAGATCAGTGTTCATAAACATAATTGTTTCATAATTCATATTTTTTATTGAGGGGATGGTTTAGACACATAAAATATTGTATTTGGTTTACCATTTTTGAATTAGGATATTATGGAATTTGATTGATTTTATTCAATTAATATACCAAAGTTATTTTTTTAGTTGTTATAGTAAAATTCAAGAAGTTTATCATTAATAAGTGTATTAAAATATTTCCCTCAGAACAAAATTTTAGGAACATATATCAATTAAATTATATTTTAGATCATGAAAAACATTATCCAATTATCCTTGAATCACATGAAAAAAAAATTATATAGAATATGTAGTTGATGAATATTAGTGTATAGTTATAAAAAATAATAAAATTGACTGGTACAATGTGTGGGATGATATTGAAAACTTAATTTATTACATCCATCAACATCAAGAGAACAAAATTGAGTTGTTTTTCCATGATGAAATTGATATGATTGATCATTTATTTGAGGATGAAATAGAAAAGATAATGGTGGATCATGATAATGATATTTTCATTAATGGTTAAAAAGATATATTTTTTAGATATCCACTAATATATCCATCAAATATGTATTAAAATTTTTATTTTTTTATTTTGAATCTATTATAGATTTGAAATTTATTTTTAGAATTAGTTTTTAAAATTTGATAAATTAAATGTTATAATTCTTTTCAAATATATGTTCGGATGTTTTTTAATTTTTTTACTGTTGATAATGTTTCATAAAAACCATTTTACTGTAATTTTCATTTGATGAATGATGTTTTATCCACATTCTTGAAGTCATATAATTTTATCATTTGATTTCTCTCACACTAGGTCAGGCATTCAACTAGACAATTCTTCATGGAATCTAGAATTCTCCATGCCACCCCCAAATAGCATCATTCACACATCCTTCTGATTAATCTACACCCCCATGGAATTATAGTTGGAAATTAAGTTTTTTGGTGTTGTTTGGGAATCGAGGGATGTGTTGGTAACATCATTTAACTCTTGACGATTAATGATTATCATTATGTTAGGTGTGATTTTTAATATAATAAAACTTTTCTTTTTTTTGTGTACTTATATAATATTTTTTCATATCATATGGTGATAATAATAATAGGGATACAAAAATTAATATTTCAACAATGAGGAATATGAATGAAATGAAGATACTTGTGCCATTGGTAGTTTTGATGTTCGATCAGTGGATGTTTTCAAAAAATTTAGTCAATCCATAGAGAAAATGGCATGTTAGAAGATGATTGGAAATTACCTTGACACGATATTTGTAATCATCAGACAGAGTCAATGATAAAATTACCTAATTTCATAATCATTTTCAAATAATTATATTATCTTAATATATATAACATTATATAATTTTAAAATAAATTATAACATTGACGATGGAAGAAGGGAGTGGAGATGGATGGGATCGTTGCCAATTTGGAGGAAGCTATGAAGAGTATTAATTTTTATCTCTTTGTTAGTGGTGTTTTAGTAAGACTAAACTAATTAATTGTTAAATATTAATAGTATCATATTAGTCTAATTTTTATTTGATCATTTATTTTTAAATGTATTTTTTGATTATGTAAATATATTGAATTGGTATCATTATAATTTTTTTCTTTTCAAAGGAGTTTTAATAGAAATAATTTATCATTGTTAGGTTTCGTTCATGGCTAAATTTTTCATTAATATTATTTTTGATTATAAAATACTATATTGATTTTATTTTCCAAATATCTTTATTTTCTAGGCCAACATGATCTCGAAAATTATCATATAGATTGTTTTTGTCAATATATTATTGGTATTTATAAATGAACTTTGGTTTTCTAATCTATAAAATTTCAATATAAGTTAGTCAAAAAATAAATGTTTGAATTTCCTAAGATTGGAACATTTTGAAATAACTAGTGAATTTATAATTTTATGTTTTATTTCAGATTATTTTTTATATTTATTCTAATAGTAATGTTTAAAATTGACTGTAACATATGATATTAAGTAATTATTAGGTTTCTTATTTAGAATGAATTTTTATATGGGAATTAATTTGTTGGTATCTATGGTTTATATTGGGAATACAGTAGGTTTATGATCATAATATAATTTTTTCATGTATTTTTTTTGGAAATAATCCTTTTAAATATAGTAGACCCTTAAATTAATTATTTAATGTAATCCAATCATATAATTTAATGTTTTAAAAATTTCCTTTCAGTTTTTTGTTGATTAAGTATATTGGTCAGAGTGAGTAACTTCAGAGGGGTGTGAATAGATATCAGAATAAAATTTCCATTGAAAACATATTTATTTAAAATCACCCTATTAAAAAAATTCTCATGGACAATAAAAAAAATAGTTTGATAAATGTTTTTCTTTTTTAATATTTATAAATTAATAATTATTTCTCAGTTAAAACAATATTAGAAGTTACAATTACTTTGAAATAAATTTACACAAAAAAAACTAATAGCAACACTATTTACGACTTACTATCACATTTCCATTTTTTACATATTAAAACCAAATGTCGATAGTTATTTTAAAATGGAGAAAAAATTAAATAACACAAAAAAAATAAAGAATGGGATTCAATATCATATCAAGACCTCATCCCCTCATCATGGAAATCACCTATTTCCAATAAGGTTGTATAACTATAATCTAATCCACAACCTTGAACAGGTATAAAAAATAGCTATCTAGATAACCAGACCATGTATGAAACACTTCCATAGTTATAAATGGGGATAAAACCACTCAGGACACGAAAGGACCTCTTCCAAAATCATTGTGGGTAAAAAGATGAAAAGATATATAAGAGAATATCATGTATTATCAAAAGCTGTCATAAGAGTCTGTGTGTTTTGAAAAATAGCGTAAGTATCACACTTTATGAGTTTAAAAGAAAACAATATAAGGACCACGAAATAAGATAAACAAAACGTAATTTTTCTTGGTCTTCAGAGATTCAGTTGTCTGAGTTCTAATAGATGTGGCTTTGTGAGTAGCTTGAGTTGTTTCTATGAAATTTTTAGTAAAATAGAGTGCAAAAAATGTTATCTTTTCCGTATGCTGTAATGGATATTTATTTTCACTGAGTTCCAAAATTTCATATTTAAAAGCCGATATAAATGATTCATATATTCTATAATGTGATTATCTTTCAAAAACATAGAGATTTGAAAACCACATGATCATGGGTTCCCTATTTTCTCTCTCTTTTAAACAATATAGTCTTATAAGAATATATGGAACAACATGAACCCGTTAAAATACAATCATTTAGATCCTATAGATCATCACACATAGTCATAATTTTGTTTCAATGCATCCCTATGATAGTTACAAAAAATAATCAGATAATAACCCTTTTAATCCACTTGATTAATATATTTATTGAATAGTTTAATTCAAAATAGACAGAATAATGCATGAAACTCTTCTGGTTGAAATACATCTATAGTAGGGACCCATTTGAACAAATGGTGAGTTAGGCCAGGTGGAGACATAGCCTGGTAGTGAGACATATCTGGTGGTATCTCAACATTAGCAGTCAAATAATCTGTCAATGAGACATGTCAGGGGGTATCTCAACTCTAGCAGTTATACATTCTGGTGGTGATATATTTGAACTTATCATGAGTCATTCCGGTGGCGAATCATTTATGGATGTGAGTCATTTTTACTAATGGTGACTAATTCCAAAAACTAGCCAATTTTTCCTCAATCTCTCTTTAAATGGAAATAAAGCTATCATAAAATAGTTATCTCATTAAAATCATAATAAACTTGATTTGTGGCATTAAAATATAGAGGTGAAAAAATATCCCTCCTTTTGATGATTGAAAGTGACAGTATTTTTATAAACAATTAATAAAAAATGTAATTAAACATAGAATTATATAAAAGATAAAAGTCTATTTAACATTTCAAATTTATAATTTGATATAAAAACAAAAGTGGTATCAATAATAAAGATTTTTGGTATCAATGAGAATTAAAATATTGGGGTAATTAATTTTCTCAATGGTAACTTATATCACAAAAAAATTAATGAGGGTGTCATAAGAAAAAAAATTATAACGTTAAATAATGAGTCCAAATAAATATGGTATCATGAAAATTGGTATGATAAGTACATCCAAATGAGTTAGGTACCAGTGATAAATTACTTATAGGAGATAACATATAAAATATTATATAAATTATATACCAAATAGATAGTTAGACATTGTGTTCAAATGTAAATTTCACTATATATTCTCTGACTTTCTCTCCCTTTGACATTATCATATATGATAAAAAAGAAACGATAGATAAATATAAATGAATAATAATAGAGGTATATGTGATACTGCAAAAATATTTATATTTCAACATCCCAAAAAGTGTAATGTGAAAATAATGAAAAATGCCAATAAAAGGCTAATGTATAATCAGAATGACTAAAAACATGGTGGTAGGGTTATTGGGGATCATTCACTAGTTATAGGTAAAATGGAGAGATGTTGAGGCTGAGGGTATTTTGTTAATGGATGAATATAATTAATATGATAGAGGAAGCTATTTTATGATAAATGGGTGGGGATCCCATCTGGATTCTATGGGATAAATATTAAATGGGTGGTATAGAGAATATATAGGCTCTAAAGAAGGATAATAGATGATTCTTGTCATGGGTATGACCTCCAGATCAACCAGTACATTTTCAGATACATACATAAATGACATCATAGGAATCAAAAAATCCATGACAACATTTCCTTCTCTTTATGTAGATCTAAAAAATTCTTCTTTGCACTCAAAAAAGCATAAACACAGGTCCCAAATACATTAACTAGTGGACAAACTCTTTGAATTCCTTAATGTATTGTGGCATAAAGAGATTATAATTTGGTAAATTAATTACTAATGTAGATCATGTTTGGTAAAGACCTTGTAATACTAATAATTAGTTGAATTATTGATGGTTTCCCTGTCACTTATATCCTAATTTAAGAATACCTATAAAATATTGTTTATATTCTCACCATGCTAGCCGATTTTCCTTCTATCCTCTAAATTAGTAGCATGAACATCTCCCAGAATAGCATGAAGATCCTTTAGAACAATATATTAGAGGAACATGGAATCCAACGAAAGTGTGGGAGGTGGACTATAATATGTATAATCCACTAAAGGTGGACCCTTTAACCTCTCAATCGTAGCATCATGACAGGTTGAAAATGAGTTCTTCATCAATTCCATAATTGTCCTCACAGTCTTGATCCCACATTAAAATATAAGGTTCCCAGTTTCCACTTCATGAATATGGAAATTCATATTTATTTTGGAAATAAAATAAAAAAAATTAAAAATATGTTCCTGGATTTGGTATCACTCATTTGCAAAACTGGAGGTTACTGAGAGCTCAAATCTTCAAAAAAAATTAGCAAGAATACTCGACTTGAAAGACTCTATGTCTAACCTACTAATAGAATTTGAAACCACTAGTGTTGTAGTGGGAGGCACAATAACCTCTACAGGATCTAGTCTGATAGAAGGATAATCTATCCCAAAATAATGAATCTCGCAATTATGATCATCTTGCTCAACTAAATATCAAATATGACCTATCCCATCTCTAGTAGAAAAAATAGATCCACCATAAAATTGTGGAATTATACCTTTATCATATGAATCGTCACATGCTAATCTAATAAATTGTGATCCTAGGAAAGACTCTCCCTTAGAAGATGCCTCACCTTTTTTCTGGGACTTTCCATACTCTTCAAAAAAATTCAAATGAACATTTTTAGACTATAAATTTTCCAAGGCAAGTTCTATATATCCATTGAATTTTCTATCATTCAGCATCAGTACTAGACACTCTGAAAAATATAGGTGATTTATCCCCCCTCATGGATACTCTGGTCTCTCTTATAGAAGACAAATAATCATCTAATGGGTGCTCTAGAAAAAATATTTCTATGATCTCAAATATTTCTGAACATGGTCTCTATGTATATACTGTAGTAGGTGAGTCATGTCTCTACATATACCTATCTGATTTTGTATAAAAAAATGGTTTGGATGATGTTAATGAATCCTCTCAACATCCTGATCATGGTTAGATCCTCCTTTATCAATTTCCTCATCATCATCTCCAAAATTATTAAAATTACCTCAATTATCACTATTTCCATCTTTTCAACATTCATCGACAGAAAAAACCATAACCTCTTTATAATATTTTAAAGAATATCTCATTTTCCTCTCTTCTCTAGAAACCAATGTATCATCATCATAACTATCTATTTCACTTAAAATAATTGTCTTCCATGTATAGAAATTGGGGGGTCTAGAATGGGACAAAATAAATAACATGACTTTTAGGGATGTTTGGTTCACTTTCCTCCTCTACTAAGGTAGCCACCTCCTCCTAAACAAAAACATCCTCTTATTCTTCCTAATCAAAGTACTCCACTGTCTCATCTAGAAAAAATATTCAGTCAACTAAAATAGTAGGGTTTTTAGGACAATCTATTTGATTAAATTACTCATAAATCTTATCAATAAATCAAACCCATTTCTTCAATAAAGTGTTCTAGATCACCCAAATCCTTCTACAAATATCTATAGTCATACATAATCCTCTACATTTAATCTAATATTAGACCTCTTCATCCTTAAATAGAATTGTTTCCAAAATATCATAAATAAACATAGGATACATTATGGATGTGGATCTAGAGAATTATAAACAAATATATATCATGTATACCTTTGGGAATATATATAGATTTAGAATATCCCCACTTTTCTTAAGGAAATGAACTAAACATCCTTGTTTTATGTGGTATTGAATCCCCATTTCCAGGGACACAACAAGTGGTAAAAAAACATAAAAATAATCTTACATTACTGATCCAAATCAATAGTGGTAGGGCTTCTCAGAGACCTATCACTAATCAGTTCATGTAAATCATCCTCGTAACAGAATGACTTAGTGCCACTGGGTATCATACCCTGATAATCATCAATCACTCCATGAAGAGGAACATTAAATAATATTTCCCAATTAATTTAATAAAACATGAACACAGTACCATTAATCATAATTCTAATTAGATCTTTCTTAATCCCAAAACTAAGCTCATCATACTGATAGAATTGATGATCTATACTAGAAAGTAATGGTTGTTCATTTTAGGAGATGAATCAACCCATACATGGACATGGATAACCTTTAGAACTGACAAACAATGAAGGCACTTCGCATCCACCTATATTTTCAATAGTAGTATTTGATTCTCTAATGTGGGTTCTTGTATCGATAATATCTCATCTCATTTCCCCTTTAAAACTTTTAGCAGGTCATGGTTCATTGGTATATGAAATATCAGCTCTCTTAACTTTCTCAATTTTAGTGTACTAAAGGAGAAGCAAGGGAACAAGAAAGATTATGTTCATGGGAGAAATAGGGAAGGTTAGATGCATCTAAAGAAGTGGGTGAAAGTGAGATGCACTGAGATAAAAACACAGAAAATGTTATTTCCCTTAATGATTTTAAAAGGTAAAATATAATAAATATATATTCATAAAATTGAAAAGGAATTATTCCTATAATTTACAAATGAAATCAAAAAATGAAATAGAGAATGGTGACTCATACAACAGTGACATTTCCATAATTAAATACTAATTCTAATTTATCATACCCAATTATTATTTTATTTCACTTAATCTCTCATAATTCAATGGTTTTGTAAAAATATCTCCAAGAAGATTTTATTCTCCTATGACTTCAAGAGTTATATATCCTTCTTGAAAATGGTCTGCCTAAAGTGATGCCTTAAAGAAGTATGATTGGTACTAAAATGGGACACAATATTTTAGTCAATTTATATTACACTATTTTTCAATACATTATATGGTACATGAATGAGATGATATCTATAGTTGAGAATAGTGTGTTTCATCCATAAATTCTGAGCACAAAAACTACCTTCACCTATGTATTTATATTTAATAGAAGATTGTCCAACACAATTTTTTTCATACTACACTAAGATGCTATAGACACGCCCAAAAAATGACCTATTATAGAGGCTATTTTTTCTATAATTAAACCACCAAAATTAGCATCTGAATAAATCACTGTGTAAAATTCATGTCCTCTATGATAGAACAATGTCAAATTGGTTTATATTTGAGGTATTTTAAAATACTCTTAACAGAACGTAAATGAGATTCTTTAGGGTTTTCCTGAAAAATATCTCACATACAAAAACACTATACATAATATTATGTTGACTATAATTTAAGTAATTAAATATTCTAATCATAACACCATAACTATTTCAATCCACTGATTTTATAGCTTTATCAAGATCTATATTTCTTTTTTGTACTAAATAGATTTATAATAATTTTAGTTCCTTCCAATCCAAAAAATTTTAGTCCATTATTGTGGTCTTATAGTTATTTAAAATAATTCCATCATTTTTTTGAAAAATTTTATAACCATGAATAAATTTAAGGTCACCCATTAAAATCATTTCAATTAAAAGGTTTCATTATTTTTGAAAAATCATTACACAATGAATCATTCAAATATCCAAAAAATAATCTCATCAACATAATTTTGAACTACTAAAAATTCCTTATAAATTAATTATATTAAAAGCGTAGAATAAGATATACCTTTGGATAAACCAATAGAAATTATAAAAGATCTAAGACTATCATAAAAATCCTGGAGCATGTTATATATCTTGTATGTCTATTTTAATTTAAAAACACGATTTTGGAAATGAGGATTTTGAATTTGAAGAAGTTGTCAAACTGAAATATCTTCAACTATATAGCCATTTAGGAATTCACATTTTACTATCATTTGATATAGTTTGAGATAAACAAAATTTACGGGAATGTAGTATTTTAATAACTTCATGTCTAGACATTTTTATGAATGTATTCTTATAGTAAATAAACACTTGTTTTATATACCATTATATATAAATCTATCTTTATATCATAATATAGTGCCATATTCAACAATTTTTTTATAAAAACTAACTTTTTGTTAATAGGTTTTGTTTGATTACATCTAACTATAAATATTTTTAAACAGTATTTCATTCAAATTGGTTTTGTTTTTCATGTATTTACACTTGTAATAATTCCACATTTGTTGCATTAATTAATATTCTTAGGTTCAATATGTCACAAGAATGAATGATGTTCATTTCTATTCCTAAGATAATCTCAACTAAGTGTACCACTATCAAGGTCTCTAACTACACCATCTAGAGTATGGTGTCTATGAGTACTAATAGTTCATTGAAATATACTGTTTTTCATCTTATGGTCTTCTAAATATTTAGTTTCTGGTTGTGAATGTTTCATAGAATAAGATAATTTTTATTCTAATTTCATAGAATATATAGTGGGTTTTTTCCTAATATTTAGAGTTAACTATTCAACCTCGTGGTCTAAAAAAGAGGTTTTAGGAACATGTAGTTCGATGTCGTCAAGCATGACATGAATAAACCCTTTCATAGTCATTGATCTTTTCGTAAACACGCTATATGATTTTCTAGACTAACAAAAAAGGATATTTCATTCATCACTCTAGGGATAATATTTTTTAGGATTGTCCTTAGAGTTAATAATAATAACATGTCAAACAAAAACATTAGAGTGATTACCCTTTCGCATTCTCTTATTATACATTTAAAAATGAGTTACATTTAAGATATTTATAATTAATACCCAATAAATTATATAACATGATTTTTTCACATAATAGGCCCCAAAACAAATAGTAAGGACATATTTCTTAAGAATAGTGTGGGAAATATTTTGATCGATTCTATTTCATCATTCTACAACACTATTCTATTTTGGGTTTCTAGGATAATAAATGTTATGATTGCATGAATTTTCTGGGCCAAAAGATTCAAAGTAATGACTTTCAGACTCATTATTATGGTCACATCACATATTATTAATACTAAGTCCAATAATAATTTCAACAAATTTAGTATTTTTCGTAAAATAAGAGAAGGATTGAATTTTTAGATCTATGAAGATTCACCAAGTTTACCTATATTAGTCATAATTAAGGACATAATCAAAATGCATCCCGTTTAAAATAGAAACCATATATGGTCCAAAAATGATGAATAAAAACAAATATTGGGTTTTAATAGATGAAACTTTCTTATTTTATTTAAAAGATAACTAGTGGTGATTCCATTTTTGACCGGGGATATTGACTTTATCAATGTGGAAATCATGTTTAAGTAGATCATTGAATAACCCTTTTCTAGTGAGATTTCTATTTGAGTGAATATTATTGTGGCCTAGTATCCTATGAGGACTAAATGATTATTTATTAAAGTCACTCAGATAATAATTATTTTGTTAAAATAAATAATATAAATTAAATTCATAAACATTTTTGTTTCTCAATGAAGTAAAAAAGAATTAATTTCTAGAGTAAAAACATTCCATGGATTGTTTTGAAATTTCACATTGAAAACATCATCAGATAATAATGAGATGTCCATTAAACCATCTACATATAGTATTTTTTAAATTAAAACTCATTCAGAATACCAACTTGGGAATGGAATATTATTCTTCCCTTGGAATTATCTCCAAAAGTGAAATTTACACAATCCAACTGTATCAATTTTTTTAATTCATGATTTATTTATAGTCATGTGAATAGAATATCCACTTTCCATGTACAATTTATTCTTACTGGATCTCTTCAAAGAGGTTCCATATAAAACTAATTTTACAACAAAATTGATTTTTGAACCCAAATCTTCTTGGCTAAATGAATGCCAGTAATTAATGGTTTTAAAGCCCATAATTTCTAAATACATTTATTATAACACGATTTTTATCTTTTGGAAATAAATAATTTTTTAGGTCTAACATAATAAAAACAGGTATTAGAATTTTTAGGACATGATTTAGGAATAAAACTATTCTTGACAATCATCTTATGTCCGGGTTGATAGCATAAAACATTAATGTAATTATGTTATATTTTTAATTAAAATATCTATGAAATATTATACCTAATATTAGTTAATTGTTCTAAATAAGTCATTAATTTCTCATTATATAATTTATTTCTTTTTTTTCACAGGTGATAATTTTTCACTTTTTCTATAGCATGTTTAGACATATAATTAGTAGTTAAAGCATAATTTTCATCAAAATTATGTATCTTTACCTAAGGTAATTAAATATTTACTCTAACATGTTACAATACACTAAAATATTTTCTTTAGACATTTTTTCACCATTGTATTCATCTTCATAATGATATAAAGTATGAATATGAGAAGAATTAAATGCAATGGACACATCATATGAATTTTTCATGAAACAAATTTTTTCTCTAACATTTTTTATTTTTAGGTAGTGTATGAATAAATTGAAATATTTTAAGATTGAATAATTTTTTTTCAATGATTTAGAGTAATTTATATCCTTTCCATAAAATTTATTTTTTTTACTTTAGTTTGGGAGATCCATCATTGGCATTCCTTTTTTCTATTAAATTCATAGAAAAATATTTCATTTGAAGTGTAATATCTCTTCCAATCCTTCATCAAATTTCTAAAATTGTTATTTATATCTTTGTATAATGGATTACTAAATAAAATATTCTTATTATAAAACTTCTTATGTCTTATATCCATATGGTTTATCTCGTAATCATAAAGATCTGGTGATTCTTCATCACTTGAATATTCATTTTGATCTTTCTCATTCAATTTTGAGGTTGTAGTCTTGAAGGATATAGATTTTCTCATTGGTTCAAATTTAACATATTGGTTAACTTTTTTCTCTTCTTCATATATCATTAACATTCGAATAAACTCATTAACTTTTAATTTACCAACATCATAAGATTCGATGATTGATACTGGGGATCCTCTTCTTCTTTCTAGAAGACACCTCAACAGGCTTAATACATCATCCTTATCATAAATTTGTATCCCCAAAGGATACATTGTATTTATGATCTCATTGAAAATGAAATAAACGATAGATTTTAGATCATATGGTTTCATATTGAAATAATCTTATTTAAAATTAATGGCTTTTAAACAGACTTATTTAACATTAGTGGTTCTTTATTGAGTAACAGCTAATGTGTACCATGTTATAGATGTTGTACATGTAGATATTCGATTGAATTTTTCATCACCCAATGCACAGTACATGACATTCAAGGATTTATAGTTATTATTATAAGAATTTTTAGTAGCATTATCCCATTTATTTCAAGATGTCATAGGTATTTTATATTTATCTACCATAGAAGTCCAAATTTCAAAACCCATTCACTCAATTTGAATTTTCATTATGATTTTCCACTATGAATAAAATGGTATATTAATTAATGGTGTTCTATTGGAAATAGAACCCTATTATTTATTTTCCAAAAGGAACTACATTTTGGAGCTAAATGAAATTGAAGATCTTTAAAACATAACTAAAATTTCATTTTATAATATTTTTGATATAAATCTTCTACCAAATGTTGGTCGATGTGAGTAACTCATGGGGATTAAATTGACTTCCCAATAAATTTTTAGTCAGAAAAATGTCTAAATAAAATTTCAAAATTTTAAAAAAAATCTCATTTAATAAAAATTGTAGTTTGATAACAGTTTTTTCATTAAAAATATTTCACTTTGAATGATTATTTCTCTGTTAAAAAAAATTTTATATTATTTTACTTTTAAAATAAATTAACTCAAATTTTTTTAAAATAATAATTACTATCAAAGAACTAGTTTTATTTAAATATTACAACCAAATACCATTAAAGATATTAAAATGAATATAACAAAACATTGTCACACAGGGGAATAAAACAAGGGGTTTAGTCTCAAGATGTGGCCTAATCCCCTCCAATTTGAAATCGCCCACTACCATGATGATTATATAATTATAATAATGACCCAAAACCTATATTTGGTATATAAAAAACGTACTAGCTATCCAAGATATTTATGTACCACTTATTTAGTTATATATGTGAATAAAACAACATAGGACACATACGTATCAATTCCAAAAACATAATGGGTATGTAGATGAAGAGATTTAGACGATAATATCTAGTATTCTATAGGTTTTGTGTATGAATTAGATTTTTTTCTAAATAGAAAAAAAATACACTAAACTATTTTAAAATAAAAAAAAAGGAGATCGATGTATGTTAATTATAAGGTAATGTGTCTCGATCTATAATCCATTAGATGATTGAGTTTCCACAAATGTTTCTTCGTGAGGATATTGAGCTATTTCACTAAAATTAGTAGTAAAATATAGTGTGGTAATGGTTATATTTTATGACCATAAGAAAGGATTTTGTTTCTTCACTGACGTACACTATATTATTGTAAATGAATGTTAGTATTAATGGAGAATGTAAGCTCTCATGTGATCAGCCTTCAAAGATTTATTAAGCCATACACCACTTGATTATGTGTTCACTCTTTTTTGAACTCCTGTATAAGAAAGAGTCATATATTTATATATTGCATTGGATGAATCCATTTAATACTAGTAAATGATATCATTTACACACTTATATTATATATGACATTACATTTAACACATCCTTGAAATAGTTAAAAAAATCATAAAAGAACAATTTCCATGAATTTAATTAATATAGTTATTGAATCATTTAATTCAAAAAAGGAAGAATAGTGATGGTGTCTTCATTAGAATAAATTATTATTTGGAGAAAATACAGCACCGATTGAAAAATATCTCTGGTGGAAAGACTTAAATTGTAATGATTTAGTTTAGTGGTTACTAATTTGAACTAAAGGCGATTCAGGTATGGCAGTGAATCGGTCTGGCGGTGAGACATGCCTGGTGGAAATTCAAATCTAGTGGCAAAAGATTTTGGTGGTGAGACATGTCTAGGGGTAACTCAACTCTATATTTCAAACATTATGGTATTGATCCATGTATGTATGTATCTCAATTTTTGTGTTTATACATTCTGGAGGTGAGACATTTGAACTAACATTGAATCATACAGGAAAGGAGTCACATCCAGCGGTGAGTCAGTTTTATGTAATAGTAACTCATTTAAACACATAAAAAAATATACATATACTTCCCTTATCGATTAAAAAACTATAACATAATTTTAATATAATTATAAATAAAATATACACGACTTTTTACCATTAAAATATGTAGGTGTCAATAGATATGTTTTGAAATGATTACTTTTATGATAAACAAATCTGTTCATCTAATTTATATTATCTTGGAGAAACATTAGGTTGGATTAAATATATAAATATTTATAGCTATATATCATGATCCTTGAAATAAAACATTGGATTTTAGGAATAAAAATTGGTATCTTGACATAATTATTGTTTTTTGTGGTATTATTTTAGGATGGAGTGATTTAAAAGGTATGATTTATTGAACTATATTTTTTTTATTTCATATTACGGATTTGAAAAATAATGATTTATTTTAATTTTTTGTGAATATATTTTGAATTTTTATTTATTTAATATATCAATACCACATTTGATTGTAGTTAATTCAAAAGAGTTTTATATGATTATTTGAATTTAAACAAAAATGATTTGATAAATAATGATTAATGTAGGATTAATCTATTATGACATGTTTAATTGGAATATGTTTGTTGAGTATCTTCTATGACATTAGGATGTATGAGGATATATTTAGTTAAACTGTATTTTATATTGAATTTAAACTCATTGATTGATTTTAAGAGTTTGTAAAATTTCTTTGTAATGGAGAATTTGAACACTTCATACTAATTCAGTTTCGAAGACTTGTTTGGTTGGTTCATTATTTAGGTACATTATATATTTGGATTTAAGGAAATTATTTTTCACGTGAATAGATAATTTGTCTATATTATTATATCACGTATATTTATATACTAGTTCCTAATATTCCCATGTTTCTTATAAATTTTTATATTTATCGATATGACAGAGCTGTTTTTGTATGTAAATATGCCGACAAATTTATTTGGATCTAATGATATATGCTTTTGATTTACAATCTGAAATAATATTCCCCTATAGATGTTTATTAGAGTTCCAATCGCTACTAATTAATTTTATTTATTTAGTAGTGGATTAAAATTAAACCTGATAATATGGAATAATTCAATATGAATCTACTAGTAGAAATATAAAAACCACCTCCAAATTAATATTTTTTTGATACTTTCGTAAAAAATCCAGGGAATTCATAACACCTCTAAAAATATCCCATTGAATTCTATCATTATTATTTTTAATTACCCCAATAATGTTACTTCATTATAGTTTAACCACCTGGAACCCCAAACTAACCACAACTAATGGTTATTTTTTTATAGTGAACAATAAATTGATAAAATATGACCCTTTTTTAGATTCCCTCTATTGGATTACACATTAGGGAATATATTGGTGAAATTTTTATAAGAATATGGCCTCCAAAACATAGATTGGATAAATAATATTAGTATTTGGGTGGAGATTCAAATGGTTAAGAAGTAACAAGTGATAATAAATTTGGTGGTCGTGGGTGGTAATTATAAGAGGCAAAGATTTGTTTTTAAGAACAAAAATATTGGAATAAATATTATTTCATAAAATTATGATAAAAATATAATTAAATAGTATGATTCATTAATTTTAAATGTAATTATGAGACTAAAATATTCATTTAACTACTAGAACCCCCAATAAGTAATTATTAAAAAAAATAAAAAATACATTCCTTATGTGGTATTTTTCTATATACCTATTAATTTTATTATTTATGAAAATACAGAAGCATAACCCTAACAAAATTTAAAATTTATGATTCCAAAAATGAAACAAATTATATAAAAATAAATTGTATAATTTATAATTTTTTTAAAATATGGTCCTTATTTATTAATGATGCTCCATTATATTGACATGATCATATTTTCAACCCTTTAAAAACAAGTTATTATTAAGTAATATTATTTTATTATTTAGGTGAAAATAACTAGTTTTTTTAAATATATTTTAATACAATAAAGTATTATATTTAATTTTATTTATTTTCCTTGTTATATTAGTTGCTAAAATTTTTTGAATCCAAAGATGTCAAAATTTTTAATCACTAATCCAATGGTTAGGTTACCATTCAAACAGTTATATTACTATTCCTATTGTTCATGATACTATTCCAACAGTTATATATGTGTTTTTACTTCTAATAATTATCTAGTAGTTAATTTTTTCATCATTCAATTAAATTAAACTCAATATTATATTATTCATTTTCAAAAATAATGATTAAATTAGAAATATTCCATTTCATTTTTTCTATTTTATTTCTATGAGTGATTATTCTAAGAGACCAAATATATTCAAATATTCATATTCTATTTTTTATTATCCTAATATTTTTTTATTAGAAATGCGTTCTTCTAAATATAATGTTATAAATAATTATTATAATTATTTTTTTAATCTGGTTCATGTGTATAGTATATTACTAATTATCATATTTATTCAGGCAGAAAATTTCAAATTAAAAATTCGGGAACATTATATTCCACATAAAATATTGTAAAAAAATTTTGGTATAATAAATTTATACATTAACAAAATATTTCACCAAATCCATTTGAAAAAATCAAAACCATAATTACTATGTCAAGATACTCTTCTATGAATCAAAAATTATTGGTATCCACTCCCACTATACTAACTATGAAATATATATATCCAAAAAAGAATCCTAGTAGATAAATATATATGGGAAACAACCTATAAATCACATCTATCTATTCCTCTACAACCTAATATCTGAATCACCCAATATTAATATTATTATGAAATATTTCTCTTATAATTCCTCACAATATGTGTCATATCATCACATGTAGTTAGTTTATTCATTTTTATTATTATTGATAAATGTCCCACAAAGACAATTATATATATGAAGGCCTTATCATCCCCATGATTAAAAAAAATTGAAACCTTGATAGATACATAACTAGTCATCCTCATCTCATGACTTCATATATGAATTTTCTATATCAGATGATATCAAATTTAGGATAATTTAAAATTTTCAATGTGTCTATGGATTAATAAAGAGTTATTTTAAAATATGCACTAAAATATTCATAGCACTCTATACCATAAACTTACCCTTATCCCAAGAAGACATGCATATATATTTTTTCCTCGATAATATATGATGGATGTACAAACAATTATATTACTTGTAATCATTTTTCAATGTTATATAGTCTATTTAAAAATGATTACAGTCCATGCATAATAATGAATTGACTACCAAAAAATATATCTGTTTTTATCTTATATAGGTGATATATAAGACTAATAACACTATTTACATTTTTTTTCAAACCAAAAATAATTATTACTTGTGAGAATATTTTAATACCAACCCAGATCTCAACCAAATTAACTATTACCACTTTATTCACATTTCTCCATTAATACCCATGAAAGGTTCAGTGAAAATTCTGTATATGAGCACCAAACTTCCAACTAAAATATTCATCATGATGTGAACTATCCCTAAGTGTATAAATATCACAAATGTGATGCATTTCCCATTATAGATTATATAAACATTTTAAAAAATAAAATTTGTACCGCAACCATTCATTATGGAATAATCTTAATCAATATTAATAATAATAAAAATAAAATAAACTAAATAATATAAAACCAACAAGAATAACAACCACAACCTTCTAAAAATAATATCTAACACCCAAAATATAGGAAACAAAAAAATTGTTATACATTAATGGTATAAAAAATACCTAAATAATAAAAATCATGTCTTTATCTATGATGGATGCACTATAAACCTATATTCAAAAATAGGTATGTATATATCCACTTGTTGTGTCGGCTTATATCACCCCTACCAATTTCAACGAATATTTTCATGATTTATAGAAAGAGTTTCATTTTCATACATATCATGGATATTTTAGGGTTATATTTTTGGGTAATTAGTTTGAACATATAAAAAATGTTTAAATTTATATATAATATCAATATTTTCCACAATAAATGATTTTTGTAAAGACACGGATGATTTGTTCAGGATATTTGTTATATTTTTACCTGATACATTATTAATATATATACTTAACCTTAATTAATATGGAAAATCATTTCAAAACATTAAATGAGAAACAAATATTAATATGGAACATAAAAGGTTAAAAACTGATTACTTTATTTCTAAAACTGAAAAATCCATAACATGTTTTCCTGTTATTGAAAACATAAATTTCACAGCAAATAACTATATACCTAACAATGAAAAATATTTCATTTTTTTAATGAAATTCATAAAACATTTAATTATCAGTGATAAAGGATTAATCTAATGAATAAGTATTATATGTAAATAATGAAAACACATGAACACAATTCCTTTAGAAAAATCCATTAAAATTTATTTAAAAGAGAGTCAAAAACATTCCATTAAAACATAATCCAATTATCATACACATATAAATCAATACATTTCATTTATAAATAATTCTTTATCAAAATAAGTACATTCCAAAGACATTATCATCCCAATCACTGATCAAATATTACTTTCAACAGAATATCTTAAATAGGTAATTCTCATATTTCATATGAGTAACTTATCACAGGTATACATTATTATTTTATCAAATGCATTTGACATATATATCGTACTATCCATTCCTTAGAGTTATTTCAAGCCTTCATATCAATAATATGAAATATTTATGAACCATTTCATGAATAAGAAAATTTTATACTGAACGTAGATCTTTAAACACTTTATAATTGTACTGTAATCCCATAAGGAAAAACACATTCAATTATCTGATAAATATGAGGAAAATTTTATATTTCGATCAAAAAACTATATTGAAAATTAAAAAACCAATGAATAATTTTTTAAAAAAAATTAACCATGGAGAATTATAAATGTGTATTGATAATAAATAATATATAAGATGTTTGGAAAATGTTTCCAACACATACATCTTATAAAATATTATATTCATAATTTTGTAAAAAATATTAAAATGAAATGAATAGAGAAATATTAAAAAATTTATATAAAAACCAAAAAAATATATAAAAAAATTAGTTTAAAATAAATTTCTATAATATATGTGAGATTAATAAGAGCATTATTTTAAACATTAAAAACAACATTTTCTAGGAGGAGAAGTAGTAGTAAGGGAATACATTAAATAAATGTTTTAATGGAAATTCTATTACCTAATGTTCTATTTCCCTTCATGTGTTAACTTACCCATAATAATAAAACTATATTAAATTTATACTTTATTTATAATGTCTTTCTTTTTTATATTATTTTTATTATACCTATTATTTCATTTTTTACTTATACTTATTAAGTTAATGAAATGGTTAAGTTTACATCGGATGTTTTGGGCCATTCAGTTTATAACCACATAACAACATCAGTCTATTATACATGGTCATAGGGATTGTATTCATAATAAATCTGAATATTAATAATTAAATAACATAATTTTTCTATCAAATACTATTTTCAAATATTTTATTAATATGGAATATGAGAAAAAACACAATGCTTCATTGATGTTGTAGTCCACAAAGTCATAGGAGTGAAATTATCAATTTTTAAATGGGTGGAAGAGTAAGGTGGTAAGACATATCATATCTTTCAATCATAATAATAATTTATTCAATATTTTAAATATTTCATAAATCCATCACAATAACAAATATTGTGAGGTGATAATGAAAAACCAAACATGTTACTTCATTTAGGTGGTAGTCCATACGTACATAAAATTGATTTTTTCATTCCCTATATGATGGAAAAATAATTGAATAGGTGTTTTAATATAAGCATAAAAAAATCTTGGTATAGTTGAGATACTGATGTTATTATATAAGCACTATTTTAAATGTATTTAAGAGAAATAATAAGAAATAAATGTAAAACACTCTGTATGTAATTATACATCGTCATGGGATAACCTCAATGGGCTTACACTTTTAGCAATAATAGTTTGGTATTCTAGTAAGGCCTTAATGTATAAGATATATTGTAGGATTTTGGGTATTATTATAGTTATGCACTTTCGGAGAAAGAGTGATAAAATAGTTCTAAGAAGATAGGATACTAGATTCTCTTTTCTATATTACCCCTTTCAATTAAATAAAATATTTAAATGTAAGTGATAACTTTCTCAAGTGAAATTCTCTAAAATTTATAGGTATTTGAATAAAAATGATATATTGTTGACATAAAATAAGTCAAAAAATTCTATTGGATTATATCTTATTTTTCACATTTTATTTTTAATTTAACCCCATCATTATCCCTTTTTAACTTTAACAATGGAACAACATGTTTTAGAATTTATGGGTCATGAATATTCATATAAGGTGAAAATTATAAATAAAATGGTTAATTGATATAATTTTTGAAAAATTTAAATTAAACCTACTCTCTTCCAGGATTTTTCTTATTGTAATATCATTTAATTACATATCATTTAGCATAAAATATCATTAATGTCATATTTATAACTATTCAGTTAATTTTTTGTTAACGTTATCGAAATAGTAATGGATTTTTAATGTAAAATCTTTTACAATATATCAAAAATTAACAAAAAATATAAAATTCTTGGGACATCATAATTCAACCAAAATACAATAATTTCAATGTCTTTAAAAACATTTACATTGATTTTTCAATAACATGCATAATCACAGTGTAAGTGTTTCATAATATGTGAAGGTAATTATAATATAAAAAATAAAATTACCTTAAAAAATAAGAATTGTTTTGTCCAATATGACCTTTTATATTCATTTATTACTTCTTTTTTCACTTTTACGACTTATAATTGAAATTAAAATAAAGGGAATTACATATTATAATATTTATTAACATAAAGTAATATAAAGGTCTTAATAATTATAAATTTACACAAAAATAATCCAATTTATAATATAGGATGATAAGGGTATTAATCCATTAGATAATAATATTCATAATTTATTTTCCCCTTATCAAAATTTATTTCTCTTTATTAACCTAATTTACCCTTTTAACTTAGAGACATAGTTTTTGCCTGGTTAATATTTACAATGACCAAAAAAAGAGACCTAATTATGAATATGAACCACATAACACAAAATATTAAATAAAATTATCTTGATCAAATTTTTGTATGTGATGAAAAAAATTAATTCTATTGTTCAAAATGCAAGGAATATATGTTTTTAGTGGTCCAGTAACATCTTAGAATATGATGTCCGAAAAATGTACTATAATATGGTAATAGAGAATGGTTTCTAGTCAATTTAGGATTCCCAAAATGACATTAGATATAATGTAAATCTAATCCAAGCTGATAAACTCATGCGGATGCCTCTTGTAGTTTTCAATACATCTCTAATTCAGTCAATGTCTTAATATCCTAGACAAACATTTTTTTCCATAGTGAGTAGTCAATCTTCCAGTAATTCTATTGTCATTTGTTCACGTGGGTTCTTCCCTCATCATTTCTGAAATTAATTACAATTTTTTTAAGTAACTGGGAAATTTATGGAGGATGTTTTCTACAGGATTATGTTTATATATTAAGAGTCAATTTTAATTATTTTTATGTGGAATGTATAACTCTGATTTCATAATCTAGAACATTAATTTATGGGATTTCTATTTTTAAATATAATATTTTACTCTTGTGTATGGTTTAAATTGATTATTATTTTACTATAAATATTATTTAATGGGTTAGAATAATCACTATTCAATTGAATACATCACATGGGAATTTAGGTTATTCCCACATCCTAATGTAACGACTAGACAGAGCTTGTGCTAATGTAAAAAGTCACTGATACTTTGTATCCCTTTGGGAATGATTCCTCCACGCCATATATTTTTACAACCTTATTATTATTGCATATACTTTTATGATTGCTTTCATCAATGATGTAAAATTCCATCATCACATTAGGCTAATATGACTCCTCATTTATTTTAAATTTTTGATTTGATAAAAACAATTTTATCATTTTTTCATATTTTAAACATTAAAATGTTTTTATACCAACATCAATTATATTTTGGATTCCTACGGAATTAATTTTATTGTGTTAAATATATTTCATATTATGTTTCAATAAAAATATATTTAATATAATGGTTATTTAAATGTAAATTATTTAAAAATGATTCTTTTTTTAAATTGGCATATATCATTATTCACTAAAAAGTCAATACTTTTAGAAAAATTAAAAAAAAATCATCATAAGACTATTTTGAAGTTTTCAATTAAAAAATTATGCCCATTTTTTCATATACAATTTATAAACATTTAAATTAACTATTATATCTACACAAAGAATGAAATATAAATCATTCTGAAGAAAACATTGTTTAAAATAATAAAATATAATTATTCACATTACTTATATAATGATGATAAAAAATGGATGTTAATTCATTAAATTGGATATATAATATTTATATAATAATATTTTGCCAATAATTAATAATTCAATCTATGTTGATCAAAATACCATACACATATAAATAAATATATAAAAAAATATTTCCTTTACCTTTAACATATTTTATCATAATTTCCAAAAAATAACTAATAAATTTATAATTTTTTATAAATTTAATTTTGAAAATAATTTTCAAAAATATTCTATAATATGGTATTCATGTTTGCACGAGTCAAACCAAATACTAAGGAATATCTAACATATATAAATATAAATATTTTAAATTTACATTTCAATTCATCTAAAACATCATATTATATATTCCAAGTCCACCCATTTATGATACATAAAGAAAAATAATTTCATATAATATTATATTTCTTTAATTAATCCTAATTAATAAATTATGTCCTCATCATTTTTCTTGTTCCTACTACAAAGGACTAAAAATATCTTTTAAAAATAATTTCTTTTTAGTGGAAGATAAATCATATGATCATGAATCCAATTTTTATATGTAAAATGACCTTTTTGGAATCCCATACTAGAAAAGAAAGAAAAAAAACGTGTTGAAATAATTAAAAATGAAATATGAGGTTCGCTTAGAATAACACAAAATCAGGTTCGTAAATAATGAGATTGTTGGAAGGATGTGAAAATATGTACACGTATTGAAAAATATCATCCAAGGAATAATATAGGGTGGTAAGGATAATGTTTATTAGAATGTTAAATAATGGAAGATTATAAATGAGTGGTGGATTAGTTAGACCATAAATTAATCATAAATAGAGGTAAAAGGGAAACATTATTATTTAATTATCATCTTCATATAGACTAGTTCTTTCATATCGAAATGATAGTGAATAAAATAATATATTCACTCATTATTCCCTTATATTCCATTGATCTTTCATCATTTTTTCCCACATTCATTTTCCTCTTAAAACCTATGTCTTATTGAAATAAATTAATATTTAATATGAATTTTTCATTTTGGAAGCACTAAAATAAACTTATAAGATATCAAATGATTCTTATAAGGATAATGAGTTATTTCTCATGTCATATAACAATAACTAAAATAATAACATTTATGATAATTTAAGATAATTTTCAATACAATTTAATATGACATTAACCTTAAAATCATAAAAAACACCATATGTAAAAATATAAATATTACATAAATAAAAACAATTAAATATTCTCAAAATATAAATTTTTAAGATCATAACCCCAAAAGATAGATCAAATATTATTCCAAGAACAATTTTTACTTATCTCCAGAAATCATAAGTCACCAATTAAGTCAACTACCAAAAAATTTAAAAGTCATAATAATATATTTAATAAAATATGCTAATATTTTCCACAAATTACTAGATTATGTATAAAGAAAATAGTAATATCATATATATTTATAATTCATAATTCAATCATTATTAAAAAAAATTATATTGATTCTGATCAAAAACAGTTTCCATTTACCTAAAATGTATAATATTCTAAAAAGAGTGAGATTCATCAAAATTGAATTTGTTCACATAATCACTAAATAAATTATTATTCTCAGGGTTATTTATAACATAAAATATATTCTCCAAAAATATAAAAACCCTATTACCTTGGTAAAGTATAATTTACCCAACATTAACTAAACTATTAACAAATAATATCATCCATAATATTAAAAAAATCCACAAAATAAAATTTTATTATTATAAAAATATTGTTTTCACTATAACAAATACTAAATCTAGGGGTTTTATTCCTTAAAATGTCTCCCAAAAAATATATATATTCATCTTTAAAATCCCAAATATAAAAACATAAATAATTTTTTTTATGTGACTAAAGTTATGATCAAATTTACAGTTATTAAACCAAACTAATATCAATAAAAGTAAAACTTCCTCCTCTAAATCATCCAATGCCCTAACGTTTTGAAAACAATTCATCTAATACAAGATATATCCCCATATAATTTATTCAACCTATAAGATAATTATAAATTAAAAGTGGTTAACTTTAATGAATCTTAAGTATCATTTTTGTTTATAGTTTTAGATAATTAGGTAAAAATTGTATAAAAAGATAGACATTTCGAGACAAAAAATATTATTCCCACAAAAAAAGTTGTTTATAATGAATCATTTTCTTCAATCAATGATTCATCCATATTTAGAACTATAACTTAATTAATGTTTCTTCACATCCTATTACCTTGTGAAAAAATGATTTTTTGAATGTAAAAATATAAAAACTAACCATTATGATGGAATAAAATTAAATAAACCCATTAATGTATTTGTATACCTAAAAAATGCTTCCCATTTTTACAATCAAACTTTGGACAGAAATTTCTATTTTAAAATTCCATGAAAAAAATTATTTTTTGAGCACATAAAAATTTATATATTATATCATAAAATAATTATTTTATGCTAAATGGGTTTCATTGAAATTTTAAAAAATCATGAATAACGTACCTTTAAAAATTATCATTTAAAATAATTTCTAAGAAATTTATAAACATTCCAAATAATCAAATAACGTTCTTAATTCCATTTTGAAATAAATGTATTTCCTTTAAAATCTATTATAACCATGTCACGTAGGTACCATGGGATATTATCATTATACATAACCTTATAATTGAATATTATAATAGGTTAGTTTTCCACTCTCTTAAGATTAACCAATAATATGAAAACACCTTCACATTAACCAATACATTGGAAAGCTATGTCATACCATAAATGTTTAAAATATTCCTTTTAAATACTACAAAAATTAAAATCAAAAATATTAAAAAATTAATTTTAACATTATTTTATCTATAATTATGAACATTATTGATACTTTATAATAAAATTTATATAGATAAGAATTATTTTTAATGGAATTCATTAAATAATGATTTTGAAGAAAAATTTCATACTCTAATTATCGTGAATCTGTGTACATTCTTCAAATCATAAATAATAAAACTATATTATCATTCTATGTTATTAATTAAATTTTTCTGGATTATTTTATTATTTATCTTTAATTTATTTCATTTATTAAAAAATATTTTAGTTACTAAAATTGTTATTTTCACATTGGATGATTTCGGTTTTGTCGGTTTATAACCTCAAAACATCATTTCGGTATTGATTGTGGTCATAGGTGATATGGTTGCATTAATTCTACAATTTTAATAATTACATAATTATATTTTTTACACATTAATAAAAAATTTCGAATAATTCATTGATAGTGTACATGAAAATTGAATCACATCGCCTTCTTGAGGTGGCAGGCCACACATACTCAAAAGCGATGTTATAATTTTTTAATGGGTGTGAGGGTAAGATGATAAATAATATAGTATATTTAGAGAATATTTTTAGTAGATTAATATAATATAGGCATGCAATGCACCCTATTAACAATCTATCTAGGGTGGTGATGAACTACGAAACACCTCGCATCTTGGGGGAGGTTATCCACACATATGTATAAACAATGTTTTCATTCACCCAAGGACGGAAGAGAAATAAATAAGTTTTGTACCGTATAAATTTATAATTTATATATATTAAATATAATTATATGAGTTTATGATCAAGGTATAAAAATATTTTATGTACATATAATAATAGATTAACATGAAAGACTCAATAATGAATTGTGATTCTTCTTTGTAAAACCACCATTTTCTTACTTATTAAAACTTATTAGGACAGTCTATTGGGGGAACATAAACTATATAAAATGGGTAGTATATTTTAATATCTATTTTGTTTTTTATTTTTTTCAATAAAATGGTAAAAATATTTGATTAATATAGTAGGTTATAGAAATTATTTATAATTGAGGAGAGGAAACACATGGAGTTACATAAATGATATAAATATAATTAAGGACCTTCTTATGTAAAATGATTCTAGATGTTTATGTATTTGAATAAAGATATAATAATTTATAAATATCATTATCCAATAAGGCCTTTATTATTATTTACAATAAAAATAACGAAACACCTCAATTAACTAAATCATGTTATTTTTAATGTTTTTAAAATAATTTACATTTATTTTTCTACTTCTTGTACATGTAATTTTTCATCATTGCATAGGCGTTTCAGGTAATTATAACATCACCAAAAACTAAAAAATAATTTCACGTAATAAAAATATTTTTTTTATTTTATAAATATTATTTATTATTCATTAAAAACTTATTTTTATCTTTATAAAAAATAAATTTCAATTTAGAGTTTGAACTTTTGTATTTTTTATAAACATAAAATAATATACATTATTTAATAAATTTCATTTGAAAAAAAAACTACTAAATATAAAATTTGTTTTCATGATAGTAGAAAAACTCAAACTATATGATTTATTATTAAATTATGTGTCCTTAACACATTGTATTTTTCTTTATTATATTGATTTTCCCGTTACTGCAGCGATGTAATTTGACAATTGTTACTATTCCTTGTGACCAAAAATGAAATTAATGAAAATTCAAAATTTGAACCCCCTAATTATAAATATGAAATTAATTTTTCAATATGAATTTTTTAAATGTGTGATAAGTCAGTTTTAATATTATTGTTTAAAACCAAATATAAAATAGTTTTTTGAAAAATGTTTTTTTGAACATAAAAGAACTTATTATAACATCAAATATAATGTTTATTACTATGTAATTAATTAGATTATGTTTAAAAAATAAGTATTATATTAAATTTATTAACAAATTAAAAATGTATCTAGAAGTTTATATATCTTAATTTAATTAAATGTAATGAATGTTTTGTAATATACCAACACAAAATTCTAAAAAACCCATTTTTGAAGAAAATTTCTTTCTGTAATAGAAATTTATGTTATTACAATTACATGTATAACAAAATTGATTTTAGTAAAATTTATTGGATATATAATCATATTATTAAAATAATTTTTAAATATTTATTAATTTAATATATTGAGA
The DNA here is from genome assembly GCA_963277665.1 of Viscum album. NCBI lineage: Eukaryota > Viridiplantae > Streptophyta > Magnoliopsida > Santalales > Viscaceae > Viscum > Viscum album. Next base: position 2,112,000,306 of record OY728126.1, on the reverse strand, counting down.
TAAAAATACCTTGCACACATAAATATATTTTTATGAATATATTTATTTTACCTATATAATATTTTTACTTCATTTGTGACCAATATATTATAAGTTAATGATGAATTATTTTTATTTTTAAGGATAATATATCTACATATATTTAATAATCTTAATATTTTCATTCATACCCACCAAACCAATGGATATTTCAAAATGATTTCATTTAAATTATAATATTTTACTAATATATCATGTTTTCCATGAAGATTTTTTTGTATATATCACAAGCTACTAAATATATTACCAAAGGATAAAAAATTGTAAAATTTTGGTTTGATATAATTACAAACCCTATGGACATACAGTGATGTAAATATCATTATTTTGTAACAGTATATGTAGTAAAGTAATAATAATTCACAATTTCCTCACTATCCAATCCCACATAGGTTAATTTAATTTAAACACTTTCTTGTCAAATATCATACAATCCTCAAAATCCTTATAAGATAATCTACAAAATTATACCAAACACTATACATGTACATTTCATTAATTCTAAGTCTAATGCATCCATGTATTTTCTTCCCAATGTTTAAAAAATACTATTAACTAAACAATATATATATATAATAGACTCAATTAAATACATGAATGATCCTCCACAAGCCAAGACCCAATAATTATTTCCTTATATTCCTTAAACATAAATATTCTTATGACCAACCCTAATTTAATGTCATATCATATCAATTTCTACATGAAAAATAAATCTTTATACAAACAAAATCCTACATCAAGTTTTCAAATCGGATTTCATTCCATAGTTGGTATAAACCAATTTATCTTGTAGGGGAGGGTCTAATGAGTTCGCTATCTAATGTGAACACAAGAATTAAATAGAAGGTTTCATATAATATTATTTCACTTTCCAGTTTTTTTACAAATAATGGTACGCCAATCATTAAAATAATATCAAAATATAATAAATAATAATCCCTTATAATCCCATGCAATATATCTTGTTTCTATTATAACACAATATTGTCTCAAAATAATTTATCATGAAAATTATTCTACCCATTATTTGAAAATTACTAGACAACTAGTCCACATTAATATATAAATAAAACTTTTAAAAAGTCCACACAACTATAAAATAAAATTGGTCAACAATTTCAAATGATTATCCAATTATTTAGGTTAGATTGCAAACATGACTATTAGATAGACAAGGGTTTTCGGTACACATGACTATCCATACATCCCATTATTTGAATCAACTATACCTAGGAAGAATCATATAAATAGAAATCATGTACATGTGATAGATAAAATTTTCTACATTTTCAATGCAATAGGAATCTCGAAGTATATTTTCTTTTAGTTCAATCCCTTTCAATGAAACAAGATATTCAATGTCATATATAAATAGTCATGATGACATGTAAATAATAACTTAATTTTTATATATATAACATATGAATGTTCTCCCAAAAATCATAGAACCCCACATGATTCAAATCCTTCCCAAAGATTCAAAAATAAATGTAATAATATTAAAATATATTTTATCACATCATATCATAATTCGTGATCATATAGTTAATTACAAACCACATTAAATCATAATATCACATCCATTATACATAAAATTATGAATTTTAAACATATTAATTTCACTTAATATCAATGATAGTATACATTATAAATACAAATATAATAATTGTATTTCATCATCAATAATCATTAAAAATAAAATATCCATCTCAAATTATGCGTAGTTATTCTTATTAACAAATTAATCATTATAGTTTAATGATAACTCACACTCATGAATATCATCTCCAAAGCATCACATATATAGAATAACATAGTAATAATATTTTTAATATTTATAATCATGATTTTCGGTCCCATCATAAGCTTCTCATTTAATGAAATCATCATAATAATCCCCATATTATCCTCATATTCACTCATTTATAAATCATATTTTTTAAATTTTACTACTTTAGGATATATATTTATATCACAAAATTTTTGTAACTTTTGATATCAACTCATGAAAATTAGTATATGTGAATAGTAACAATTTTAATAGGCTAAAACATAATCAATATAAATTTATTTTATTATAAAATGTAAAAACCACCACATAAATGATGTTTTTTATCACTACCATTTTTTCAACATGATATTCACTGAATTAATAATCATGATTATCCATTCATTCATCTATCACACACTGAAAATCCATATTCTCTCCCTCTTCCAAAAATAATTGGGGTATACATCCCATGAAGAACCATCACACCCAAATCAAAAAAATATATTCTAATGGTTATATTTCTAGAAAAATAAGACACATTTTTGATGTGATGTTTTTTTATGTAATCACTACTTTAGAAATTGGTATCTTACTAGATGTATTCTTAACAATTATACACTTCATCCTAACTCCTTTCACCATTCCTGAAACATTTCACATCACTTTGATTAGATTTAACACTTTAATTTTGAAGTGATTGTTATGAATAGAGTTCCTATTTTTTATCAATTTTTATTATGGAAACATATTTGGTTATGGTTGGTGTGTTGTAGGTTGAATAGTAAACCACTTTCTCTTCCATTTAATGATAACCACCATGACTAGTTTAGGGAATGTTTTTTATGTTAAAAAATTGTAAAAATAAAATATTTAAATTAAATATAGGAAATTGATATAAAGTGTGATATCATCAATGGTGTTCAGTTACTACCTTTATCTACCATTGTTTTTTTATCTTTTACCTCATGAATTCCTCCTTGTTTCATATTAAAATGATGGTAAAAGGGTATGAATTAACAATCACATATAAATGGGCCCATGAAAATATCCTTGGATAAAGTCTCATTATATGGAAATATTAATTCATAATAATATTTCATTGTAAAAAATCAAAATGATTAATAGTTTTCAAAATAATATCATTTAAAAAAATTTTGAATTTGGTGATCACCACATTATTTCATATATTTTATTTTCATATATTACATTAAATTATATTCTTATTAATAACATATAAATCCATGGTAATGAAAATATAAATTATATTCATATCTTGTAAATATTAATTAAAAAGAATTTGTAGAGTTATATTTATTATAAGCTTAATTCATTATTTTTTTGGAAATGAAAAAATCGTTATTTCTAACCAAAATGGGGTTTCAATCATTATACGATTAAAATTTAATGATTTATTTTAAAATTATAAAATTTAAGTATCAAAAAAATAATATTATTTTTAAATTTAATCTTGTAATAATTATCTAAGTTTAAACATTTTATTATTTTTGTAAAATTATTATTTATCTTGTAATAGTGAAAATAAAATATATTTCATGAAACCTATAACTTTATTTAAAGAGTTTACATATATACATTTTGTATATAAAAAATTAATGGAAAATTATTTGAATAAATTTATTTTTAATATTTATTTTTTATTTGGAAAGAATTTTATAATTTTATTTCATATAGAAACATTTATATATAAAAAACTCATTTTTCTAAAAACATTTTTTTTTCAGAATTTTCAAGTTTAATATAAAATTAAATCCTCTCACATATAAGAAATAAATTTAATAAAATTGATTCAATATTTTTATTCAAAATATCTTAAATAAAATAATATTTTACTAATAGTTTTCGGTCATAATTAATAGTATTATCATGAAAACAATGTTACCACAGTTAATGTCAGAATATTGTTATTGGGTTTTACTTGACTAATAATGATTTGAATGACCTCTAAACATGTATAAATTCACTTTTATCGCCATATATCCAACATAACCAATGTGATATTCGTAAATTATCTATTTGGGAGCCATTTAGATTTAATGAATACATTATTATATTTCATTAGTTTTAAAAATATCATGTGTGTCCTCTCCACCACTAATAAAAAGACACCCCGTCATTACTCCCTTACATACATCGAGATACTTTTGGTTCTAAAAATACCTAACAAAATACATTAAATAAATTCCAAACCATATCCTATAGTGTCTAGTTTTATCATAGAACCATCCTATAAAATATTTAGTTATAAAGCTAAGGAGGTTTTTTGAAAACAAAAGAGGAATAGTTCTTAAATGATATATTTAAATTCTTTTCAATTCTTACCTCTTTTAAAAAATCTTAAATAATGATGAAATTGTAATCGGAATTTAATTATTATAATTATTGTTTTATCTTAATTGAATAAACCAAATTTTTCTTCTCTTCTATTAAATTGTAAATGAAATTGACGTTCTTGTTTACGACGGACTATTTCCTTATAAACTGATGTAATTAGTTGTCAATCACAACCTTTCATGGATGGTTAAATTATAAAATTAATGTATATTTATATATATATTAAATTAATGAAATATTAATATTATTTAAGGATATTATTTCATAAATATACTTACATTTCCATCCATTGAAAATTAATAATTTTGTTTGTGTGTACGCGCGGATAACTACTTCCAATAAGCGATGTGATTTATTTTTCATCACATATTCACATCTCTAGTATATATAATTTTATTTAATGTTATATTATTATATTTATGATATTTATGTACTTTTATAAAGTTAAAATTATACTTATATTCTTTCACAAGTGTTCTCTGAAAAAATGAAAAAATTACTCATGCGTACATATAACCTACCATCTCCATTGTTGAAATGTAAATCTTTTTTCATGAATATTATTCATGATGAGTTTTAAAATTATAATTTATTTTTAAAACTTATTATTATGAAATTATTACTATCAAATAGATTATTTAATAATGAATAGTTTGACTATAATCAACCAACTAAATTCATTTTCTACATTTTAGACAAATATCATCAAAACATCCAGTTTGAACCTAATTGATCATGTAATTAAATATAACATGGTAATAAATAAAATAAAATAAACAAGAATCATGGAAGATATTATTACGAAAGAAATTAATTAACCTAATTTTCTTATTAATGATTAGAAAGATCATACATGATGTTCCAAACCCATTTTTTGGGATGAATTAATGTAAAAAAAATTTTTACATTTTTTAAGGATTTATTTTTTAGATATTTTTCGTTATTATTATTAAATATATTTTATGGATATATTTAAATGGATCTAAATGAATTATAAATTAATTTTTATGTTTCTTTTTAATATATTTAAAAGGTTTTTAAAATATATTTTTTACATATTTTGTACGAATAATATTTACTTTTCATTTCAAAAAGAAGAACAAATGCACAATTTAAAAAAATACATTGTAAATTATTTTTCCTAATATGGTAACCATTATTTGATGTTTGGATACCATTATAGCACTTAATGTACTATTAAATGAATCTCTCACATCCCCTTTTATAGGGTTAATATTGTTTTGAAAATGGATTTTAAAATGGAAAGGTTATTCCGATATTTGAAATTGGTTTTCATATGGGTTTTAAAGTGTTTTTCAATGGTTTTATGATGATAATATGTGAGAAAAAATTCTATTATTCATGATATGGTATTTGAGAATCATATATGAATATTGGTGACCAGATACATCTTCTTTGATGGGTGAGACTAGATACATCTTCTTTGATGGGTGACACTAATACAGCTTATATAACAGGTAAGACCAATATAGAATATATGACGGGTGATCTCAATATATCATTTCAATTAATTGGTTATTATTCCTTGTAATCAAAGAAAATAAGGATGGATTTAATAGAAGAGTTTTATCTCATGAATTTAATTAGAATCATGTTATTTTTGAAATCAGTTTATCTTGGGTTATAAATATAATACTTTGTATTTTCAGAAAAGAGTTCTATTTCATTATTTGGGATTAAATTATTTTATTTAAAATAATTAACTTTTACATGAGTTGTTTATTTATTTCATACATTAAAACAATATATTGATTATGTTATATATATTATGTGTTGTCTTTTCTTTTCTTTTTGACTAAGAAATTAGATATCATTTTTATAAAAACTAGGAATTTTGTGTTCTTCCCATGTTTTTAATTGTTTTTGGAAAGGTTTTGGGATGATTAAAAATAATAATGAGGTAAAGTTGAAATTCAAGAATATTTTTCATAATAATGGAAATGTTTTTTCCTTTTAAATTTTTATATTTATGAAAACATATATACAAATTAAATATTTCCAGTTTTTAATATATATTTTTTATTATGTAAGAGTTATGTCATAAAAATAATTAAATAAAAACCTAACAAATATTTGGATAACTAAATATGTTAAATTCTGGTTTAAAGTCACTAGGTAATGTGATGTTTAAGGATTGGTACTTCTAGATGGTATTAGAGAAACGGTTTAGAAAACATTAAAGGATATGATAATGTTAATTAAATATCCATGATAGATTCTTATTTCTATTTAAATTTGAATTATATTGATTTTTGATATTATTAGGTTTCTTTATCTAATATAGGACTGTTCTAAATTGTTCTATAAGGAACAAGAATTAAACATTACATAACCTGAAATTTTAGTAGAGAACATAAATTCTTACATATTGAAGATCTTTTAGTGTTTAGACTTTTATAAATATATGATATAATACATACATAACATCCCATAATCATATATGAGGATACTACTAGAATAGAATCCACTTTTTATAAAATATAAGACATTTAAAATAAAATATTGTTTATTTTTATTGATTGAATCTTCATAACATTTAACATTAAATCATATCTTATATTACATATCCATAAAACATGTGAAAAACATTTAAAAAAAGGGGGATGAGCACAAAATCTCACTAAGGGACCAAAATAAAGAAAAATGGTTAGTCCTATGAGAACATGAAAACTCTTAAAAAAACTTTTCTTGAAAACACATAATCATGAATAGAAAAATACAATATTTTCCTTAAAAAATATTTAATATATCACCCTTACAATTACCCATACACATGGAATAACCATTTGGTCAACTTCATTCTTCGGAGTATCCAATGCATTAGAGATCTATCATGGGGAACACCTATCATATCATTAACTCTAATGGGTGGAATGTCAGGACCCATTATAGGGGACTCATGTTGTGACTACCATAATCCCACCTCAAATAGCCCAGGGGTGTGAAACTATTGTTGAGTTGGCATATCCCCCAAATGGGAGGCATTAGCCTATGTACTTACACACATGCACACAACTCCCAAAAAAAGATACTGGGAAGTAAAAATCAATGGAAGTTATGCAAGTAGACCACTACGTAAAACAAAACAAGTGTGCTATAGAAAGTAAAGTAGAATGTGGTAAACCGGACTAGTATACAAGGCCACTAAAAGAAACATAAGACACAATTAAAACCCCATGTCCTAATGCTTGTCTGTCGAGAACTCTACCTAAAGGGTAGATGATCGGTAGCTCCTTTATGCCAAAGGAGTACACCTCGTCTGTCTGATCTCACTAAGAACCACTCGGTCATATCTCTCCTTGGACTTCGTCAAAGCGTCGAATGTCTACAAAAGATATGACATGTGCGGGTAAATACCATGTAGGAGTGTTAAAAAAATACGTAGTAGGGGACCCCAAAAACCACAAAGTAAAATAACACAAAAGGAAACACCACCAAGAATAATAAATCAACTCCACATAGGTATATCCCAATACATATACCATGAAAATCTTGATATACTCATTTCAGACACTAATAATCATAAGGTTTATCTTCGTATCCAAGAATAGGATTCTCACCGTATGGTCACAAGGCAACACAAAAAACTTAGAGAAACACGTTCCACATGATCAGCCATCAGGGATAAAACCCATCTGAGAGTAAAAATCCATCGTGAACAACTATACCATTGATAATGGTATGTCCAAGAGAATGTTATCCATCAGGAACATCTTAAAAGGTCCAGCTCCAGTTTCCAGCACCATAGGTTCGGTCATCATTGCCATGTGCCCAACGCTAGAATATGGAAACCCAAGAGAGAGGCACGAGCTCACCACTATACACAGATGAGGGATCCCTTCTCCTAACCATATTTACAAACCTCCGTCGCTCCAATAATGAGTGAACAAACCCCAGTCTATTGAGGTATCCCTAGCTCATATCTAGGTATCATTTTCACCAAGTGGATGGTATTTCTCCTCGATAATGTGTCTGATATCCAAGGGTGCTCCAACTCCAATCGAGGACCCACACCCTTGAATGTTGGGGAGTACAACTCAATGACTAGAAGACAAGTGTCCCAGTATGAAAGGGGAGTACTGACTATGTTAGTTCATGTTTAGAGGAACTTCACCCTCGTATGATAGGGGGGTACCAACTCCTATCATGGTGGACCTGCACCCTACCCGATATGGGTGTACCGACTCTATTCGATCTTCTGTGGCAGACCCGCAGCATGAAAAAGCAGGGGATTACCAAGTCCAATCATGTAGGACCATCACCCAACATAGAATGGGATTACCAAGTCTATGTACATTAGATGTGGAGGACTTGTGTCGTAGTTTTATAGAAGAGTTCGGACTCCCTGGATAGAATACTGACTCCCTAGTTCCACTGGGGAGTACCTACTCTACATTCACTAACATCTCTACGAACTAGGAACCTAGTCTTTCAAGTAAGTGAGACCCCCAGAGGAAGCTACCAAAAAAAATGAACCCACTCCCAACGATGTGGATCTTTCAACCATTTTTAAATGTGTTGATTCCTACTCATCAGTACTTTTATCGGAATAACCTACTCCCCAAACAATTATTTTTGTTATCCAAAATTCAAAAAAATCACTTAATGAATGTCAAAATGACAGCCTCATTGGTAGGGTCCAAACTCTATTGACGACTCGTCCAACGTACTCTCCATTTGAGAGTTACGTGCATTTGAGGTAAAGGGGGGCCAGCAGCCCGTGGACCGACCGTGGCAGTCGACTGCCCCATGATAGCTCCACCAACCGTGGCTCGTGGTAGATCATAGCACTTGACCATGATCTAGTATGGCTACCCACGTATGACCTGAACCGTCAAGTCTGGCCTACTTTTAGTGGGTCGGCTCATTCACCATGGATGTGGTGGGTTGCCATGTCTGCTCTGTTCTACAGGGTTTCACCTCCTCATCCATTTATTTCACTCACACAGAACAGAAATATTGCACACAGTTCATTGATTGTGTGTTGTCAGATCACCTGACCACTCCGATGAGGCTTTCCCTATTCGCGGCCCCCTAACACCACATGTAGTCCAACCACTGTAGGTTCCTCTAGCCAGGGTCGGCGCCGGTGCGCTAGTGGGTTATTCTGCGGGCCACCAGGCATGCTCTGATGGCCCGTTCTTCTATCCAGAAGATCTTTCAGAAACACTAGGTCATTTTCTTTATATCATGGGGTTCAAACCCTCATTGAAACACATTTCCAATGTGAAGCGATTCACTTGTGATGTCTGTCTCGTCGCCTCGATCTAATCATCATTGTTGTCATCGCACATCCTCTGTGTTGTGTCTATTCTATATCCATGATGTTTGCTCATTTTTCCAAGAAATGTTACACAATGAATGAACATTTTTAAATTTGAAAATAACATGATGAATGTGTGTTAAAGGGAAGGGGGAAAACCAAACAAAAAATCGAGGAACGAACCACTGCCATCATTCGTCACTGTAAAAATATGCTCCCATTATAAGGGTTTATTATAAGAATAAAATAGAAATTCATTTCTACAAACAATCCCACATTCAAGAACATCCCACAAGAATGATTGAACCACGGGTCAACCTGTTTGTAGGATGATCTACATTCATCGCATAAAATAATGAATGGGGAAGAAATGAATCGAATAAAATCCCCTACCTCAAGCTGTATTGCTTCCAAACATTGATTGAGGTTGTGAGGCCACGTCGATTCATGTTATACCGATTTATTTCAATTTGTCACCGGTTTATTGAATCTAGAACTCCAATCCATCATCATCCGTGATAGAGTATCCTCCTCCTTGCCTTAGTTAAACTCTTGAGTAAAATTAGAATAATTATGAAATTTAATGTTGGACTCTATCCCCAATTAATGGAGGTAAATTCTGTAAAACATTTACGCATTTCATCATTACTTTGTCGCATTGAAACAACATTGTCAAAATGCTTCATTTATAAAATAAGAAATGGTTTCTCTGTTGGTGTGTTGCTGCTTTCTCATGGTGAAAACGCAAAAATGGAATAAAATAATCTTCCTTAAATTTATTTTCTTTCTCCTTTAAATATTTAAAAAATTAATATTTACCCTCAACCTACGACTATTGAGATTATGTCCAGCTTATGGAGAAAATATTTTTATGAACTCAATGATGGCCTATGATTTTTAATCTGACATAAAATTTTTTAGTTAGGTGGATCCAAAATATAAAACCAATTTTTATTTAATTTTTTTTATTTATAGTCATGTCACAAAAATAAAATTTCACCGAAGGCCCATGATGACCGATGTTAGGATCCAATGAGAAAATTATTCTATCACAAGCTCAACAGTGGTCTTAGATTTTTAATCTTAGTAACTGTTCATGAGTTATAAGGATTTGAAAATAAAATATATTTATTTTATTATTTTATTTATGACAAAAAACTACATTCCACTGTTGGCCTACGCTGGAAAATTTTAGGATCTGGCTAAGGAAAGATCAACCCTATGAGCTCAATGGCGGTCGTGGCATTTCATTCTGAGTCACCATTCGTGAGTTATAAGGATTTGAAAAAAAATATTGTTATTTAATTATATTATTTATGGTTATTCCATTTTTGGGTTCTCTCACTGGAGACCCGAGCCGACTAAACTTAAGTTGCTCATAGGGTAAACCCATTTTTATGAATGCAACTATGCCCTATGATTTTTTATTTGGGAACCCATTTAATTGTTATTCCTCTATTTAATGAACACCAATCACAAGCATTATTTAAAACATAACTTTTTTACGGACCATTCTGGCCTCACCACACATGATAATCGTACGTCGTCTCAATTCATGGTCTTGGAATAATTGAATATAATTAATCCAATCATTCATGAAATTAGAAGACATTACATTAGCCCCACCTTTATGAATTTACATCCATGTAAAGGAAAACAAGAGCTAAAAAACAAATTAGGGTAAAATAATAAACCAGAGGCTCTCACTCCCACATTCACTTCTTCAGATCCTAAGGTTGTCTCTGGACACACACCAATGGATAATATCATCTATAAAGGATGTATTTTTTCTATAAGTCCTATGCAACTGTCTACCCAGTTCTTCTTGGGTTACCCATTCATGGACTAAGGAAAACTCATTTAATTACTGTGGATATATTGTATCCCATTTCCTAAAATAGTGAATCTGGTCATGAAAAATATTAGTCCATGCCAAGAATAATGTTGTATAGCCTTGGTGATATAGCTAAGAGACACCAACGGTAACTCATGCCTCCTAGAGTCGAGTCACTCTATAAATTCTAGTGTGTGATCGTAGGGACTCCACTAGAAGGATTCTCTAAGCCTAGGGTCAAGTCTATTGTTTGACCAGAACGTATATGTCTAAAATGAAAATTGTAGAAAAAATGAGGGCAACTATCTCCTATGTCCATTAATATCACATAAAAATGGGAAACAACACATGTCATAACTCGAATCACTCCAGCAGTATATAGGTCACAATCCATAACCACATGCAGCTATACTCTCCCATACCTTCTAGCTCCCTGAGCCTGGAGTAGACCACTTGTAGTCCTTCCTGCTCCCCTATATTGCCCACCATCTTTTGGAACTCCTTGATCCAAGAACATTCTCTACCATGACATCTCGTCACCTAGATCCCTCTAAGAAACATGATAAGTTGGAAAATCTCTAGTGAGTTAAACCTGTCCATTGCAGGCATAACACCACCTCTCATGTGGCTGATCGGTTTCATAGTGCTTATTCTGCGCCTCAGTACCCAAAATCTATGTTCGGGAATGGGTATTCATCCTACGTCATGATCCCCTCACATGTCATCTGTTAGCTCCTGCAGATGCCTCAATTTTATCACTTCTATTGTGGGTCACATCCATCTATTCCTTCGCTAGAAAACTCTCGACCACCAGGGCTTGCTCCAGCACCACTATATAGGTGGGAACATTTAGAAGAACCGTTGACACCCTGATCTCTCAGCTTAATACCTTCTCTAGGGTTCGGGCTCTGAAAAATTGGTCTCACACCTTTCCTATGGAGTACCACGAAAGGACAGTGAACCTCACAATGAACTTAGCCACTATAACTTTTCCTCGTCTATTTTATTGAAGCATATGGATACATACTAACCTCGTCGTGCCTAGGTAAAACACTTCCCTAAAGATTCATTCAAACACCTCTAAAGTGATTGTATCCTCCTAATGTGACTATATCACCATGCACTACAATGCTCCTCCAGAGTCTCATGGAGCACTGAAGAAGTCTTGCATCTATAACCACCATATGATCGGGAGGTTTCCTAACTAAGACTAAAACATGTGGGACTTCCTCGATCTACTCATCTGCATCCTAGGGGTATAGATAACCTAAGTTTCTCAAAGTCCTCTACCACTAGAACCCATGTAGCACTCTCATCCGACGTGCATCCAAATCATGGATTTTTGGTAAAACTCAATGCTCTGTGGGTGGTTGAGGCACCTGTAGACCACCCTGAGGCAACTTCTCAATGTCAGTTCCTGACACTAAAGCCTCATCGTGGTGAAGATCATCATCACAATCATGTTGTAGATTCCTTTTTGGATGTCTTCGTGGAGGCATCATAAAATGGATCATGATGGACCATGGTTAATAAAGTATATCTGAAGAGATAACTCAAGAAAGACATGGAAATCACAAACCATTCATATATTATGCATGTACCATTTATCTTCTGAATACTAGTGTCCTAATAAATTGAGTTGAAAAGTATGTTATCAGAGTCCTAGTGAATGGATGAGTTGGCTAGCGTACTAACACTAGAACTTTTGGCCTGAGATTCAATCTTCAATCATATTAACACTTTCTCTATGCAACCCAAACCATGATCATAGCATTGCAATCCTAAGGTAGAAATGAACTCCTCTGTTACCAATCTATCATGACCAGTCCCCAGGGGCTCATTCCGTGACCACCACAAGCCCGCCTCTAATAAGCTGGGGGGTAGTGACTAGCGTCGAGTAGGTATATCCCACAAATGGGAGGCATTAGACTATGTACCTTCACACACAAACACAAATCCAAACCAAATTTGTTGGGAAGTAAAAATAAAAGGAAGGTATACATGAAGACCACTATGTAAAATAAAAACAGAGTTAAATATAATGTAATGTATAGTATATAAAACTAGGCAAGTATATATGACCATAAAAGATTGAAAAGACACAAGTAAAACCTCATGTCCTTAAATCTCATCTGCGAAGAACCCTAACTTAGCGGTAGGTGAAGGGTTGCTGCCTGAAGACGTAGGAGTATGTCACGCCTGTCTGATCTAACATACAACCACATGGTCTTGTCCCTACTTGGTCACCATCCAAGCATTGGATGTATAAATAAGACCCAACATTTTTGGTAAAATCCAATGTAGGGGTGAGTAAAACAATACTCTGTTGGGGACCCCAATAACCACAAAGTAAAAGACCACAAAAAACACCACCAAGAAGTTACAGTCAACTCAACATAGGTATATTCCCATTCATATACCAAGAACATCCAGATATACACATTTCAAAGACATGGAATCATAAAGTTCCAACCTCATAGCTATGAATAGTATTACTATTGTATATTTGAAAATAAATAGATAAAACTGGGAGAAACATGCTCCATGTGCTCATCCATTAGTGATAACACTCGTATGAGAGGTGCACTCCAATGGGAACAAATCTACCATTTCAAATGGTTTTTCCAAGAGAACATGCTCCATCAGGAACATCATTCTAGGACTAGATCCCATGACCAGCACCAAATGTTCAATCATCATTGTATTTTGTCCAGAAGAAGACTAAGGTAGCCCAAGTGAAGAGGCCCGCCCTCACCACAATACACAAATGAGGGTTACCTGCTCTTAACCATCCCTCAAAACATCCTTCACTCCTATAAGGATAGCCCTGCTCCTGAATCTATTGATGTAGCAATAACTCTTATCATGGTATAGTTTTGAACAAGGGGATGGGCCCTCTCCTCGCTACTATGTTTGATAGCTGAGGGAACTCCAACTCCAATTGTGGACCCACACCCTACACAGTTGGGGAGTACTAATCAGCAACTAGAGGACCAGTGACCTGCTACGACCGGGTAGTATTGACTCTGTCATTTCATGTGTAGAGGACCCGTGACTTGGTATGAAAGGGGAGTACTGACTCTTATCCTAGAGGACCCACACCCAACCCCATAGGGGGTCTATCAAATCTATAAAATCATATGTGGAAGACCCACACCCTTATATAGTATGGTATTACTAACTCCTATCATAGAGGACATGCACCTTACCTGGTAGGTGAGTACTGACTCTATGTACATTAGATGTGTAGGATCCTCTCCCTGTTACTATAGGGGAGTACTGACTCTACGAGTAGAGGACCCACTCCCTAGTACCATAGGGGAGTACCTACAAAACCTTCAAAATCATTTCTGTGAACTTTCACCTTATTCCGTTAGGGGATTAACACCCCTAGAGGATGCTACCCAAAGGAAGTGAACTCACTCCCCATGACGTGGGGATTTCTAACCTTAAAAAACACACATATTCTTATTCATGTGTGCTTGTACCGCAAGGAAGTACTCCTAAAACAATTATTTATTCTACTAAAATTCATTAAAACTCACTTAAATTATCAAAAAATGACCATATCATTGCAAGGGTCCAAACACCGTAGATGGCTCATTAAACGAACCCTCAATTTTAGGGTTATGTGAATTTGAGATAAAAGGGATTATTTGGACCGTAAATCGAATTTGGCAGTCGACCGCCCCATTTTAGCTAGAGCTACTATGGCGATTGAAAAGGGTCGAGCTACATTGGAAGCTTCATCGATTGTGGCTCACGGTTGACCGCTGCCGTTCATCATGCCCTGGTTCAGTTTCCCAAGTCCTACCTGACCCGTCAGGTCCGACATGACACACTATTCCCGTCCTACCCCAGCTAGGCCTAGCATCCTTCACCTCGGATGTGGCGGGTTTCTGTATTTGCTCGGTTCCATGCGGTAAACGGGGTATTGACCCCTCATCCATCCGGTCTGCTCATGTGAACTAGAAATCCCACACACTGACTATTTTCCACATGATATTTAATTTTTGTACCACTCTACCATAGCTCTCCCAGGTCGCGGCCCCCCGATACCACCTGGGGCCAAGCCACCACTGGTTCTCACATGCTGGTGGGTTGTTCTGCGGACCACCCAACATGCTTCGGTGGTCCGTTCATCGATCCATAAGATGATCAGGTAACCTCCATTCATGATCTTTATTGTCTAGGGTTATAATTCTTATTGTGATGCCTTTTAGGATCGATGTCATCCAAATGTGATATATCCCACACTGCCTCGATCTGATCGCCAATGTCATCATCACACCTCCATCGTGGCGTGTCTATTCTGGATCCATGATATCGAATCATTGGTCAATTAATGGTTCTGCAACGATCAATAATTCTTCAATCAGCAAAGAAAGTGATTCAAAGGGAAGGTGGAAAAAAATTAGTAAATAACCTCTAATTTCATTCTTCATGGATTTAATCTGCTCCTGTTTGAAGGGATTTACTGAAAAATCAAACAGAAAATTAATTTCCCCAAATCATCCCCTAGTGAATAAACTCCCACAAGAACATTTAAACCTTGGGTCATACTATTCGTGGGTTGATCCATGTTTTTCCTCTAAAACCAACAACTATGAAGAAAAAGATAAAATAACAACCCCAACCTTGAGTTTTATATCTTGTAGTTGTGGATTTTGGTTGCATTGCCATGTCGATCCTTGTTCAGCCAGTGTTTGCCGATTCATTGCCGGTTGATCAAATCCCAACATCTGGTTCATTGTCACCGGTGAGAGAGTTTCCTCCTCCTTGCCATAGGGTAACTCCATAGAATAATATCTAGGGTTATGAATTTGAATGTTGGACTATGTCCCTAATTAATGGAGGGAAATGTGTTAATGAATTTATGCGTATCAGCGTTAATATTTTGCATTGAAACTATGTCATCACACTACTTCATTTATGAAGGGATAACATGTTTCTCTGTATCTGCATCATAGTGATCGCACGATGTGAAATGATAAAAGGTAACAGTATAAAATTCTTTAAATTTATTTTATTCTCTTTTATAATTTCCAAAAAATAAGAGTTTCCCTCGACCCACGCTGGTCGAGGTTAAGTCCAACATAATGATAACATCTCATTATGACCTCCACGATATCCTCAAATTAAAAATATAAGTTATTGTTTGTGATACATGAGGATTGGAAAAATAAAATAATTTTTTATGTTGTTTTATTTATGGTTACATCACAAAACCAACATTCACATAAGGCCCGCACCGACTGATGTTAGGCTCTGCCGAAGAAAATCATGCCCTCACGAGATCAATGGTGGTCTCGTATTTTCAGTTTGAGTCACCATTCGTGATTTATAATGATTTCAAAATAAATTACCTTTAATTATTTTTCTTATGGACAAAAAATACTTCACACTATTGACCCGCACTGACCAATGATAGGATCTTTCCAAGGAAGGAATGACCTTACCAGCTCAATGGTGGTCTAATATTTTCAAACCGAGACACTGTTCATGAGTTATAAGGATTTGAAAAATAATAACATTATTTAATTATTTTATATAGGGTTATTCCATTTTTAGGTTCTCTCAGTGGAGACCCATGCTAACCAAACATAAGTTGTGCCTAGGGTAAACCCACAACTCTGAACGAAAAGATGCCCTCATATTTTTGATTCAGGCACCCATTTAAGAGTTATTCCACTTTTTCAGGAAAACCACTAACGCACGCTATTTAAAAGATAATAATTGTCAATGGACATTTTTAGAACATCGGGACTCAAAATCACATGTCGTCTCTGTTCCTGGTCATGGAATAATTTTATATAATTAATTAAAAAATTCATGGATTTCCAATACATTACATGGATCCCAACATATATTGATATATAATGGGGCTCATACTATAATATCATGAACTATAGTGGGATAAAACCAACATAAATAGCTTTCATGGAACAAATAATGAATAAAACTTTTCATAACTCATTTAAACCCTTGATAAAAACACAATCACATATCGAAGAACCAATTTTCAAAAAATAAACACTTTTAAAAAAACATAAAAACCACATAAATAATAATGAAATAATATTCTTCAATAATAACTATTAAAACATATAAAATAATAATTAAAATAATATAGTGTCTTGAAAGTGGTAAAAATCATTCATACCATATATATAAGAAACAGTCATTCTGAATTTTTGCAAAATATTCATTCAAAAAGGATGTCACGACCTGCCTTCACCAAAAGGAGAGAAGGGTCAGCTGATTGCAAGGCCCTTCTATCAATATGTTGAAGGGGGAGATAATGAACCCTGAAACCCGCCTTCAATAGGTCACGGAGTGGCGAACAACACCATGTGTATAGATTCACACACTAAATGGAAACCATTACCCTTTTTATTTTAATAGGATCAGGAGATAAGATAGTAAATACCACAACCCCAAAACTAAAAGTTCAAATAAAACTGAAAATAAACCATTCCCATATTCATGTTCAAAGGGAAAAGATACAAGTCCCAAAACTCCAAAGGTAAAAAGATACCAAGA
This sequence comes from Viscum album, assembly GCA_963277665.1. Taxonomy (NCBI): domain Eukaryota; kingdom Viridiplantae; phylum Streptophyta; class Magnoliopsida; order Santalales; family Viscaceae; genus Viscum; species Viscum album. The sequence goes on along the minus strand of OY728126.1, from coordinate 2,111,982,480 downwards.
AAAAGGGAGCAACAACAGAAACTGCCCCAAAGGTCCAAGCTAGTACGGTCCCACACAATCCCTGAAGTCCACCTAGAAACCTGAAATCAGTTTTATATACGTAGGGTGAGCATACAAGTATACTCAATAGGGAAAAACCAAAGAATCTCATGCACAATTGGGGAGGAATACTAATGTCCTGTGAGAAAAGAGATAACCAAGCACCTAGCAAGGAAACTAACCACCCAAGCCTCACCAAGGAACACTCCCCAAATAAAGGAATTCAGGTAATGTATAGTAATATCACATCGATTTTTGGGTACCCCGCTCTACTTCCCCACTCGTTATTGAAGACATCCTACGCATCGGAGCAATCCCGCCATTCTCATCGCAGTCCCATTGCCATACCCTGCCCGCACACACCTGGGCTACAACCACACATCCCACCCGAAAACACCTCGGCCACAACCACTAACCCACCCGCAGACACATGTGCCACAACTATCACACGTAACCATGCATGCAAACACCTAGGCCAGAACAACCACTGCCACGCTTGATGGCACCTGGGCTAGAACTATAGCCACGCCCGAAGACACATGGGCCTCATCCCAAAGATACTTGGGAAACCACCTGCCCACACACACAAGAGCCAACCACCACACTACACTGCCTGAAGATTCTTGGTCTAATAATGGACTTCAGGCCATCACAGCCTGCCCGTAGAGTCTTGGGCTATTCGGGAAAGGGAGCAGAAAAGGAGAAAATAACCAGCCACTCATAGGAGTGTTGGGAAAAACCCCCTCCCCCATGAAATGGGGGTTTTCGGCACTAAGTGCTCAACTTGGGTGGGGCGCGAATAAGAATCACAAAAACCAAAAGTATATTTATAAGTAATCATCACTCACCCAATCTAGGGTTTTCTTCATCCAGCCTAAAGAATACTATCCTTACTATTCATTCCTAAGAGAAGAGAACAACACCCATGCCCAAGTCACAACTCACACCAACCAAATCCCCAGTTGTCCCATCTTTTTTTTCATGTTCAGAAATAATGATTAAATTAGTTTATTCACCTACTTGGAAAACTAGTAAGAATAAGAACTAGCCAAGGAAAGAGTAAACCCAATAGAAATTTAAACATTCAAATCTGGTTCTCTAGTAAATGCACATTATATGAGACCCTTCCATGTATTGGAACCAAAGAGGGTAAAAGTGAGATACAGTCCCAAGTTCCCAGAACTATGAATGAGAAGGTTTCACAATAGAAGAGGATCCCACCCCAATTCATGATACAAACAGAGGATCCAATCCTCACCCACATCACCACAAAAATCTAAGCCCCAATCCAAAAAAACCATAAGGTCACTCATACTCGGCCCATGGAGGAAACAACCAAACCAATACTACCAACACAAGGAAGACTCAACAGGTGTTTTCAGATTTAAAAGATTTAACACACTCCATGATTTCAATTCCACTGGGCTTAAACTGGGGTTATCATAGAAAAGGATTTGAACCTCGTGCTTCCAATTTATTTATCCGAATATACATAATTAACCAAATCCCTTTACACAGAAAAGTTTCACAACCAAAATACAAGCCATTTAAACATCACAAAGGGTAAGGGTTTATTAGTGCATAGAGAAAGAACACCAACAGCCATGATTTTCAGTAGGCGTAAGCCTGCACAATTCATAAATCATTAATCAAGAAAGATGAGAAAAACAGAGCACCATCATAGATCACACCCCTCCCCTTCATTCATTAGAATCCATTTATTATCTTTATTAAATTTTGGTTTATCCAATTATATAGAAACAGTAGAGTACCCACCCCTCAAGATACATAGAAAGGAAAGACGAAGGTGAAACCCATACCTTACTGATCAAGGATCGATGTTAATTCCCCGCATGAGTAGCAGGAGCTCCACGGAACACGATCAAGGAAAACTTCACTGGGTTACAACTCGTCGGGAGGAAGGGTACACTGAAGGCAGGGTGACCGAGAAAAAGAATCGTAAGGAGAAGCCTTTAAGTTATAAATGTTGATAAGGGCTAAGATAAAACATGCCTCGGATGGTTAAGATATGGAGAATAATAACTCAAAACCACATAAGTAGCAGGATCGGGGGTTGACCACGCGGTTTGGACACCCCGCACGTCATTAAAGGGTCCCCGCCATTCAGGGTGGTTTAAACTGATGCACACCAGGGTACCTCACAAATCATTTAATTAATGAACATTAATGGGAATTAATGGGATTTAAAACAGTCTTAAAGGGGTCAAAACAATGTTTCAAACCCAATTCGCACAAAAAGGAAGTGCTACTAAAAAAACCCATGGGGGTTATGTGAGAGCTACTGTTAGCTCTCGGCTACCGGTTGGTTACAGCTACGGGTAGCCGAGAGCTACCGGTTGGCGATAGCTTCCGGTAGACGGGAGCTACCAGTTGGTGACAGCTGCCGGTATCCGAGAGCTACCGGTAGCTGAGAGATATCGGTACCACATGATCACCAATAAACTAAGTCTTCCGGTAGGCCAAGGCTATCGGTAGGCCAAGGCTACCTCTATGAGTCACCGAGAAGCTGGGATGGCCTTCTAAACCACCCATAATACCTCAAACATCATATTTTTACCAAGTAAAGAATCCCCAAAAACCCGGGCCATAACATCAGATACCTCTCAAACTATTCCCACCCTCGAGAATCAAAACAACCCAGAAGGAAAGAGAGGGTCTGAAAAACTTCCTTGAAAGATACCTCTCAGGAGTGAACCTCGTCGTTATCTAAAATCACCTCCCTCTCAAGAACCAAGTGACATACCAGGTTCAAACTACCCAGTCATATGGGTTGGGGAGTCTCTTCCCCCATGTCAAGATACTATCCTCTTTGGCCGGCACTGACTCACACGCACGGGATTAATTGTATCCACCTTAATTCATCTTAATTAGGGGTTGAGTCCTCCCTCCCTATATCCGGGACTTTTCACACAGAGAGAAAAGAAAAAAATCACATATTTCATAGCCAATAGGGTAAAATGATCCATCATAGCAAGTATAAACAAAATATCACAAAAATATAAACAACTCTGGGTACAGGGCACGCATCTGTGCTTCCCTCTCCCAGGTACTCTCCTAAAGCCCACCATGTCTCCATAACATAGGAACCGAAGGAATGGTTCGCCCACGAAGCACCTTCTCCTCACGAACCTCGATCATCACTGGTCTTTCCACAAAGTTCACGTCGTCCTCGATGTCTAGCTCTCCCTAGCCGAGGACATGTGATTCTTTGTTTAGATACCGATAGAGATGGGACACATAGAAGACGTCATATATCCTTAGTAGCGGCGCTGGTAACACTAGATGATAAGCCACTTCTCCGACCCACCGCAACACTTAGAAGGGTTTGATGAACCTAGGGGAAAGCTTACTTCCCTTATCGAACCTCTATTTTCCACGCTGAGGGGAGGCCTTCAAGAACATGTGGCCTCATACCTAAAACTCCAAGGGCCTTCCCCTGCTATCGACATACGACTTTTTTCTGTCATGGGTCGCCTTCATCCTTTCCCATATAAGGTGAACCATCTTTTTCGTGCCCTGCACCACCTCCAGGCCAAGGATTCCCGCCTCTCCGTCTTCGGTCCAGCGCACGGGTGAGCGGCATGGCCTCTGGTACAAGGCTTCAAACGGAGCCATACCAATGGAATAGTGACAGCTATTATTGTATGCAAACTCTATCAGAGGCAAGTGTCGCACCAACGATCCTCCTATGTCCAGAACACATGCCTGTAGCATATCTTCCAAGGTCAGGATGGTGGGCCTTGTCTGTCCATCTGTCTGGGGATGGAAAGTAGTGCTAAGATGTAGATGGGTGCCAAAAGCGTGCTGCAATACTCTCCAGACTCGTGAGGTAATCTGGGCATCCCTATCCAAGACTATGGACGTCGGAACTCCATGAAACCGCACCACCTCATCCACATACCTTCATGCTAAAGAATCTACTTCACTCGACTCCTTGATAGCCAGAAAGTGAGCCTATTTCGTCAACTAGTCCACTATTACCCAGATGGTGTTACATCCCCCTTTCACCGTGGGCAGTCCCATGACGAAATCCATCGAGATTTCGTCTCACTTCTACTCGAGGACATCTAGAGACTGCAGAAGGCCTCCTAGAACACGGTGTTCAGCCTTCACATACTGACACACTAGGCACTTGGACACAAACTCTGCCACTACTCTCTTTACCCTAGGCCACCAAAACTATCTCTTAAGACCCTGGTACATCTTGGAAACTCTCGGGTGCACTAATAGGGGAGAGTTGTGGGAATCAATAAGAACTTGGCTATGCATCACCTCTGGAACAAACAACTTTCCTCAAAAAAGCATCTGGTTTTGACAATCCTCTGTCCACCCTTCCAAAGCATTTCCCTGGTCAACTCAGTCATGCATCACATCGCACTGTGGGTCTCCCCAATGAGACTCCTCCACTTGTTGAAAAGAGAAGATTGCGTTGTCATATGATACAAGAAACCTCCATCGTTATCCATCCTCGCATCCTGGTGCAAGGAATCCAACTCCTCTATTGCCTTCCATGCATTTCTTGGCTCTCAGACTGCATCCTTCTAAAACCTCTTGCTCAAAGCATCGACCAATACATTCCCTTTTCCTGAAGTGTAGGAAATCTTGAAGTCGTAATCCTGGAGAAACATTATCCACCTTCACTGCTGTATGTTTAGGTCCCACTGGGAGAAGACATACCTCAATCTTTTTTGATCCGTGAATACCACAAAGCATTCTCCGATGTGGTAATGCAGCCATAACTTCAGTTCGAAAATGACCACTGCAAGTTCCAGATCGTGGGTGGCATAATTACACTCATGAGGGATTAGCTACCTAGACACATAAGAGATCACCCCTTATCGCGACATCAACAAACATCTGAGTCCTTTCCCAGAAGCATCATAGAACACCTCATATACCACCCCTTCTTCTGGTAGTCTCAGCACTGGGGAACTAACCAATTTCTCCTTCAGATAGCTGCAGGCTACCTCGCACTGCTCACTCAACACGAAAACCTGGTTCTTCTTGGTCAAGGCTGTCAGAGGGGCTACAACTTGGGAGAAGTTTGGTATGAACCTCTGATAGTAACCTACTAGCCCTAGGAAACTGCAAACCTCTGCCACATTCTTGGGTTCTTCCCAAGAAACAACCGCCTCAACCTTTGATGGGTCCACCACTACCACCTGTTCAGACACTACGTGCCCAAGGAAGTGTATCTCTAACATCCAGAACTTGCATTTTGATAACTTCCCATTGATCTGGTGCTATCGGAGGACCGCTAAAACCATCCTTAGATGCTCCACGTGGTCCTCCTCTGATCTTGAATAGATCGGGATGTCGTTAATGAACACATCTACGAACCGATCCAGGTACTCCCAGAAGACAGAGTTCATAAGCCCCATGAACACAGTTGGGGTTTTCGTAACACCGAAAGGCATGAATACAAACTCGAAGTTCCCTTATCTGCACCTGAAGGTCGTCTTCGAGATGTCACCCTCATTTAACCTCAACTGGTGATACCTAGACCGCAGGTTGATCTTCAAGAACCATCTTACCCCCTTCAGATGGTCAAAGAGATCATCTATCCTCGGAAGAGGGTAGCGATTCATGGTCGTCACCTGATTCGGCCTCCTGTAGTCTATACACAACCTGAGACCAACATCTTCCTTCATTGCAAAAAAAACTAGATCACCCCACGGTGACACACTTGGTCGAACATAACCCCTCTTCATGAGATCATTAATCGGAATCTGCAGCTCCCGAAGCTGTGAAGGTTCCATCCGGTAAGGAGCCATCGAAATCGGACAGGCATCAGGCTGCAAGTCTATCCCAAACTCGATATCACGTCGAGGGGGTAGAGTCATTACCTCTTCAGGGAAGACATCAAAAAACTCACTGATGATCCTTGATACCTCCACCATCTCAGCATCTACTGACTCTACTGACAGCTCGGCTAACAAGGAGAGGAGGGGTTCCTCTCACCTGATTCCCTTATGACCGCTCCGCTTTCCAGTGAAAGAAACATGCCGACCGCCAAAGTCTGAGAACACAAGTCATTATGATGCATGTAAATTTAATAAGGCCTCTACCCTACAATCAGCGTGGCCTTACATGGTCGTTCGGTAGGTCCAGAGTCCTTGCATCGGACCATGGGCGGCCCTAAAATCACGTGTCCTAGCCGGTCTTCCCTGGCCTAATTCACGCACCAAGGTCACCCAACACGGTTTCCCTACCATCCCATTCAATCCTTACTGTGCCTAACTCTAGACTTAATCCTATCTCTCAACCATTTTTTTGATACCATTCTATCACGACCCGCCTTCACCAAAATGAGGGAAGGGTCAGTAGATTGCCAGACCCTTCCTTCATTAAGTTGAAGGAGAGATAATGATCCCCGAAACCCGCCTTCAATAGGTCCCGGAGTGGTGACCAGCCCCAAGCGTATAGAATCACACACTAAATGAACGGAATTACCCTTTTTCTTTTAAAATGATAAGGAGATAAGATAGTAAATCCCACAACCCCAAAACCAGAAGTGTAAATACTACTGAAAATAAACCATTTCTATATGCATGTTCAAAGGTAAAAGATACAAGTCACAAAACTCCAAAGGTAAAATGATACCAAGAAAAAGGGAACAACAATAGCAACTGTCCCAAAGGCCCAAGATTGTACAGCCCCACATGATCCCTGAAGTCCTTCTAGAAACCAGAAATCAGTTTTATATACATAGGGTGATCATACAAGTATACTCAGTAGGGAAAAACCAAAGACTCTCGTGCACAAGTGGGGAGGCATACTAATGCCCTGTGATAAAAGAGATAACCAAGAACCTAGAAAGGAAACTAACCACCCAAGCATCAAAAAGGAACAATCCCCATATAACGCAAGTCAAGTAGTGTATAGTAATAGCACATCGATATTTAGGTACCCCGCGCCACTTTCCCACTGGTTATTGAAGACATCCTACGCATCAGACTAATCCCACCATTCTCATCGTAGTCCCACTACCATACCCCACTCGCACACAATTGGGCCACAACCACACATCCTTCCAGAACACACCTGGTCCACAACCACTAACCCACCCGTAGACACCTGGTCCACAACTGTCACATGTAACCATGCCTACAAACACCTTGGCCAGAACAACCACTGCCACGCCCAAAGTCACCTGGTCAAGAAATACTACCATGCCCGAACACACATGAGCCTCATCTTGTAGATACTTGGGAAACCACCTACCCACACACACCTGGGCCAACCACCAAACTACCCTGAATGAAGATTCTTGGGCTAATAATGGACTTCAAGCCATCCCAGCCTACCCGTAGAGTCTTGGGCTATTCGAGAAAGGGAGTAGAAAAGGAGCTAATAACCAGACACTCATAGGAGTGCTGGAAAAAACACCCTCCCCCATGAAATTGGGGTGTTTGGCACAAGGTGCTCATTTGGGTGGGGCATGAATAAGAAACAAAAAAAAGTATATGTATAGGAAACAAGAACTCACCCAATATAGGTTTTTCTTTAGTCAGCCTAATGAACACTATACTTATTATTCATTCATAAAAGGAGAGAACAACACCCATGCCCAAGTCATAACTCACACCAACCAAATCCCCAGTTGTCCCATCCTGGTTTTCATGTTCATTAATAATGTTTAAATAAGTTTGTGCACCTACTTGGGAAACTAGTAAGCACAAGCATAAGCCAAGGAAAGAGTACACCCAACACCAATTTAAACATTCACACCCGGTTCTCTAGTAAAATCACATCAAGTGAGACCCCTCCATGTATTGGAACCAAAGAAGGTCAACGTGAGATAGAGTCCCAAGTTCCCAGAACTATGAATAGGAAGGTTTCACAACAGAAGAAGATCCCACATCAATTCTTGATACAAACAGAGGATCCCATCCTCACCCACATCACCCCAGCAATCTAAGCCCCTATCCAATAAAACTATAAGTTCAGCCGTACTCAGCCCGTGGAGGAAACAACCAAAACAATACTACCAACACAAGGAAGAATAAATAGGTATTTTCAGATTTAAAAGATTTAACACACTCCATGATTTCAATTCCATCGGGCTTAAACTAGGGTTATCATAGAAAAGGAGTTTATCCTAGTGCGTCTAATTTATTTAGCCGAATATACGTAATTAACCAATTTACTTTACACAGCAAATGGTTAAAAACCAAAATAAAAGCCATTTAAACATAACCAGGGGTGAGGGTTTATTAGTCCATAGAGAAAGACCAACAACAACCATGATTTTTTATAGGCATAAGCCTTCACAATTCAGAAATCATTAATCTTGAAAGAGGAGAAAAACAGAGCACCATCATCGATCACACCCCTCCCATTCATTCTTTAGAATCCATTTATTATCTTCATTAATGTTTGGTTCGTCCAATTATATGGAAATAGTAGCGTACCAACCCCGTAAGATACACAGAAAATAGAGACGAAGGTGAAACCCCTACCTGACTGATCAAGGATCGATATTAATTCCCCGTGTGAGTAGCAGGAGCTCCACGGAACACGATCAAGGAAAACATCTTCGGGTTACAACTTCTCAGGAGGAAGGGTACTCCGACGGTGGGTTGATCGATAAAACTAATCTCAAGGAGAAGCCTTTAGGTTATAATGGATGATAAGGTCTGAGATATATCACTCCTCGGATGGTTAAGATACGGAGAAGAAAAACTTGAAACCACGTAAGGAGCGGGATCATGGGTTGACCATGAGGCTGGGATACCCCACACGTCATTAAAGGGTCCCCGCCTTTCGGGGCAGTTCAAAGCGATGCACACTATGGTACCTTACCAATCATTTAATTAATCGACATTAATGGGAATTAATGGGCTTTCAAACATGCTTAAAGGGGTCAAAACAAGGTTTAAAACCCAATTCGTGCAAAAAGGAAGCGATACTGAAAAAAACCCGTGGGGGTAGGCGAGAGCTACCGGTAGCCGAGAGCTATCGGTTGGCGACAGCTACCAGTAGCCATGAGCTACCCATTGGCGAGAGCTACCGGTAGCCGAGATCTACTGGTTGGCGATAGGTACAGGTAGCCGAGAGCCACCAGTAGCCGAGAGCTACCGGTACCCTAAGGCCACCGATAGGCTAAGTCAACATGTAGTCTGAGGCTAGCTGTAGGCCAAGGCTACTTCTAGGAATCATCGAGAAGCTAGGATGGCCTTCCAGACCACCCAGAATACCTCAAACATCAGATTTTTACCAAGTAAGGAATTCCCAAAAATCTCAGGCAATTACGAAGGATTTCAAAATAAAAACCCTTGCAAAAAATGAAAAATATCCATTTTCTAAACATATACCTAAAATTAAAGAATTAATAAATGTTTAGATACATTCATTAAAACAATTATGAAGACATTGGCATAGAATAGAAAGATACATCATTGAAACATTTGAAAAAATGTTTTTGTTTAGGAGTCCCTTACCTCAGGTTCAAATTCCTTATAAAGTTTTCAAACCTCCTGTATAATGGTATGAAAAGTCTTGTTAAAAAATTATATAACTAAAGTCATGTTTATAACACATTATATTATCATCTTATAGAATTTTCTACCAACTTATTAACAATATTATTTTTCATTATTTCGAGTGTGTTCTTTTCATGGATCCCATGGTCAATATATTTATGGTTCTCCTTGTAAGAAAGAAACAAACATCCCAAAGTGATAAAATGTATATATGTCACGACCCATCCTCGGGGCCCGTGCCGTGACTACCCCAAGCCCGCCATCCATAGGCCAGGGGGTGGCAACTAGCACCCAGGCGTAAATCCCAAAAAAAAAGGGGAATGCATTGCCTTTGAAAAGTAAAAACAGGCACTATAGAGTAAGAAAGCGGAAAAGTAAACACTAAGTAGAAACTGTAACAAGATGTGATGAAAGTAATAGGGTCCGGAAATACAAGCCCAACTATAAAGTACAACTGAAAGGGAAAAACAGCAACTGAAACGGAAAGCCGCAGCGTCGAGCCGTCCTTTGGAAGTCCCACCTGAAGGGTGGGTACATATAGCCTCCATAGCTCCTCGGTCCAGCCGTCCGCTCCGGTGCGTCCCGCCCAGTGGTCCACCTCCAGGTATCGTCCTGCTCCGCACGCCTCCACCTCGATCAGCATTGTCCGTCGTCTGCAACCAACACAACGAAGTGCGGGCATAGCCCGTGCAGGGGTGAGTATAAGATACTCAGTAGGGACCCCAAGACCCCCGAAGGTCTCCTGAAATCCACAAAGGATAATCCACAAAGGAAAGATACAATCACGAAGTAGCAACCGACACTGCTTAGTTATATGCCCATACATATACATAATTCATCAATTCCCGTTCGGATCCAACGTCTGAGCCCAAGCACAACCCAATCCACACAGGAAAGAAAAAATGTATACCCACACAGGATAGTACAACACAATCCATAAAGGAGAGTAAACAGTAATCCACATTGGATAGCTCAACACAATCCACAAAGGAGAGTAAACAGTAAATCCACACAGGATAGATCAACAAAATCCACAAAGGAGAGTAACACAGGATTCAGCTCACACAGGTATAATTTTTCGGATGACGATAAAGATGATCACTGATCCAACTAAGTCGCCGGACCCACAAAGGATCGATAGATAACTAACCCCCACAAGACCAACACAGGATCGGGCCCACACAGGACCTGTAGGCGCTGGCTCACAAAGAACCGTTGAGCGCTAACCCACACAGGATCAAACCCACACAGGATCGGGCCCACACAGGACCTGTAGCACTGATCCACGTAGGATCGTTGAGTGCAGTAGTCGTCGGAGTCCACTGAGGATCTCTTCACAGTCGTCGTTGCAGTCCACTGAGGATCTCTGCACAGTCGTCGTCGCAGTCCACTGAGGATCTCTGCACGGTCGTCGCTGTCGAAGTAGCAGTCGCAGCCAGCTCTAGGGTTCCCGCACACAGCAAGCTCATTCGGGAGGGTCCGCTCCACGAGCCGAGAGGCTGATACATCAATTGAAACAAAGTCCGAGGTTTATGTATCCAAAAGCTCTGTATCGTCAACAGGAACTCAACGTCGCAGACGGCGCATCAATCGGACGCCCGGTCTGAGAGTTATTGGCTTTTTCGTCCCAAGGGCCTGGTTGGTTTTTAAGGCAAAACCAACCCAACCGTACTCCACCTGCATCCAAACCTCATGCGGAGTATGCCAAAAGATCTGTCTCACTTAGAAGGAAATCAACGAAGTCGACGGCACGTCGATCAGACGTCCGAAGCTCAAGATATGAGTGTTTCCGCTCCGAAGGCCCGGTTGGTTTCGTGTACGAACCAACCCGACCGAACTCAAATTATTCTGAAACCTTGAGTGCGATATACCGAAACGACCGTCTCGATCCAAGGATCGTGTTGCCGCTGACATCGCGTCGTTCGGAGGAACGTAGCTCAAGATACGGGCATTTGACAGAAAATGGTCTGAAGACGGGGGGTCCGGGCCCGGGCCTACCCGGCCCGACCCCCCATGGGTCGGCCGAACCGGGTCGACCCAACCTGGTCCGGTCCGGCCAGGGCGCGGCGCGGCCGGTCGGACCGGCCTGGCTCGGTTCGGTCGTGCGCCGCGGGGCGCTGCCCCCGCGGTCTGGAGGTGCCGCGGCCCCCCGCGTGGAGCCGCGCTAGATCAAAGGACGCGGCTTTGCCGCGTCCGAGTGCGCCGGACCCGCGCGGCCACAGTTCCGCGGGCGCCGGCGGCCCACAGGACAACGGAGTCGCTCCGGTGGTCCGATTCAGTTCCCCTCTGCACCGCTGCTCCTCCCGGGACTCACTCTTCACTGCGGAATCACCACATTTCCGTTGCGGCATGTACCGTCGTCGCCCGTCAAATCCGCACAACAACGAAGAACGACGGAGGGTTTTCGGGCCGTGTTCGTTTGGCCCGCACCGTCCACGTTAGATAAAAACTACGGGAGAAGAATAATTCATCACATGAAGCAACAATTTTAATAAATTAAAATTGTTCAATTGAAACCGGTTCATAAATTTTAAAGAAACGTTCACGGGAATAAGGGCATTTCCAAAACAAAATCCCTACCTCGACAAGTCGTCGTGTGTGAGCGTTAATCGCGGAATTGCTCCTCGCGGAAGGAGGGGTTCATCGTGTCGCAGATGGCGTCGCGTCGTCGCGTAAGGGCGTCGCTTCATCGCGGAATCTGGCGTTGCGTCGACAAACTCAACGGACCAAGAGACAACAGATTTAATTGTAAACAATTAAATCCGTGTGTTGTTATAAACCACAAAGAAGTTTAAAAAGAAACCCAAGATCTCTTACCTCAAGCAGTTGGTGATCGGAGATCGGGGCAGGGAAGAACGTCTCGGATGAAGCGTCGTCAAACTCCGAGGGTAACAACATTCTTCACGTTCTTCGCGTTCTTCGCGTTCTTCGCGAAGGAGGATGAAGGCTCAAGAACTCTGTCAAAAACTCTCAATGTGTAATCCTCCAAATGTCGTGTTGGTCTTATTTTATTATTACACCAACAAACGAATAAGAGGTATGTAACGACCCATTAATTCGTAGAATTAATTCAACGAAAGAAACTGCCCATTTAATTCACGAAATAAACCACCCAATTAAATGGTACGTTAAGAATTTAAGAAAACGCGTCAGTTGACTTTCATAATGACGGGTTTTCGCGGGGGCGTTACTTAGCGGAAAAGAAACGACGAGGCTCGTGCGTGCCCCACCTCACAAATATCCTACCAAGGGGGTAGGATATTTCTAGATAGCATCCTATCCGGATCAACTCATCTTAAGCCGCCTTTAAGTGGCTTCAAGTGGCTTCCAAGTGGCTTAAGTGAAATGAAATAAAGTTGTCAAACAATTTATTTTATTTCTTAACTTTAAGCCCAAAAATTAAAAACCACCACCGAGAAAACGCAACTCCGGAAGAGGCATTTCTAAGAAAATACCGGCACTGCGATTTTATCGGTGCCCTCAGAATTCGATTCCGGGCATCGGTTCAAAAGTTAGAAAAACCCGCTCGTCTGTTCACTGAATGTACCCGAGCCAAACTTCGGAATATGATTCCGGGCACACTGGGCCTCGGAATCAGGTGCCGTCAAAAACTGCATTCTTGTAAAATTCCAAAGGAAATTAAGAAAAAAATTTCCTTGAAATTTACGGGTCTTTACATTACTCCCACCTCAGGGATTTACGTCCCCGTAAAGATACATCATAACTAGGGAAAAAAATGTGGATACTGAGCACGCATCTGAGCCTCCCGCTCCCATGTGCTCTCCTGGAGGTTCCCGTGCTGCCATCTGATGCGCACAAGAGGAATCGATCGCCCACGTAGGACCCGCTACTGTCGATCCTCTATCTCCACTGGGGCCTCCGTAAAATTCTCCCCATCATCCACGTCTAGCTCCCCATGATCGATGATGTGTGTCGGGTCGTGCACATATCTCCTCAGCTGAGATACGTGGAAGACGTCGTGCACCCGGTGCAACTGAGGTGGTAGAGCCAGGCGATAAGCCACCTCGCCAATCCTGCTGAGGACTTGTAAAGGTCCGATGAAGCGTGGAGACAACATGCCGCCTCAGCCAAATCTCCATAATCCACGTCGAGGTGAGACACGCAAGAAGACGTGGTCGCCATCCTCGAACTCTAGTGGCCTCCGCCTCCTGTCAGCATATGACTTCTGCCAGCTTTGAGCTGTCCCCATCCGCTCCTGGATGACCTGGACCTTCTCTGTCGTGGCCCGGACCATCTCTGGTCCCATGAGTGCTAACTCCCCAGGGTCTGTCCAGCACAAAGGAGATCTGCAAGGTCTGCCGTACAACGCCTCGTATGGTGTCATCCCGATGGTGGAGTGGTAGTTGTTGTTGTACGCGAACTCCACCAAGGGTATGTGGTCCTCCCAGCTGCGACCAAAGTCGAGGACACATGCGCGGAGCATGTCCTAGAGTGTCTGAATGGTCCTCTCCGTCTGACCATCCGTATGAGGGTGAAAGGCGGTGCTCAGACGTAGCCGCGTCTCGAACACCTCCTGCAATCCCTTCCAAAGCTGGGAAGTAAAACGAGCATCCCGATCGGAGACGATAGACGATGGCACACCGTGAAGTCGTAAAATCTCATGAACGTAGAGACGCCCCATGCTCTCCACTGAGCCCTGCTCTATGATGGGTAATAAGTGTGCCGACATGGTGAGTCGGTCAATAATCACCCAGATGGAGTCATGACCTCTGGAAGTGCGTGGAAGTCCAGTCACGAAGTCCATAGATATCCCATCCCACTTCCACTCCGGGACCTCCAAGGGCTATACCAAGCCTGCTGGTACTTGATGCTCTGCCTTCACCGGCTGGCAGGTGAGGCACCGTGAAACGAACTCTACCACAGCCTTCTTCATGCCCGACCACCAGTGTTGTCGTTTGAGGTCCTGGTACATCTTCGCCACTCCCGGATGTACCGCCATAGGATAAGTGTGAAACTCTCTCAGCACCTCCTCTCGTAAATTGACTGGTACCAAGGTACGTCCTCTAAAAAGGACGTCATGCTCTGCTCCATTGGAGAAACCATCAGGTGCCTGTCCCGAGGATATCTGTGCACACCATGTCTCACAGTCAGCGTCCCCACGCTGTGCCTCTCTGACCCACTGTAGGAGTGGAGGAGAGACTGTGAGAGACTGAATGAAGGCTGCTCCGTCTCTATCCATGAAGGATATCTACAAAGTGGCTAGCTGCTCTGTCGCCTCTTCAAGTAGCTGGATGCCCGTCCTCCTACTGAGGGCATCGGCTACCACGTTACCCTTCCCAGGAGTATAGACTATCTCAAAGTCATAATCCTAGAGGAACTCGAGCCATTGCCGCTATCTCAAGTTCAGGTCCTTTTGAAAGAAGATGTACCTGAGACTCTGGTGGTCAGAAAAGACTGTAAAGCCCTCGTTTATCAGATAGTGCCACCATGTCTTCAGAGCGAAGAACACTACTGCTAACTCCAGGTCATGGGTAGCATAGTTCTGCTCATGTGACCTCAAATGACATGATCCATAGGCAATCATGGCCCGCTCCTGCATCAGGACACACCCGAGTCTGGTCCCTGATGCATCGTAGTAGACTACGTATCCAAATCCCTCCTCAGGCAACCTCAAGATAGGTGCACTGGTCAATCTCTGTCTCAGCTCCTAGAAGCTCTGCTGAAATCTGTCTGACCACACGAAGGGTTTCCCCTTATTCATCAAAGCTGAGAGTGGCGCCGCAACTCTGGTGAAGTCCAGCACAAATCTCCGATAGTATCCGGCTAGACCCATGAAACACCGCACCTCAGTCACGCTCCTGGGTGGCTCCCATGCTAGCATTACCTCGATCTTCGTGGGGTCCACTGCAACTCCCACCTCAGAAATGACGTTCCCCAAGAAGTGGACCTCACGTTACCAGAACTGGCACTTCGAGAGCTTGCCATAAAGCTGGTGCTCTCAGAGTGTGTCTAGTACAACCCGCAAGTGGTAGGCGTGCTCCTCCTCTGTGGTCGAGTACACCAAAATTTCGTCGATGAAGACCATGAAAAATCGATCGAGGTATGGCTGGATGATCCTTTTCATGAGGCTCATGAACACTGCTGGAGCGTTGGTTACACCAAATGGCATATCCAAGAACTCATAGTGGCCATACCGACACCTGAAGGTCGTCTTCTGCATGTCCTCATCTCGAACTCTAAGCTGATGATAGCCTGACCTGAGGTCTATCTTCGAGAACCACCGTGCTCTCTTGAGCTGATCGAAGAGGTCATCAATCCTCGGTAACGGATACGTTTTCCTCACTGTCACCTAGTTCAGGCGACGATAGGCAACACACAGTCGCAAGCTCCCGTCTGCCTTTTTGGCAAACAAAATCGGGGAAGCCCAGGGTGAAACACTGGGTCAGATGAACCCCTTGCCCTGCAAGTCCTCCAACTGTACCCGTAGCACTCGAAGCTCAGCAGGGGCCATCCAATATGCTGGAGTGGATATCGGGGCTGTCCTAGAGTACATGTCAATGTAAAAGTCTACCTCTATGCGAGGAGGTAGTCCTGGAACGTCGTCGTCGAAGACGTCCGCATACTGATCCACCACTGCAGGAAAACTAGGACTCCGCACTTCAACTGCTCCAAGGATGAGGCTAGCCAACTGATGAGTGATGGGATGTCCCCTCCTCTGCGAGAGTCCATCCTGTGCTACAAAGGCTCCCTTCTCACCAGTGAAGGTGAAACTGCTCTCGTCGGTGCGTAAACATCGCACCTTGAACCTAAAATAGTCAATCTGAGCATGGACTGTAGATAACCAATCCATTCCCACGATGACGTCGTAAGTCCTCGACGCTGCTACAAGAAGATCCCTGCCAAAGCTCTCGCCTCCTAGAGTAAGCTCACACTGTCGGCACCAGTGCGTAATCGTCGAGTCTGCTCCCGTAGGGGTCTCTAGCCGTAAGGATCGAGCCAAGGGCTCTGTTGGAATCTCCGAGCTCTGAACAAGTGCAGCGGCTATGAAAGAGTGACTCGCTCATGTATCTATAAGAATTGCAGCAAGGGTGGAATAGACACAGATCATACCTCGAATCATCTCTGGCGCGTCGTGGTCGTAGGCCTCCGCTGCCCGGAGTTGTGCCTGTCTCTGCCCGCCAGCTCCCTATGGTTGGGGCAGACCTCCTGGTGGTGGTGGTGGCAGAGCCTCAAAGCGTCGCCCACCACCTACTGCTTGGCCAGCTCCTCTGGCTTGTCCGCCTCCTCCCTGCGGGCCACCCCGGTCGACCATCTGCCTCTTCCTGGGTGGCCTCTCCACCGTCTGATGCTCCTCGGTACGGCGGGTCGGGCAGTCACAAGCCATGTGGCCCTGCCCGCCGCATGCATAGCACTTCCTGCCTCTCGGAAGACTGGCTCCGCGCTGTGTGCCCCGCACTACTGAGCCAGTGTCCCGAGGTCGTCTGCCGGAAGGTTTGGTCTGCCTGGAACCCTGAGTCATCCGTTGGCTACCTAATTTCGAAGACTCCGCTACCTGCCGCCCTGCGGGAGGTCTCGCTGTGGACTCAGCCAGAAAGCTCTCGATCAGAAGGGCTCGCTCTAGCACCCCTGCCTGGGTCAGAATGCCGAGGGAGATTAGCGATGCCCTGAACTCGTGTCTCAATCCCTGCTCGAAGGTATGGGCCCGGAAGAAGGGGTCCCGTACCATGTCGGTCGAGTAGCGAGAAAGATCGTTGAATCTCGCCGCGTACTGGGAGACCGTTAAGCTGCCCTGCCGCAGCTGAAGAAGCTCCTGGATGTGCACCGCACGGAGGGTGGCTGGGAAGAACAATGAGCGGAAGAGGCTCTCTAAGTCCTTCCAGATAAGAGACACCTCATCGTGTACCTGGAGCATCATGCTCCACCATCGTCCTGCTGCTGTGTGCAGTAGGCTCGCCGCGAGGATCACCATGAGGTCTGCTGGTGTCCTCACTAGCCTGAAAACTCGAACGACGGCCTCCAGCCAGTCCTCGACTGCTTGGGGGTCCATCTCCCCACGAAACCTGGGTGGTCGCTGGCGCTGGAACACGTGCAGAGCTCCGAGGTGACGTGCATCGTCAGTGGTCAGCGCTGGAAGCATCGGGGGATCGGCGGGTAAAGGTATCGTCGGTGCCTCTACTGTCAATGGGCCCTGTACCGAGGCCTCCTCGCTCGGCGGGCTGTCGTCGCGCTCTACTATCGGAACCCTACCTGGCTGCCATCGTGGGGCCATCCTGAAAAGGAAAAAAGTGTGCCACGGTCAGAACAGTATACCTGGTTAGATGACACAAGTAATCACAATGAAAACATGAAACACACATGCAATCAATGTTTTCGTGCATTAAGTCGGAAATCAGAAGTCAGGGTCCTGGTGTATGGATACGTCAGCCGCCGCACCAACACTGGACTCCCTTGACTGATAACCACACCCAATATGCTAAACACTATTGCTTCACATAGAAGAAAGATCAGAGTCTTCGGTAGAACCGACCACCTCTGATACCAATTTGTCACGACCCGTCCTCAGGGCCCATGTTGTGACTACCCCAAGCCCGCCTTCCATAGGCCAGGGGCTGACGACTAGCACCAAGGCGTAAATCCCAAAAAAAAGGGAAGGCATTGCCTTTGAAAAGTAAACAAGCACCACAGAGTAAGCAAACGAAAAAGTAAACACTAAGTAGAAACTATAACAAGCTGTGCTGAAAGTAAAAGGGGACAGAAATACAAACCCAACTGTAAAGTACAACTGAAAGGGAAATCCGCAGTGTCGAGCTGTCCTCTGAAAGTCCCACCTGAAGGGTGGGTACAGATAGCCTTCACAGCTCCTCGGTCCAGCCATCCGCTCTGAGTGCGTCCCGCCCAGTGGTCCACCTCCAGGTACCGTCCTGCTCCGCACGCCTCCACGTCGATCAGCGTTGTCCATCGTCTGCAACCAACACAACGAAGTGCGGGCATGGCCCGTGCAGGGGTGAGTATAAGCTACTCAGTAGGGACCCTAAGACCCCCGAAGGTCTCCCGAAATCCACAAAGGATAATCCACAAAGGAAAGATACAATCACGAAGTAACAACCGACACTGCTTAGGTATATGCCCATACATATACCTAAGTCATCAATTCACGTTCGGCTCCAACGTCTGAGCCCAAGCACAACCCAGTCCACACAAGAAAGAAAAAACATATACCCACACAGGATAGCACAACACAATCCAAAAAGGAGAGTAAACAGTAATCCACATAGAATAGCTCAACACAATCCACAAAGGAGAGTAAACAGTAAATCCACACAGGATAGCTCAACACTATCCACAAAGGAGAGTAACACAGGATTCAGCTCACAGAGGTATACTTCTTCGGATGAAGATACAGATGATCACTGATCTATCTAAGTCGTCTCACCCATAAAGGATCGATAGTTAACTAACCCCTGCAAGACCCACACAAGATCGGGCCCACACAGGACCTGTAGGCGCTGGCTCACACAGAACCGATGAGCGCTGACCCACACAGGATCAGACCCACACAGGATCGGGCTCACACAGGACCTGTAGCACTGATCCACATAGGATCACTGAGTGCAGTAGTCGTCGCAGTCCACTGAGGATCTCTACACAGTCGTCGTCATAGTCCACTGAGGATCACTGCACGGTCGTCTCTGTCGAAGTAGCAGTCGCAGCCAGCTCTAGGGTTCCCGCACACAGCAAGCTCGTTCGGGAGGGTCCGCTCCAGGAGCCGAGAGGCTGATACATCAACTGACACAAAGTCCGAGATTGATGTATCCAAAAGTTCCGTATCGTCAACAGGAACTCAACGTCGCAGACGGCGCGACAATCGGACGCCCGGTCTGAGAGTTATTGGCTTTTTCATCCTAGGGGCCCGGTTGGTTTGTAAGGCAAAAACAACCCGACCATACTCCACCTGCATCCAAACCTCGGGCGGATTATGCCAAAAGATCCGTCTCACTTAGAGGAAATCAACGAAGTCGACGACACGTCGATCAGACGTCCGAAGCTCAAGATATGAGTGTTTCTGCTCTGAAGGCCCGGTTGATTTCGTGTACGAACCAACCCGGCCAAACACAAAGTATTCTGAAACCCTGAGTGTGATATACCGAAACGACCGTCTTGATCCAAGGATCGTGTTGCCGCTGACGGCGCATCGTTCGGAGGCCCGTAGCTCACGTTACAGGCATTTGACTGAAAATGGTCCGAAGACGGGGGGGTCCGGGCCCAGGCCGACCCGGTCCGGTCCGGTGAGGGCACGGCCCGGCCGGTCGGACCGTCCTGGCTCGGTTCGGCCGAGAGATCGAACGACCGTGCGCTGCGGGGCGCTGCCCCTTTGGTCTGGAGGTGTCGCGGCCCCCCGTGTGGGGCCGCGCTGGATCAAAGGACGCGGCTTTGCCGCGTCCGAGTGCACCGGACCCGCGCGGCCGCGGGTCCGCAGGCGCCGCCGCCCCCAGCTGTTGGCACCGCCGGCGGCTTCCGCGGGCCACCGAAGTCGCTCCGGTGGTCCGATTCTGTTCTCGTCTGCACCGCTGCTCCTCCCGGGACTCGCTCTTGACTGCAGAATTACCAAATTTCCGTTGTGGCATGTACCGTCATCGCCCGTCAAATCCGCAAAACAATGAAGAACGGCGGAGGGTTGTCGGACCGTGTTCGTCTGGCCCACACCGTCCGCGTTAGATAAAAACAATGGGAGAAGAATAATTAATCACATAAAGAAACAATTTTAATAAATTAAAATTGTTCAATTGAAACCGGTTCTTAAATTTTAAAGAAACGTTCACAGGAATAAGGGCATTTCCAAAACAAAATCCCTACCTCGAAAAGTCGTCGCGCGTGAGCGTTCTTCGTGGAATTTCTCGTCGCGTAAGGAGGGGTTCATCGTGTCGCGGAAGGCATCGCGTCGTCGCGGAAGGGCGTCACGTCATCGCAGAAAATGGCGTTGCGTCGACGAACTCAACGGACAAAGAGAAAACAGATTTAATTGTAAACAATTAAATCTGTGTGTTGTTATAAACCACAAGGAAGTTTAAAAAGAAACCTGAGATCTCTTACCTCAAGAAGTTGGTGATCGGAGATCGGGGCGGGGAAGAACGTATTGGATGAAGCGTCGTCAAACTCCGAGGGTGACGGCGTTCTTCGCGTTCTTCGCATTCTTCGTGTTCTTCACGTTTTTCGCGAAGGAGGATGAAGGCTCACGAACTCTGTCAAAACCTCTCAATGTGTAATCCTCCAAATGTCGTGTTGGTCTTATTTTATTATTACGCCAAAAAACGAATAAGAGGAAAGTAACGACCCATTAATTCGTAGAATTAATTCAATGAAAGAAACTTCCCATTTAATTCACGAAATAAAACGCCCAATTAAATGGTTCATTATGAATTTAACAAAACGCGTCAGTTGACTTTCATAATGATGGGTTTTCGCGGGTGCGTTACTTAGCGGAAGAGAAACGGCAGGGCTCATGCGGGCCCCACCTCACAAATATCCTACCAAGGGGGTAGGATATTTCTGGATAGCATCCTATCTGGATCAACTCAGCTTAATCCGCCTTTAAGTGGCTTCAAGTGGCTTCAAGTGGCTTAAGTGAAATAAAATAAAGTATGTTGAACAATTTATTTTATTTCTTAACTTTAAGCCCAAAATTAATAACCACCACCGAGAAAACGCAACTCCGAAAGAGGCGTTTCTAAGAAAATACCGGCGCTGCGATTTCATCGGTGCCCTCAGAATTCAATTCTGGGCATCGGTTCAAAAGTTAGAAAAACCTGCTCATCCGTTCACTGAACGTACCCGATCCAAACTTCGGAAAATGATTCCAGGCACACCGGGCCTCGGAATCAGGTGTCGTCAGAAACTGCGTTCTTGTAAAATTCCAAAGAAAATTAAGAAAAAAATTTCCTTGAAATTTACGGGTCTTTAAAATATATTTATCTCATATAAAACAATTATATATGGATTTAAACATCCCATGATTTCAGTAAATGGGAAACAAATAATCATTATCCACGAAGGTGATGAATAGACGCTCAAGAGATGACGATTTTGTTATTTAAGAATAAATAGAGAATATGAAAGATTTAATGTTTATTTAGTATATATGTGATGATTTTTTTAGCATGAAACATTTTATAAGAGGTGGGGATTATTTATAAATGGAAAATAATTTTAAATAGAATAAAAATAAATCGTACTTCTTAAAAATTCCTCCTTGAAGAGCTCCCTAAGGCTCCTAGAAATGATCTTTTTCTGAGACCACAAGCATAAGAATGGGGAAATGGATGATGATGAGGGACATTTGAAGAGGTTATATGAGAAATAATTCTTAATGTGATAAAAATTTGTGAAGTATGGATCCTTGTTTTATAATTGAGGTGGGTAACATAGAAATTACTCAAACTATTAAAATATAATAAAATTTCTATAGTTTTTAAGACTTCCAAGAAGGGATAAAAACAAATAGATTTTAGTTTAAATGAAATTTTATCATATTTGGTATTTTTCGATATTTTTTAATTTTTAAATTATTTTTATTGAACATTATATTCACGAAAATTTATTTTTTCAAAAATAAAAAACAATTCATAGTCAAGACATTAAACACAACAAAAAATGTTTACAATTAAAAATAAATTTTTTTTCATATCTGATACATATAATAATTACCTATAGAATTGTGAATCAACTTATAAATATCAAATTTTATTTATTTTACAACTTTTAATGTCATTAATTTGATATATTCATTAATTATATTTTTACTACATAATAATTGTTCAATCCATTAAGATAATTATTTGTAACCAAAAAATTAAATATATCTATGAGAAGTATAATTTTATTATCTTTCCAAAGAATATTATTTTTCTAAAAACACTGTGTTAAAACCTTAGAATAAATATTATAACAATTTAAATCTATCATGTGAACAGGTTGTGTTTCTTTTAAAAAAATATTATAAAGGGACTCATGTGCTACATATGGGACCAAAATGACCCAAATCTATTTCAAAATAAGTTATTTTCCAGAAATTTTAAATATAAATAGTTTTATACAAATTTAATTCATTT
Organism: Viscum album; assembly: GCA_963277665.1. Classification (NCBI taxonomy): domain Eukaryota; kingdom Viridiplantae; phylum Streptophyta; class Magnoliopsida; order Santalales; family Viscaceae; genus Viscum; species Viscum album. The sequence continues at coordinate 2,111,959,868 of OY728126.1, read as the reverse complement.
AATAATTTTTATAATTTTAATAAAAATATTTTATTTATTTTTCCTATGTTAATACAGGCACTGCATCACCATTTCATAGGCATTAATATCAATTATTTCATATATAAAAAATAAAAAAATAAGTAAATTTAATAAAAATATTTAATTATGTTAAAAATAAAACTCTACATTCTTTCATTATATATATTCACTCATATACATGACAAGATAACATCTTAAATTTGGTATTTTGTCTTTTTTTTCCTGCACAAGCATTTTACAAATATTTGGGTAAGATTATTATTATATTACTATAAAATTTAAAATTAACCACTAGAAACATAAATAATACATAACACTAAATAAAATACTTTTAAAATAGTTTTTATCACTCAATTATTATGTAAAAAGTACCATATTTTACATTGTCAATGCAACACATGCAATACATCAGCACTAAACATAATTTTTATTTGTATATAATGAATAGATGCAAATATTCTTGTTCTATGTTATTTAAAAACAATATTCCGCATAGTATGTCATTATTTTATTTTTCAATTAATTTAATAAATTTTATATCTTAATTATGTATTCGTGATTTCATAAAAAAAATTTGTATTTAAAAAAACTACATTTTTTAATATTCACCAAAAATTATAATTTTTAAAAAATTCAAAAAAAAATCACATTAATATAATTTAGACATGATTAAATCATAAATAAATTTTTATTGTAAAACTAAAATTCTATAATTAAAAAAATAACATTTTAGTATAATATCCATATAATAAATTATTTTTTTAAATATTTACTATTTATATAAAAAACAAAAAATAAATTAGAATATAAATACTAGGTTTTTACATTCTCTCTTATTTTAAATTTTCTTTCTGGAAATTTTTATTCACTTACTAAACATGTTGGGATATTTTTCCCTCATAACATTTTCAGATTCCCATGATTCTTTTTCTACCGTGCGGTTTCTAGACAAAACCTTAACTTGGTATATTGCATTGTTCGACAAAACATTCTCACAATAATCATGAAGTTGGTCAAGAATGTATTCATAAGAAATGTTCACTTGCATTTGAACTACTTGTGGGATCAAAAATTTAGACGGATATGGTACGTACATTCTTACCATCAAAACATAAAAAATAGTGTGTACCTTAGATAAACCCAGAGGAGAAGATACATGGAAGATAACTTGATCAACCTTTTCTAGAATTTTATTAGTTCCAATGAACCGTGGACTCAATATTCCTTTTTTATCAAAACACATAACACGTTTCCATAGAGAAACATTGAGAATCATATGATCACCTACCTTGAATGAAATCTCACTCATTTTATTATATGCATGACGTTTTCCCTACTCTAAGATTCCCTCATGTGTCACTGAATCAAATTAAAATTCTTAACCAATTTCTCTACCAATTCTATCCCCCTCAACATCCATTCCCAAACATCAATCCAAAATGATTTATTTTGAGACCACATTCAATATAATGCATCCCAAGGATTCATCTGTATACTAGAATGAACATTGTTATTATAAGAAAACTCAACTATAGAGAGTTCTTGGAAAAAAATCCCTAGTGATCCATTGAAAAAAATAGAAGAATATCCTCCAATATCTGAATTGTTCACTCTAACAGTCTATCAGATTGATAATGAAAGGCTATACTAAAATCTAATTCACATCCCATCTACTTCTAAAGGCATTTGAAAAAGTTTTAAGTGAACTGAGGATCACGATCTGATATAATGGGGTGACTCACTCCATGTAACCTGAGTATCATATTTAGATTCAGTTGAGTAATATTATCTATAGATAGAACGTCTTGAATATGAATGAAATGAGAATATTTAGTCAAACAATCAACAAAAACCCAGATTGGATTGTTACCTCGGGTAGTCTTTGGCAGTCCCACCAAGAAGTCCATGGATATATTTTCATATTACCACTATGGCACTATAAAAGGAAGAATCATACCCTTCAATAACTTCCATTATACTTTAACTTATTGAAATATCAAACATTTCATTGTAAAATCACCAATATCACTTTACATTCTATCCCACTATTAATACTATTGATGGTCTTTTTACATATTTTTTCTTCAAAGAAGACCTAAAAATGCAGAAATATGAGCTTCACATAACAGTTCTTTCTTTATATAGGGATACCAAGAAACACAAAATCTTTTCCCAAACTGCAAAACACATTCTTTATAAGCATTAAATTTACATTACATAACCTTTTAACCTATTATACCTTTTTCTGTATCTCTTATTCTTCCTTTTGCTCTTGAATATTTCATTCTGATAGAGATAACTACACTAACTCCTAAAATAATTGAGATAAATTTCCTCCACCAAAAACTTCCAAGCCAAAATCCATCAACTCCTTAATCAAGGGGTGATTCTCAAAACATAACATGGTTAATTATTAATGATGTTTTCAACTAAAGGCACCATCTCCTTGGTTTTCTTTTCTATGATGGTAATTGATCATGCAATCATAATCCACGATTAGTTCTGTCAATATTCTCTGTTTGTTTTTCAAATTCCTTCTGAGTAAATATATTCCACAAAATTTTATGGTCAATATATATTTCAAATTTTACTCCATAAAAATGATACATCCATCTTTTTAATTCAAATACCATAGAAGCTAATTTTAACTCATGTGTAGGGTCATTTAACATAAAAGCTTTCAACTAACATTAAGCATAAGAAATTACATCATCATTCTACATTAACACACAACCAAGTCCTTTAAATAATGAATAACTATAGATATAAAATTAAATATTTATGGAATGTAGGTCCAATACTAGAGTATTCACCAATAGGCTTATCACTTCCTAAAAACAATCATCAATTTTATTTTGCCTTGGTGAACATAACACATTTTCTAGTTAACATATTCAGTGGTGTAGATAATTGTGAATTTTTTTTAAAAATCTTATGGTAATTCCATATGTCACCACTGAAACTAAAAATATTGGTAATATTTGTTGGTCTAGGACATTATTTGACAACATTTGTTTTATAAATATCAATTGTTATGCCATATTTTAAAAAAATATATTCAAAGAAATAATTTTTCTTTCAACCAAAATTTACACTTTCTGAATTGTCTACACAGTTTCTTTTCATTCATGTTTTAAAAGAGAATCATAAATGTTTTTCATGATCCTTTTTAATTTTATAATTTACAAAAAATTAATCAATAAACACAACCACAAATATATCCATGAATTTATTAAATATTATATTAATAAGATATATGAATACAACATGTGCAGTAGTAAAAAAAGAATGGAATAAAAACAAATTCATAATACCCATATCTAGTATGGGACATAGTATTGAGAATATTTTTATCCTTTAATTTCAACGAATTTTACCCTGAACTCAAGCCAACCATCAGAAAATACAATCCTACCTAGAGATGAACAAACAAATTATTGATATGAGGAAAATGTTATTTTTTTCATAACTAGGATGTCATTAAAGTCTCTAGAATCAATGAAAAGTCACATTTTATAATATTTCATTTTAAAAAACAATATTGTATCACCCTATGGTGAAGTGATACATTAGATAAAGCCTTTATCTAATAATTCCTATAACATCTTTATCAATTCTAGAAGTTCTACTTGAGCGATTCTATAAGGGGGTTATGAATTTGGCTTAACATTAGGGACTAAGTAAATCATAAACTAAACCACTAGAGCAGGAAAAACACTAAGGACTTCATTATAAAAAATAACTATATACTCATTTACCAGATCACTTCATTAATATGAAAAATTCCCTTATTTTCAACAATTTGTTCAAAATGAAATTCATTTCAATCTTTTAATAGTTTCTCTACTTCATGATATGTTATCAATGTTGTGAGTTCATTAATACACACAAAATGAAACTATTTCTAAAAACAATTCTCTGTATTTTATCATAGAATGATAAAATAGAATTTATTCCAAACCCAGAATAAAATCAAACTATAATAGGGGATATAAATCATATTTTTCTGGTAAACTCTTTCAATATACCATGATTGGAAGATTCTTAAAATTTCTATTTTTCCTCAATATTTCCTCCATGTGATTTTACTATGAGTTCTAGATTCATTTCATGAGGTGAAATTTTAAATTTAGCATATAATTTTTCAAAAATAAAGGATCTTCTAGACCCCTAATCAAACAAAAAAATGGGAAAAATCTATCAAAAATCAATGCACCTAATACCACATCGTTGGATGGCTCATCATATGTTGAAGTAGTTTCAAAGGATTTTTCCACACCCTCCTATTTTTAATATTCCTAATTTCCAGCCTGAGTGTCTAGCTTTGGACACACATTAAAATAAATTACCAACGCCATATAGTTACATCATTGTACCATCATATTCCCATTACTTTTTTGACCTGTTTCCTTGAAATCATGATACATGTGACCAAATTTTCCACATCAATTGCATTTCCCAATGTTTACAGGGCATTATCCAGATTTATGATTCCACACTTTTCAGAATAAGGGAAATTGATATTTTTACCTTTAGATTACTTGGATAAATTCTTCTCCAAAGCTTTACAACTTGACCACTTATTATTCATTTCATCACGAGGAGCATACATATCAAAAAAATTTATCTCAAATTATTAGAACAATGAACATGTTTGTCAACTATTTTAAACTCTCATGAATCCAAATATCTTCGTAAAAATTGTTCAAAACTAGAGAAAATGATATTAATTTTAAAATCAATTTCTCGAGTAAAAACTGGTAAGTAAATGGCCATTCTTGTAAAATTGACTACAAAAGTAGCAACATATTCATCATTAATTTTCATCAATTCCAATAATATTTTTTCTATTCTTATTCTCATATTTTAAGGAAAATATTTTTCTAGAAAAAGAATTTTCAAATCAACCAATTCCAGACTATCAAGTTCATTATTTTCTCTCATATTTATAACTAGATTCCACAATTTATCGACTGCACCTTAATATTTCAAAACAAAAATGGTTCCCTTATAAAGTTTAGATAATCCTATGACATAAAATATCTTTTCTAGAGAATGGATCCATCCTTCAGCTACCACTGGAACTTAGGTACAACTGAAATTTTAAGGATTTTTCAACATAAAATGCTCCATAAAAGAAACATTTCTTCGGGGTAGATCAGGTTCCTCTCTAGAATTAATATAACAACCATTTATTTCATAACTCAACTGATCCATTACTATCACATACTTCTCAGCTCTTATTCCCACCATTCCAGGTTACAAATTTGTATAGATATCAGCCTCTTGGTTCCTTTCTACTTCATCATACCTTTTTATTCTATAAAAAACCATTTGGAAAAAAACATATCTTAGTTGAAGAAACATTGTAATCTTCAAATTCTATATCATTTTAAAATTATGATAAATTAAAAACTCATTTATGGTATTATATTAACATCATTATAACCCTTATGGTTACTTAATCCATCCTTTAATACCAATTATAAGGACTCAGCCTTAAACATTACATAACCCTATGTTTTAGTAAATAACATAATTTATTACCAATTGAAAATATTTTCAGGTTTAGAGATTTAGATAATTAGTACATAATATATAATTAACATACCATCATCATAAATGTAGATACCACCTAAATAGTATCTACTTTTCCAAAATTTAAAACATTTAAAATAAATCATGATTTATTTTTCTTGATAAAAATATTCATACTATTTAACATGACTTCTTCCTTTATCTTACACATCATTATAATAGTGAAAAATATTTAAAAACATGGGATGATAACTAAATATTACTAAAAGATATAAATAATGAAAAAATCATTATTCGAGAAAAAATATGGAAACCTATTAAAATCCCTATTTCATAAAAATTCATAAGCATGAATAAAAAAAAGGGATTTTTTTGGGACAGATTTACCATAAACCTCTTATATGAACTCTTACATAAACCCTAACACATGGAATAACCATTCATTTAACTTCCATCTCTGGAGTGCACAATGCATTGAAGAGATATAATGGGGCCCAGCCATCATGTATTCGGTTATAATGGGATCAACCCAACAAGTCTTCAGCTATATTGGGACTCAACTAATCATATATTGTGTTATAATGGGATCAAAACAAAAACAATCAACATCCAAAGAACATATCATGAATAAAACTCTTGATAAATCTGTTAAACCCATGAGCAAAACATATTCACATATCGAGATACCCTTTTTCATGAAAATAATTTTTAAATATATATATATATATACATATATATATATATAACAGAAGCATAATAATTAAATTATATTCATTAAAACATATTAATACATATAAAGTAATCAATATAGTAATAAATGTTAATGAATGTGGTGAAATTTCTTATACAATATAAATATAAAATAACCTTTTTGAATTTTCAGAAAAGAGACATTTAACGGTATTTCAGAAGAAAGGAACTTAAAAAAAAGAGAACGATCCTTTATTTAAAAACAGAACTGAAATTTAAATGTTAATAATTATATATATACATTCATAAAAACAGTTTTGAATACATATACATAAAATAGAAATATAAATAATTAAAAAAATTGAAAACAATATTTTAGTTCAAGAATATCTTATCCGAGGTTCAACCTTCTTTAAATGTGTTCAAACATTCTGTATAGTGGTTTGAATAGTGTTACCAATTCATTAAAGAAATAAACTCAGGTTTATAATGCTCTAAATTATCTTCTTATATCATTTCCAACCAATTTTTTTATAATATTTTTTATTTTTATTATCTCAAGATCTTCCTTTTCATGGATTCCATGGTCGTTTTATTTATGGTATATATTATAAAAATAAAATAATAAATCATAAGTGATAATATATATATAAAAATCATTTAAAACAATTATATTTTAATTTAATTGTTCCATGTTTATTGAAAAATAGAATAAATGATAATTATCCATTAAGGTGGTGAGTTGATAAATCCCAGATGAAGATTTCATTATTTAGGAATAAAAGTAGAATATGAGAGATTTTATGAAAATTTTATCATAAACAAACAAAAATTCTGGTATATATTTTATATTGTATTTTTCATTAAACATTCGATAATAGGTGAGCATTCGGTTTAAATGAAAATGACTTTAAATGGGAAGAAAAAGGAATCGTACTTCATGAAAATTCCTTCTTGAGAACCTCCTTAAGGATCATGGAAATGGACTTTTTGTAACACCAGAATCTCACGAATGTGGAAATGGATGAGGAGGAGGAAAGTTTTTGGGGTTATACAATAAATAAGGCTTAATGTGAAGAAAATTTCGAAAGGATGGGGCCTCTATTTATAATGGAAGCAAGTCATAACATATAAATTACTAAAATTATTAAATTATAATAAATTTATTAAAGTGTTTAAGACTTTGAATATGGCCTAAAAAGTAAGGGGTATTATATTATCTGAGTAGTATTATCTTATTTTGAATATTTCAAGAATTTTTTTATTTTTAAATATTTATATTTAATATTATATTCATGAAAAATAATTTTTCTAAAATAAAAACTATTCACATACAGGACTTAAACACATAAAAAAAGTTTAAATAATAAATTATTTTTATATCTCTTATAAATATTTTAATTACCTATAAAAATTGAATTCACTTAGAAATATCAAATTATACTTATTTTACTATTTATGACGACACTAATTTTATTTATTCATTAATTACATATTTACTACATCATAGTTGTTTGAGCCATTAAGATAATTATTTATTTTATAAAACATAAAGATAATATTCTATGAGAAATATAATTTTATTAAATTTATAAATAATATTTTTCTTCAAAAAACACTTTTAAAAAACCTTATATTAAATATTATACCAATTCAAAATTATAGTGGGAACATGTGCTCTTTATTTTTAATAAAATAATATAATTAAACTAATGTGATCCTTGTGGGTCCAAAATTTCCGAAATTTGAATTTAATTATGGTAATGGTCAAAACATGCTTATATAAAACATTTTAACCCAAATTTAGGTCATTTATAATTCTTCTATGTTTAATAAAAAAAATTATTCATATTTATTATGTTTGTACAGGAACTACATCTACATTTCATGTGAATTAATGTTAATTATTTCATATACATAATTTATAAATAAATTAATTTTAATAAAAAAGTTATTTAAGACAAACAAATCTATTTTAATTTCATTGTTTATAGTCACTCATATAAATATCATGATAACATCTTAAATTTGATATTTTTTATTTCCTTTCCCTACACAAACATTGCACAGGCATTCAGCTAAGATTACTGTTACATAAATATAATATTAAAAAATAATAGAAAAAAATAAAAAAAAATTCTAACAAACTATTAAATGAGTTGTGAAAATAATTTTTACCACTCAATTATTATTTTAAAATAACCAAATCTAATATTTCCAATGTTGTGGAGGTATTGTTTCGACGTTAACAATAATTTTTTTATTTATAATTAATAGCATACAATTTTTAATTTCTATGTTATTTAAGAAAAATATTCCTATTAATATATCATTATTTAATTATTAATTAAATTTTTAAAATTTTATATCAGAAATTATTTCTTCGTGATTCCATAAACTATATCATATATTAAAAAAACTATATTGATACTATTCACCAGAGATTATAATTACTGAGAAATTTCTTGAAAATTCACAATAAGACAACTTAAACATGATGAAATAAAAAATTAAATTACATATGTAAAAATAAAATTATATATTTGAAAAATCAATGTTTTAATTAAATTACTAGGGAATTAATTATTTATATTAATAATTATTATTAAAAAAACAATTATAACAAATTTTTTTCCTTAAAACACATGGGTTGTTATAGTTTCCCACATATGAAATATTGAAGTAGTTATATGATGATGTAAATAAAATAATAAAATTCAAAAAAAATCATATAATGGTTGGAATATGAACTGAGAAATTATTTTCACTGATGGGCATGTTTATAAGGGCATTAAATGTTGAAAACATCTATATTAGAGAGAAACTAGTTTAACCTCAAACTAACATGTTGAAAGAAAAGCATTTCATGAGAAATATACCTCATATATCTATGGAACCACAAATCTAGTTATAGTCATAAGATGGATCAATGTCCCAGAAATGATATTTTAAGTCATGGGATGTTCATAATGTCAAATGGTAACTATTTAAAATTTTTATTTTGAAGGTTTAGTTGATCGATGGTCCCTTTGGATAAGAATACCATTGAGAGAGTGATGAGATTTATTATAATGAATTATTTACATTTATGATTATTTTCCTAGATAAATACTTCTAAATAATTTTTCAACTTGGGATTGAGAAACAATTAATGGATTTTTAGAAAAGGGATGATGATTCAGAAGATGTGTATGATGTAAATTTTTCTACATTTTTTTGTTATGGAAAAAATTATTCATTACCATAATATTATTATTAATTTATTTTAATTATGATTGAAACCTTATTTCTATAGATATTAGGAATCATGAAAATATAATGAATATGATATTATTGTTCATTTTGTTTATTAAGAAGATATAGAGTTTTGGGACAGGTATGTTCCTCAAGATCCTGAGAGTAAGATTGGGTCAAGGGGGAATGCAAAAAAATATCCATAAACCAATAAATATGGTGGTAATATATAATTTTCAATATTTTTAAAAAAGAAAACAATGTTTGTCAGTATAACCAATATGCAACACCGGATTCAAAGAAACAATGATTAGTTAAATATTAATGTTTAAAAATTTCCTTTAATTTTTTTAAATGTGAGCAGCATTAACTACATTAATATATATATATATTAAATATATTGATATGTATTATTATAAAATCAAATAATTTTGGTAAGGTCTTTTTGTTATTCAAAATATGTTTTTTCAAAAAAAATTATTATTTTTATGAAAATTAAATATTATAATTATTTCAAAGAATTTTAATAAAATGTATTTGACAAAAAAATCCAATAATGAAATAAAAAATATAAAATTAACTACGGTTTAAGATTTGGTATTTCTCAGAAAATATATATTTTCTAGTGAATATTGAGAAATATGGTTTTTAAGATAAATTATCATTTCTTTAAATAAACTAACTAATTCACATGTCTAATTACTAGTTTAATTTAATTTAAATAAATCATAAGTATTATTTAGTAATATTAAATTCAATTAAATTCATTTTAATCATCATTATACTATATTTTTGTATAAATTTATTTATAAGATTGAAAACATCTTTTTCGGAAAAATGTTTTAAAATGCATAATGTTTCTCAATTATAATTAATTAATAAAACCCCAGATGAAAAATTATTTAAATAAATATTTTATATTAAATAAATATTTTTATTAGTTGAAAACTAATATAATGATAATTTATATTGATATAGTTAATGTAAAGTAATTGTTTCCTTTAAAACTGCATTTTTCAAAAAAACTGCTTCCCAACATGCTTGTGGGAATTATTTTAAATTAAATTATTCCACCTCTATGAATTTATTTGTTTAAAATTAATTCCATATTTATAATAATCCTAATAAAAATTTGGTAAAAAGGAAAAATTAATTCATTAATAATATGAATAGTAACTATAGTAAAAATTTATTACCAAGGTAAAATGAAAAATTGTGAAATATGGGGAAAATTAATTTAAAAAACAATAAAGAACAATTATCCAAAATGGTATTAATATTTATATTTCTTTCTAATTTAAATTATTTTATTTATTCCTTAATTTGTTCATTATAAATTATTTAGTAATCATTTTGATGAAAATAATATTTAATTTTGATAAAAAAAATTGAACTTTATTGGTGAAATTTTATTTCAATTAAGATATTCCTTTTGATGAATTATTGGATTTTTGAAATATATAAAATTTTAATAAAATATTATAATTAAATTATGATTGATAAATTTAATTTATAACATAATTTTTAGGATGTCAATTCCAATTTCTACGATGGTTCGAAAAATGTTATTGTCAAACAACCAATCATTCCTTAATAAATATAAATTCTATATTAAAATTAGAAAATAAATATATTTAAAACATTATGTTCACAAAATAAATATTATTTTTCCAATTATAAGTTATAATTATCTAATGGTGAAGTTTCCATAATTTTCTAAGATAATTGAATTTTTAGGTAAAAATTAAATATAGTATAAATATACCGTGTGTATTGTAACTTAAAAATATCACAAAAAAGAATTAATAAATACTATAAAGGTTATATGTAACGCCTCGACCCATGTTACCCAGAGTCGGGGCCTTATTTTAATACATTGGCATGATTACAATGAATCATGTCCCAAAGGACCAATCAGTTTTGTAGTCTTGAAAATAGATTACATACATTAACTTTACATTACAATTTGAAACATAAAACACAACATAGATAGTTCTTTTAGAATTCCATTTTTCCTTGTATCTTAACCCTGCATATCAATCATAATACACTTCTTGAATCCTGGTAAAATAAAACATAAGAAAGGGGTGATCTCAGATGCTTAGTAAGGGTAAATAATTTAGCAGAAGCAATAATCTTTTTAAGGCAAGATGTGTAATAAAAAACATCCTTTTAAACATAAACATGGCCATAATATGGTAAAAATAAATGAAACATTTCCATTTAAGCATGCACATGGATATTATACTAGTTGAATAATCACATGTAATAACTAATTTCATAATGAGGGCATGCCTAATGTTGGACATCAATTCCACATAGTCAAGGCCTCGTGCCAGGGCTATAAATAAAATTTGGGTCAAGGCCTCGTGCCAAGACACTATTTTGTCTAATGAGACCTACCGATGCATCGAGGAGCTATAGCGGGCTCCACCCGTCACTTACTAAGTCCACTACATTCCTTATATGAATTGTTGAAACATAACATAAACATTCGTATTAAAAATGGCATACGAAATGTCAATACATTAACCATAAACCATGATTGGAATAAAAATTGAACATCCACATTCAAACATATCATAAATCACTCAATACAAAATCAAATATTGTAATATAACAAATCAACGTCAATAAAAAATAATATCCAGTAAAGGATGCTGACATAGTTTAAAATGATGAGTAAAACATTTTGAGAGAAATATCCTTTTTGAAAAATCATTTAAAAGTCACACATTTATAAAGGAAGTAATTTAAAAGATATTTTTGAATCAAAGTGTCTCATACCACTTTGAAACTTTTGAAAATAATTATCATTTCAAAACATTCATGTCCATAAAAATAAATCATTAAAATCATTTTGAGAGCATGGACATTAATTACAATGATTTAGAAAGATAAATCATTAAAACATTTAAATTTATGATCTTGATAAATAGTACCTTTAAAAAATACTTAAAATATTCATTTTTAAATCATTTTTATAAAAATTGACATGGATTATAAAAATGTCCTAGTAAATACTTACACATAAACAATCTCGGATAATAATGAGATTGAGGAATTAACCCTTACCTTGAAGTTTCCTTTAGTCGATGGTACGTTTAACCTACTGTATTATAATCATAGTATGTTATTAAATTATACAAGAACCATATTAATATTTATAATATCATACATGATTCATTTATGACTTTATACTACCCATTTAATAATAATTTCCAAGATAAATTAACATTTTGGGTAATAATCACATTCTTTATCATATGTGTTTTAACTTGTTTCTCTTGATTGTATCACATGGATCATGATTTAAATACTTCCAGAATATAAAACATGATAAATATATCATATATATTTAGAATATAAATATGTATAACAGACATATATATGAATTGGAATACACCGTTTATGGAGACGGTAGTCCGTACGTACGCATAAACGATGTTTCTATTTTCATATAGTATTGAACGAAAGTAGGTGAATAAAATATATGTAAGTATAGAAATACTTATATATATAAATATATATATCTCCAGTAGAATTATTATTTCATATATTACATACTTATTAGTAATATATATTTTTATAATCGTCGATGAATGGAGAACTTGGAAATGAAACACATCGCGTCGTGGAGACGGTAATCCGTACGTACGCACGAGTGAAAATATCATTCTTTTGATATTAAAATAATATATAATTTGATGTTATATCATATATAAAAAATCCTTATAAAGTTATATTTATTATTTACATCAAATACACATCATTATTATACCCTTCCAAATAATAATGTATTGAATAACAATTACACCATGACATGGAGACGGTAAGCCGTACGTACGCACGTATGGTGACATTTCATTCAAAGGGTGGATGAAATAATGAATTTTGTTGTACCATAATTATAATAACATCACATTATATAGAATATACAGGATTTATTATTTTATAATAGAAACAACAAAGAAAGTAGAAGTGGAAGAAGAAAGGAACTTGAAAGAGGGTGGTGAAATCATTACCTCTTCTTCGGGTTCTTCCTTTTTATTTTATCAAAAGGGATCCTTAGGATGGCTTTCTGATCAAACTAAGGCCTCTATAATGAATAAAGGATAGTTTATAGGGTAATTTTGTAGGTTTTGGCCGAGCCAAATGGGTTAGAAGGTGTGAATTAGAGTGAATGGGGAGTGCCCTTTTATAAGAGGGGTGAGGGAAACCTTTGGAAAAACAGAAAATATTATTTTATGATAAAATTATTTTCGGTTTCAAATTGCTCAAAATTTTATTATTTAATGTATAAGGTGGTTATAGGTCTAAAACCACTCAAACAATAGGTTTGAGACAATTTTAGGTTACCATTTTAACATTATCATTGAGATTTAACTCTACGTTAAATAATTTTACTTTTATCGTGTCTCTTTGTATTCTTACACTATATTGTTTGTAATCATACTATATACAACCAATAGAACTAAAATTGGTTCATTATGTAATATATATTATTATTATATGTATTTTTAACGAACCTTAGATTTTTTGGACCATTATATAAATTAATAATATAATATTTGTTATAAAAACTATTTTATGTCATTTTTGACACTATTCGTTATTTGTTTTTTTGGTAAAATAATAACAGCATGATTAATTCAAAAAAAATACATTGAATCAATCCTAACATTTAATATTCACCTATAATATTCGTGGACTTCATAAAAATTTTGAAATAATATTTATTTTAATTTTTTTAATACCATTTATTTGATTCATTGATTAATAAGATAATTACTACATCATCATTGTGTCATTAATAAATTTAATTATTTAAACTCTATAAATTATAAATAAAATACCATTATGTATTAAATATTTTTATCTTTCTAATGAATATTTATAGTTGAATTTATATTTTGTATAAACCTATATTAAAAATTGTCTAGTTATTAAACTTTGATTTTAACTCTTTTAACTCATTTTTAAATAATATAATAATAAATTTCTTAATCTAATCTAAGTGGAACTAAATGGTCATATTTTATTCCTAAGGTTTTTTTTAGTCGAATTAAACTTATCCAATTGAATTATGACATTTTTTAGGGCTATATTAATATCATTTTTACATTTAATTACCCTATTTACTTTAATCTCTGGTAAATAAAAGTAAAAAGTTACTATTCACCAAAAATAAATTTCATCTCATTGAACCAAATTTTACTACTTGATATTAACCGTGAATCTCGGATTTTGGAAATTAATCTCACAGAAGCATTAATATTAAATTTTATGTGAATTTGCAAAAGCTCATAGGAGGTGGGTAAAAGACAGTAAAAAGTTCGATAAAAAATTTTATATATCTAAAATTATTATAAACTGACTCCAATGAATTACATTTAATTTATATAGTTATTATGTATCTATTTTGACCTAAATTAAATTTAATTAAAATAAATTATTTTTCAAATAAAATGCCGGTTTTAAATAATAACTCAGTGTTTTCACTATTCAACAAAAATTGAATGTTTTCATAAAAATACCAAAAATTCACCCAAGGCTAATTTCAATAATCCAAATCCAAAAATTATGTCTATTTTACCAAATTTAAAACATAGAAGTTTCATTTATTAATTTAAAATTATTTCCTCTTGTCGAAACCAAAAGGCATATTTTAAAGAAATAATAACTACCAAAAGATTGACACTTGTTTATGTCCAGTTTAAATGTGAAATCAAGTCCAATAACTAAAATTGTATTAAATGGTAAAAAATATATTAAAAATATACATTAAAACCACTCAAATTCATAATTTATGACTATTAATTATTTCAATTAAAAAAGTTGTTTTTAATTAAAATTTAGTAATTTTCATTATTCATCAAAAAAATGAAAGTTATCATAAAAATGCCAAAAATTTATTGAAACTAAATTATTATGTCCTGATTCTAAAAAGGAAGTTTATTTGGTCATATTTAATAAATTAAAGTTTCAAAAATTCGATTTAAATAGGGTTCACCATTAAAAGGTGGTAAAAGTGCATATTTGGAAAAAAATACTTCTATTATCTGAAAAAAATGAATTAGTTCTTACATTATGTCTAAGAAACTCATAATAAGGATTCTAAAATAATAATGATTACATATATAGTTAAAAATTCAGTTAATACTATTCATAACCACTTTTTAACGGCTATTTTGGTAAGTTATGGTGCGCTTGAACTCAGTGTTGCGTGTAGTGAAAGTTGTTGAATTAATTTGAGTAAATAACATTCTATGAAATCGTGGGGTGTTAAATTATTCCCTCCTTCAATAAATTGCATCCTATAAATTTAAAATTGTTCTTCAAAAATAAAAGGTTGAATATAGAAAATACCTTTGTGGGAATACCCACATCAGAAATTGAGTAAATAAAATTTATTCTTAATAAGAGGAAAAGGGGAATCAAAAAATTCACCACCAAATTATAATCTCTATTAGGAGAACATTTGTGGATATTGGAGACACATAATTGGAGGAAAAACGTAAATATTTATAGGGATTGATTGAGGTCATCAATCACAAACAATTGTAGAATTGTGGGCCTCAAAGCCACCAATCTGTGATGATTTAAAATACCATCAGTTCAACAAAATGTAAGGTATTAGGATAACACATTTTTGGTTTTATGATGCCTTACCTAATGTTTAAGAATTTATTTCTTCATAGATTAAGATAAGAAAATAAATGTATTCTTGTGAAGTAGATTTCCATCCTTTAACTAATTTCTACCACATACTAATCTTTCACTCCATAAGATTTCAAAAAAATTACTCTTTATCCTAATCATATAGGGTTCCAAAAAATGAATTTATAATTCATTTTTTTCCGACTATTTAAAAAAAGATAAATTATAAAAAACCAGTATATCATTTTGTCCAATCAGAGGTGATGCACCACTGTCGCTCTTCGGTTGCGGGTTTAAGTCTCGCGGCCTTGTCAGACAAGACTATATGTTGCCCGAACTCTGTGTTGTCCTTTAAAAAAAATCAAATATTAAACTTAATAATAGTATAAAATTTCAATCTTAATCCATTCCAACCTTTATAATTATCCAAAATACTTATATCCAAACACTTAGTCCTAATTTTATAAAGATGTTAAACATAATGAGGATCTTTTTTCCAGGTAATAACATGTGAACACCTTCATCATATATTCTTTTACAACACTACGACATCATGAATTACCAAAATCAACCATCTCTTATTCCAAAATCACTACCTCATTATCAGGACCATATTAAGGATTACCTTTCCTTCACCCATTTATTTTCAAAAAATCTTAGTTTACTATTAAGTCACTTTTTCAGAACCATATAATCTCAAATCCTCAATAAAATAGTACTTCAACACAATCCTTATTTATCTCCATAATTCATGTAACCAATATACTATTGATGCCACACTCAAATGAAATAATTCTATAATAACAACATAATAACACTTGTCATTCCTCTTCATCTGAGATAGTATCATAACTTGATTATTATCCAATAACATCATTTGCGGTATAATCTTATGAATGGGACATTGATTCTCAAAGTGTCTCAACACCTTGAAGATGAATCATTTTACATTTGAGGAGGTATATACTCATAAACCCTTCCTAGTGGTTTGTAAAGATAATGAGAATTATCATAACCATATCCCTCAAGAGTGTCGTAACCAAGAGTGCAGCAAGGCCCATTTTCGTGCCCAAGTTCCCATTCGAGTCTTGCTCAAAGCGGTGTTTTTGGGTTTTACCCCTAGGTATATATGTGTCATAGCTGCCTCTACCTGATCGTATCCAGAAAGGGATGTATTTTCTTGGAAATATCACACAATCTCAACATTACCAAAATTCTAGAAAGTTCTTCTATACTAATCCTAAAATTCTATCTTATGTCTATGTACTCTAATCAAAGTTTATCTAAATCTAGCTTCCAAGATTATTTCTAAACTTACTCTGATACCAACTGTAATGCCCCGACCCAAGTTACCCAGATTTGATGCATTATCTTAATACATTGGCATGATTACAAGGAATCATGTCCCGAAGGACCGATCAGTTTAGCAGTCCTGGAAAATAGATTACATACATTAACATTACAATAAAATTTGAAACATAAAACACAGCATAGATAGTTCTTTGATAATTCCATTTTTCCTTTTAGCTTATCCCTTCATATCAATAATAATACACTTCTTGGAATCTTGGGAAAATAAAACATAAGAAAGGGGTGAGCTCAGATGCTCATTAAGGGTAAATAATTTAGCGGAAGCTATTAACATTTTAAAGAAAGATGTGTAATAAAAACAACAGCCTTTTAAACATAAACATGAACATAATATGGTAAAAATAAATGAAACATTACCATTTAAACATGCACATGGATATTCTACTAGTTGAATAATCACATGTTATAACTATTTTCATAATGACGGAATGCTTAACGCTGGACATCATTTCCACATAGTCAAGGCCTCGTGCCAAGACTACAAATAAATGTTTTGTCAAGGCCTTGTTCCAAGACACTAGTTTGTCTCATGAGATCTACCGATGCATCGAGGAGCTATAGCGGGCTCCACCCATCACTTACTAAGTCCACTCCATTCCTCATATGAATAGTTGAAACATAACATAAACATTCGTATTAAAATTGGCATATGAAATGTCTATACATTAACCATAAACCATGAATGGTTTAAAAATAGAACATACACAGTCAAACATATCATAACTCATTCAATAAAAAATAGATGATTGTAATATAAAAAATCAACCTCAATCAAAAATAATATCCAATAAAGGATGCTGACATAGTTTAAAATGATGAGTAAAACATTTTTAGAGAAATTTCCTTTTTGAAAAATCATTTAAATGTCACACATTTTAAAGGAAGTAATTTAAAAGATATATTTGAATCAACGTGTCCCATACTACTTTTAAACTTTAGAAAAGAAATATCATTTCAAAACAATTATGTTCATATAAAAAAATCATTAAAATTATTTTGAAAGTATAGACATTAATGAAAAAGATTTAGAAAGATAAATCTTTAAAACATTTAAAATTTTGATTTTGATAAATCATACATTTAAAAAATCCTTAAAATATTCATTTTGAAATCATTTTTCTGATAATGTACATGGATGATAAAAATGTCCCAGTAAATACTTAGACATAAATAATCTCAGATAATAATGAGATTGAGGAATTAACCATTACCTTGCAGTTTCCTTTAGTCAAAGGTACGTTTTACCTCTTGTGTGAAGATCATAGTATGTTATTAAATTTTACCGGAACCATACTAATATTTATGATATCATACATGATTCATTTTTGACTTTATACTATCCATTTAATAATAATTTCCATGTTAAATTAACATTTCGGGTAATAATCACATTCTTTATCGTACGTGTTTTAACTTTTTACTCTTGATTGTATCTATTAGAACATGATTTAAATACTTCCAGAATATAAAAAATGATAAATATATCATATATATTTAGAATATAAATATGTATAAAAGACATATATATGAAATGGAAAACACCATTTATGGAGACAGTAGTCCGTACGTACGCATAAACATTGTTTCTGTTTCCATATAGTATTGAACGGAAGTAAGGGAGTAAGATATATGTAAATACATAAATACTTATATATATAAATATATATATCTCCAGTATCATTACTATGTCATATATTACATACTTATTAGTAATATATAATTTTATAATCATTGATTAATGGTGAACTTCTAAATGAATCTCATCGCGTCGTGCAGACGGTAATCCGTACGTACGCACGAGTGAAAATATCATTCTTTTGATATTAAAATAGTATATAATTGGATGGTATATCATATACACAGAATAATTATAATGTTATATTTATTAATTACATAAAATAAACATCATTATTAGACCCATCCAATTATTAATGTATTGAATAACAATTACACCACAACATGGAGACGGTAAGCCGTACGTACGCACGTATGGTGACATGTCATTCAAAGGGTGGATATAATAATGAATTTGGTGGTGCCATAATTATAATAACATAATAGTATATAGAAGATACTGGATTTATTATTTTATAATGGAAAAAACAATGAAAAATGAAGTGGAAGAAGAAAGGAACTTGAAAGAGGGTTGTGAAATCATTACCTCTTCTTCGGGTTCTTCCTTTTGATTTGATCAAAAGGGATCTTTAGGTTGGCTTTCTGATCAAAATAAGGTCTCTAGGATTAATAAAGGATTCTTTAGAGGGTATTTGGGTAGGGTTTGGCTGAGCCAAATGGATTATAATGTGTGAATTGGAGTGAAGGGGTAGTGCCCTTTTATAAGAGGGGTGAGGGGCCCCTTAGGAAAAACATAAAATATTATTTTATAATAAAATAATTTTCGGTTTCAAATGGATCCAAAATGTATCATTTAAATTCTAAGGTGGGGATAGGTAGAAACCCACTCAACAAATTGGTTTTAGACAATTTTAGGTTACCATTTTAACCATATCATTGAGATTTAACTCTAACTTAAATAATTTAACATTTACCGTGTCTTCTGTATTACTATACTATATGGTTAATAATCATACTATATACAGACAAAATAACCCAAATTGGTTCATTAATGTCATATATATTATTATATAAGAATTTTGGCCAAACGTTTCATTTTTAGGACAATATATATATATTATTAATATAATATTTGTTCTAAAAACTATTTTATGTCAATTTTCACAATATTTGGTATTTGTTTTTTTGTTAAAATAATAACAGCATCATTACTTCAATAAAAATACATTGAATAAATCCTAAAATGTCATATTCTCCTATAAAATTCTTGTATGTCATAAAATATTTGAAGTAATATTTATTTTACTATTTTTAATACAATTTATTTGATTATTTCATTAATAAGATAATTACTTCATCATCATTGTGTGATTAACAAATTTAATTATTTAATATCTATAAATTATAAATAAAATACCATTATTTATTAAATCTTTTTATATTTATAATTAATATTTATAGTAAAATTTATCTTATGTATAACCCTATATTAAAAATGGTTTAGTTATGAAACATTGATTTTAACTCTTTTAACACTTTTTTAAATAAAATAATAATAAATGTCTTAATCTAATCCAAGTGGACCTAAAGGGTCATATTTTATTCCTAAGGTTGTTTTAGGTCGAATTAAAGTTATCCAATAGAATTATTACATGGGTTAGGGTAATATTAATATCATGTTAACCCTTAATTACACTATTTACTTTTAACCGTGGTAAATAAAAGTAAAAAATTACTATTCAACAAAAATTATTTTCATCTCATTGAACCAAATTTTACTACTTGATATTAACCGTGTCTCTCAGATTTTCAAAATTCAGCTCACATAAGTGGTAAAATTATGTTTTATGTGAATTTGCAAAAGCTCCTAGGAGTTGGGTAAAAGATGGTAAAAAGTTCGATAAAACATTTTATATATCTAAAATAATTATAAACTGACTCCAATGAATTACATTGAATTTATATAGGTATTATTTATCTTTTTTGACCTAAAATAAATTTAAATAAAATAAATTATTATTTAAATAAAAATCCATTTTTAAATAATAACTCAGTGTTTTCACTATTCATCAAAAATTGAAAGTTTTCAGAAAAATACCAAAAATTCACCCAAGCCTAATTTTGATATTCCAAATCCAAAAATGATCTCTATATTACCAAATTTAAAAAAATGAAGTTTCATTTATTAATTTAAAATTAATTCCCTTTGTCGAAACCCAAAGGCGTATTTTTAAAAAAATAATAACTATCAAAAGATTCACACTTTTTTATTTCCAGTTTAAATGTGAAATCACGTCCAAAAACAAAAATTGTATTAAATGGTAAATATATATTCTAAATATACTTTAAAACCACTAAAATTCATAATTTATGATGATTAATTATTTCGATTAAAAAAGTTTTTTTAATTAGAATTTAGTAATTTTCACTATTCATCAAAATATCCATATCTTCATAAAAACACAAAACATTTATTGAAACTAAATTATTATGTCCCGATTCTAAAAAAGAAGTTTATTTGGTCAAATTTAATATATAAAAGTGTCAAATTTTGGATTTAAAAAGGTTTCACCATTAAAAGGCCATAAAAGTGTATTTTTAGGAAAAATACTTCTTGAATTAGAAAAAAAAATGAATTAGTTCTTACAATATGTCTAAATAACTCATAATATGGATTCTAAAATTATAAGGATTATATATATAGTTTAAAATTCCGTAAATACTATTCATAACCGCTTTTGAATGGCTAGTTTGGTAAGTTACGGTATGATTGAACTCAGTGTTGTGTGTAATGCAAGTTGTTGATTTACATTGAAGAAATAATGTTCTATGAAATCTTGGGGTGTTACATTATACATGACCAAATATAAGTATCCACATTAAAATAATGTGATTTTATGTTTTTTATAGATTTTATAAAGCCTTTATGAATCCTCTAAAACCTATAATATTTTTTTATAAATTTTAAAATCTTTTCTGTAAAGATATCCCCCGCCTCCATGTAATAATTGGTTTTATTTAAATAATTTTAGACCTTATACTTACAAAATAAATAAAACTCCCATATTTATTAAAAATCAAGGGAAAAATCCATTGAATGGTTTTTGGTTTTGGTTATTTTAATATATACAGTCCAACACCTATGTTTTAGAAATCCTAAAGAATTACCACCTCATTTATTATATAAACCTCCCCAAGAACCAATTTATCTTCACATAAAAACCATTTATCATATATTTATGCATCCCTACACTCTATATAGTCCTACAACGTTTCCCCAAATCTCATAATAGTCCCCTCTCAATATTTCAAAATGACACTCTCAATTTAAGGGACATTTACATCCTTTCAAATAAAGCACCTTCATTGAAATTATACTTTTAAATTTAAATTGATTATATTTTATATAATTAATAAAAAGTCCCATAAAAAAAAATTTATGTCACTTTAATGATAAATCATTTAAATTCTCTCATTTTTACATTTACTTAATCCATTACTATGCCAAAAATTTGTATGGTATTTCATTCTTCACATTTTCATTCAGGAACCTTATTTCTAATTTTCCTTTTGAATCACAATTGGATATATTTTCATATAATTATAATGATCCATATAATTTCAAATTTTTCGATAATAATGTAATTATATTTACCCCCTCTCATTTTATAATTTACATAAGGTGTTACCTAGTGGAAATTTGGTATGGGATATCCAACTATTCTATTTATTCAAGCACCTATTTTTTTTTATGCCTCTTAATTTCCATTGGTTCATGTTGGAATATATTCTGAAATGTCACAATTACATTCAATTTTATGTATAAATTATTATATACTATTAAAATCTCATTAAACCCTCCCTTTAACATTCATTTACACCTATTATCATGCCAAAATTTTGCATGGTTTCTTTTCATTCTCATATTTTTTCAAGATTCTTCATTTTATTTTGCCTTTTTCTGAATTCCTAATTTTGGGATATGTTTTTTCATTTCCTTATTACTATAAACTTGATGTAAAAATTATTTTATACTTGTTCACTATCATCAACACATTTTATGAGTCTTTATGTGACAATTGTATGATACAAAAATTTCACTACGATTTTCCATGCCAAAATAAGTATGAAGTAAATACCATAAAATTTTTCTATCAAGGGTATTCACCTTCATAAAATTATAATTCTTTTCACGGGGACTAACATTTATTTATACCACAACCCTTGATTGTGGAATAAAATATGATGATGAATGAATACATGACATATGTTTATTTTGGCACACTTAAGCATGAGAATGATTTGAATGTGATGGTTGTTCTTAGAATTATATATTTCTCCATTGTTTTGGGTAAAATTTTAGTCTCATGATATGTAATTATATAGATTAGGGAGTTAACAGAATCTATTATAGGAATTTTTCACCATGCTTTCATAGTAGTTATTTGTGACATATGTTTATGGGGATGTGTTTTAAGTTGTTTCCACATTTCACATGTTTTCTTCATAACTATCAAGATTTATCAATCTTTATTTTTCATTAATATGATTCTCACCATTTTTATTCCCAATTTATAATCCAATTTTCTAACATGTATTAATTTATTCTTTTTTCCCATTTTTATTCCCTTACTAGTATTTATATCTCACCATTTTAATTTTTATGTTCACGGGTTATCCCATCATGTTTTAAGTACAATGATAAAATATGAGCATGTTGAGGATGTTTTCAATAAAAGAAATGCAATACACATTTTAGGTTTTTATGTAATGTTACCAATTCCCTAATAAAGTATACATCTTTCCCGTCCTAGTTGTATCATGTGGTAATTTATGTAATAAATCATCTATTGCAGTGTAATAAATAACATGCTTATTATATAATCCAATAACAATTTCCAAGTGTGGTAAAACAAATTTCAAGCAATTTTTTTTAGGATCTAGAAAATTTTACTAGGGTGGTATACTTTTTCCTATGGCTTATGACTACAAATAAAATAATTCCAAACAATCTTGAAATGGGGTAATAGAAGGATGAACAGCTATATTATATTTTAACTATAATGAGATGGGTAATTACACTAAGTTCTATTCAAATTTAGTTACCAAAGGAGTAAATTATCTAGAGTGAATGAAAAATAAGTGTGTTAAAAAAAATTCTACTCATATGGTGGATTTCTGTATATGTAATTAAGTTTTTAAAGTTAAATTACAATTTTATTAGAATTATATGGATTCTTTGTTTGACGTTAGATTTCAAAATTCCATAATTTCTAACAAATATTATACTAAAAATTGAATATAAACTCATAAAATATAGATAGAAACTTTTGTAGAAACTCTAGAAGGAAATATTAATGTAAACAATATTTATAATAATCTTCCTATTATTATCAGTGGGATTTTATTCCATCAATTCTTGTTGAATTTTCCATATTCGAGATTAATTCTATTTTTGATATGTGTTTTCCTCCAGTTAATCATGAAAATATAGATATTTTGTTTAATAATGTTATATTAGATTATTTCATACAATTAATAATATATCAAGAAGTTGATAAATTTATTTGTGATGGAAGTGAATGTTTCCTAGTTCATGTTGTGAAAAATATATTTTTTTAAATTATAAATGTTTGAGTAGTTAAATTATATATGGATTTTTTTGATTAATTAAAAATTATTATTCCAAATTGGTAGTTTGAATTTAATGCTGTATTAGTTCCTAATTATAAGACAATTTCAATAACCCCAAATAGAATGGTTCGTATGGAAATATAGGAATTAAAAAATTAGTTTCGTGAATATCAATATAATGGCTTCATTCATCCTAGAACATCACCTTATGGTTCCCATTTTAAAATTGTTATAATGATTTATTTTTTAATGGGACATCTCAATGATTTTACAACCTTTATAAATCACTATTAAGAAAAAGTATATTTTTCCTAATATTTATTATTTGTTCGATCAGCTCTTGGGGGAATTTAATTTCATGAAAATTTATCTCATACGGATTTTTCATCAGTTTAATGTGAATAAGAAAAAAATTATAAAGTAATTGCATCAGAATATATATATAAATTATTAGTTTTATATTATTCCATTTGGGGTGTCAAATTTACTAGTTGTATTCATATATCTTATGAAAAATGTTTTCAATAAAAATATATATATATTATTATGGTTGGGATTATTAATAATATAATGGTAATTTATAAATTTCATAAGGATCATTAATGACAACTAATGATTGTTTTTAAAAGTAAAAATGTACAAAGATATATGGGAAACTTAGTAGTGGTGATTTTTTTTCATCAGATTTGTTTCTAGGGTATATTATTCTTAATGATGGCTTAATATTTGAACCTGTAAAAATAGAAACTGTTGATGGAATTCCAAGACATACAAATGTTTTATTTATTCATATTTTTCCTGATTTATAAAGTTACTACCATGTGTTTGTTAAGAATATTTCACAGGTGTCTAGAACATTGAATTAGATTTCAGGAAATGTATTTAAATTTTTTTATAATATTAATTTTTTGATAATTATATCGAGGAATTGAAAAGAATATAGGAGAGTTCTCTAATTTTATCCCTTCCCACTAGAAGTGGTGATTATTCCTTATATAATGATTCTCTTATGAAGGAACTGAATAGTGATACGATGTAGAATGATCATGATAATTCTTATGCTTCATCTAAACTGATTCCCCATTAGTGAAACTATCATACACATGATCTCGAATAAGTTGATATCATTTTTTATTTCATAATATTTATAAATCATTTATAATAAGTAAACTGTGAAATATACATAGATCATAAATTTTTTATGTATATATTCACATGGAAATAATTGAACATCGGTAAGAGAAGATTTTTGGAAATATTTAAGGATTATGTCATACCAATTCATTACAAACCAAATAAAAAAACAAAATAGCTAATTCATTATGTTTGAATGAAAATGTTACATTGACTATAGTATATTTGGAATATAACCCTTTGGTTAATGGTTTGATGAATTTTGGAATAAAATTTTTTCTTCAATTAACCACCTCTGTATTTTTTCAAGATAATCTCCAACAAAAACTATAAGAAATAATTATAAAGACTCAAAAAGAAGATCATGTTTTTTCAGAGATATAGATTCAATTAAAAAATGTTAAATTTCTAGGGCAAAATGTTGATAAAAAAGATTGTATCTGATTTTAAAAGTCAATATGTGTAATTGCTGGGGTTTTTGGGGGGTCCATTACTTTGTAAAAATCTGATGTTGGGTGTTCTGGGTAGTCTGGGAAAGTTATCAAGGATTCTCAGTGAATTTCTGACCCCTAATGGTAGGCTTATCCTACCGGTAGCAGGAATACCGGTAGCTCGGTCTACCGGTAGCTATAGCCTACTGGTAGCACCACCTTCCGGTAGCTCTGTCTAACAGTAGCTTAGTCTTCCGGTAGCTGCAGCCTACCGGTAGCTCCACCTACTGGTATATTTGTCTACCTGTAGCTCTTTCTACCTGTATCTATAGCCTACCGGTAGCTCTGCCTACCGGTATCTCTGTCTACCAGTAGCTCGGTCTACCAGTAGCTACAGCCTACTGGTAGCTTGACTAACCGGTCCCGTAGTGCCTCCCTTTTGCGCAAATTGAAGTTTTAAACCCTATTTTGACCCCTTTAAGTTTGTTTTAAAGCCCAAAAACTCCCATTAATGTTGTTTAATTACGTATTTAAAGAATTAACCTAGTGTGTGTGTCAGTTTAAAATCCCCCACCTTTAATGACGTGTGGGGCCGCGTTGTCATCCCAGGGCCCTACTCCTTACACGGTTTTTCTTTCTTTTCTGAACCGTCCTAGGCCCTTATAATCTAAAAGTTTATCCCTTAGGTTTCTTTTCTAGATCACCCTCCGATCGATTGGTCTGTTCGTCTGCTCGTGCTTGAGTCCCTGAGCCAGCAGTTTTGCGCGTCCCCTGTTCCTAGCGTCCTAAAGGTAAACTTTGATCGTTGATCAACAGGTAGGGAATATATCCATTATCTCTCTTTTGTGTATCATGTGGGTTGTGTGTGCTACTAGTTCTGTAGAATTTGATGAACCAAACACTAATAAAGATATAAACTGATTCTAAATAATGAAATGGGAGGGATGTGACCGATGATGTTTCTCTGGTTTTATCTTTCGGTTAAAGATTTCTGAATTGTGCGGGCTTATTTATACTTAAAATCATGGTCGTTGGTGGTCTTTCTCTTTGCACTAATGATCCCCCGGTGATGTTTTAAGTGGCTTGTTTTGTAGTTGTGAACTCATGCAGTGAAAAGGAATTTGGTTAATCACGTATATCTGACTAAATAAATTGAAATCACTATGATCAATCCCTTCTATGATAACCCCTATTAAGGCACGGAAATTGAAATCATGGAGTGTGTTAAATCTTATAAATCTGAAAATACCGGCATGGGCCTTCTCAGTGTTGGTAGTGGTGCTCTGGTTGTTTTTTCCTTCACGGGCTGTTTGCTGGGTGATGTTGGTGGGGATGGGATCCCTTATTGATATGGACTCAGTGTTTGTGAATTTTAAGCCCAGGTGGTTACCTTGTTTATATCATGAATTGGGGTGGGATCCTCTGTTGATGAGAAACCATTTGGGGGGAACACAGGGCAGTATATCAGGGTTTCCTTGGCTTCCATTAATTCGATGGATTTCACTAGCCCCCCTTGGTTGCAGAAGGTGTAGGAAATATCTTTGGGTTTTCCTTGGTTCCAGTACTTTGAGGGATCTCTTATCCCTTTTGTTGTTTTGATTTTACAAGAGAATCAGGTGTGGATGTAATAGTTGATGCTTGACTGTTTTCTTTCCTTGACTTGTGCTTATGCTTACTAGTTTCCCAAGTAGGTGCAGAAACTTATTTAAACATCATTACTGAACATGAAAGCAAAGGGGACATCTAGGTTTTTTTGGAGTGAGTTTTGACGTGGACATGGGTGTTGTTTGTGTTCTTTAGGCTGGCTGAAGTAAAACCTAAACATAGGTGAGTGCTTTTTACATATACATATACTTGTAGTTTTGTGTTTCTTATTCGCACCCCACCCATGTTGAGAAATTAGTGTGGAACACCACCATTTCACGGGGGAGGGTATTTTTTCCAACACTTCTATTAGTGGCTGGTTATTAGCTCTTTTCAGCTCCCTTTCCTAGACAGCCAAAGTATCTTCGGGCTGGCTGTGATGGCCTGAGGTCCATTATTTTCCCAAGAACCTTCGGGCAGGGTAGTGTGGTGGTTGGCCCAGGTGTGTGTTGGTAGGTGGTTTCCCAAGTGTCTTCGGGATGAGGCCCAGGTGTCTGTGGGCATGGCAGTGGATCTTCTAGACCAGGTGTCCTCAGGTGTGGCAGTGGTTATTCTGGACTAGGTGTTTTCGGGTGTGGTTACATGTGACAGTTGTGGCCCTGGTGTTTGCAGGCTGGGTTTGGTAGTGGGAATGCATGAGGATATGGCCCAGGTGTGTGCGGGGGGGTGTGGTAGTGTGACTATGGTGGGAATGGTGAGATTGGTTCGATGCGTAGGATGACTTCAATAACTGGTGTAAAAGTGGCGCATGGTACCCAAGCATCGATGTGATTTTATTATATATTACTTGACTTGCGTTATCTGGGGAATGTGCCTTGGTGAGGCTTGGGTTGTTAGTTCCCTTGTTAGGTGTTTGGATGCCTATTTCTCACGGGACATTAGTACGTCTCCCCACTTGTGCACTAGAGTCTATGGTTTTTCCCTACTGAGTATACTTGTATGTTCACCCTATGTATATAAAACTGCTTTTAGGTTTCCCAGAGGACTTTGGGGATCGTGTGGGACCATACTAGCGTAGACCTTTAGGGTAGTTGCTATTGTCATTTTTTTCTTTCTTTTGGTACATTATTTTTGGAGTTCTTGTATCATGTATCTTTTACTTTTGAACATTCTTGTGGGAATAGTTTACGTTTTTCCTCACATTCCTTTCAGTTTTGGTGTTGTTGGGTTTTATCATCTTATCTCCCGATCCTATTCAAACAAAAAGGGTAATGCCTTCCATTTTTGTGTGATTTTATATACCCTTGGTGCTAGTCGCGACACCGAGACCTGTAGAACGCGGGTTTGGGGGTCATTATTTCTCCTTCAACTTAAAGAAGAAAGGGATTGAAAACATGCAGACCCTTCCCTCCTTCTAATGAAGACGGGTCGTGACAGAATGGTATGAGAGGCCTTGGGTTGAGAGATATCATGGAGTCTGGAGTTAGACACAGTTAGGGTTGCATGGGATGGTAGGGAAAAAGTGTTGGGTGACCTTGGTGCATGAATTAGTCCAGGGAAGACCGGCTAGGATACAGGATTTTAGGGCCCCCCCGTGATCCGATGCAAGGACTCTAGACCTACCGAATGACCAAGTGAGGCCACGATGATTGCAGGGTAGAGACCCTAGGAAAGGTACATGAACCATAATGACTTGTGTTCTCGTGTTTCATGAGTGTTTTGGAAATTGAAATCAATAAGAAAATTTAGAAAATTTTATGAACAATATTCTGCACTACTTGGGCTTAGGCATTCTTGTTTACCTTGCTGCAATGACACATGGGAGGTGACCATGTGTGTTACGGGTGATTGAGGACAATGAGACTACCTTGGCCGATCGGTAGAGAGCTGATCGGGAGGAGCAGGACGACCAGTGGAAGAAGACACATCGGGCCTTCCAGTGACTGACCCTCGAGTGGTATGAGGGTAGCACCTCTGACATGAAGACGAAAGGCTGGATAGAGGAGCTAGTGATACCTTTCGGCTGGATTCAGGCCCTGACCGAGTACTGGGTTCTTCTGGCCATCATCCAGATGCAGGGAGCGGTGCGTCAATGGTGGACGATTTTCCTGGGGGAGAGGAGAGAGGCTGAGGTGGCATGGGATGATTTTGAGAGGGAGTTTCGGGCAGAATTCCTCTCTTCGACGATGAAGGTGGAAAAGAGACAAGAGCTACTCTCCCTCCAGCAGGAGAGTATATCAATGGGGGAGCTGGGAATCAAGTTCAAGGACCTCCTATTTTTTTCTCCGAACCTCTTTCTCGACAAGGAGACTTGGGCAAGACGTTTAGAGGAGGCACTCTGACCCTCCCTTCAGTATGTTGTTACCACCTTTACCCTCCTGACGTACATGGAGGTCCAGAAGAATACCTAAGTGTTGGAGAGGATGTATGCTCTAGGAAGTGAGTCACAAGAGAGGATCTAGCTGGGACCATTGACGGGGAAGGCTGTCAGCACCAGGACTCCAGTGTCAGGACCCTCCAGGATCCGACCAGCAGGGAGAAGGCCTTAGCAGTTCCAGTTTCGGTCCCCTGGTCCTAGCCCTTTTCCATCGGGCCCAGGATTGAGGTGCTTTGTCTGTGGGAGCCATGGACATCTCTGGAGTCAGTGCCCGGATCGAGTACAGTATGACGATGGCGAACAGCCCCAACACCCACCCCAGCAGCCGCTTCCAGCCATGCCTTTCCAGCAGCAACAGCACAGATAGAGAGCTCCCGCTCCTCCGAGGGTAGATGTTGCATGAGGAGGCCGACCTCAGGGCGCTCATCAGGGACATCGGTCGGGGCGTGGTTGGGGAGGTGGCTGATAGCTGAAAGGAAGAGGAGCTGGGCGTGGACAGTTGCACGCTGTGGAGGCAGTAGTTTTAGTAGGGTCGGAAGTCGTTCGAGGTACGATCAGTTTTATAGCAACCTTTCTTATGCCTTGTTTGATATTGGGGATTCGCAATCCTTCGTCGCACCTAGTGTAGCCCGTTCTTTGGGTATAGATGCTGAGAGACTTCCAGTGCCCCTGGTGCTGAGCACACTAATCGGAGGTCAAACCGAGTTGTTATATGTTTGTCAAGGAAGCAGACTGATGTTAGGGCCACATCAATTGGTCATGGATCTTCTTTTGCTACAATTACAGCCATACGATGCCATCCTAGGAATCGACTGGATGTTCTCTCTGTGTTCAATCATCGACTGCTTCTGAGAATGTTTTTTGTTCTCAGACTTGGGGGGTAGGCGTGTTACTTTCACTGGAGAGCGGAGCAATCAGAAGGGCAGCAGGTGAGAGGAACCCCTCCTCTCCTTGTTAGCCGAGCTGTCAGTGGAGTTAGTGGATGCTAATATGATGGAGGTTCTAGGGATAATCACTTTGTTTATGGACGTCTTCCCTGAGGAGGTGAAGACTCTACCCCCTCGATGTGATATCGAGTTCGGGATAGACCAGCAGCCTGGTGCTCATCCGATTTCGATGGCTCCCTACCGGATGACATCTTCAGAGCTACGGGAGTTGCGGATTCAGATTGAAGATTTGATGAAGAGGGGTTATGTTCGACCGAGTGCGTCACCGTGGGGTGCTCCAGTCTTGTTTGCAAAGAAGGAAGATTGTGGTCTCAAGTTCTGCATAGACTACAGGAGGATGAGTCAGATGAATATCAAGAATCGTTATCCTCTTCCAAGGATAGAAGATCTTTTTGACCAGCTAAAAGGGGCATGGTGGTTTTGGAAGGTCGACATGCGGTATGGGTATCACCAGTTGAGATTGAAGGAGGGTGACATCCCAAAGACGGCCTTCAGGTGCAGATATGGACACTTCGAGTTTGTAGTCATGCCTTTCGGTGTTATGAATGCCCGGCTGTGTTCATGGGGCTTATGAACTCCATATTCCTGGAGTACCTGGACCGGTTCATAGTTGTGTTCATCAACGATATCCTGATCTATTCAAGGTCAGAGTAGGACCACGCGGAGCACCTATGGACAGTTTTGGAGGTCCTCCGACAGAATCCGCTCTATGGGATGTTGTCAAAATGCAGGTTGTTGACATGAGAAGTGCACTTCCTCGGGCACGTGGTGTCTGAGCGGGGGGTAGCGGTGGACCCATAAAAGGTTGAGGAAGTTGTTTCTCGGGTAGTACCCAAGAATGTAGCAGAGATTCATAGTTTCCTCAGGCTGGTAGGTTACTATCGGAGGTTCGTACCCAACTTCTCCCGAGTTGCATCCCCTTTGACGACCTTGACCAAGAAGGATCAGGATTTCATGTGGAGTAAGCAGTGCGAGGCAGCCTTCAGCTATCTAAAGGAGAAGTTGGTTAGTGCCCCAGTTCAAAGTCTACCAGAATAAGGGGCGGCGTAAGAAGTCTACTATGATGCTTTAGGGCAAGTCCTGAGATGTATTTTGATCCAGTGATAAGGGGTGATCTCTTACGGGTCTAGGAAGCTATGACCTCATGAACGTAATTATGCCACCCATGACCTAGAGCGTGCAACAGTCATTTATGCAGTAAATTTATGGCGGCATTACCTCATCAGAGAAAAATTTGCGGTCTTCACAGATCACAAAATTTTTAGGTATATATTCTCTCAGTGTGACCTAAACTTGCGGCAACGAGGGTGGGTAGATTTCCTCTAGGATTATTACTTTGATATTTCCTACACATCGTGGGAAAGGGAATGTAGTTTATGATGCCTTGAGCAGGAGGACGCAGAAGGATGCAGTCCAAGAGTCGGCAGACACCTAGAAGGTGATGCAGGAGATGGCTGCCTTGCACCTTGATGTGAGGATGGATGGCAGTAGAGGTTGCATGTATCAGATGATAGTGCAGTCTTCTCGGTTGCAGCAAGTGGAGGAGTCTCAGTGGGGTGACTTAGAGTGCGAAGTGATTCATGACCGAGTTTACTAGAGAAATGCTCCAGAAGGATGGACGGAGGATGGTCAGAACATGATTCTTTTCTGAGGGAAGCTGTTTGTCCCAGAGGCGATGTGCGGAAAGGTTCTTAGTGAGTTCCACAACTCACCCCTAGCAGTCCACCCGGGTGTTTCCAAGATGTACTAGGGACTGAAGAGACAGTTTTGGTGGCCAAGAGTGAAGTGAGCAGTGACAGAGTTTGTGGCCAAGTTCTTAGTGTGTCAGCAAGTAAAGGCTGAACACCGAGTTCCAGGAAGTCTACTAAAGTCTCTTGATGTCCCTGAGTGGAAGTGGGAGGAAATATCGATGGATTTCATCATGGGGATACCCAAGGTTCAAGGGGGATAGGATGTCATCTGGGTAGTAGTGGACCGATTGACGAAATCGGCTCACTTTCTGGTGATTAAGGAGTCAAGTGCAGTGGATGCTTGGCCACGAAGGTACGTGGATGAGGTGGTGTGGTTGCATGGAGTTCCGAGGTCCATAGTCCTGGATAGGGATTCATGGTTTACTTCACGATTCTGGAGAGGATTTCAGCATGCTTTTGGAACCCAACTACATCTTAGCACTGCTTTCCATCCCCAGACAGAAGGACAGATAGAGCGCACCATCCAGACCTAGGAGGATATGCTGCGGGCATGCATTCTAGACTCAAGAGTATCATGGGTGCGATACTTTCCCCTGGTAGAGTATGCCTAAAATAATAGCTTTCAATATACCATTGGTATGGCCCCGTTTTAATCCTTGTATGGGAGACCATTCTGCTCACTTGTGTGTTGGAGCGAAGTTGGAGATGTGGGCATCCATGGCCCGGAGGTGGTGCAGAGCGCGACGGAGAAGGTTCAGCTTATACGGGAAAGGATGACGGCGGCCCAGGACCGGAAAAAATTGTATGCTGATACCAGGAGAAGGCCTTGGAGTTTAAGGATGGAGACCACATGTTATTTAAGGTCTCCCCTCGTCGTGGACAACGGATGTTCGGCGAGGGGAGTAAGATTTCCACCAGGTTCATCAGACCCTTAGAAGTGTTGCGGCGAGTCGGCGAAGTGGCTTATCAGCTAGCGTTACCACCCCCGCTAATGAGGATACATGACGTCTTCTATGTGTCCCAGCTCCATCGGTATCTGCATGACGATTCACAAGTCCTCGACTGGGGAGAGCTAGACATCGAGGATGATGTGGCCTTTGTGGAAAGACTAGTGATGATCGAGGATCGCAAGGAGAAGGTGCTTCATGGGTGAACCATTTCCTTGTTTCGTGTTTTAAGGAGACATGGTGGGATTGAGGAGATTACGTGGGAGAGGGAAGCACATATGTGTGCCCAGTACCCAGAGTTGTTTTGAGATGTTCTGTTATGCTTTTGGTAGAATATTTTACCTTTTTTGCTATGAAATACTTGTTTTTTTCCTCTGAATGTGTGTGAAAATTCCTGGATACAGAAAGGGGAGGACCCGACCCCTAATCAAGACGCATTAAGGTGGATGCCATTTAACCCGTGCGGGCGAGTCAGTGCCGCCCAAAGCAGATAGTATCCTGACATGGGGATGGAGACTCCACAACCCACATGGCTGGGCAGTTGGCATGGTATATTGCTTGGTTCTTAACAGTAAGGTGTTCTTCGTTAACAATGAGGTTCAATCCTGAGTGGTGTCTTTAGAGGTGGTTTTTAGGAACCTATTTTTCATTCTGGTAGTTTTGACTCTCGAGGGAGTGAATAGTTTGAGAGGTATCTGATGTAATGGACCGAGTTTTTGGGGGGTCCATTAATTTGTAAAAATATGATGTTGGGTGTTCTGGGTAGTCTGGGAACGTTATCATGGCTTCTCGGTGAAGTTTTGACCCCTAACGGTAGGCTTAGCCTACCGGTAGCATGCCTACCGGTAGCTCGGTCTACCGGTATCTGAAGCCTACCGGTAGCTCTGCCTTCCTTTAGCTCGGTCTACCGGTAGCTGTAGCCTATCGGTAGCTCCACCTACCGGTTGCTCTGTCTACCGGTAGCTCGGTCTTCCGGTAGTTGCATCCTACCGGTAGCTCCGCCTACCGGGAGCTCTGTCTATCGGTAGCTCGATCTACCGGTAGCTGCAGCCTACCAGTAGCTCTGCCTACTGGTAGCTCGGTCTACCGGTAGCTCTGTCTACCAGTAGCTCAACTAACTGGTCCAGTAGCGCCTCCCTTTTGCACAAATTGGGGTTTAAACCCTATTTTGGCCCCTTTAAGCTTGTTTTAAAGCCCATCAATTCCCAAAAATGTTGTTTAATTAAGTATTTAATGAATTAACCTGGTGTGTGTGTCAGTTTAAACTGCCCGACCATTAATAACCTGTGGGGCTGCGTGGTAAACCCACGACCCCGCTCCTTATGCGTTTTTTCGTTCTTATCTCAACTATACCAGGCCCTTATAAACTAAAAGGGTACCCCATAGGTTTCTTTTCTCGATCACCCTCCGATCGATTGGTCTGTTCTTCTGATCATGCTTGAGTTCCCGAGCCTATATTTTTGCATGTCCCCTGTTCCTGGCTGCCTAATGATAAACTTCAATCATTGATCAACAGGTAGGGAATATCTCCATCGTATATCTTTTGTGTATCATTATGGGTGGTTGGGCTACTGGTTTTGTAGAATTTGATGAACCAAACCCTAATAAATATATAAGCTAATTCTAAAGAATGGAATGAGAGAGATGGAACCGATGATGTTGCTATGTTTCTATCTTCTGATTAATGTTTTCTGAATTGTGTGGGCTTACACCTACTGAAAATCATAGTCATTGGTGGTCTTTCCTTGTGCACTAATGAACCCCTGGTGATGTTTAAAAGGCTTGTTTTGTAGTTGTGAACTCATGATGTGCAAAGGAATTTGGTTAATCACATATATCTGGATAAATAAATTGAAATCACCAGGATCAATCCCTTCTATGATAACCTCGGTTAAGGCACGGAAATTGAAATCCTGTAGTGTGTTAAATCTTATAAATCTGAAAATACCGGAATGGGCCTGCTCAGTGTTGGTAGTGGTGGTTTGGTTGTTTTTCCTTCACGGGCTGTTTTTTGGGTGAAGTAGGTGGGGATGTGATTCCTTATTGATATGGATTCAGTGTTTGTGAATTTTAAGACCGGGTGGTTACCTTGTTTATATCATGAATTGGGGTGTGATCTTCTGTTGATCAGAAACCATTTTGGGGGGACACAGGGAAATGTCTCGTGGTTTCCATTGCTTCCATTACATCGAGGGATTTAACTATCCCCCCCTTGGTTGCAAAAGGTGTTGGTTCCAGTACTTTGAGGGATCTCATATCCCTTTTTCTTTTGTTACATTACAAGAGAACCGGGTGAGGATGTTGTAGTTGATTCTTGACTGTTTTCTTTCCTTGACCTATTCTTATGCTTACTAGTTTCCCAAGTAAGTGAAGAAACTTATTTAAACATCATTAATAATCATGAAAGCAAATGGGACACATGGGGATTGTTTGGTGTGATTTGTGATGTGGAAAGGGGTGATGTTTGTGTTCTTTAGGCTGGCTGAAGAAAAACCTATACTTGGGTGAGTGCTTGTTACCTATACATATACTTTTTGTTTTGTGTTTCTTATTTGTTCCCCACCCAAGTTTTGCACTTAGTTCCGAACACCCCCATTTCATGGCGGAGGGTGTTTTTTCCAACACTTCTAGTAGTGGCTGGTTATTAGCTCCTTTCAGCTCCCTTTCCTGGATAGCCCAAGTATCTTCGGGCAGGCTGTGATGGCCTGATGTCCATTATTTTCCCAAGAATCATCGGTAGGGGTGTTGTGGTGGTTGGCCCAGGTGTGTTCAGGAAGGTGGTTTCCCAAGTGTCTTCGGGATGAGGCCCAGGTGTCTTCGGGCGTTGCAGTGGATCTTCTAGCATAGGTGTCTTCGGGCGTGGCGGTGGTTGTTTTGGCCTAGGTGTTTTCGGGCGTGGTTACGTGTGATAGTTGTGGCCCAGGTGTTTGCGGGTGGGGTATGGCTGTCGGACTGTGTGAGGATATGGATAGGTGTGAGTGGGCGGGTGTGGCAGTGGGATTGCAGTGAGAATGTTGGGATTGGTTAGATGCATAGGATGACTTCAATAACTAGTGGGAAAGTGGCGCAGGGTACCCAAACATCGATTTGATTTTATTATATATTACCTGAATTCCGTTATTTGAGGAGTGTGACTTGGTGAGGATTGGGTGGTTAGTTCCCTTGTTAGGTGTTTGGTTGTCTGTTTCTCACAGGACTTTAGTACATCTCCCCACTTGTGTACGAGAGTCTTTGGTTTTTCCCTACTGAGTATACATGTATGCTCACCCTACGTATATAAAACTGCTTTTAGGTTTCCAGGAGGACGTCGGGGATCATGCGGAACCATACTAGCATGGACCTTTGGGGCAGTTGTTGTTGTCATTTTTTTCTTTCTTTTGGTACTTTATCTTTGGAGTTCTTGTATCATGTATCTTTTACTTTTGAACATGCATGTGGGAATGGTTTACTTTTGGCCTTACTTTTCATTCAGTTTTGGTGTTGTTGGGTTTTATCATCATATCTCCCAATCTTATTCAAACAAAGAGGGTAATTCCTTCCATTTTTGTGTGATTTCCATACCCTTGAAGCTAGTCGCCACTCTGGGACCTATAGAAGGTGGGTTTCAGGGGTCATTATCTCTCCTTCAACTTAAAGAAGGAAGGGCTTGGCAATCTTCTTACCCTTCCCTCCTTCTGCTGAAGGTGGGTCGTGACAATATGTAAGGATTTTGATTCATAGTTAAAAAGAAAATAATTGGGTGAAGATCAATGTTTTTTATTTTCCTTTCATCCTTGAATAACTGATATATACATAGATATTCAGTAGTATTACAGTTCGGATGTAATTAAATGAAATAATTTTTACCTTACGATGAGATGTTTGACATTTTAAAAGGATAAAGATGAATAATAATTATCAAGTAGGCTAATTCATCCTTTTAAAATTCTAGAGTGGAAATAGAAAAATGTATCAACATATTTCATAGTGTTATAACCAAATACATCTCCGGGTAATAATGAAATTTGTGAAATTATTGATCGACTTTCTAAATCATCACATTTTTTTCATGTGCAAGATACAATGTATTTAGATAAAAAATTTAATCTATATATCAAGGAAATATTTATTTTACATGAATTTAATCTCACTATTTTATATTATAGTGATCCCAGGATCACCTCTAAATCATAGATAGTCATTAAAATGCCATTCTATAGTGATTAAAATTCCAGCACATCTTTTCATCCTCAATTTAATGCACATTTCCAGAGAACAATCAATAACATGGAAGACTTTATTTTTACATGTTTAATATATTACCAAGGTTTTTTCAATAAAAATAATTAATTAGTTTATTTTTCATATAATACCATTTTTCAATCTATTGTGGGGATGTAACCTTTTCCGATAAAACATAGAAAGTGGTGTCAAGCAACAGCTTGTTGGGATATAGTAGGTTAAAGGATGATGTTGGGAATAGATTTTAGAAAAAATTGGTTGAGAATGTAATTATTATTCATAAAAACATGAGGATTTTTAATATCATGAACAATTTTATTTAGATAACCAAAACAATGGTCTTTCTTTCAAGGCAGGTGATTGGGTTTTTTAATGTATCTCCACAAAAATGATTTATTCATTTTTGTTAAAAAAGGTAAGTTATGTCAATAGTTCATTATACCATTTGAATTTTGAGTGAAATATATATCATTTTACAATTGATTAGATTTTTCTTTTAGTTTATCTCAGGAAGTTTATGCATTTCATGTGTTGTTTTTATAAAATTATGTGTTGGTATCATCTTATGTTATAATCCCTGAAGTATTTTAGTTAGAAGAAAACCATTATTAAAAGGCATATCTATTATATATTCCATAATATATATACGAAGTGTTATTGAATAAGGAAGTTACTCATGTTAATTTTTTTTAAAAAAATCATATATTTGAAAAATAGAAATTGCGTACTTTCGTACATACTACCTATAGTCTACACGAATGGTGTAACTAATTTTACCATATATATATTTATAGAAGATTATAAATAATTATATAATGATTATATATAACATCTATATCATGATTAAAATTATGAATTTATTTTAACCAATATCAATGTAAAATTAACAAAATCATGATAACAAAATATATATGAAAAATGATGCAATTATCTCAAAAAACAATGAATTTGAGGAATAATTGTTAATCAACATGTCACAAAATAATATATGTGAATAAAATAATTTATGAAATATATAACTATGTTTATTTAATATATTTATAATAAAAATATTGTTATTATGCATGATATATGGATAGGTACAATGGAAATTTTTCCAGAGGTATGGGATTATCAGTGTCTCTATTGTTGGGATAATTGTGCCAACTTCACCACTCATTTATATTTTATGGTGTATATAATTCTCCTGTTGATTTTATTTTCATGAATATAATTCATTTTATTATATTTTAAGTTTCATTTCATGTTATTTTCATAATGTGTTTTATGATTCCAAATATTATCAAATAGGTAATAGTTTCTCATCTCACGTTTACTTCTGTGAGATATATGCCATATTAACCACTTATTTATTTTACGTGGTGTATATACCTACCAGTTTATATTTTATATAAATAATATATTTATCTTCATGGTATTTACAATTTCAATTGTTGTTATTAATTTCGTAGGGATTACAATTCAAAAATTACCAATGTTGTATGGGTTTATTTCATAATCTCTTCATTATATATGGTTGTTTATATTTAATAAATTCATGAGGTAATTTTTTTATATTTATATTTTATATGAATAATATTTTCCTATACACTAAAAATTATAGGAAAATTCAAGTAATAGTAACATTTTCCTCTTCTAACAACTTAAAATTATTCAAAAAATGTTTTTAATTATAAAATCTATTATTTATCTCTTGAGTTGGAAGTACATATTATTCCGTATCCCTATTTAAAAAAAATGTTTGAAATAATATTTTAAAATTATCCAATTAATTTATTAGAGACTTTTTACCCAATTTTAACCTTTTAAAAATAGTTTTATATGAATCTTTTTGTCATTTTTTGATCAAGGAACTTTTTTCCTTTTTATAATAGTGTGAAATGAATTTTTTTATCTTACATAGAATGTTCAAAGTTACCTTCCATTATATCCACTAATTAAAATAAATATTATTTTAATATGTTAAAATTTTATTTTCAAATAATATATACTTATTAATATTCTTTTAATCAATGGTTTTTCAGTGTAATTTTCAAATTGAGAAGGATTTTTCGTTATGAATATTTCCAAATTCATTTTTGAATCATTTCTATGAATAAATTAGAAAAAATATTATATAACTTATTATCCATAGAGAATAAGGTTTAATTGTACCATAATTTTAATTTCACTAGATGTTTTATAATCAGTTTGATAGGGGATGTACTATTTTTATTCCATTCACCATATCACTCGGAATGGTATATGATTATTCTTATTGATAGAGGAATGTATTTTCATTTCATATGATAGCTTTGAAATATTATTTTTTATAATTATTTTGATTCACCACATGCTTAAGGATAATTAATTGGTATTATTATATGATGGTAAAGGACCATTATAGCTCCAAGATTTATTGATAGGTCTCTAGTGAAAATGAGATTCGATAATTATATGGGGTCGTACACATGTAAATAAATTTTTTTTGGAATGTGGAATTGATTGTATTCTTATGATGTTTTAAATAATGATGTTTCACAATATGATGATATTTATTTAAGACCATTTTATTACTATATTAGTTAGAATTTCTAGGGATATGTTTCAAGATCATGAGATTATGTGTATGAGATTATTTTTTCATCGCTTATTCATATCCAATAGTTCGTCATGTTCATGTTATTGATTAAATGGAATGTTTTTTTATTTATATTTTCATATTTTTTCATCCTTATTTACCGATGATAGATTCCATGTTACACATACCCTTACATAGCATTCAATCTCACCGATTTCCTATATTTCCTTTCCCAATGATACTATAAAGTATATTGTGATTGATATTTAGGGGTATCATAAAGGGAATGATGGTATTAATAGAGAGAATTATATATTGAATTTGTTTCTTCCAATTGTAATATGATATTTAACTATGTATCTAGATTACGAAGAGTGAAAAACTGTCCAGTCCTTCGAGTTTTGACTAATAATTTCCAGTGAAAATGTAATAATGTGAACATTATCTCTATGTGATAGGGTTTGGGGTCTTTAATGATTGTATCAGATAATGTTTTATAGAAACAATTAGATATATTTTGGGGAAACATATATTATATAACCTAATCTTATGAATCACATTTCATAAAATTATAGAAGATCATCTTAATGTTTTTATATGGAACGAATTATGTGGTTTTTATAATAATACATCTCTTTTTAAATAATTTAATTCTAAAAAGTACATGCATAGATTTTAGTTGGTTGTAATAAAATAGAAATGGTTATGAAGGGAATTAGAGCGATCATCACTAGGTTTATGACAACAGTCCTTAGAGAACACCTGGTTTGACAATCATTGGGGATATTCTTTGGATAATTAATATTTCATTTACAAATCATTTTCATAGAATCTATTATATTTTTATGATATGTAAATTTTCTAAAGGTACCATTTTTATGATAATGGTATTAGCTAATAATAGATTTTTTTTTCTATTTTTATAAATTTTCACCTTGTTTTTTTAATTATACTATATGTTTTATAATGTTATGATATAAACTATTTCAATAAATTATTTAGATATGGATACTAGTGGAAGGAACATAAACCCTATCAATTCATGTATTCCATGTATTGATTGACTTCCTATGAAATATAATAGAGCTGGAGCTTGATATATATCTAAAACATATAAAATTATAACCATATAAATGTATCTAACTTAGGTTATGATTAATAAAATTAACAATATGAAGTATCCAATTGACCAACTATGTGGTGTAGTA
Source organism: Viscum album (assembly GCA_963277665.1). NCBI lineage: Eukaryota > Viridiplantae > Streptophyta > Magnoliopsida > Santalales > Viscaceae > Viscum > Viscum album. The sequence goes on along the minus strand of OY728126.1, from coordinate 2,111,918,045 downwards.
ATTCTAGAAAACTTCATACATCGATAACCTCTATAACTAAATGAAACTACAAATCCATTTACAGAATAACAGTGTGTAATTTACTTATAGACAATATTTCTCAATTTCAGATGTAATGACTGGGAAAATGTTTTCATTGTATTTTATTATATTCGGGAATGAGTTTCAATGCTGGTAATTGATTAAAAAAATGATGAAGAAAAAATATAATACATGAAGGCAAATTATCTGAAGGCACACTTCATGGAGAAATAGTTACCTTACGAGAAAAAATAGATATAAATAGAAAATATATTATTCATAGATAGATGAATGATCGAAATTTTACAATATATAAAGTCAACATTACATGGAAAAAATAATGTATTAAACTATTTACATAATACATAGAGAAATATATTTTGCTTCCTTGATGGGATTCAACAATTACTTTGAAGTCCACTAGAACCCCAATCATTCTTATGGTATAAATATACAGTATCATGTGTTATCACTATAGTGGAATAATTCTACATTTTTTTGTCTTCAATGGGAAGAAAGGGAAGTATGTGATTAGAAAGAAATAAACATATAATATAAATAAAATAACGAAGGATTTATCATTTAATTAAAATTCTTTAAGGAAACACCCTAGTACTTTCTTTGAAGTAATGATAGTTTTCCTAAAAAGTGTAGAGAAATACCATCAAGAGAGGGAATTAATGGATAAGAAACGAACCTCAAACATTCACTATTATCACTATAAGAATATATGAAATTATGAAAATGAATTCGCGAGACATCTAAGGAATATATCTCAAAATAATCTAAGGTGTTCAGTTCATGTTTATGATAGTAATATAGCTAAAGTGGAATGATTAAAGTTCTTAGGTATATAGATACAAATATTATATTATAGAAGTATTTTTAGTTATTTTTTTGTTATATGAATGATGAATTATATTTGGATTTTGTTAATATTTGGAAGTATATATGTCTTAATAAAATATTGACATCACGGTTATGGAAACCATCATGGATTTGTAATTTTCATTTAGATAATAAATTCAATTTCCGAGACACACTTTTTGTGGAATTATGTGATGTTATTTTATTAAGATGAAGGATAATTTTTTAGAGATCTATGGAAATACGACCAATTGGTTTATTACATGATTTATTAAAACATTTATTAAAGGATGAATTCAAATAAATGTTTTAGTCATAAGGGTAATGGTATTAATAACATTTAAGTTCAATTAGATCATTGATTTCAATCTAATAATAGTATATTAAAAATATTTCATTTTGTGAAAAAAAATGAGACATAGAAAAAACCCTTCGGGTCCAAAATTAATTATATGACTAATGTTATTTTTGAGGATTACATCATGTTTTGAGAATAATATAGGATTTATGTTAATATGGACCTATAAAAAGGACAACATGATGTTTGGTACAAATAAAACACTTTATTCACTTTCTGGGGTCTTCAACCCACAAATGAAATATGACAAGGGTGCAGTACTCACCAGTGGCCTTTTTTATGTTTCAGTTCATATGAAATTGTATTTACTTAAATATTTTTATGGATAATAACATGATGAATGGAATAAAATGTACATTAGTTGTTACTATTAATAATTGTAGATGAATTTATTATATTGTATATATCATTCTAACAATTTTGGTTTTGGTAAGTATTTAGGGACTTAATGAAATACATCCCACTTATTTATGGATCTTATCATCCATTAAAAGTTAATTTTAGTGCTTTAGGTATACAAAATCAACATGGATATTAATTTCATAAATTAAGTGGTAAAGTGAAAATTAAATAAATCACAATAAAATGATAAAATTTTATTTATATTTTCTCGTGTTTTGTATCCCAATAGAAAAAGAACCCCTCAATTCTATGAAAATGATCTTGAAAAAAATGCTTTAATACCTCCTTTGTATCTAATTAATCAATGGTATTTTAACTCCTCTCATATTTTTTGTTTTTTGGTTGTTTAGATTCTCTTGATCATTCAGTTTCTTATAATCAATCATCTCTATCACTCAATATGGTTATTTTTTTTATACATCCATGTACGTATTTCCACATCCCAAAAAACATTATCGAATATATCAACCTAGTTATATTTTATTCTAGATGACCATTTTATTTTCCATTCCCACTTTTAAAAGAATGTTTTTAAAACCTTTTTACAATGTGGGATTTCATCAAAGGTATTTTAAACTGAATAACCCATGATTTACTGAGAAAAATTTCAAATGTTGGGGATTCAATGTATCAATGGTGGGTATAATGTAACACTCAATGACTATAAAATAGGTGATTTTTTTTTCATTTTCATATGGGACATGCAACATTGAGCATAAGGGACCCAAAAATATATATTTATATAATGTTAATATCTTCGATAACTTATGGTACACACTCCCCTAGTCTAAATGAATATAAATATTGTATATCATTATATCCAATCAATTATATTTATGGGTATATATCCAAATAACTAAATTATGAAATTTTTTGTATTTTCATAACTAGAAAATAAATTCAAAGGTTATCTATTGAATATAAATAAATTTAGAATAATTTGAATGTAAAAAATTGTTTTATCACAAATATTAATATCCTAATCAGGGGTTACATTTTACTTTGTACAATTATTTTATACATAATAATTAATAAATTTAGAAAAAATCTTTTACAAAGTTTTCTTTATTTTTTGAAATCATCTTGTCAAAATTATCTTATATTTAACTTTTATAATTTTCTAAGAAGATTAAATTCTAAATGTGTAACTCCCTAAGTTTTTACAAATAAATTTAGTATATAATGTAATGTGTGAAATGCTAAGCCTTTTTAAAATAACAGTAATTTATTATAACATATACATTAAACACAATTTTTCTACCTTTGTGTTTTTTACTTTCAAAAAACGAATATACACAGTTGCGATCAGTAAAATATTTAGAGTCTAATGGTATTATCATAAATTTTTTTGGTGATTAGTAACATGACCCTTAGGAATAGTACTATACCCTTTTGAATTTTAATATGGCCTTTATGAATACTAACATCACCCATTTATGTAGAAATAAAATTTAGTCACCTTATAAATGAGAGTGAATATTTTAAAAATTAATGATAAAGTGTCGGTAATTTTTTAAGTAATTAATATTTAAATATAATTTTAATTTAATAAATAGATTTAAAATGAAATTCATTTTTATAAAATGTATTCCTAAATAAATATTTTTTTGTACTATTATTTTAGATTAATTTTAGGAGACCTTAATAAATTTTTTAATAATTTATAATATCATTTTAAAATATAAAATTTGTATCCTTTCAAGTAAATAATTATATTATTTAAAAATTGGATTTCACATATTTAATAAATTATACTGATTAGATGGAATCATTTTTTTATGTCTACTTGTCAATAAATTCTTAGGATTAATTTTAAGTATTTTTCTAAAAGACGTGATTTTTAGTGAATTGAAAAATATGGTATAAATACATTAGAAGCTAAATAAACTATTCCTTGAGTCATCGATGATGTAAGAAAATATAGTTAAAACTCACAAACACAAATTACTATTTTTTCATTTTATTCAACACTATTGGTTGTCTTGATCAAAATAATAAAATAGTGAATAAGATATTCAAAAATCACCCCTCTCCTCTACAATAAAAACCACACCTCACTCCCTCTTCTATTCACTACTCTAATCCTTGAATATTATAAATGATCTTCCCAAATACTTATCCATGTTTTCTCCCCACTTCTAGGATCCCTTTTAATTTTCTAAAGACAATAACACATTCCCTTTAAGATGTTCTCAAGGAGGTTATTTCAAGAGGTAAATCCTATTCATTTTTTCATTAAATTTCATTTCAATTTATAATATTTTCTTATACTCCCTTCACCAATTCTATCCAATTGATCATGATAAAACAAGTACTATATATATAATGTAATTATATCATATTAATTTAATATCATTTATCAATATCCTTACTCTCACTCTTTCATTTTATAAACGTAATCATCGTCTTGGAGGTGCCAATTTACATCCTTCATGGATGAAGAAGTTTCATTCTTTATATTATTATTCAAATAAAATCATGAAAACATTTTATTGGTTAATACATATTTTATAATTTATAATATATCCATATTTTTATGTGGACATAATATATTTACATAATACTAAATGTTAAAACAAAATAAGTTTGTTATGATCAATATCTATCATATTAAACTAAATGATTATCACTAAATGTAATATCTAGTGATTCATCCTCATTATATGTAACCAAATGATATATATAACCATTTAAACTTATTTATTCTCCCAAAAAAATTCCAATTCCAATCCCTAATATTTATACATATTTAAAATGAACTCCAATACTAATAATCAAGAGAACTGATCATGAAATCAAGTAAACAAACACTCTGGAATGAAGGAATTAAATAATATAACTTATTAATAAGTCCATAGATGAACATAATAAAACTATAATGAATCCCATACTTGTATATAATTTTATAAATTAATTAATTCATAGACCTAATTAGATTATAAAATAATTTTAGGTCAGGTGTAGAATATGTTTTGACATAAGGTAAGGGTTTTCTATCCGAACCTCCATTTTCATTTGGGTTATTTTTATATCTGTACTAATGTCAATTAAATTAAATATTATTCTATTTTAATCATAATAAATTCAATTTAAATGTTTTATATATGTGTACCAATTAGAATCCTTAGTTAATATATGGGGAGTTAAATGTTTTATAAATATCTCTCACAATTCTTCGCGATAAACAATCCCAATTCAAGGGAACTTATAAAATTATTGTCTATTTTCAATTGCAATCTATAATCCATTTTAAGAGAAATTTATTAGTGTAATTCCACTAATTTTATTAGGGAAAAACTAACATGGTTCATTTTTACTTTTATAATAAATATTCTGAAAGATATATTCTTTTAAAAGTAAAAGTGTATTTCTCTCAAAAAAAATCATCAATGATCTTATTAGAGTATTTTTGTCTATTTCTAAACATCCATTTAATTATTTGTATTATTGATGTTAATATATTATGTTAATAATCATAAATGTTATATTAAATGGTGTATAATCAGTTTGACTATGAATGTTCTATCTTGATGGAATTTACCATACTACTCAGAATAGTTAGTGCTTTTGTGTACAGAGTAGATGAAGTTATTTCATATGTTCATGTTGTTTATGTTTATCCCATTTAATAAGAATAATTCATGGAATTATAAAGTTATTGTTGGGTCCCTCTATTTCCCCATGATTTATCAGTAGGTCTAAAGAGACAAAAAAATTGGGGTTGGGATGAGGCATTACCCAGGTATTTCTAGACGTCATGGTTGAGGCCTTGAAATATGATTTAGATATTTGGCTATATGTATTCCCTCATTATGTTGTTATTAAATAATGAACCATGTCATTTTTTACTAGTATAATTTAAATGGTTATGTTTCACTCTCTTATTATCAATTAAATGGACTTATTTAATCATCTTTCATTCCATCAATATTATGCTCAAGAATATTTTAAATGCCATGTGGAATTAGTTTATAACCATGCCTAGTGTTTATTTTTATGATAAATTATGTTGTATTACATACCATTTCTGAGCATCTAACCTTATCCATTTCTTATGTTTTATTTTCCCAATGTTTTGAAGATGAATATAGTGAATGACTTAGAGGGATAATCTAGGATTCATATATATTTCCAATGGAATTGTTGTAATGTATTTCATTTAAAGTTATAATGTTGAACTTATTTTTGTATCTTATTTTCCAAAACTATTAAACAATCTATTCCTTTGGGATATATCTTTATTTAAATCATTCCAATGTAATAAAATAATGTACCAGATGTATGAGACTAGGGTTGGGGAATTATAGTTGGTATTTGATAACGTTTAGTAGAGACCTTGGAAACATGATTTAGAAAATATAGATTATGGAACGAAACCATAAGATAAACATTAAAGATAATATACAAGAACATATTAAATATTTGGTAAGGAATATATCATTTTTATATTTTCAGAAAATACATCTCTGTATAGATACTACAAGTGTATGTGGTTCTGGAACAGATGTACCTAGGAGTAACAACTCCGAAAAGGTTCTTCGTGGTTGACATGAGGTAACCTAGTACAAAACAATGGGATTTGTTTTGAACCCAGTTTTACACTCTCAATGGATTTGATTACGATAACTCTCATCTTCATTACAAGCCATTATGAAGTATTTAAATGTAAATTTTTCATCAAAAAAATAATGTTTTTTATTATGGGATTTTCTATGCATAAAATTTCATTTTATGTTAACTATGTTTTTTCTATTTAGATATTATCAATTATGATTCATAACCTAATTATCTGTATATCAATATTTAGAAATAGTTCATAGTGGAAGTAATGTAAACCGGATGAATAAAAAAATCCCATGTAGGGATTTACCTCCTATGAAAAATAAAGATATTGGTTCTAAAGATACGACTAGTGTGGAGAAACATATAACTATACTGGGACAATTGACTATGGTTATGAACAATAACCTTACACATTATGGGAATCATAAACCACAACAAAGTTGAAAACTGTCAAACTTATTTTTGTGACAACAATGTTCATCATTCAATGGGACTACAAACCCATTCATATAGGAGAGGGGGATTAGTTCCTCTGAGAAGATATTTCTCACTTACGGATGTCACGAAAGGGATAAGGTTATAATGACATTTTATCATCTATAATGAGATTTTAATTAGTCAGAGTCCTTAATTAAAAACACAATGGGCGAAGAAGAAATATAAGAAATTAAATAGAGGTACTTTAATGAAATATTCTAAAAAATATATTTCCTTTTAGAATAGTGAGTAGATCAGGAGAGGTAATTCATGAGTTTGACACAAAACGAGGATAAAAATATTGGAAATATGAATCTAATTTTACAATGCTAGTTAGGCATGTTGCTGACTACATACAAAATCTGAGTAGTAAGATTGATCAATTTTTTTGATGGTTTAAAACTATTTCTCTGAAGGGAACAAATTTCCCTATCATTATCACCATTTTAATAATTTGTACCATGTGATATCAAGTCTGAGAAAGAATTATCTATGTATTATTTCTTTAAGGGAAAGTAAGATAAGAAGAGTGTGGTGGAGGAAAGAATTGATAATGGGAAGAATAAAAAGGGGATTTTTCCATCATTTGATTTTTATGGAATAAAACACCCAAGAGAATGATTCAAATGAAAATGAGTTTGTTCTATATATGGCTAAAGAGGTTTCCAATATCTTGTTTTCAATGGAATGATAGAAGCTATCAATGTTCAATTCTACACTTTTAATGTGATTGGACATTATCCCAATGATTTTCTTATTCATAAAGGAAACAATCCCTAGAGAAGGCCACAAGAGCAAGGCCAGTATTAAGCAATCACAACTATTAAAGTTGAGGATCATAATGATATGGTGGAAGGTATATTAATCATTTACTCAATATTATCCAATGATTTATCTGATTATAGATCATCACATTAATTTATATATTCATATTATTCCAAGAAAATTAGAAATTTCCTTTTCAATATAATAATGTAGTTGTCAATAAAGACTCCTAAGGGAAGTATCATTACAATAAATATGTGTTGATCAATCCCCCTTATAACATATAAAATTGGTTATATTGATGAAATTATCATCATAACAATGATTGACTTTTATATAATTCTTGAAATGAATTGGATTTCATGTTATGATTTGAAAAAATATTTAGAGTAGAAGAAAGATACATTTTTAATAATGATGTACTATCCTTTATCTTTAGAGAAAAAACTTCATCCTTTTATTCTCTTCTATATCCACCCACTATAGCTCTACTGAATGCATCTCATGGGAGGATGAAAAAACAATATGTATGGTTTTGGAATTAAATATTCAAATTTATCATGTACCAATTGTGAATGAATACATTTATGTATTTCCATTGAATTTACATATACATCCGCCTATGTGGAAAATGGATTTTTCTATTGATTTAGTTCCTTGTACTTGGAATATATAAAAGACCCCTTATAGAATTGTCATAGTGGAATTAGTAGAACTGAATAAACAACTATATGAATTGATTGTTAAATGAATTGTCTTCCCTAGTGTTTCTCCATGGGGTGCTCATGTTCCTTTCATTAAGATGAAATTTGGATCAATGAGGTTGTACACAAACTACAAGGAGATCAATGTTATTACCATGAAGAACAAGTTCCCTTTTCCTTTCATTGATGATTTATTTGATCAACTTCACAGACCCCAATAATTTTTGAAGATTGACCTTTGATTTTTATATCATCAGTTGTGTGTGAGGAAATAAGACATTCCAAAGTCAATATTTAAAACTAGGTATGTCCATTACAAGTTTACAACAATGTATATTAAACTAACAAATGCACCATATGTTTTCATGGATCTAATGGACTCTGGTTTCTACTTTCATGATGAATTTTTTTGTGTTATTTATTGATGATATCTCGGTATACTCCAAAATCTTCTTAGATCATGAGAGTCACTTGCACAATATTAAAAAGACTCATAATAGAAATGAATTATATTGATTATTTAGTAAGTGTGTATTCTAGATTCCAGAAGTATCTTTTATGGGTTGTATTCTATCTAGGGAAAGAATTTTAGTAGATGTTGTGACGAAAAAGGATGTTCAAGAATGGCCACCACCAATTAACATAACCTCGGTACATGGTTTTATTGGTTTGTAGGTTATTATAAAATTTTCATTCAGAAATTCATACATTTATTCAACCCAATGACCAAATATACTCATATAAAGGGTTAGTTTTGTATGGAAAAAATTTGAAGAGTTTTATGGAGAATTAAAGAGGATTTTAGTGAATGCTCTGATCCTGACTCTACTATCGAGAAATGTTGGAATTTTGATCTATAGTGATACATCAATGATAGTACATGGATGTGTACTGATGAAGAATTAATGAGTTATTTTGTATACATCAAGGAAGATAAAAATTTATGAACAGAACTATCCAAATCACGATATTGAGTTAAAAGATACAATCCTCGAGCTACTCAAGGATTATGATTAATATATACACCTACACCTTGGAATGGAAAATAAGGTAGCCAATGCATTGAGAAGAAACGATCATGAAGTTTTAAACAAAATGAAGACTGAAAGGGATATTGTATCCATGGATATAGTAATGATGGATATTTGAATTATCAAAGATGATGAGACATATTTACTTTTTCAATTGATATCCCAATCATCCTTATTATAAATAATTAAAACATCTCAATTTTTTTATTATAATCATGAAAAGAAAATTAAAGGGTATAATTATGGTATGTTAGATGAATTACTATGGGAGGATGGAATTATATGATTTTAGAAGAGGTTATGTGTTACCTATATACCCAACCTAAAAATGGATTTATTTAATGATTCCCATAGGTCAAATTTCTCTATACACCCTGGTATCACAAAAATCTATATATATTTAAAGAAACATTTTTGGTTGGACAACATGAAGTGGGAAATTATTGATTATTTTTCATTATGTTAAGTTTATTCAATAAGTGGATACCAAAAAAACATACTATAGGATTCTTGCAGCCTATTCCTTTTCCTAAATGGAAATGGGATGACATAACCATGATTTTTTACACTAGATTACCTAAAACATAATGAATGAATGATGTAATATGGGGAATTGTTGATAAAAATATGAAATCTACACATTTCCTTGCTATAGGGGATGATTTACCACTTTAGAGCCTTGCATAAATCTATATCAATGATGTTGGGAGGCTTCATGGAGCACCTCTATCAATTGTGTTTGATTATGATCCCTGATTCACATAGACATTCTAGGAAATTATTCAAAAAAAAATTGGATATTAAAGTTTGTTTGAGTACATCTTATCACCCTCAAACTGATGAGAAGTCAAAAAGGATGATCTAAAATATAGAAAACATATTGAGATCATGTTTAATTGTCTTTTAATGAATGTGGGATTAATATTTACCTTCGGTGGAGTTTTCCTTAAATAATATCTTCCATAAAAATATCCAAATGGAATCATATGAAGCATTATATGGAAAGAGATGGCATACATGGACATGTTGGGCTGATGTTGGTGAATAGAAGCTAGCAGGCCTAGAGATTATGGAGGAAACAATAGTAATGGTAATGAATATTCAAACCCCTATCAAATCAGATCAATTTATAAAAAATTGATATGCAGATAATCAAAGTAAGGGGTTGGGAATTTAAATTGGGAGCTCACGTTCTCTTATAATTGCATCTATTGAAGGGTGTTATATGATTTGGGATGAATGGGTAATTGACCCCCATGTAAACTTATCCTCTCTAAATTATAGATAGAATTGGAAATATGGAATATCATTTGGAAGTTCTTATAGCCTTTCTATGGTACACAATGTGTTCTATGCCTCCTTATTGTGAAAGTACATTACATACACAACACATGTACTCACTTATGATGGTATAGAATATGGGCCTCACTTATCTTAGTATGAATAACCTATCTAGATTCTATAAAATAAATAACAGGTGTTGAGGAATCAAATGACTCTAATGTTAATGTTACAACAGAAATATCATAAAATTAAATTGGAATTGTGGGAGCCTAAGAAAATTATGATGAATAATAACCCAAATATTTTTATGAGGTAACATATTTAGAAATTTCTAGGACCAAATTTGTGTATGAGGGGGAGAATGTAACACCCCTGGGTTTTAAATATAAATTTAATATATAATTTAATGAATAAAATAATGATTCTTTTGGAAGGAACACTTTGTTATTATAACCTTTATTTTAAACATAATCTTGTTTCCTCTATGTTAAAATTTTGTAAAACAGACATACACGGTTGCAAAGAGTTTGATATTTATATTTTGATAGGATCAACTTTCATTTTTTGTGAATAATAACTCGACCCTTATTAAATGTAATATATTCTTTTGAATAGTAATATGAACCATATAAATAGTAACCTCACCCATGTAAGTATAAAATAAGTTTTTCCACCTTATAAATGAGTGTGATTAATTTAAAAATGAATGCTTAAGTGTTGGTATTTCTATGAGTAATAAATTGTTAATTGAAATTTTAAAATAAATAATCACTTTAAATTAAAATTTAATTTCATAAAATGTATTCCAAAACAAATATTTTAATTGTCCTATGATTTCAATACAATTTTATAAGACCTCTGTTGATTTTAGAATGAATTTAAAATTCAGTTTTCAATTTAATGTCTGTATTTTTTCATGTAAATAATAATTTTATTTAATAATTAAATTCCACATATTTAGGAAATTATTTTGAAAAAAAAAGGAGTGTATATTTTAACTCTAAACATTTAAAAATGGTTACGATGAATTTCCTGGATATTTCTAAAGTACATGAATTTTTGTCAAATAGTAAAATATGGTAATATATGGTATAAATACATTAGAAGCTGAATACTTTATTCCTTGAGTCATCACTGATTCAAGAACACATGGATTGAAATCACATGATGTTATTATAATTTTTTGTTCAATACAATCAATAATATTGGTTGTCTTGATAAAAATAATAAATTCACGAATAAGATATTCAAAATTCACCCCTCTATTCCACTATAAAAACACGCCACCACGCTCTCTTATTTTTACAAAAATGGGACATGAAACTTTTCAATGTTCTGCCCAAATACTATAAAAAAGTCTCTACCCATGTCCATGAGCCCTTGTTGTTGAAAAAAGTCCAAAATCCATTCTCTTAAGGATTTTCTCAAGGAGGTAATTTCAATAGGTAAATCCTCTTCCTTTTTTTCTTTACATTTAATTTTAATTTTCCATCTTTTCTTATTCATTCCTAAACACAAATGTCAATTTTATCATGATAACTATATTATAACATATACACAAAGAATTATATCATGTTAATTTAATAACCATTATCTATCTTTTTTACTCTCCCTATTTTATTTTATAAACAAAATCATCATCATGGAGATGCCAATTTATATCCTTTATGGATGACAATGTTTCGTTCATCAAATTCTTATTCCACGTTTTTCATGAAACAATTTTCATACTATAAAAGATTGTAAAATTTCTAATATGACCATTTTTATTATCTAGAAGTAACATATTTGTATAATATTAAACGATAAAAAAATTAGTTTGTTATTATCAATAACTACCGTAATAATATAAACGGTATTCACTAAATGTATTTTCTAACGATTTCTAGTCATAATGTGTAAACATGTGATATATATAAAAATTTAAACTTATTTATTGTCACTAACAACATTCCATTCAAATTATTTATAATTATACCAAAAATTAAATGAACTCTATTATTTATAATCAAGTGAACCAATAATGAAATAAAGGAAACAAACACTCTGGAATGAGAGAATTCAATAATATAAACTACTAATAAGGTTATAAATGTACATAATAGAACTATAATGAATCAAATAAATAGATATTAAGTTCTTTATTAATTAATTAATATATTTAATATAATTATTATGGATGGTAAGGTCATGTGAAGAACACATTTGGACATATGGTAAGGGTGTTCTACCTGAACCTCCAATTTCATTCTGGTAACACTTTGTCTCTATTAAAAGTAATTAAATTCATAATTATTACAATTTAATCCTTATAAATTAAATGGGACTATTATATATATATTTAATAATTATAATATTTTTTTATTTTATGGTTATTTAAATGTTTTACAAATATCAGTCACTATTTTTCTCAATTAAGAAGTCTGTTTCAAGGGAACCTCTCAAAATATTTCATATTTTCATGTGTACTCTATAACCTATTTTAAGCAATAATTATTTTTCTAAACCCACTCAATTCAATTTGTAAAAGTCACCCTATCTATTTTCTGGTTTTATGCATTTATTTTTCAAAAAGAACTCTTTTTTCAATGAAATATTGTATTTCTTTCAAAAAAATCATCGATGACCCTCTTAGAGTATTTGTGTCTATTTCAACAACTCTATTGAATTTAAAGTATTATTGAGGAGAATATATTATTATAATCATATACCATATTTTATTAAATGGTTTTTGATTAGTTTGACTGTTGATGAGCTATCTGGATACCATTCAACATACTACTCAAAATGATTAGTGTTTATGCGTACATAGTGGGGAAAGTTATTCCATATGTTCATGTTGTTTATGATTATCCAGTTTCATATGAGGAATAAATTTGACATAAAAATCTATTGGTGGGGCCCATTATACCCCCTCATTGTATCGGTAGGTCTCATGAGACAAAACTGAATCGTATTTTGCCTGAGCCCTTACCCTATTATTATCAAACATCTTGGAAGAGACCATGACAATATGTTTCATATGTCCAGCATTATGCATTCCCTCAATATGGTATTATGTACTGATAAAACATGAGATTTTACCACTAGTAGAATTTAAGTTTTTTTGTTTAATTATCTTAATTTTATATATATGGACTTATTTAATCATCTTTCATTCCAGCCAGATCATGCTTAAGAATATTTTTTAAGGAATGTGTTTTTTGTTGTTTACCATGCCCAGTGTTTATTTTTATGAAAACATTCCTTGTATTACCTACCCTTAATTAAAATCTGAGCTCACCCATTTCATATTTTATATTTTTCCCAGCTATTTAAGATGAATATAATGTATTACTTTTATCAATAATCTAGGAGTCATAGATTAACCCAATGAATTTTCTATTATGTATTTAATTTCAAGTTATAATGATAAACTTATGATTGTATGTTATTTTAAAAAACTACTAAACCATTCATTCCTTTGGGAAATGACTTTATTATAATCATTCCAATGTAATGAAATAATGCAATGGACCCATCCAACTAGGTTTGGGGCGTTAAACAATGAATATTGAAAAATAATGGTTTTTATTTAAAACATCCTTTTTATTAAAAAATTTAAAAGTTCAGTTTTGACATAAAATTATTTTAATACGAAAATTATTTCAATAATATTACAATTAATACAATTTAGTATATTTCAATCAATTTCATATTGAATTATGATGTTAAAATATTCTATACATATGAAAATTGTTTTCTTTAGAAAACACCTGGTTCATCATATTGTGGGATTATTATATAATCAAACTCTATAAAATATATGAATTGGATAAAAAATGGTTTAAATTTTTTTAAATAATAATAATTAAAAATATTTAATAATTTCAACTTAAATTTTGGTCATAAATAATAATATAAACAATTAATATTAATAATTGATGTTAAGGTTTAAACAGTTTTACTATGGGTTAAACTAAAACGTCAAGGGTTATATTGAACTATAAACATGTCCAATTATTATTTGATATCCATATTTGGCCTTTATATAATACATGGATCAATAAGAATACATTTTTGTGCTTTTTTCATTTGAAAAACATTAGTATCAATTATTTGTTTAAATAATTCAAAGTATTTTATATTCCCTAAATAAAAAGGGTCAACCACAATCCTCTCCTATTAAAACACCAAATTAATTTTGGTTAATGCAATAAAAAATATATTCCATAAACACATCAACACTTCCTATAGGTTGAAATTTGATCACAAATATAATATATGAAGTCTTTTGGTTCAATCCTAATGTGGTTTTTAGAAAAAAACTAAGATCTTAACCATGCATAATCATAATACCTATTCTTAAAAGTACTTATAATATTATAAAACTAAGAGAAAATGATGATAAAATTATCTCTTATATACTGATATTTTATTATATTAATTTAATAACTTATATCCATATCCTCTTACATCAAACGGGAAATAAAATTATAGACAGTGTATATGGAAGACTACCGCTTGCCAATCTTGTGTAATTTTTTTTTTCATCACCTCTCATCATGAGATATAATGATGAATTTAATGAATTTATATGATTTTTATTACACTAAAATAATTCTGTAAATATAATGTAACATATACCTTTTCACCTTCTAATTGGTTGGAAAACAATAACATCACTGATTTTATTTGTTTGGACAACCACCTGCACATAGTGATGTGAAATTATTTTTAATTTATTGTTATATTCAAAGAATTGAGGATATATTTAATTAATATAGATGATATATTTTATATAAATATTGTTAAATTAAGGTTAAATGTTATTAAAATTTCTTTCACTATACCTAATGGGAAAATATAAACAACATTCTTCTATATGTACAACCAATTGTCTCCATTGATAGTGTAACTAATAACAATATGAATAAAATTTATTGAATGTTATAAATATATAAATAATGATAATTTATAAATTTTATTTCAGGGATAAATTAAGTATATTATTTACCCATGATCAATTTAGATTTAGTGATCCTACAAAATCAAAACATATATAGAAAGAAGAAATTTTCACATGAGATGGTTATTTTATCAATGATTTATTAATAAATAGATTATAAAATACCAAAACTGACTCACATATGGTATTGAATATTTTATTATTTTTCTTAAATATATTGAAAACATATATTTATTTATTTTAAATATGGTACATGCACAAAAAAAATTGAAAATTGGGCTTGTGTTAAGGTATTTTTAATCACTTTTATTTCTGGAACGCTCATGGAAAATTCACCACTAATTTCATTTATTTCTTATATATATTAATAATATTAATATTATTATAACTAATTTAATTCATTTCATAATATTTTATTTTTCATTTTATGTTATTCTATAATGAGAATAAAGATTAAAAATATTACCAAAGTGGTAATGTTTTATTTTCCCACTATTACTTCTATGAGGAATATATCATGTTCACTAATTATTTATATTATGTGTTTTATATACTACCCCATTTATATGTTTTATCTTCAGTAAATTTAACTTTTTGTTATTTAAATTAAAAAATTATTTTATTTATTCTATATGATTACAATTCAAAATTTATTGAAGAGGTAAGTGTTTATCTCACAATCTAACCATTATTATTGATTATTTATGTTTAAGTCTACATTGAAAGAATAGATAGAAGTTTTTATCATTTAACCAATATATTTTTATATCCTATGGTTATTTAGTAACTTTTTAAAAAATAGAATCATTTTCCTATCCTTGATACTAAAAAATATTGAGAATCTTTTCTATGAAAAGATGATTTCATTTCTATATTTGATCATAAATCATTTCAATTCCACATCCATGTTTTATATAATTGTTTTAAATTATGTTTTAACATTCATAATGTTATTTATTGAAGAAATTATTACCCATTTTTATCGTTCTACAAAATGGATTTAAAGTAATATAGCATTATTTTTTCTAAATAAGGCACCTTTTATCCTTTTATAATAATGTGATTGGAATTTTTTTAAACTTATATGGTCTATATAGTGCTACCCACATTCAATTCCACTTATTTATTTGAATGTAACATTATATGTTGAGGAATATATTTTTATAAAAAATTTATTTCCCTATTATTTTACCTTTTTTATTCCAGAAGTTAGTTTCTACGTGTAAAGTAAATTTTTCTCCTGAATATTTTTAATTTCATTTTTCATGGTTTTATATTCGTTAATTATAACAATCCTTATATCACTTATGTACCATTGTGGATTTTTTTAATTATACCATCCTTATTAATTATCCACATGGTTTATGATCATTTTGAAGGTGTTGTACTATTTTTATACAATTCTACATATCACTATGAATTAAATATGATTATTATCATTGATTGGGGAATTTATTATAATTTTATTTTTAGTTTCTCAAAATTATTGTTTATTTTTTTAGGATTCACCGATTTTATATTATAAATGCATTAACCATTGTAATTGATGGTGGGGTCCCGTTATAGCCCCTTGATGCATCAGTGGGTCTCATGAAATAATTTACCATTGGAATTTTAATGATAACATACCAATTTATAAATCATAACTTCGAAAAAGGACTTTATGGTACTGTTATGATGCATTTTATTTTATATTATCTCATTATGAGATTAGTTATTGATTTTCATGGGATTATTCGATTAGTTATAATATCCATGTTTATGTTTGAATACCATGTGATTGTTTATATTGAACTACTTGATCATCATATATTCCTTGAATATTACTCTTGATGTTCATTTTGTTGATTAAATGGAATTTTCTCATTTTTTATCAGTTTGTATTTATTATTTCACATTAATTAATAATTGAAAATGTTGTATGCATATCCTTAATTAGTATCTATGATCACACCTTTATTATGTTTCATTACCCCCATGATTCCATGTAGTATATAAGGATTTTATTCAATAATATCATAAGTTTAATAATGGTGTGCTCATAGAAAATTCTATGTTGTTTTTAATATTTTCATTTCTAATATAAGCTTCAATAATGTACCATGGTTTCTGAGACTGCCAAATATAATCTAGGCTTTGAGATATGATTCCTTAAATCTAGTTCCAATGTGTAAAATTAACCAATGAATATAGGCTACTATGGTCTGTCTGTTAATAGTTAATTTAATTTTATTTAGCTATATTCATTATCATACAATCAGGTAAATTTCAGTCAAAAAAAATCATTATTTCTTTCCAATTGTAGTTTTAATGCATTATATGGTCTTATTTTAATTAATTATATAAAAATTAATTATTATAAATTAAATAAACATAAAAATTATTTTTTAAATTAACCTATCAAATTTTTCTATGAATGGATTTTTTAGAATATTCCAAAATGTTTTCTTTTTTTTAATGAATAGTGAAAATAATATATTCTTTCGAAAACTATTTATTCATTTTAATAATATATATAGTTTTTTTTAAATAGTGTGAATAAATAATAGGTAATTTTTTTTATTAAAATTATAAATATGATATTCAAAAGAAATTTTATTTATTAACATTCTATAAAAACATTTTTTTTCAAAAAATACTTTTTGCTGAAAAATATTTTTTTCATTTTGTTTGCTAGAAGGAATTTTAAAATAAATTATTCCAATTCATTGAATTTAATATGATAAAATGAATTAAGAATTTATAATAAAAAAATTTTATATTAGTTAACAATTTCAAAGTATTTTTCTATCATAATCAATAGTCAAATACTAAAAAACATTACCAAGGTTATTGTTAAAATAGTTTTATCAGGGGTTAAACTGAACTGAAAAGAAATGAAATTATATAAAAACATATATCAATTATAATATATGGACATATGTAGACCTCATATCATCTATTAATCATAAATGGTCCTTCTTAGATACATTTTATGGAGTTATATAATAATATAATTTATTCTTTGTAAAAAATATAACTATGTCATCTCCCTTACTTATATGACGTCGCACACTCTCATATCTTATACACACCTTGAAAACATTTTGGTTCATAAAATAAAAAACTATTCATTTACTTCATTCCCTACTCATTTCGAATAGGCCCTAGTTTTACCATGAAAACATCCTAGGAAGGTGTTTAGAATAAACATAGAGCGGTTGTTCGAAGAAGAGGTATATATATTAGTTGATATTTTTAATTTTATTTTTCTAAATTTAAGTATTATTAAAAAATGATTGAATAATAAAATAATTATCTTCAATATAAATATTATTATGTTAATTTAATGACCTACATCCATATACTGCCCTATCAAATTGGAATCAAAACTCGAGTTGGTGTATACGACAAACTACTACCTCAAAAACTGATGTAATTCGTTTTCCATCATGAATTATCAGGGAATGTTATAATTAATCATTAATATATATATATATATATATATATATATTAGGAATAAATATAATTATTTAAATATAATGTATCATCTAAATTATTTCTTTTCCATCCATTGAAAAGTTATAATTTCATTAGTGGTTATATGTGGATTACCACGTGTACGAAGTAATGCGATTCTTTTTCCCCATCACATCACATGGACGGTTTATATATTTGTATTAAAATATTTAATAAGATATTTATTGTATAATAATAATTATATAAACATAAAATTATACTTACATTATTTTCCCCATTTCCAAAAAAAATTTAAATCGTTACTCAGACATACACATGACCAATAATCTCTATTATAGTAACATAATTTTTTTTAATAATAATCATTATTTTTTTTATAATATTAAAATATTTTATTAAAACTAAAAAAATGAAACTATTATTGTTATTTATATGATGAAATAATGATATTTTTTACCGTATTCAACATATCATTGTTCTGTTGGACATATGAGTTGAATATTATCAAAACATCCAATGTGAAAAAAATTCCGTAAGTATTTCAATTTTAAAGAATAATAAATAAAATAAAATGAATAAATGAAATGAATAAAATTAATAAGAAACTAACTAATTAAAATATTTTTATTATTTATGAATACAAATAATGTACATGATATGTGAGACTCTGTGTTAGTAGAACATTAACTTAAAAACATATTTTAAATGTTTGAAAGTTTTATTTAAAAAAATTCTTTCCGTATTAAGATAATTATTTTATCTAATTAATTATATTGAAGTAAATGAATCATAAAGATCATATTATGCCTTTTTTAAATTTCATTCATTCTTTTTTAAATGGAATATTTTAACAAATTTTATATGAAATGTTTTCACTTTTGTAGTAAAAGGAAAAAACAAATATTATATTTTAACTTGTATAGTGTCAATGGGTTTTCCCAACATAATAACCATTAGTATACATTGTGATTGAATTACAATATTTCATATATTATTCATATAAAACACCTCTTTCCATTATATCTTGTTATTTTAGTTACAAAAATATATTTTTAAAGACGAATATAAATATTATATCTATAAATGTTTTTCTTGAGGTTTTAGAAGTGTTTCAGAATAGTTTATTGATGAAAATATGCCAGAATGATTTTTTTATTCATGATATGGTACTTGATCATTATATATGAATATGGTTGAGACTAATATAACTTAAATGATAGTTGATTCAAATATATACTATAATTAAAGGGATCCTAATATAGC
Source organism: Viscum album (assembly GCA_963277665.1). Classification (NCBI taxonomy): domain Eukaryota; kingdom Viridiplantae; phylum Streptophyta; class Magnoliopsida; order Santalales; family Viscaceae; genus Viscum; species Viscum album. Next base: position 2,111,897,903 of record OY728126.1, on the reverse strand, counting down.
TATTATGATGTGAGATCCCAATATAACTCTCTAAATAATTTTGTAATGTTCCCTTTCTTCATATAGAATAAATAGTTAGTTAAATAGGGACATTTATATTATTTACTTAACTATACTACAATTATTTCATAGATAAGGTTAGAACAGGTTATCAATATAATAATATTTTTTCTGAAAAAGGGATTACACATTATTATTATGGTTTTCAAATGTTTCCTTTGATAAAAAGTGTTCGTTTTAATGAGTTTGTGTCTTATTTAGTATTCTCAATTAATATTGTGATAAAGATAAATATTTTATTAATTTTTATGGTTTTAGCTTGTTTAATAGATATATATTTCATATTTCTTTTTAAAATATTATTCTTCTCACCCCTCATTTTAAAATTTATTTCACAGGGTTTATGGATAAGTAATAGTGAAGAATAATTCAGGTTGAATGTCGTTATTATTTTTCTTTAAAAGAAGTCATGTTTCATTTTAATGTTATTTTTTTTGAATAATAGATACTGATTAGTAGTGCCCACTTTTTTATATATGGGTTGTTATGATAATTTTATGATTGTATTCTTGATAAATATAAACCTGTAAGATATTTGGGAATGAATGAAGGTAAAGAATTGATTAAAAGAGTAACATTATGTAGTGTATATATTTTGTTCTTATATTATATGTTATAATAAAAAATATTGGTGGAAAAATAATCTTATTAATGGGTTTTTATCTATTATGGGACTCAATTATAGATTTATGTATATTCATGCAATCCATATTTATAAGAATTAATTTTATCAATTTTGAGAAATTTATTTATTAAATCCAATGAATTTACAAAAATGACAAAAAATAATTAAATTTTATTTCATTTAATAAAATAGTTTTGTTACTAAATAGTTTAATTTCATATATTGAGGAACTAGGGATTGTATGACTATACTAGGTGGAATAAATTGTATGCATATATGGATTGAGTGAATAAAAGTTTCTTCATTTTTATTTTTAGAGAGGGAATAACATCCCACATAGTTTAGTTCCATATAAGAGTCATGTTGACTTTTTTGTGGTCATGTGATAAGGCTCGTTAATTTTTACTTTTAAGTCCCGGAATCCATGATTAATCATGTTTGATTTAATATTTAGAATCAAGGATCCATACTATACCTTCTGAGGTCATGAATCCAAGACCATTATGATTTATATTTTCCCTATCACAAGTTACATTATTGAATACCCATTTGAAAACTAATTCATGGAATATTTCTCCATCAAACTCATTCAAGATATTTCTATTAATCCTCTTATATTTTCTTGAGTTTATCATCAACAAATAATGATTATATTATAGGTTTATATGTGTTAAATGGTACTTGAATATATTTCTACTAAAAAATATATTAAATCAACTTCATGTTGTGCCTTTGAGAACCTTTAACAGTGATATACCCTCATGGTCTGCAACTAATCACCACTTCTTCATTGTAATTGAATCCACCCTTATATTGATTCTCATTGATTACACCATATTGTATATAATAAAATACATCATTATCATCATAAAAAATAACACATGGTCTTCACAAACTACCAATGTCATTGGATTGTTGTAAATTTTATAAGAGAAGACTCTTTAGTTCTCTTTTATCCTTGTGCAACTTTTTGTACCATCATTCATGGGAATCCAATTAAGTAGTTGAAAGATATTTATGTACTCCATAATAAAAATATTTATATTACCTTATAACTTTTATGAAACATCACCAAAAACAAAAAAGTTGTTTAAATGGATTTATTTTTCCTCCAAGAATCCTAAATTAAACTCATCAACCTTCATGACTAAACTGGATTAACAAAAAAAGATATCTATAATCATATTAGATAAAATCATTTCCACCAACCCCTGGTCTTGATATAATCCGGATTCTATATAAAATACAGTACATATATTTTTCTATTTCCAAAAAAATGAATATCACAGCCATATCTACAAGTCTATATAATAATTTTTAGGAGTAGGAAACTATATTTGTAGAATAGTTTTCATGATAAATTATACTATTTGGATAATTTCATTTTAGTACAGTGTTTAACCTCTAATTTTGAACATTATTTGTCAAATTGTGTGGGATAACCATTTGGCATGTCCTTCTTAGATAGTGATGGGTGCATGGTTGTCACATAGTTTGATAAATAATGTATCCAAACCATGTGACTTGTCCAAGTAATTAAATGTGGGAAAAAAACTTTTTACCCTATTTTAATTAAACCCTAATTATCCTCTCATCGACATCATTTAGGATTTTTATTCATTAGAGCTTCTTCTAAGTTTTTAGACCTATTGAGCCTCAATACTTGGGGGTTTTTTCTGTGATTCCTCACAGAAAATTCAATTAAGCCTTTATCCTCTTGATTTATCCCTCTATATAGAGTTCTTCGTCCCTATTTATTAATTTTTCAATTTATAGTGGGTTGTTTGACCTAGAGAGTTTTTTATCTTATTTTATTGAATAGAATCTTGATGATTATTGTTCAAATTTCCTCATTAGGGTTTTGTGGTGGTGTGGTTGAGGTTTCACATTGATTTTTTGAAATTTACAAGTTTAAGCTAGATGGTTCCATGCTTTTACATTATTAAATGGGATTATATTTCTTGCATGAACTGTTAAATTTATTATATGAATTTCTTATGTAGGGGAGAAACATGTTTTGGAAAGTTTTTAAGAACCACATGTAATAAGAATGGGTTTTCTAACAGAAATTGGATTTATTTCTCACATGATACATTGTGGTGTTTCTTCAATATGTTATATGCCTTATTTAAAGGGTGAAAAGGGAATTTTAAAAGATGTTTAAAGAAAAAAAAGTGTATAATTTGTATTCTCCAAAGTAAAAAATAATTTTATTTCTTATGGGATTATTTTTGGTGCACCATTAATGTATCTTAAAATTTTGAAGCATGTTTTGAAATTGTCTTGATCTGAATATGATTTTGAAAGGGGATTTTTCCCCTAGAATGTGATTGTATTGCACAGGTTTTCTTCTTATTTTTGTGTCCAAAGGGATTTTATAAATAGTGTGAGTAGTGAGAAATTTATTTCAAAATGGTTTTGGTGTGTTTCTTAAATAAAAGGTGTAATTTTTATGGAAAGTGGGTTTTTACAAGGGTTATTGTGATTCTTGTAATACCTATATGAGAGTGTTGATTTATGTGCTATGTGAAAAAAAAATTGAGGATAATGGGAATCCCTAGTATCTAGGTGGCTGAACTAGAACTAGTATGCTAGTTGAATCAAAATTGGTTGTGGCCTAGATTCATCTAGCAGGATTTATGATTTCCACACTAACTAAAAATGTTATATGATTTATGACCTCCAAGAACCTTTGATTGGATATGATCATGTGGGTTATGCATGAGAAATATTTTGGACCACTATAACTATGGATTTCATACTCTCTTGTGTCACATGTATGAGAACATTGTTGATATTTGAGTTCGATGATTTTGATCACCAAGGTATGAGGTTTATAGGGTCAAACTATAGCTAGTTTTATATAGGGATTTACCAATACTGCATTTTTATGAACTGATGCTTATAGGATTTGGTTGTTGGTTTCGATATAGGGTAGACCTTGTGTATATTATTATATAAATAAATAATACGTGTTAATAAATTGATTTTTTAAATAATTTTTTCCTGATAAATTTTCCCTTAAATTTTTTTCTTATAAATGATTAATTTTTTTAAATGAAATTTTCATGTTGATTTCTCTCCAAATGTGGTATCATGGAACCTTTTATTTTTTGGTTGCATCCTGATGGGATTATTCTCACACCCTTCATTCTAATTTGGGAGTGGTTATACATTGTTTTGTATGTCCTAGGTATGGTAAAGAGGTTTCACAGTGATATTCATTCATGTTTCTAGAGTTCCACTTCACACTGGTTGTGGTGGTGGTGGTGGCTTGAGGGTTACATCTCTCTTATTTCATGGTGGTTTTTAATAAAGTTTTATTATAACCATTCAATAGTAGCACATTTTTTTTAAAATTTATAAACCTAGAATCTAACAAATGTTGTGTTAAATTTGGAATCAGTTATTTATTGTTATTATTTTTATTTTTTTGGGTTATTTTTGGTTATCTAAATTTTTAAAATCATTCCCAATGTGTTATTTTGATACCTAGTAAATATTTTTCATCGCATGGGGACCAATATTTCTCTTTAGTCTATGCATGAATTGGGTTAGTTGTCAGGTTGGATGGTATCATGTCTTTGATCATGAGAAAATGTTATCAGAGAGAGTCACAATATTTTGGATCATGATATTTGGGGAAAGTGTCTATATACACTACAAATTTTATTGTTGGGGATTTAGGTTCTATTTTAAATTGGTCTCCAATCCATCACATCTCTTGATAGGACTCTAGTCACCATGGGATTTTAGGAATCTATTTTTTCTACTTCTCCAGGTGAGACGCACATGGTGAAGATTGTATATGAACACTCAGTGGGGGTGGAGTGCATGAGTGGATTTATTATGATGAATCTTGTCAGGTTTTGACTTATGGTAGTGTGATTGATTTATTTATTGCTAATTTTTTTAATGTCTTTTGATGGGACATCCTTTTGATTTTTGATTAGTGTAGTAAAATTCCTCTTTGAAGATGTCCTATGAATCTATGGTAATCAGATGGATATAGTTCTCTTTTTGTAATTAATCATTGGTTGTTTGAGGTAGTGTTTCGTTTTGTCCACACATTGGGACAAGGATCAAGATCTAGTCCTGCTCAAGTTGAAGAAGTATAACCATATCCAGGAAAAGGACATATATAAAGAGTTCTCCAAAAACATTCCTCCTTCTTTCAGAGGTATAATGGAACCTCTGGAATTAGAAGAGTGGTTAGAGAATATATAGTTGATGTCTATATTCTTTGACACTCATGAGGCTGTCAAGGTAATCTTTTCCTCATTCGTTTTAGACAATCCTAGTCATACATGGTGGGTCTCAGTGGTGGAAGCTAGAAATCACACGAAAGTGTGTTTGAAATACATCATGTTCATTTTAAAAAACTAGTATTGTCTCATGGTTTTTTCCTTTTCTAGATATAGGCAGCTTATATATCTTAGCCAAGCATATTGGTCTAGGATGGGGTATGTGAATTTATTAATACATCATGTTCATTAAGAACCAAATATAATTTACAATTAGATGATGAAGGTTCATAATCTTAAGAGGGGGTTGTGGAAAAATATTTTATATGATTTTTTATTAAACAAGATGAAAACTTATGTTGAGGTTGTTATTCATGAAATGATCGAAGAAATTTATTGTTTAAGAATGAATATTTTATTTGGATTAGTATCAGATGTGGGTTGTGGTACTTCATATGAGTAAAAGATGATGTGGGATAAATAGGGGAAGAAGGAAGGTGGTAGTTCAGGCCATCCTTCCCATATGTCATCATATTTGGATTCTGATTCTGGGTCGGTTGTGTAACATCAAATTTGGAAGGAGGGGAACATATGACTTTCAAGCACATCCACTCCCAAAAGTTTTCTTCAGTTCAGTATCATGGGTCGCTTGTAGTTGTTTTTAATAATGGTTCTCTATATCATAGTGGTGTGAGATCAATCGCTTATAAAGGGATTTCATCCCATTTAAAATCTTCAAAGGATGTAAGATCTCTATTTGGAGGTCGTGGCGGCAAGGTTGGATCTTCATTGATATAGAGTCAGTTCAATGTAGAGCCATTGGATACTATTCTCTCTCATGCTTAGCCTGAGATGAGGAAACTTCATGTATTGAATGAAGCACCAGTGGAATTGAATGCATGGCCTTCGATAGTTATAGGAAACATTTCTATTGCATAAAATTTAGAAACAATTCTATTTGATACATGTGATTATTTTACATTTATTTCACGCCTCTTTTTTTATTTGTTAAAATTTCCAATAGACCATTTTTCATATGAGATGGAGGTAGTAACATTGCATGGTATGAAGTGAGAGTACGGTTTCAAGTGTCTTTGTGCCCTCACTAGATCAAGATTTGAGTAGGAATGATATTTTTTTTGTTTTAGAGATGGACCGTATTTATGTGATCCTTATTATAGATTATAAGGTTCATTCTCAAGCACACATATATTGTTATAGGTTGTGATTGATTTTTATTCATCTTGATGGTAGTAAACAAACTATTCAAGGAGGGTGGGATCCTTAGTCGGGTCACGCTAGGCATCCACATCCATAGTTGGGAAACCTGGTTTACAAAACATTGTTTCTCTCATTAGAGGATGATTATGGTGTTGTTGATGTGGATTACATCCTATAGTGAATGAGTTCCAATATGTTTTTCTAGAGGATTTTTTAGGTTTTCCCCCACAGTGGTATATGGAGTTCTCCATTGATTTGACATCAAGAACCCAACCTATATCTATTCAATTGTGTCAATGGACCCCACCAGGTTTATGTAATTGAAGGTACATCTACATTGTTTGGAATCCAAATGATTCATTCTCTTGGGCATATCTCCATGAGCTTCCAATATTCAATTTTCAAAATAGGATGATGGATCTATTCAGTTGTGTAGTGATTACCAGAACCTGAATAGGGGGATGATCAAGAAAAAATATACTTTTACCCATCTTGATAACTATAAAATTATCTTAAGGGTTCAAGGTGATTTTCCAATATTTATTTGTTTTCTGGTTATCATAATGTAATATTTGGAGTGATAGATGTTCCAAAAAAATTATTTTTGAAGTGGTTATGTCCATTTTTATTATTTTTTCATTCCTTTTAGGTTGAAAAAATTCTCCAATTGTCTTTATGGATATTTTTGAATAGGTTATTCCACTAGTATCCTCATTCCGTTGACATCGTATTCATTAGGTACATCCTTGTCTATTCTAAGACTGAGGAGGAGTATGAGAGGTATTTGAGATTTTTTTTTGGAACACTTCGGGATCATCATCCCTCTTTGATGTTTTACAAGTGAAACTTATTCATTAAATATGGTATGTTTCTGGGTTATGTGATCTCATAACAAGGTGTTTTGGTGGACACTTATATGATCAATGGAATTATTTCATGGGTGTAGAAAAATATCAATTTTTATATCAAGGGATTTTAAGATGGTGGGGGTACTACATGCTATTCATTTCCTATTTTTCTTGCATTACGTCATACATTAAGAAACTCACCCAAAAGGGGGTGACATTTTAAAGGATTCAAGAGCGTCAATATTCCATTGAGGAGTTAACGCATTAGTTTACCAGAGCCCCTTTTTTGATCTTTCTATATTTGTAAAGGGTTATTTGGTATATTGTGATGCTTCAGGTATGGGTATTAGGTGTGTGCTAATGCAGGATGAAAATTTCATGGCATAAGTTTCTCTCAATATTTTACAACAGGAGAAGAATTACCCTACCCATGACCTGGATTTTGATGTGGTGATTCATGCCTTCAAAATGTGGCACCATTATCTTTTTTCAGAGAAATCTGTAGTTCATTTTAGTCATAAGATTTGGCATACATTTTATCCAAGAAAGACCTGAATTTGAGATAGTGTTGTTGGGTTGAATACATATAGGGTTTTGAATTTGTTATAGCCTATAATTCTAGTAAAATAAATTTTGATGGGGATTATATCAATAGAAAAGATCAAGGGAAATAATTGAGAATGTCTGGGGATTAAAGGACGATGTTGGAAATCTTTTCTTAGATGCACCTGGACACTAAGGATCATAGTGGAGGAGTGTTCTTGGCCAATTTTCAGATGACACATTCCCTCATGAAATAAATTCTACACGAGAACCAAGTAATGATTTTTTTTACCATTCTGTATGGTTTTTTAATGGTAGGAAGACCACTACAAATGGTTCTTGTCTTCTGAGGGAATTTTATTCTTTTAGGGTTTCTTAGTGGTGTTGTTTTCATTAATGAATGTGGTGATGTGGGATCCCCAACAATTCGAGTAGATTGTTTATACTATTACTACCAAAATGTACTATGACATGTGTCAGAAGTTCTGGTGTCCAGGTATAAGTATATGTGTGGATCATATAATATCACGGTGTCATGTATGTCATGAGGTTAAAGTAGATCACCAAAGGCCCTCCAGTTTTATTCAATCGCAACCCATTATTACCTGGAAGTAGAATGGGATATCGATGGATTTTATTATTGGCTTACCTCGTACATCATGGGGAATGAATTCCATTTTTTTATTTATTGATCATGTAACCAAATTAGCATATTTCATTACAATTAGGGATTGATCCAAACATGATTAGTTGGGTTTGTTGTTTGTTTCATAGTCTTTAATGATTCAATAAGTGTCATCGAAAGTTTTTTCTGAAAAGGACCCCCTATTTTACCTCAATGTTTTTGGAATTCCTTTTCAAGTAAATGGGGTCCCACGTCATGTTGGGTAAAACATACAATCCTGAAGAGGATGGTCATAAAATATGGCCGAATCAGATATTGGAATACATGCTCCAGACATGTGTGTTAGATTCGGGTGGTTCATGGGAAAGTAATTTTGGATTGGTTAACATTCCATAGAACAATTTCTTTAAATCCTTGATTATAATGTCTCATTTTGAGGTGCTTTATGGTCATCCTTTTTAGTAGCCTCTAGGTTGGGATGAGGTGGGTGAAACCTCATTATTAGGGTTGAGCCTTGTCCAAGATAATTCAGATAAATTCAAGTTGACTAGGATGAAATTTTTCAATACAAAGAGTTATTATAAATCTTATTCCAATATGAGGCATCTATCAATAGATTTTTTTCTATTTTTTGCTAGGTGTTATTGAAATTGGAACCTCTCTCAGGTCATCGTCACTAGGGTAGTCAAGTCAAGCTAATGCCTTTTATGTTGGACAAATTGAAATTACATATAGTATTAGTAAGAAGTCAGATAGGATAGATTTTCTTTATAAATTAACATCAATTTGATATTTTTTCATCTTTTTAACCCGTGAAAGTACAACCCAGATCCGTATCATGTGTTTAATTGGGAAGAGTTGGATTCAGAACGAGATTTGTCTGTGTTTGAGTGGTCAGTACAGATTTTGGATTCCAATGAGAAACTACTTCATTGAAATTATTTTACATTGGTCTGAGTTAATAGGGAGCATGGAAATGATGTTAATCAAACTGGAGAGATAATGTATTGGGTTGAAGTGGAATAAAAGATTTTTTTCTTCAAATCAGGCTTCTTGTTGAGTTTCTGGGGGAAAAATGTTTTTATAGTGGAGAGAATTGTCTCATATTTTTTTAGGGTTTTATTTTATTTATTTGTATTTAAATAAATATCTCTTGTGTTCCCGAATAGTTTTTTTGAAAATGGGGAATTTGGGATATATTTTTGGCGGTGCGCGATTGGAACATGTTTAGGGGAAACTATGTGACCTTGCCCAATAAACCGGGTAGCCAATTTTTTTTTTGGAAAGTGTCAAACCACATGGTTGGTGCATGGTTTTTCAAACCATCTATGTGGATCATGAAACATAACCTTATTAGATTATGAGGGGTGCACGATTTCTACACAGTTTGGTAAAAAATGTGGTTAAACCATGAGACTTTTCTAAGTCATTAAAAATTGAGAAATTCCTTTTTTACCTTCTTTTTAAACCCTAATTCTCTTCCCATCCACCCCATTCGTTATTTTATTCCATTAGAGATCCCTCTAACATTCCTTGGACCTCTAGAGACTCAATCCTTGGGTGGTTTTGACCCCAGTTGTTCATGGAAGCATCATGTAATCCCTCATCTTTTGGACTTGTCCCTCATTCTTGGGTTCTTCTTACCTATTTCTACATATTCTAATTTTCAGTTGGTTGTATGAACTATATAGGTATTTATCATATTTTTTTGAGTGATATATTTAGGATTATTATTTATTGTTTCCTCATTAGGGTATTGTGGTGGTGGTGTTTTGGTTTTACAAAGATTTTTTGCATGTTTACAATTGTGAGGTTGGTTGTTCAATGATTTTACATTGTTGAATGAGTTTATCATGCTTTCATTAATTGTTAAATATATTCTATTAAATTAATTTATATTGTGAAACATGTTTTTGAATGTTTTTATGATGCACATGTAATGTAAATGTTTTTTATAAAGGAAATTGGATTTATTCGTCATTTACTTCATTTTGAAATTTTTTAATATGTTCAATGTATTTTTTGAAAGGATTGAAAGGTTTTTTCTAAGAGGTTTAAATTTAAATTTTTTTTGAAATTATATTTTCTTCAGTAAAAATGCATTCTTTTTCTTGTTAGAACCTTTCTTATGCACCTTTAATGTGTCCTGAACTTGTGAAGCACGTTTTGAAATGGTATTTTAGTGAATATTATTTTGGAAGGGTATTTTCCCATTAAATGTAATTGGACTTTTCATGGGTTCTTCTTATAGTGTTTCCAATCGGATTTTATAAATGGTGCAAGTGGTGAGAAATGAATTTATAAATGGTTTTGGTGTGCATATAAAATTGAAGTTGGTTTTGTTATGGAAAGTTTTTATTTCCTTCTATGCTTTGGATACATGAAAATTTTATGTGATAGTGTTGATTTATGTGACATGTGTAATGGATTTAAAGAACAAAGTAAATCTCAGGTATCTTGGTGGGATCAGAAAAAGTAGTACACTAGTTGATTCCGAAGTGAATAAGTTTTAGAAACATCTAGCAGAATTGATGGCTGTCAGACTATCTAAACATGTGATATGATTTGATAAAACTTGAACACTATGTTGAATACCCTCTGTGGAATTGTGCATGATAATGTTTTCGAACAGTAGAATTTTTTCTTACATCCTCCCTAGTGGCTCATATGTATGAACATTGTTGATAGTTGAGTTTGAGGGTTTTGATCACTGAGGTACGAGGTTTCTAGGTTCCCTCAAGAGAAATTTTCCTATAGATATTTACCCATTGTGCGTTCTTTTGACATGTTTCATATATGATATGGATCTTTTTGAGGTATATGGTAGACCTATTATATTTTTTTATTCCATTGAACCTTACTATTAATGAAAGGTCATTTTAATTAAAAGGGTTTTCCTAAGAATATTTTAATTAATATATTTTATTAGAATAGTTTAAAATGTTTTAAAGGAACTGTGAATAGTTATTTTCCTTCTAATGCTTTATCATGGAATATTTTGTATTGGGTGGAATCCTGCTGAGATTTGGCTCACACCCTCAAAGCACCTTTGGGGGTATGTAGATTTTGTTATGTGTGGCCCATGTAAAGGAAATATGTTTCAATGGTATAGTGGATATGTATTATAGAGTTCCACTTTATGTTGTTGGTGGTGGTCATGTCAGGATGGTGATATCTCTATTATTTCATGGTGTTTTGAGGACATTTTTTTGTTCCCTATATGTTTCATTACTTTTGGGTTTTGGTTAATGTTGTGACCCATGAATCCGAATTTTTATTTGCCTCATTTCAATTTTCTTATTTATTATTGTATAGTTTTTTTTGTTTGTTATTTAGGATTATCTAAATGGGAGAAAGCATTCCCAATGAAATTTTTTGATATCAAGTCACTATTATCCATCCCATGTTGATCTGGAATGCCCATCGATTCATGCTATGAATAAAGTTAGGTGTTAGGTTGTATGTAATCTTATCATTGTTTGTGACAAGATATGTTGCGCAGAAAATATCAAGTATTGTTGCAGTCTTGTAGAGATAGCATTAAATTGTTCTCTTATACAATTTATCATCCATAAATATAACATCTTCATACATCCCATGTTTGGTTCCAAACAAAATCTTAGAAGACATTTGTATAGAAAAATTTATCAATATTTTATTTGGTAACTTTATTTCATACATTGTTGAGGAGATACAGGTTTAAATCTTATTTTAACTACATTAATAATTATAAAAATAATTATTTTCTTTAATTATTTTCATTTAAAAATTTAATAGCATATTTTTAGAAAATTCATCCCAAGATTTATATCAAATTACTTAAAATATTATGTCCTCATCAATGAGAATCACCATGAAATATTCTTCCATTGTTGTATCATGTAATTATTTTGATCAAAACTACCCATTTTTAAATACAGCATCATTTGATACAAATCAATTCGATTATACTATATTCATAGACCCTATATCATATCATAAAATGAATCATTCTACCAAAACACCTAGGTTTCAACATTTTCAATCAAGAAACCCAAAAGTGGTGAAATTCATTTAGTCGTGCCACTATCTCCACAACCTAAGAGAAGACACCATGGCCATAGACATCGTGATCCTTAGTCATGTCTTTGTGACTAGAAAATGTTTTTTTCTGTATAGGCTAACACAATTAGACTCAAGCTAGTATTTATCAAAAGACCAATTAATTCATCAATGATATATAGTGTTCCCCATTAATAACTAATTTAGAAAAATTTAGTAATTATATGAAGGAATGAATAGAATATACAATACAAAACCCACATTCCTTGATCAATATACATCCATATTTGAATAACTAGTGTACTGATTTTCAATATTACCCTACTCAATAAAACTAATATTATTTAAGAAATAATATACAAAACAAACACCATTTTGAGTATGGTATATATGGTAAATTAGATAATATATATAATTTATTGTTTGTATGGAATCTAAGTTAATATACTTTAATAAAATTAATTATGTATATATTTTTCATAGTGAAAATCCATGGGATTGAAAATTATTCCTATAAAAAAATTATATTAGAAGTAAAAAATATTTTATTGAATTCCATGCGATTGATCCACCCAAAAAATATAATGAGAATACTCCAAAGGTAATTCATTACCAATATATTCACAAGAAAATAGAAAATATAGGTGAATCTTAATCATATCTCAATAAAAAAACATATAATAATCCTTACGGTAATGGTTACGTGAAAATAAAAAGTATATGAATGGGATACCGTAAATTATAAAAATAATCTAATTAAATATATTCATTATTAATGAAGGAAATAAAGTATTTAATACACTATATATGGGAAATTATGGTGAAAAATACGAAACATATCTTGTTGAATTAAAAATATAGCCAAATAATCAGTTACAAACATCATAACATTAATCTCAAATACACATGAAGGATATGATTTAAAGTTAATGTTTAAATAAAATTAATAATGTGAGTATCATGATAATAAAAAATATAGAGTATTAGATACACCATAAGAATGAAAACATGGGGTATGATAAGGAACATGCCTCATTGTGTGAAACATTGTGGCAATACACCCTTACATTAATTAATAACTGCCACTAAATTTATTGAGTATTTTATATATTAAAAATAATTGTATTAATTAACTATTTAATAACCATATTCACAAATATTAACTTTTACAAAAATCATTTATAATTATTCTCTAATTATATATTTGTTAGTTATTATATACTTCCATTATTGTGTATGAGTAATCTTTACCGTACTAAACTAGTTTCGTAATAGAAGTATAATTATTTATTATTCTCCAAATTTTATTCACTACCAGAACATACAAGGTACTATATATGATTCTTTTAATTATTTATAGTTTTATAATATAATTCTACGGGAATTTACATTATGATCCTTAACAGTGAAATCAGTGATGAGAATGTTTCGATGATTTTTCTTGAATGAACATTGGTATCTTGATTAATGAGATTAAAATTGTTTACCCCATTATGGAATCGAAATAAAATTATTATTTTCATATTTATATCTTATATTATTAGTCATTATGTTTTCATATTCATCCATGGTATTATTTTATATCATAATTCAAGTATGTGTTTTGAAATGCCCAAAGAAGAACACACTATAACTAATGGAATTCTATGGTTATAAAAGTGGTTTTTTAATAATATAAATATTATAGATTAATATTTTTATTATATATATAAATATATTTGATTAGATATATTTCACGGGTTTTTATTCAGTAATAATGAAACTAAATTAAATACTAAATATGTTACTTTCTAGAAATAATTGTCTGCACAACACTCAATTATTGTTTTTATTTATCATAGAATGAAATAAGACAAGGTAAAATATAATTTTTCTATTAATAATAATAATGATATTATATTGTGGTGAAAACATATTAGGTCTCCTGGTGGAGGTGGTAGTCCACATGATGCGTTAATGAAGCTTTAATTTTATTGATAGAATATGGGGAATGAAAGTAAATAGTTATTCCCATATAATAATAAAATTCAATATAAAAAATTATGTCAAAATATTGAAAATAAGAAAAATTTATTTGGGAAAGTAATCATCGAAATAAATGATTTTAGGTGAAAAAAACTCATGTTGGAGACATTGGATTTCCCATGGAAGAATCCTTCAAGATGGAGGTCAAAATCCAATATAGAGTAACTAGAGTCCCAAGTAAAATGAATAGGATTATACGTGAACAAAAAACATCATATTTTCGGGTGAAATTTTTCTTTCATTGGACTTAATGGGGTTTTGAGATTCCCCTTTTATTAGTTCACAGAATATATTTTTTGTATATATTTCTTCTTAATATAAAGAGGGAATATTTTTCCTTGTCAAGATGACTCCAAAATAGATAATAGTTGAGTGGTGGTTGATAAATGTTCTATAAACCCTCAAAATTTTATTTTATTATATGTTTAATCATTTTTCAAGTCATTTACTCATGTAATTTTCACTTTTACCATTATTTGGTTGACAATGGTTACTATTTCAATCCTACGTAATTCAAAATTATCGCCTAAAAATAATATTTTGTATTATAAATAATTTATACCTAATGATTTAAAATATTGAACATATTTTATAGAATAAAACCACTATTTTTGGTAAAAATATTATTTTTACATTAGCACGTGTGATGGGTAAAATCCTATTTTTTTAATATTATTTTTTATAATACAATTTATTTTTAGGATGAAATTATAAGTGTGTTTTTTGTTAACATAAATTGTTTTATAAAAATAAAAAAAATTATGTTCCCTTGACTGAAATTTGAACATATATTTCACCAAAATAATATTAAATTAAAATAAAAGAAGAATATATAAATTTTATTTCAAAAAATATTATATAAATTCCAAAAAACATAAACATTGGTTTTATAAATCCATGATAGTATTTTGGACTATATTTTGTTCCACCAAAAAATAATAATTTTTTAAATAAAATGAATTATAAACCTCTATGTATTTTTTTATATATTTATTATGTAATAATATTATCTATTTATCTAAATTGATTTTTTCACTAATAACCTAAAAATCATCTATTTCAAAAAAAATTCTAGAACCTCATATGAAGATATTATTAAATTAATGAATATAAAATAATACTTATTTTATAAAATTATAATATAATAATTTTTTAATGTAAATTTTAATTAATTCCAAAAGTATATAAATAAAATTTTTTCATAGGAAACGTGATTGTTTAATATATTAACTGTTATTATTAAAATATCCTATCAATTTCTAATGAAAATTCAAGTTAATGTATTACTAATATAAGAAATATATTTTATCCATAATATATTTATTCTCATATATAATAACAAATAATAAATAAATTTTTTAGAAATGTCCCATTTTATATCATAAATCAACCTTATTAGTTATTTAGATACAATAATTAAATTTTCATCATAGCCTTTGTATTATAAGTTGCCTATATTTTTATTTCCAAAAAATATTTAGTAATTCAGTTATTATAATCGAAACCTACTATATCGTAATGGTTAATTAATGTTTTAATATTAGGTTAAGTTTGATGATTTTTTAAAGAATCTATTAGAAGCATAATGTTTTTTATAATAATTATAATTTAATTTTACAGGTTGTTTCACCCCTGATTACAATTTCATGTAAAGTTAATTTTACATGTGAACCTCCAATTGTTCGAGGGATCCAATATTATAAGCATTCTTCTCTATATAATCAATATGGTCATTATTAACCTTATCATTTTCCTCAATTATAAACATGATGTAATTTCTTTAATACAACATGGCTAAACTAACTAATTGACCGGAAAACACATTCAATATTCGATCAATATTAGCATCTATCTATGGAAAATATCAAAAATATTATTTTTTTCTTTCGATAAATATTTTTTTTATCATGCTTCGATGATTAGATCTTCCATAGTCCTATAATGTCCAATATTGAGATCAGCTACAAACTACCGTAGATTACCTAATTCCTATTCTAATACTTCTTTTTCAATAGTATCCATCATATTATATTTATTATCAATCATAAATGTGTTTTCAGATTACCATATATCTTTAACATTATCATAATATTATTTTCTCACCAAAATCATTATCAAAACTATCTTTAGTATTGAATTTACTTTTACATAAACTATTTTTAGAGGGAACCTCTTCCCTAGATTCTATTAAACAACGGTTTCACTCTCTTCATTATCCAACCTTCTTAAATACCTAGATATAATTTATCAAGAATTTCCACATCAAAATCATTTTGACATAACATTCCTTTGAATATCCATTTCCATCTCAATAATTTTAAAAAAATACCATGTTATAAAAACTCGTCATCCATGTCTTCATCATTTTTACCTCTTTTACTAAATTCGTATTTCCCAAAATAATTGAGGGTTTTCTATTTTTTCCAGTGATTTTATGTTTCTACTAGAATAATTCACATTTCATACATAACAAGAGTACTTTGAAGATCATAAATTCAATTTTCTATCATAGTTTAGTCATAAAAAGATAAAAACAACATATTTTCAAAAATCTGAAGTAGTTTCCTAATATTTTTTCACATTTTTTCATTGGTCTCACAACCATGTTATATGATTTTCCAAAAACATCAATAATTCATTTGAAATATTGATTAAATGTTTCCATTGTAAAAATATTAAAATAAATATATTTATTGTGTATAACATGTTGCATATCAAATGTCATAAATTTTTTTATTCATTATTGTTTTAAATAATTGTTTGAAATGGACTTTTATAATATGAGTCTCATGTATTTCATGTAAATATTATTTTAAAATTATATAATTATGTTATTTTGATAATTAGAATAAATAGTTATAATTTCCATGTCTGCATCAGTTATAGATAGTACTGATGTATTATAACATTGTATTCTATTATGTATTTAGAAAAAAATCAAGCCTAAAATACCATAACTATGACCCCATTATATTCATCCTAATATGATAATTTATTCAAGAAAATAGAGGAATCCCAATTGAATTAAATTTTTTATTAGTACTAAATCACAACTAATTGATTCAAATCTTATAACCTCAAATCCAATACCATTTCTGGGAACCCAATACACCCTTTGATAAGAGAGGTGATTTAGTGTGAGAACATTTTAATTTTATTTTTCATTGAATCATTTTCCAATATTCATGAGAACATATTTATTCTATATTATTTAGTAATAGATCTACCATAGAAACAAAAATATAAAGGAAAATTCATTTTACATAGTTCACCACAAATATATAATATGTGCAGTATATTCTAATAAGGTGTAAGTAATACCAAAATGTATTATACATAACTAGTTTAAAGGAATAAAAGTTTTCAACCATGGTAACTCCATACCATGATTAATGTTTTTAAAATTATATTTAAGGTATATAACATTATTTTTCTTTGTCTACATGTGATGACTCCTCCATCTTTAATTATATTATATGATAGTTTCCTTTTTTATAATCATGAAGGTAACTTTCATGTCAAAAATGTTGTGTGATTTGATTTTTTTTGACATCAAGGATATCATTCTCCAATAAAAACCAAACTCATAATAATATTATTAATAAAACATCATTAAATAATTTATGATATATTTTTCATAAATGATTCCATAAAAAATGATTTGCACAGCTCCTCTCTGGAACACAATTCCAATAAATTCTATATATTTTTCTATTTACTATGTCTCCCTAATCCACTACCTCGCATATAATACCTTTAAAAAACATATTAATATACTATGATTTGTGATCCCATTTGTTTTATTTCCCAATCATGAGCTACTTCATGAATTTCACCATTACAAAATGCATCATGAAAGGAAAATTCATGAACTCATTCATGGTATGATTTTATGGAACCTGCATCATGACATTCTT
The DNA here is from genome assembly GCA_963277665.1 of Viscum album. NCBI lineage: Eukaryota > Viridiplantae > Streptophyta > Magnoliopsida > Santalales > Viscaceae > Viscum > Viscum album. Next base: position 2,111,879,754 of record OY728126.1, on the reverse strand, counting down.
CTTCAAAAATAGATTTTATTATCATGTATGGGTAATTGGTAGAATAGTGTTGGAATTTAAAAGAAAAAACCATTTAATATAACAATCCACAAAAAAATAATTTTATTCTCCTTTGTGTTTGGCCTTCACAAAGAGTTTTTTCTGATCCTCCAACACAATATACAACCAACCTTTACCTATTCATCACAAACATCAACTATCCTATGAATAATATTTTGGAATCTATCTTATCTTCTATATAAATATACCTACTTATCACAAAAAATTATCCTTGACCCTGAAAAAAACAATTTGCATTTTTTCTGTTGTAAATTTTTAATGTGAAACCTTCTTCACAGATTACAAGATGTGAAAATCATTCATGAACATACATCATGATAATACCATCATGTACAAAATATAATGTAGAAAACCCCTAATGTGAAAATAATTATTTTCACCTCAAATGTTCTCATAACATAAATAAAACACCTAAACATATAAATAGAAATTACCTTTTCTCCAAAACATCCAAATTAAACTCTTTAACATTTTCCCCATAGCAAGATTGAAAAACTAATGAAACATAAATCTCCAACATAGATCACTGTAGTCCCTTAAATCACAGTTTGAAAGAGTATTATTTTCATTTATAGGATAACAAGAATGATTTTTTATATATATTTCGTATATATTATGTGGTATATGACTTGCACACTAGAAAGTCATCATGATAATCTAGATATCATGATGCTTGTTCAATCTAAATTTAATATCTATCAAGCTTCTTATCATATTTAATTATGAAATTAATGCACGGATATACACCATAGTAGAGGATTTAAAATTTATTGAATATGGGAATAATGGTTCATAAAACTGTGTGTAGTATTATAATATCCATTTATACCCTTTCCTTTCCTAGGTTAGTCTAAGCTTAATATTAAAATTTAAAGTCCAAAAAATCTATTTAAACATTGAAATCATGTTTATATAATGATAAAATTCATTAATACATGTAATATGAGAAGTCCATTGAATAATTTTCTTATGAATTTTTTTTGGCTATGGATTCCATGACTTATAAAGATCACAAGATTGATATTATTAGAGAATAACCCTATAGACCTCGTAGAGATGGGGAGGAAACTAAAGTACCATAACAACTAAGTACTGAAACAAATTAGTGAATTATATTTTAAATAAATTGAAAATATATAACAATATTACTATGAATCCATTAAATAGATTGATTAAATGGATACCTGAATTCATTTTAATAATAAAATTATTTTTTAATTTCAATTTATGTTTCATCATTTTGACAATAATAGAATAATTTTATTTTGGATTATTGTTCCTTGAGGTTCTAATAGTAAAATTGATATTTCAAACCCCAAAAATAATATTATGGTGCTACCGTTGAGCCTCCAATATCTCAGAAAGAAACCCAAATAATTAATTTATAAGTTTCTATAGTTGAAGTGGAATTAAATAGGATATATAGAGTATCTCATGGGAGATGGATGAGAAACATTAGTATCATGTTTCGTCTCATAGTTTCATGGAGTTTACATCACTAGAATATATACCTGAGGCCTCATTTTATTTAGGGGTAGATTTTCCGAGTCAAATATTGTGTGTTGAGAATAATTTATAGGATTTATTTTATCATTATACAATTATAGGTTCTATATAGAATAATAAATTTTATAGGATGTTAAAGGATATTTTGATAATGGGAAAAAATAAGTTATTAGACATTAAATAACTATGAATTTTGAAAATTATATCATTTATTTAGAATTGATTATATTATACCTTATATAATAATTTTTTTAAAAAAAATTGAATTTATTTTTGTCTCCTATATTAAATATATAATTAATAATCCCTGAAAATAATATCAATCCCATGTACCATTATAAGTGGGATTTTTTATTTCTCAATCCCATGTATAAATAGAGATTATAACCGACCACACAAGGATAAATTCTAATTATATCATCAGAGAACTACCAAAATGTTTTTATCCAATTGAGTTATTTAATGAATTAGTGAAAATATATCCATTTTTTTAAAAACAATGTAATTTCTTATAATTATCCTAATATAATTCCATATTTTCATATTTATATTTTTTTTATTTCATTTAAATAACAATAATAAAATTTTTTGTCAGAAGAAACTATAACACCAACACCTAAATTGACATAGGTCATAGAATAAGGAAATTCTCAATCCTTAATATATAAAAGGGGAACTGAAATATTTATGTTTTTATTAATATAGTTCTAAAATAGATACAATTTCTCTTGATTAATATTGAATCTATCCATTAGAAATTATCTTAGAGCATACATTGTAGAAATGGTTATGGTGTAATATTTAGAGTGTAATCAAAGAAACACCTTAAAAAAACTAAGAATATAAAAACAAAAAAATTAAGTTCCTCACATTGGGATATGGGGGGTCATTGTTTTCAAGATATTCAAATTTCAATAATTATTATAAAAAACCTGTGTTAGTGTAGGTAGGGTAACAGTATTATGAACCTTTAGTAGTAAATTTTGTAGCTCATTTAATAAGTACTAGATTTTCAGAGAATAAATAAATATATATATATTAAGGGGTTTGTAAAGATAAGTGAGATTTAATAAATTATTGTAAAACATGATAAATGTGAAACTATAAAAAATTATATATTACTAAAGTAAAAAAATTTATTATCAATAGAAGATTATAGGTAATTCCTGGAATAAATAACGATATATTACTACAATGGTAAAATAATAAAATCATGGTAAAGAGTTTGATGCATCAATTCTCACCAAAATTAAATAAGTTTTCGATAATTCAGAGAAACCATGTTATTTACATTAAAATTAAATTGAACGGGTATTATAATTGTGTAAATATCTGGGATAGAACTAAAATCACGAATTATACTCCCCCTTTTAGTATAATTAATGAATCTTTCATTTTTTCCTTAGTTTTATTTTCAATTTTCAATTACTACATTACCTAAATGCATCATTTCTAGGTTAGTACTTTAGTTTCATGGTTCTGTGGATATAATTTTATATTTTTGTATCCTCCAATTAATTATGGATAGCATGAAAAAAATATATCTAGAATAATATCAAGGTAATGTAATCTATATGAAAATTCAACGATGATAGAATTTTCTTAAATCGTGATTTTAAACAAATAAATTAATATTGAAATTTTTAGGTTATTCAGATATCCTTCTTGGATTGATCTCTGAAAAGAATATAGATTGGAAATATTTTGTTAAAAATATCCATTAGAATAGGTCCAGTAAATTCAATTTTGATATGAGATAAAAAATAGTTGGATTCTATCTAAATGTGTTTTCATTGATTGGTATATGTGTGGTATATATATAAAACGTGAGTTGTCTCCATAGAAAAAATGTATTCCACTGAGATATTGGATTTGGAATGGCCCAAGGTATATGAAATCATGACTATGGATTTGTTTATGATAAATAATCTTCTCAATAAAATTTTATGTACATGTAAAATTATATGATCTTACTTATTCTAAAAATTAATTCAACAAATGTACATAAGAAAAAAGAGGGTGTATGCAAAAATTTGTAGATCAAGTGATCATTACATGAAATTTTCCACGGATAAGTGTAATATCATTGACTCTAGAGGCCAATATAAAGTAGATATGCCACATTATTTATATTAAATATAAGTGTTCCTGAAGGATCCAATAGTTTTCAAGTATTGTAATCCAAAATTAATGCAAACATTATATTTCATGACATAAGATACAACCTGATCATATTGTAAAAACCTTATTGTAACATAAATATTGGATTTAAAAAACTACACATATTACTCGTCTAGGTTTCTATGGAATGTAATAAAAATAATGGTGAGCTTATATTTTCATTAAAGAGTGGATTAGAGTGAATGATTACATAAAAAAACATGGATATGTGATATTTTCTGAATAAATAATCCCAAATCCATGATAAAATGGAACTAAGGTAATTTTATTTCATTTACATTAAATTAAAACATATATAAAAATATTAATTTTCCTCATACATATATAATATATATAATTTATGATATCAAAACATTATAGCAATGCCTTATTCCAAGACACTGCCTAGTTATTGGTTGAAAAATGCATTGAAATCCATCTTGTTATTCTTGATTATACCAATCAATGCATAAATATTCTTCCCCACAAATAACTTTATTTAAACAATTTATTAACCATAATATTCACCAACATAATTCATATGATTCTAAAGGGAAACTATGGATGAATGAAAACATGGCTATGGGTATAATGACAATTACATAAATAATAAAATTACCCATTAAGTAGAATGATTTTGATTTATTGAAAATTATTTCTAAATCAACATAGAATATCTAGGATATCATGAAGGTTATATTATCTACATTTATCAAAGAAATATGGTTGATTGGGTACACAAAGAACATTGCATTAACCATGTAAGATACAAATTGGGTTCAATATCATGAATATGTATGAGGCCCAGCAAATGGAAAAAAATAATTAATCATGGCTATAAAGAGAATGCGAGTATTTTACATCATATACACTGAGAGTGTATATCAATTTATTTTTTTTTAAGACCATTCATCATGTATAAAGGTGATGATTGGGTCTATGCTCAACAAATGTTTTTTGGTGTTATTACCCCAAAGTGAGTCATTTGTATATTCAAATTCACATTTTAGTATCCATACAAGGATTCATTTTATAGGAATCTATACATCATTTTACTTTTCAAATACAAGATGTACTTTCCACAATGAAAATGATTGATTTTTACAGTTGTTTTGGTAACTCTTTAATCAATGGGATTTGTGGGAGGGATAAAAATATAGAATTTTAAATCCCTTAAATTTCAAGATAAATATTTTAAAATTTCTTCATTATATATTCATGAACCATACACAATGGGACATAGTTGTTAACCATACATCAGTCTTAAATAATTTATTATGGGATGAAAATACCAACGTGTAGAATTGTTACGAATTCAATCATAACCATTTGAAACAGAGGGATTAAATTTGGTATTAAAATATCTTGAATATATAAATTCCATGATATAACATCTCACATGGGTAGTATATATGCACTATATATTGATAAGTAAGTACATAAAAAATATGTCACAATGAGTAGAATTTGAAAAGAAAACCCCTTCCTCTTTCCCTGACTTCCTAGAAAATTCATTTACCTCTTGTATCAAAAAAAATATTTCTTAATTTCATATTTCATAACCTTAATAATTTCTATTTTCATTAATTATCATCAAGAATATCCATTCTCTATAATAATTCAACATATTTTCTATATCATTTTTTTGATATTTTGATTATTTGTATAATTTTTTTAATAAATTTTGTTGTACTAATTCTCCCTAAAAATATTATATTTAAAAACCAAATTAACGTTACTTATATGGATTATTAGTAACAATTTATGATGATTCAAATTCACACCATGATAGATTTAGTCATTAATCTCAATGAAGAAATCGATAACAACTATATTTCAAAAAAATATTGAAGACTTAATTGTGTTTTATTAATTAATGAATAAGAAATTTATATAATGTCACCATAATGAAAATAATTAATTATTTACACACATATATAAACATATATAAAATTATCAGAGTAAATAGTTTTTCACTAACATCCATGATATAAATTCAGAGTATTATTCAAGTAGGTGGTTTAATCGCCCAAACATGAAAATACCCAGATTTAATGAATGATTTTGAGAGATTTTTTCTATAATGTCATTATGAAAAAAATGATATTGTTTTGTGTTTATTATTATTATATGTCATAATTTTAATGTATTATAATTATATTTGAGGGATTTACAATAATAATCAAATTAAAGGAAATATTATTGTCTTAGTATTCTTATTTAAAATTATTAAATTGATGACGATCATTTGTTAATAATATCTATTATAGGATCACCAATTTGTCACATAGGTAACATAATGATATTATAAATATAATATTTATACTTTAATCCCTTCTTTTTATCATTTATTTTTAGGCCATGAATGAAAATGAAACATGTTATGTCGTGGTGAGGAAGTCTGCATAACTCATGAATGATAGAATTTAGGTATAGGGGAAAGGTGGTAAGTGAAACAATTTAGTATAATATTAATACTAAATTAATCATATAATATTATTAACAATAAATATTATAAAAAATGATATATAGAATATACGTTATGAAAAATATTGAACTTGCATTGAGAACTTGTTTTTTTCTTAGTGGATTTCGTATAATAAATGGTCTTGGGATAATATCTTATTAAAAAAATATTATGACTATGAAAGGAAATTATATTGGAAACAAAAATGGAAAACTTTTAGAAGAAATCAATTTTTTATATTCGAATTTAATGGTTAGAAAGGGGAAACTTTTATTGTTGATAAAGATGGCTATTTTCATGGAAACTAAAGTTAGGAATATGAAGGAATAGAATCACTTTAGTGTTCGGTGGGATTTTTGTGTTAGGTTAATTTTTTAAATAAATTGTAGACCACATATATGAAAATTTATTTCATACCTCAAATTATTTATTGAAGGTTTATATGACCTTTTAATTATAATAAATCCCAAGATACGTCATTTAACCATTTTAGCCTTATTAATCATGATTTAAAATTTTTTTTGGAAATATTTTATTACTAAAAAATTAGATGAACGTTTTACCAAATTTTGATATGATGAATATTAATTTATGATCGACATGACATAAATTAATTTCTAAATATATAAATTTTATCGAAAAAATTAAAACATTATTTATATAAAAAACACATATTATAGGAAAATAACACTTAATATATGAAGTGTTTTTATTTTTATTTCATATTAATTAATAATTTAATGAGTGTTAATATATTTGTTTGTGTGATTAAAATTTTTTTTATAGTCATATTTTAATGTATATTTATATAAAATATTTAGATAGAAATTATATGAATCATAAAAATTAAATTGCTTGAATATAATGACGTAACATTTTCCATAGTAATTAATATTTATTATGAATAATTTTTTTTCAATGAAAAAAATAAAATAATGGTTTAGTTAAATAATTTTCCCTATTTTATTAAAAATAGAAATTAAATTATATAGAATTTTATTAATATTATTTTGGGAAATTAATTTTAACAAATATGATTATGAAACCCATTTTTAAAAAATTCCCAACAATTATTCTTTATCTAAAATATTTATAAATAATTAAAAAATGAATTTTATTAGGTTCAACTAAAAGTATTACAAAAAAAATATGGTATCAAAATATAGTTATGAATAAACACTATTTGCAGTTAACATCATGTTATATATTCACAGTTTTTATATTCTACTCCCTTAAATAATTTCACCTACAAAATTAGGGTATATATCATCTATTTTACAAATTTTGACTCACATTTCATTTCGATTCATTTGGCTATCATGTTACAATTTCTATTTTTTTATTTCTCCAAAGAACATTCAACAATAGAGTTGTAAGATTCTGCATTACAAGCTTTCTAGTGGAATGTATTGGGATAAGATCCTTGTTATGTACACATTAAGCTCCAAATTTATTCCCTCTGATGTGATAGCATTAAATGGAACTGTACTGTATTTAAATAGTAATTAAACATTGAATATTTCATGTAAATTATAACGGTTTTGCAGTGTAATGTCCACTTATCTGACACATTTTCATGTGAAAAAATCAGGTCGATTACTATACCACATGTGGGACTATCCATATTCCATTAGATTTCAACTTGTAGAGGTGGGGTAGAAAATATAGAAGAGAGATAATACCCTATGGTACGGTGTTATAAAATAACTAAAATAATTAAATTTCAGAGTTACTTTAATAATTTAAATAATACATCATACAATTGGATGGTAAAAGAAGAACAAGATAAATCAAAAAATAAACAATATTATATAATGGTGGAATTTATCTAAATATAAAATTAAAATTAATACTAATAAAATACCATGATGACAAAAAAACTAAAAATACCCTGGTCCTGAACTCCATTTCAACCTCAGTTATAAGATCCATCCGACCAAGTGATAAACAATAAGAAAAAGGTCGTTAACGCTTGTCCAAACCTGCATCCATGTAATATTCTTGGGAACAAGATGGAAGCTCAAATATGGTGTGAGTAAAAGTAAGTTGATCAACACCACCATGTCTAAAAAAAATTAGTCAAACAATAAGTGCATGCAAAAAAGGGATAATTATTAGAATAAATAAAATCCATTAATACGATAAAAAATTCAACCCACTTAAGCACAACACATGAATATCTCTATGCATCTAACACAACCCTTCCAACCATAACCACAATTCTATATCATAATCACATAATCAATTCAAACATTATAATAATTATAGTGTCATCTTGTAAATAACTTTATATAATTAATTCAGAATCATTGTGAAATGACCTTTATATAAGAATTACAACATCACTAGATGATTCCTTCTATATACGCACTTCCACATTTTCAGGAATATCCCTTTATATTATAATTTCAGCATTGAAATTAATATAACTTTATATAATACTTTTATCATCACCGACTATAGCCCTTTATATAATCCTTTCTACCTAACCAGGCATATCCCTTTATAAATCAATTTAAATATATGAACATAATTCATAAACACTAGAATAATTCAACATATATCATAATATAAAATGTTCTATTCAACAAATTAACATTTTTCTATCAATTACTCATTCATTCATTATATTATAAATTATGTTGTTAACATGCCATTTTTCCAACACATTTATATCAAATCATCATCATCTATTTCAATAGTCAATTATTCTATTTTCCAATGTGAATATATCATATGAAATCACCATAGGTATCATGTCAAACTATAAAAAAACACTATCAAATTATCTAGTTCTTAATTATTCAAGGGTAGGCTCCCTCTATGGTAAGTCAAACTCTATGTCTCAACATCATCGGATCCAAAATGATATAATGTGTAGTATAAAAACATGATTATCATATAAAATTATTATGATTATAAACAATAACTTTATGTCAATAGGACTAAATAATATTGTATATACTTAAACCAAAACAAATGAACACTATGTTTTTTTCAAGACTATATACCTTTAACCAATGATTAAAAATTCTCTCTACTAGGAACACTAATGGGGAACAATGGCACCTGAGATCATAAAAATAATTTTGATCACATATGATAAAATATTGTCTCAATAGTGGTCAAAATATTTGCACCACAATAATGGGGAAAAATTTTAAGTGAGGGGAAAACAATTTAAATAAGCTCAACAAATATTAAATGCTAGATCAATATGTCTAAAAGGGAAATAATTTCCCCAAAATTGCCTTGTGTCTTCCTAGGGGTTGTAAGAGAGATACACCATGACTAAAATATAATCATGTGGGTTGTTTAGATTAAAACTAGTGGATGTGATAAATTCATGGTGTAAAACCCTTTAATGATATGAATTCTTAAATTTATGAGATAAACTATGAAAGGAATAGCCTTGTGTAAAATAATTTGATCGATCATTTCATAAGGTGAACTATATTCACGAAATGTAACCATTTCACACTCTGAATCATTTCACATCCTATGCCTAAAAACACATTCATGTCGAAAAAAATAATTTTGACCTGAATGCTTCCAACAGACATCTCTCACCCCAAATTCTATATGAAAAGAAAAACGACCTCAGAAGTCTTCCAAACTCATAGAGAATACTCATAAGTAAATTTTAATTTTATACTTTGAATCTATTAATTCAAATAAACATAAATCCCAAAAATATAAGTGATTTTCCCTAATAAAATATTCTCATTCCCAAACATAACGCGACACCAAGGTTTAAAGAAGAATGAATAAACAAAAAATGATGTTCAACCAAAACACAAAGAGGGGTGTACTTAGGAAAAGAAGGGATCTTACAACCTCCCAACCATTTAACTGGTCATTCATGAGGTACTCCAAGAATCACTATGGGGTCATGATAAACAAGTCTGGATATTTTGTTCACATATCATATTATATATTATAAGTATCCTCTTGAGCATGTCCATCATTCCACTACACATGAACAATAAGAATGGTCTATTTCTGAAGTTACATCTTGCTATGGTCCATAATCCATATCCAACTATCCTCAATGTAAATATATACACCAAACTAAATGTCATCAATGTTTATCACACAATAGTGGCCTATATTATAAGGCCATAACCTTCAAAATTACCTAATATTGATATAAGATAATAACTCACATTGAGGATCTTTTCATGTTTTTAGATTTATAGAATTAGGTAATAATATATACCTAATAACAAGAAAGTTACATGTAGACACTTTTACTGAGTATCCATTTTTTAATAAATAAGAAACTCAAAAAAAAAAGAAACATGTCTAGTTCCAGGTTTTAGATAACATGACTCTTCCTTCATCCCATCTGTGACCTTATTCATCTTTATGTTTTGGGGAAAACATTTAAAAAACATAGAATGAGCGTAAAAATATCATCATGAGATATAAAATAACGAAATAAACTTTAGTCCATTGATACAAACAAATAAAATAAATCATACTTTTTAATCTTAAAACAAAATCTCTTTAACATACCTCACAAAATAATAGAATTTATGAATATCACATAAAAATAATAAAGCATATAGGTAAATTGTGGAATCCAAAATATACATGCATTGTAGATTTCAAAGATATATAAGGATTTACATTTGTAATACCATTCACATTATATTACCTAGATCTCTTAAGAGTAACATTAACGTTTACCTCCATCATGCTACCTAATGCATTAGAGAGCTATTTCAGGCTCACCCTCCCTAGGTGTATCATATAACCACTCATATACATAATCAATTCACAAGAACCATAACATATTCATAACACATAAAATAATCATAATTTAAAGATAACATTTAGACATTTTTATTTACAAGATATCATTTCTAGATATTGACATAATTAATTCATTTCAAAACATTCAAAATGAAGAGTTTGGAATCAAAGTGTCAAATAACACTCTAAAAAAATTGAAAGGAATTTAAACTTTAAAACACTTATATACATATTAAAAAAACATAAAATCATTTCTAAAACATATACATGAAATATAAGTATTTAGAAGATTAAATAATTAAATCATTTTAAATAATGTTTTATTTAAAGAATCCTTTACCACTTAAGAAACTCATGAATAAAAATAATTAAAGAAAAAAATCAACAAAAACAATAAATACCATGAGAATATAGAAATTAATGATATAAAAATTTCAAAAAATATGTATATACATCATATAGGATAATAAGGGTGCCCAATTTTATGATATTCCTCAATGAAATGATATTGATACGTAGTCCCTTAAAAATATTGTACTATTATATTAAGTAAACATCCCTAACATAATTATGTGTGAAAAATATAAATACACCTAATATTAGTGGATATTAAGTGTTAGAAAATAATAAGTAATTCACACAAAATAATATAACAAAATAATCAATAATTATATGCTTAACCCAAATAATATAAATTGGGTTAATAGCTTCCCTTAAAAAATTCGGCAGACTAATGACGTCATATAAAATTTCAGAAAATGAGTTGATGAGAGGGAGAAAAGGTCTCTAATCAAATGGAAATAAAATGTAAATCCATAATGATAAATTAGATCATATCCCAAAATTTGAAAAATTACATTTAAATACATAACATTAAATAAGTCTTCGAAAAAAATATGACGGTGAAAGGTTCCCTTACCTCATATCCGACGTGAATTATTCATTCTTTAATTTCCAGAATAATAAACTTCAGTACATTTCTACTTGATTCAGAACCTTTTTAATGTTTATTATTCCTTTTATATCACTTATTACCATGTTATAAAAATTACATAATTATTTATGTTAATATCAGTCGTTTATTCGATATTGGGCACTTGAGTCGAAAATGAATATGTAATAATTAGAAATTGTCCATGTGGTCAAAATTACATTTTATACAAAATGATATTTATTATTTAGATATAATATATATAATATTTATCCATTATATATTTCATTATAATAGTCCATATCATTTTGATATTTGAAAATGAAATGCACTGTTCATGGAGACGGTTAACTGTACGTATGCATGAACGCTACTTTCATTTCATATTCTTCATTTTTAATGAAATTAAAACCAAATGATTCATAGGTATATTATAACTCCATTATAATATCTATGTTATATATTTTACATAATTTTATTAATTTTATCCTTTATATGGTCCATGAATAGCATGAACGAGTCATATCACATTCAGGGGGCGGTAGTCCACACTTCCTTAAATGAAATTATCATATATATAAAACATCAAAATCGTAATGGAATGTTATAAATGAAAATTAAAGAATAATAAAGAGAAAATAAATATCATATATATCATATATAATTTTCATTCTATCATAATGGCCAGCATGATAGGCAGTCTGAGATAATTGAATAACCATCATTTTGTGAGGAATTAGTTCGTTGTCCACAGAACCAGCCTGTTTGTATCCATTTGATGGAGGTGTGTGGAAGTGTAGTTAGAATAATTCTCATAAAAAAACCTAGTTTATTTAGGATATTGTTGTTGTTATGTAAACAAATAATAATAATAGCATAGGGAGTGGAGAAGGAAAATAATTGAAAAGAACATGGGAGAAGATGTTACCTTCAAATCGGGTAACTCCCTTTGGATTGAACCAAAAAGATTTCATGAACTAGATTATGCCTAGGGTAATACTTCTAGGAGGAAAATAAATATATTTTAAGATTCATGAAGCATAATTTGTATGGGAAAAAAAGCTTTATAGGTGTGAGTAATGGGTTAGACTTGGTGTCTTTTCATTAGAGGGAGGAGTGGCTCTTTAGGAATGTTTTAAAGTATTATTTTCATATTAAATTAATTTCTATTTAAAAAGATCCAAACCACAATAAATATTAATATAATATTAATGTATTTAGAAATAAAATCATACAATAATAATTGGAAAGGATTTGGAAATTTTTTAATCCTTATCATTTTTATTTAACCCTTGTTAACTTATTTATCTTTTACTCTGTCTTCTTGTATATTCATACTATATGGATAAAATATTTGAAATAAAATTACAAGAGACCCCAAATTGATCATTAATGAAAATTTATCATCATATATGTCATTTGGCAGAATATAATATTTTTATGACTATTTTATCATTTTATAAAATATTAATTGATTTAAAAACTCATTTATGAAAATTTTTATAATATTCATATCATGACTTTTTAAAAATCAATTAACATCTTGATATATTCAAAAAAAACATTATTAATTAGAATATAATAATCCATAATAATAGAAAAATAAATTTCTGGCATAAAAAGTTACAATACAATTTTTTTAATATTTATATTCTTATTTATTTAAAATAGTCATTAATGAGTTAATCATGACATCATAATTGTGTCATAAATAATATATTTTATTTCATGTTTAAAAATTATAAATAAAATATAATTTTGTAGAAAATATATTTATCTTTCTAATGAATATTTATTGTAGAACATATCACTTATAAATACCCATATAAAAAATGTTTACTAAAAATGTATATTTATGCAAAATTTTCCTTAAATTTAAATTAATTTTTATAAAATGCCATTTTCAATTTAAAATGGATCCATGTGGTCCCAAAATCGACCCAGGGATTCCCAAAAATTGAAATTTATCATAAAATAGTGTTTTACCAAGTATTAGAATAATTTAATATTATTATAATATTATGTTTTACCCTTATTTACCAGATTTACCATTTTACCATGGTAAATAAAATATTTAGTGATGTTACTATTCATAATGTCTAAAAATAAAAGTTACCTATTTACACAATTTTCACCTCAAGATTCAAAATATGGAATTCATTTATCTAAATTTGAAATGTATATTTTTAAAAAATTAATTCCCGTTGTCAAAACCAAAAAGCATGTTTCTAGAAATAATAACTGTAAAAAGACTGACATTTCATTATGTAAAATTAATAAAATAAATTTCATCAAATGACCTCATTTGGATTAAATGGAAAAAATAATATATATTTAGACTTTAAATCAATTAATATAAAATTATAAACATATAAATAAATTAGATTAAAGGGAAATTTTGAATTAAAATGCAGTATTTTTTACTGTTCATTAAAAATGAACTTTATTAAAAAATACCAAAATTTTACCCGAAGAATATATTGATGTACCAATTATAAAGATGAAGTTTATTTCTTCAAAATGAACATAAAAATGTTACAAAATCTTGATTTAAAAGGATTCTCCATAAAAATGTGTTTAATCGACCTTTTAATGAGTATTAGAGTATTTCATGATGAAAATTAGATTCATTCTTATTTTATGACTCTAATATTTATTTGATTAAAACATTTAAAAAAAATGGGTAATCATATTGTAGTTAATTTTTTTCATTCCCACTAATAAAATGGCTATGTGTTAACTACAATTTAAAATAAAAATATTAATTTTATTATGTTTTGGTATAACTAAATGTTTTATGAAACATAAGATTTCAAAGAAACCTGTTATTGCATGTTGAGTACGCTATTGAACTAAGTGTTATCTTTTACATAAAATTTATATCTTATTCATAAATATTAATTGATATGAAAATGTATTATTCTATAAATACCTAGGTCATTACATCATTCCCCCCTTTGCGAAATTGTTTCCTTGAAATTTTTGATGTTGGGCCTGGAAACATCATTGAAAGTATGACATCGGAAACCCATTCTATAAAACTATCACTTTAAAAGTAATAAATATAAGTAAAAAGATCAATTGAGATAACACATACTAGGATTCCATGAAAACATGGACGTGAAGGAGAAAATAAGTGTCATGTTCTGATGTAGAGTGATAGAAAACATGATTCGGAAAAAGTTAACCACCAAACAACCACAAACATGTGATAGGTTAAACGGTCTTTGATTCCCCGGTAGAATATGTAAATGTACAATGTTTCTTGCTTAAGTTTCCCTTTTATAATGTTGGATAATTTACTTATGGGATTGACTAAGAACATAAGGATATATACTTACTTTTCAGGTTTATTTTCATCCTTTAATAAATTTCTACCACAAACCCATATTTTCTCCAAACAATGAGTATTTAAGAAGACTTGGTCACAATTGAAATTCTAGAATCAACTTCATGGGACTAAAATAATCCCCTAAAGATTAACTATATATTTTCCTTTTCGTTAAAAATTAACCAAAAAAAAAATGGTTATCACAATATCAAATAATCTCTAAAAAGGATAATCTTTTATAAAAAGAAATACTACTCTTAGTCTCTGAAATTGAACAAATTATACCCAAAGTTCAACAAATACCATTCAATAAAAAAATTTACGTAAAAAAATCGTCCAAATAATCTAACTAAGACTGAAACCCAAATATCAGAAGGATTTGATCACCTAGTCTTCCCCAAAAATATTAACATGTATCTCACATAGAATTTGTTACTCTTAAAGTCTCATACTGAAAATTAATTAACCTAATCATATATTCTCTATGATAAGTTAATAATTTCCATAAATAAACCCAATCTCCATATTTCCACAATAAAAATATAAATTTTTCCAAAATAAAATTTCAACCATTACTCCATTATCTAAATCCCATAGTATTCTATTTTCTTTAGGCATATTGGGTACCCAAAAGAGAAAAAGTCTTCCGAAATAATATTTATCACTTAATCCCAAAATAATTTTATTATACTAAGTATATCCATTTTATAACTCATAAGTTCCCAAAATCACTTTATTCTTTATCCATAAAATAATTTTACTAAAAAATAATAAGTCATACCAACCAGGGACATCACGTAGTCCAGTGCTACGTGGTAAATCCCAATCGCACTTCGGTTGTTGGTTCAATTACCATAGCTTTTTCTGACGCTACCAGTAGTCACAGGGTCTGCATGTTGTCCTTTTTTGAAAAATTAAATAATTTTATTACATTCCCAAAAATGAGTTAACTTCCTCAAAAATAAACATAACATATTTTCTCCTAAAAGGTTATATAATACCGTCCATTTTCATCGTAAATATAATAACAATTTATCACCTCAAAAAAAATTCACCTTAAACCCTATAGTTATCCATTATGTCCACACAATAAAATATAATTCTTTCATCAATGAAATTTTCACATATCATACTTCATTTTTACACATACTATAAAAATTATTCAAATGTAATCTTATCATTAATACATTTTAGCATATCGTCATCCATAGATCTAACATAACTCATCAATTAATAAAATGTAGACATGTTAATCATCGAACCTTATTCACGATCCTTTATTCATGTTTTATATGTTATTATTTTATAATTATCTCTTAAAATAAAAATCATGCATAACGCCCTAATATTTCATCAATTTCAAAGCAAGTGCTAGGAAATAATTCAAACCCATCATAAGTTATTTTCAGTTTCCTCATCTTCGATTAGAATGGATTTATAAATTGATAAACATATATTTGTACGATATTGCTAATCACATTCTTGAACCTTCTTTATAGGACATCTATTTTTATAATCACTATCCCCACAACATTTAAAACATTCAATTTATTCTTTGTAAATAACTTCATTCCCTTTCCTGGAGTCAACTGGATGCCTTATTTTTTCATTGCATGTTCATGCTTTATGACCTTCATTACCACATCAATAACATCTTTTCATCCCTTTGAATCATTTTCCTAGGTTTTTCTTCCCACATATTTAACACATAGGTTATTGAATATACATAACTTTATGATTATTACCTGAACTTCCATTCAGATTCATTTCTCACAAATATGATTCCATGGAAAAATCTCAAAGGATGAAGTGGTTAATCATGACTCCAGATAGTTGGAATATAATTGCCACTATAGTTCTATTTGCATCTCCAAATTCAATCAGTTTATTATTCTGATAACCTTCACAATTTTCTTCACATACATTATTACTTGGGTCCCTGCTAGATCCAGCCATTTACTAAAATGAAAAATGTCAGTGTTAGTATATCAGTATAATCAACATATAATATCTTATGAGGAGGTAAAATATTAAGATATACTTATTCATGTTATTATAAACGCATTTGATTTTTCAAAAGTAACTATTACTCCTTCTAATATGTGAAAAATTATGGTTATGCCACTTATGCTTAAATAACACCCTACCCTCTAAAGTTATCTAATCTGACCTAAGATACCAACTATAAAGTCCAAGACTTAAACATTAAACAATCAATAATTACGTTAACAATTTACACTGGGGATCCTTTCAGGTTTAGATATTTAGATAATTAGGTCATAAATTATAAATAACAACTTGAATGTTACATGTCAACACTTATACTTAGTATCCATTTTTTCATAAAATAAAAAATCTCAAAAAAAGAAACATTTCTATTTCCATGTTTTACACAACATGACATTTCCTTGATCCCATCCATGAACCTATTAATATTGAAGTCCTATGGAAATCATTTCAAAAACATGGGATGAGCCTAAAAATCTTAATAAGGGATATAAAATAAGGAAACATTAGTCCATGAATAAAAACAAATCAATGAAATCATAATTTTTAATCTTAAAACATAATCCCTTTAACATACCTCACAAAATCATAAGATTTATGAATATCACATTAAAATCATAAATCATATAGGTAAATTGTGGAATCCATAAAAATCATACAATGTAGCTTTCACAGCTTCATAGGGAGTTACATTTGGAATACCCATCATACTATATTACTTAAATATCTCAGGAGAAACATTAATGTTTACCTCTTTCATGTTACCCAATGCATTGGAGAGCTATCTAGGGCTCACCCGCCCAAGGTTTAACACGGAGCCACCTGTATATGAAAACAATTCCCAAGAACCGTAACATATTAATAACACATAAAACTAGAATAAATGAAATATAAAATTTCCACATTTCATTCATAATATATGATTTCAATATATTGATATAATTAATTCATTTAAAACATTCAAAAAGAATATTTCTGAACCATTGTGTCCCATAACACTCTGAAGATTTTGAAAGGAATGTACACATTAAAAAATTCATGTCCATATAAATAAATACTTTAAATAATTTATATAACATGTACATGAAATAGAAGGATTTCGAAGATTAAATATTTAAAACATTTTAAACGATGTATTAGTTAAATAATACTTTACCACCTGAAAAAAACTTGAATAAAAATAATTATAGAATAACATCAATGAAAACAACAAATACAATGATAATATAGAAATTCAGGATTTAAAATGTCAAAATGGTTGTATATACCCAATATAAGATAATAGTGGTTCAATAAATTTAGATATTCCTCAATGAAAGGAGATTGTGATGTAGTCCCTTACTAATATTATACCATTATATTAAGGAAAAATCCATGAAATAATTATGTTTGAAAAATATATATACTCTCAATATAGGTGGATATTAATTTTAAAACAATTATATGTCATTCAAAAATATTGATATCATGACAAAATCAAGAAGTATAATTTCAACGCAATGAATTGAAATTAGGTTAACAAGTTCCTTTAAAAAAATTCAGCAGCATAACGACTTCAAATAAAAATTCAGAAAATGAGTTGATGAGAGAGAAAAAGGGTCTCTAAACACATAGAAATAAAATGTGCAACAACAACTATATATATGAACACATCCCAACATGTGAAAAATTAAATTTAAAGACATAACATAAATTAAAACTTTGACAAAAAGTGGATGGTGAAAGGTTCCCTTACCTCGTGTCCGACTAAACTTGTTCGTTATTTAATTTTCTGAATAATAAGTATAAGTTAATTAATAATTTCTTAATAAACTTTTTCAAGTTTATTATTCCATTTATATCATTTATTACCACTTTACAAAAATTAAATAATTATTTACGTTAATATCGATCGTTGTGTCGATATTGGGGACTTGATTCAAGAATAATATTGTTATAATTACAAATTTTCAATGTGGTAAAAATTCCTTTACATAAAAAAATATGTTAAATATTTAGATATAATAAATATAATATATATCAATTATATATTTATTTATAAAAGTCCATATCATTTGGAGATATGAAAATGAAATGCACCGTTCAAGGAGAAGGTAAGTCCTACGTACGCATGAACGCTACTTTCATTTTTTTCATTTTTTATGGAATGAAAATAAAATAATACATAGGAATATTATAACTCAAGTATAATATATATGTTATATATGTTACATAATTTCATTAATTTGACCATGTATACATTACATGTATAGAATGAACGAGTCATATCACATTGAGGGGACGGTAGTCCGTACTTCCTCAAATAACATTTTTGTATATATACAACATGAAATGCATAAAGGTATGTTATAAATTGGAATTAAAGAAGAATTAAGATATAATAAATATTTTATATATCAAATATAATTTTATTTCGATCATAATGGCCACCATGAGAGGAAGTATGAGCTAATTGAACAATCATTGTTTTGTGAGGCAGTAGTTCGTCGTCAAGAGAAACAATATAATCGTATCCATTAGATAGAGGTGTGTAGAACTGTATTTAGAATAATTATCATAAAAATTACCTAGTATATTAAGGATAATGGTTTGGGTATGTAAAAAAATTAATAAGAATAGCATAGGGTGTGAAGATGGAAAATAAAAAAAAGAACATTATAGAAGAAGTTGCATTTAAATATGGTAACTCCCTTTGGATTGAACAAAAGGCTTTCTTCAATTGCCTTCTACCTATGGGAAGACATCTATGAGGAATAGGTGGATATTAAGAGCAACTTGGAATAGAATTTTGATGAGACAAGGGGCATGAGAGGTGTGAGTAATGGTTTAGAGGTGTTGGATTTTTATAAGAGAGAGATGTGGGTCTTTAGGAATTTTTGAAAGTATTATTTTATTATAAAATTACTTTTTGATTTAAAAAGGTCCAAAATTCATAAAATATAAATATAAAATGAATATAAGTCTAAATAAAATCTTCCAATAATAATTTTATAGGTTTTGGATATTTTTTCATCCTTATCTTTTTCATTTAACCCTTTGTTAACTTATTTAACCTTTATCGTGTCTTCTTGTATATTCATACTATTTGGTTAATATTTTTATAATAAAATTACCAGAGACCCAAAATGAGTCCTCAATGAAATGTTTGACATCATATATGTCATTTTAAATATTAATAAATTTTTAGGAGTATTTCATTATTTAGTTAATTATTAATTGATTTAGACAGTCATTTAGGTCAATTTTGAAACTACTCATATCAGGATTTTAAAAAAATCCATAACAGTTGATAAATTTGAAAAAACATCATTATTTCAAATAAAAAAAGTAATAATCATTCATAAAATTCGTTTATGGCATAAAATATTTAAAATTAAATTTATTTTAATATTTATAATCACATTTATTTCAAAAATCCAATAATGTGGTAATCATTACATCATCATTATGTTATAAATAAATTTTTTTATTTGACTTATAAAAATAATAAATAATTAATCATGATTTTTTAAATCCTTTTATATTTATAATATATATTTATAGTTGAAAATATCACTTATATAACACCATATAAATATTGTTTTACTAAAAGATATATGTTTATGTTACGTTTTCCATAACTTTAAATATATTTTTATAAAATGTCATTTTCACTTAAAAGTGGCTCCATGGGGTACCAAAATCGTCCCAAAGATACCCAGGGTCGTAAATTTATCATTCATTAGGGTTATAACACGTGTTAGAGTATTATAATATTATTTTTTACCTTTATTTACCAGATTTTCCCTTTTACCATTGTAAATAAAATATTTACAGAAGTTACTATTCATAATGTCTAAAAATAAAAGTTATCAATTTAAAAAATTTGACCTCCTGATTCTAAATATGGAATACATTTTTCCAAATTCAAAACACAGAAGTTTCAAAAATTAATTTAAAATTAGTTTCTGTTGTCAAAACCAAAAACCGTGTTTTTAAGAAATAATAAATATCAAAAGATTAACAGGTGTTTATGTCTAATTAAAAAGATAAGTTCCATCCAATGAAAAATATTTGATTAAATGGTAAAAATATAATATAATTACACTTTAAAACCAATTAAAAAATCATTCTAAAAAAATAATTAAATAATATTAAAATGTAGTTTTTAATTAAAATGCAGTATTTTTCACTTTTTAAAAAACATTAAAATTTATCAAAAAAAATATTCCCCAAAGTAAATTTTTATGTACCTATTCTAAATATGGTGTTTATTTTACTAAAAGGAATATATAAAAGAGAAAAAGAAAATATTTAAAAAGGGTTCTCTTTTAAAAGGTGGGAAATCGTCCTTTTAAAGAATATTAGAGTATTTTATTATTAAAATCAGATTCATTCTTATTTGAAGACTCTAAAATTTATTGGATAAAAGTAAAAAAAATTAAAAACATGTTCAATCATATTGTTTTTAGTTTTTTTCATTCCCTCCAATACAATGTCTTTTCAATAACTACCATTTAAAATAATATTATTTATTATATTATTTTTTGGTTTAACTCAAAGTTGTGTGTAACATAATATTTCAAAAAACTCATTGTTGTGTGTTGAGTACATTATCAAAAAAATGTCTTTTTAAACATAAAATTAATATCTTATTCATAAATATTAATAGATACAAGAAAATTATTATTCTATAAATACATTGATCGTTACATAGATAATATCTTTAAAGCTATGGAACATGGAACCCATCATCTATTGAACTATAGCACTGTGTAAGGATCAATATTCACACCACTAGACCAACCCATTCCACTATCTTGAATGGCGCAAAAAACATGGGCCCAAAAATTCCCTATTTCTTGATACGGTATTTTCCAAACCGTAGTGAAAACTGAAGGAAAATATAATGACAAACCTCAAACCCCAGATGTCCACTCTGATGGTTAGTGTAAAATATTTTCTTATTATGAAGGACCACAAATATCCTCTTGTTCAACTGAAGTTTCTTTGTGGTATCATACTATAGAATAGGTTCAATAAGGGATGACTCACCTACTTCTAACCAATAAGGATATGAACGTAATAACCTACAACATATATCCTCGAAAGGATCCATTTTGATTAATTCCTGGAATTCTTTATCATAGGTAAACTCCATTACTACAAAATTAATCTAATATTAACCACTAAACTACTAAAAAAGGCTTGAGATATATCCTCCAAATTTTAAATACTCCATTCGGATTTTTCATCAACCTTTAGATGATATGCTATAATCAAAATAACATGTGATCTCAAGGACTTCTGATGACCTATGCGAACTGATATGTGAAACAAATATCTCAATAATAAATGATACTCATTATAACACCATGAAACCCAACTGTATCGTGCATTTAAATACTACCCATATCATTAATAGTTAATTTCACCCCAAATTGAAGGAAGATGGCTACCTCCATCAATTGATCTACAGTCTCCTATATTGTATCATTCTTGTTAGGTTTTTTTGGTAATCCTTTAACAAAATACACACTGGCATCATCCCATTTTCATTTTTGAATGGGCATTACATTCAATAGTCAGGGGAGACTATAATGCACATCTTTCACATGTTGGTTGATAAAACATCTCTCTATGAACCATGCTACCTCCTTCTTTATTCTTATCCACCAGTACAATCAATTATTATCATGATACATATTTTTTATTCTTATATGTACCACCAATATATATTCAGGAAACCCTACCATAAGTTCCCCTCACATTCTATTTAGAATATATTCTCGACCATAGATAATAATAACATCATTGTTACCAATAGATCATCATGATGGTCGGTACCTCCAATATCAGCTATATCTTAGAGATATGAACAATGGGTCAGATAAATGATTTTTCTTGTTCAAGTCAAGAAACAATGATATAAATTTTTTAAGACATAGATTCTCATACATAGGAAACCTTATCATCTATATGAATGTATAAAAATAGTTTTATCATCTTCCACACATCATAGGACTCCCTCTGTTCCTCTATTTTCATACTTCTAATTAAAGAACCCACAATGATGTTTCCCTTTCTTGTTTAATAATCCAACTCAATCTCAAAAGTCTATAGATACAGGAACCACCCCCTATGGTAGAGCATTAGACCCCACTAAAATGATGTACCTGAGGATCTTGTGAACCATGTACACCACAAACCATTGTCCCAAAAGTTAGTTTCTATATCCACTCATGGAATGTACCATTGATACCAACATTAGATCTTGAGTAGGATAATTCCTATCATCACCTATCAACATCATAGAGCCATAAGAAACCACTTCATCCTCCTTAATCAGAACTACTCAATGTCTAGCTTCATATGAATCATAGTACACAATATAAGTCTTATAATGAAAAGGTAAGGTGAGAATTTGTATAGTGGTTATCATTTTCTTAGCCTCTAAAAAATCTATCTCTTTAGAATTTGAACTACCAAAAATTCCCCATTATTTTCTCAACTGGACATCAGTGCAACTAGATATGATAAGTCCTTGTTTAAATGTCGATAATAACCTACTAATACCACAAATCACGTAATTGTGAAGACATTATTGGAATAATCCCAATAGACCATGGATGTAGTATTCTTTGGATATTCTAAAACTATAACATATGAGACAAAATCCCCAAATGTTACCTTTAACAATCCATAATCATAATGTCTTTATCTTAGAATAAATATGATCCCATCTCAATAAACTCATAATCATGTCAATATATTGGATGTGATTGTATACTTCCTAGTAGTATACTAACATGTCTTCATAAACTACAATTAAAATTAATAATTAAAAAGGATAAATGATCTAACACATCAATTCAATGAATACCATAGATTCATTCATCGAAAAAATATATATCACCACAAACTCATACAATCTATATCTACTCCAAAAAGAAGTATGAGGTATATCTATTTGTCTCACCCTCAAATGACGGAATCTTAATTTCAAATATATATTTCCATATATAATAGAACCTCTAAAATGGTCAATGATATCCTTGATTTTTAAAATGGGATTCTAGTTCTTGACCTTCGTCTTATTAAATCTCTAATTTTCCATATTGAATCCCAAATTCCCCTCAGCCTTCATGCCAATAAAAACTATGGAACACCCTGATGATTTAATTTTCCATATTAACCATTATTTTCAAGATATCACAACTGAACATTCAATTTCTAAAGCTATGTTGGTTTCATCCCATAAGTAATAATTGAAGCTCACTCTGATCCTAGTACCAACATATCTCTTACCCTGGTGGTAAGAGATAAAACACATTAGGAAGACGTCAGGAATAAAATCTACCACTAGATAAAATATACCTGACACATTCCACTATCATCAATAGAAATAACTTGTATCTGATCCATGATCAACTTCAATATGTATTGAATCATTCCTATATGCCCTACCAGAATATCTCTATAACCCTAGTTAAAATTTCTACCCAATCTAGATATAAAATGGTAAATCTACCCCGGTAACTATCGATATGATCTTGGTATAAAACTAGCCAATTCATACCAATGATCTGATCAAAGACTATGATTTATATAAAAAAACATAACAAAAAATGGTAACCTCTAATTTCAGAAGAACATGATTTTCTACATTCGATTTTCTCTAACCGCTCACCAAATCATGTATCAATGTTCAAGACAATATCTGATCATTCTACATCTAAGCCCAAACTACTTCCAAAAATAATACATATAGTTTAATGGAATGATATTATATCAAAAAAACATAATAAATTGTTGATGAAATGGGAATTGTACATCTAATGGTAGAATCCCCTCCATCCAATCTTGTGGGATTATACTACATATCTTGAAGAAAACATTCTACTCTAACTTGGGATTCAGTGTGACTTCCCAACATTATTCCATCATCTTGGTACATTCACTCATGCACTAGGGTACCACATCCTCATCCTCATCATGAACATCCAATAGAACTCTAGCTAAAAATCTACGAACTGTTATTTGTGTCATTCAAATCCTATGGTAACTATTCTGATACTAGACAACTTCATTGTAGCTGTATTCCCCTAAAAAACCTTTCTAGGTGTTTGAACCATCGACAACAACGATAGTATTAATCAGGGAATATAATTTGTGGCAACTTTTGGACAAAAATTAGGTACTGATATCTTTATAATGGAATATGGATCTATGATGGATTTTAACTTCCCTAAATGGCAAGTCCGTTATTTCCCTAGTGAAAACTATCATAGTAGTGCATGCTAGCACCAAAATAATAGATCCTAGTTTTCCTGACTGAAATAGTTTGGATGATGATCAGGGCCCCTCTCATATTCCCCTCTATAATAGGAGACTGATTCATTGAATCTGAAAATATACCCCAAAAATGTTCACCTTTGATCTTATCTCATAGTGAATCCCATCCTTGAAACTCATTTCCATGACAATCTCATCACCTACAAATGAAGGTTAAAAGTGTTGTGTGACATTAATACATACAATTCATTCCCTCACTGAAACATGATCTTATGTTAGGTGAATAAACTTCTGGGCCTCCTAATCCCTTGACATCTCTTTGATTAAACGTCTTAGTGACTTCCCACCAAAGTCCTTCCAAGATAAATCCCCTTTCTACACATTTTCCTCAAAAATTTTCCACCAAGGATCGGGAGGTCCATGAAGCATTATATAGAAATTTTTAACCACTTATTTGAGGGTGTATCGAGGTGCTTGAATATTTCTTAGACTAACTCAATCTAGAATTAAACCACATGGGGGACTCCCTCCACAGTAAATGTTGTTAAATTCTAGAGATAAAAGTATATCCTTTGATCATAAATCGAATGAATGATGCATATGGTATCACATTCCATGGATCATCTCTGGAATACATCATGATGATGAAAATCCTTATTATCTACGTAATCTATAGGAATATCTAGTTAAGATACTTTATAAGTGTGGTGATTTCAACTCTCCTAACATCTTATTTGAATATGCCAATGAGGCATTCCTTCTATAAGAAAAATTCACTCCTTAGAAAACTAGATAATAGCATAGTCAGCCACAACAGGTGACAAAAATAGAGAAAAATTAGCTCATGGAATCTCTATAAAAGAGTTACCATGTTAGTTAGTATTACAAATTATTTCTTTAATATTAATTATCAGATACGCTATGTATCTCATTTCATAGTTCATATATGAAAATTTATCTCATCAAATAAATATTTCCCTATAATGAACAAATAATGTCAATATATATCCCTATGATCCAATTATGTTTCATTAATAATCATCCCATGAAAAATAGATCCATGTGTATAAATATAAAGAAAAAAAACACTACATACCATGTGAATCACGCAAGGTGAAATAACAACCATATCAAGAGAAAATTATTAAAACAATAACATCCATGGGTACTCAAATTTCTTCCCATACATGGTTTAACTACCCCAATGAACAAGGTCATTACCATGTACCTACACATCCTAGACTTCATTTATCCATTTCAGAATAGGAAGACAATAGAAAATAAAAACAACTTATATGATACCACATTTTAACATTCCCTGATCTAGAACACTCAAAAGTGGCTAAATATGGTTAATTATGGGACCTCAAGTGCATATCCCCTTATGCCAGAGGGTTCAGACTAGAAACGGGTGTAAATATAATATATTTTGGATAATATAACCCCATGTAAAATGTTATAAGTCATCAGAACTAAAACAATTATTGTGTAATAACAATAGAGGATGTATTAAATTATAGAACTAGAAGGTAAGATATGAATTATGTAATGAAAAAACAATGCAATTCCATAATTGAATTAATCTAAATGTTAGAAAAAATTAATACTGATAAAAAAACAATTCTGATATAAATAAACTCAAAATACACTTTTCTTGAACCCCACGTCAGTCTTGTATCTATGAATCAATCCGTCTAAGAAGAAAAAATCAATAACAAGTTCCTTAGATGTTGTCAAAACCAACATCTTTGTAATCTAATTAGGTTCCAAACAGAAACTAAAATAGGGTGTGAGTATAACTCAATTGGTAACCACCGCCATGTCTAAACAATAATAGACTTACAATAAGTGCATGCCATAATGTGATAATTTTAAATATTAATTAACCAATTAATGCAATAAAATAATCATCCTACTTTAGTTCTATAATGGAATATCACTAATCATGTAACACAAATATTAAAACCATATCCACAAGTCTATGGAATAAACATAGAACTGGGTCAAACCTAATATTCATTGTAACATT
Organism: Viscum album; assembly: GCA_963277665.1. Taxonomy (NCBI): domain Eukaryota; kingdom Viridiplantae; phylum Streptophyta; class Magnoliopsida; order Santalales; family Viscaceae; genus Viscum; species Viscum album. Next base: position 2,111,852,231 of record OY728126.1, on the reverse strand, counting down.
CACAGAAAAAGGTATTTCAATTTTGATCTGGACATCTCAATTTAAATCACTTTATATAAGCATTTTAGCAACACCCGACATAGCCCTTTGTATGAGCATTTCCACATCATTGGGAATATCCCATTATATAATCTTTTCTGTATCAATGGGCATAAACCATTATAAAATCATTTCTATACCTCTGGGAATGTCCCTTTATAAAATCATCTCAAAATTATAACACAAGTAATAACATCGAGAATAACTCAACATATTTCCAATTTTGCAATGGATTATTCATCCAATTACCATTATTCTTTCAATTACCCATTCATTCATTAAATTATATTTTAATCCATTTCCATGACAATTTCCTCACACATTTTTATCAAATCACTATTAACCAATTTAATAATCAATTAATCTATGTAACATGGTGAATCTATCACATGAAATATCATGAGGTATCATAAAATGCTAAAACATATCTTTAATCCATTATCTAGCTCCTAATTTTTCAAGGGTATTCTACCCCTATGGGTATAGGTAACCCAGGTATCAACACCATTGGATCCAAAGGGTTCCAAAGTGTTGTCAACATGAATGATTAAAGTAACCAATCATTTATTTTGGTTAATGCACACATTGTGTCGGTGAGATTGTATAATATTTGATGTACTTAATCATATAGAAACATACCATTAGGATTTGTTCTAGACCACCAAACTTTAACGATTGATTAAAAAAAATCTCAATCCCAAACTCCAATAAAGAAATAAGAGATATGATATCGTAGGAATATTCCTATATCAGACATTATCAAATCCTGGTACAATGGTACTCAGGATATTTACACCACGATAATAGAAAATATTAAAGAGGGGGGAAACAAAGCAATGAAACTCACCAGAGATTATATTCTTGATAATTATGTTCATAATGGATGGAATGTCTCCAAGATAACCAAGAGTCATTATAGGTTTTGTGAGAGGGAAAGATGGAATATTAATGAAATTAAATCATTTGGGTTTTAGGTTTTAAAATGCAAGTCCCGAGAAATTCATAGTGTGAAACATTTTCCTGTAGTGAAATTATTGATTTATGAGACATGCTAAAAACATTTTATCCTTGGGATACTATAACCTCGATCGACCATTTCATAAGGTATAATTATTTTATAGGGTGCAACCAATTAACACATAGAACCATTTCATGGATTATGCCCTGTAAAAAAATTTCATCGTGTAAAATATTCCCGATGTGAATGCTTCCAATAGTCAACTCTTAGCCTAGCTTCTATAGAAAAACTAGAACCACCACTGAAGCCCTCCAAACTCATGGGGAACCACATAATACATTGAAAATTTTATAAACAGACCCAACAAATTAAAAAACACACATCCCTAACCATTAGTTCATTTTCCCCAGTAAGAGCTCTCCACACCCAAATGAGACTCGACCACTAAGGTTTAAAGAAGGGGGAAACCGAAAAAATGGTTCAAATTAAACTCATAGGGGGAAATTGGATTCATGGATGAGATATAGTATAGTGATTCTATTTATTCTTGTATTTTAGAATGTCTAATTCACATGGGGATAAACTACATCTTTTTACCAATTCGTAAAATACCATTCCATGGTTAGACTGTAAATAATACAAGATCTCAAACATAAAATTACATGTATTTCCCTTTATTATCATCATAGATCTTTTTTATAGTATGATATTCATTATTATGATCCTAAATATTACATAATTTAATAGTCTCCTCCTCCATACACTTTGGCTAAACTAAATTTGATTCTCTAACATTTTCCAAACATGTTGGAGTATGACACCTCTCCTCATACAATGATTCCTCTGGTGAAATATAAATTTTCAAATGGAAACTATTGTAAACTAAAAATTACACATAATGTGAATATTAATCCCACATAACTTCAATAGTAGGATAATATGACCTCAACATGTATTTGAAAATTTTGAAATCCCTTTAAGACATGCCATATGTTTAGGGATGATTTGAGGTGTTTAAATGCATCTCAGAGTTGAGATCCTTTTGAAAACTCAAATTGAATTTAGATTTGAAAAGAGGGTTAGTGTTGTATGAAATTTATATATTTTAACCATAAATACTTATTATTTTCTTGATATTTATAAATTAAGGGTGCTCAATGGGTAGATCTTTTGGTATAACTAAGAAGTGAGAAGACCTAAGAAGATGTTATATAATTTCCCATAGAGCAACATTATCCCAAAGAGCCTTTTGGAGTCTTGTGATTTGTCCCATTGAAATATTTTCCCACTTGTATTTTGGTGTAGGAATATGTCTCAAGACTCCCTTTGTATGATTTCTTACAACCCTTATATAGAATTAAGCTATGTAACTGGTCACATATTTCCAAATTTTTGACTTCATACCATCCGACCAGAAATTTTCTCTATTTCACAAATCATTTTATTATATCTAGATGTATACTGAGATTTGATATCATTTTTTCTCTAGCACTTCCCTTTTTTACACTACTATGTATGGAACCCATAAAGTCTTAAAAATATTCAACACTCAATCTTTGTAGATGAAGTATATCAATATACCATTTTTGTAAGGCTTATTATTCCTTTTTAAGTCATCATCGTCCTTCTACAACATTGATGACTTTTCTTGTAAGGATGGTTTAGTAATTTCCTGAAAATAAATGGTGGTTATCATTTTCTGGAAATCATCACAATGAAATTCACAAGAATTTTTATAATTGATCCTATTTATTCTTCATCGTGATCATAACTCCATGATCTATCCTAATAAATACATCATTTACCTTGTTTTTATTCCCCATGGTGGTACTGTGTCTAGAAATCATTGTCCTTTAGTAGTTAAACCCATATTTTTTTCATAAATTCTAGTTCCCTCTTAGATAATATATACATAAAATGCTTAAGGTCCGTATATATGTTGAATATCTCCACATAAAATTAGTATCTATATATTTCAAAATAAAAAATTGTAGCGTCCAAATCAATGTTATGAGTTTGAAATTTCTATTCAGGAATCATTAGTTTCCTAAAAACTTAATAAATCATGATATCATTCAATATAAGGACACAACCAAGTCCTTTTTTGACACATAAATATATTTCAAAAATCCATCCAAACTTGATGGTATAATTAATATTAGTGCATTAATTAATATTTTATTTATCTCTTAAAAACATTACACACATTACCATGACAATCTGAATTTAAAACCATTATTTGTAAACATGGTTACCAGTTTGGCCAGCCATAAAAATTAGGAAAAACCAACTTATAGAAACCTACTTATCCAAGGAAACGTTTGATCTCAATCACATTTATCAATATGTAAAATTCATTGACTAAACTCTTCATTCAAGGGTTGAAAAATATTCCCTCCTTGTAGAAAATATATCTATTAAAATTAACTCTTCAAGCCATAAATTAAACTAACTATACTACCCATATAATTCCATATTTTGGAGTATCTCTAGAATTATTTACATATGAATCTCATGCTCGTAATATATCTAATATTATATTAATATATTGTCAATGAATACCATCCCATAGTTAACAAGTTACTTCTTTGATACTCTATTTCTCATATACAAAAGATATTAGGTGAAATTGTTAATAAAAAAGATATAATTATGACTCATAATATAAATACCTTGTTTGAAATGTTATAATTGGAATATCATTCTTATTCTCCCTTAGCTGATGATAAATAATGTGAATATTGATATTTGAAAAGTATTCGGACCCATGAATTTGATTGATTATGTCATCATTATGTGGTATTGGATACATTCTATTTATAGAATTTGGAATGATCAACCAATAATTGATGAATAATATAATATCCCAATTATAATTTTTAACAAATAAAATAGGGGATCCCTATAGTGAAACATTAGGGATTATTACTCCCTTATAAGAAAACTCATACAAATATTTCTTCAACTAAACTCATTCCATTATATAGGGACTTTTAGTTACAGTCCTTTCATTAAAAATGAGATCAGCATATAACTCAACATCATGATCTAGTGGATTTCTAGGTAATTAATCTAGAAAAAAATCCTTCAATTTTTGTAACTTGGGTAAATCCACTGTTACTATTAAATAATCCTCTTCTAGATATCAAAATAGATATTTATATCTTTGATAAATTCATTTAGTATAGCTAATAAGTTAGGATTCATACATGTTTTGGATGTTGATGTTTTAGATATAAAGTATATTTATTCTACCTCACTTTCCTAAACCATAATCTATTTCTCTTGGAAATAAAATTTTACATTTTACAGAGAATTTAAATCCATAACAAGGATCAAATAATTATCAACCATATTTATAATATCTAGTATTTTAAATAGGCTGATCCCACTTATCATAGTTGGAACTGTTGGAAAATTATTTTTTATAATAATATTCTCATTTTGGTTTATAATTTATAACTCCCTTATTATGGTTATAGAGAAATATCTAATGTTTTTGGAAAATATAAGAAGGTATAAATGTGTGAGAAGATCCAAAATAAAATAAAACATTATCTAATATTGTGGATGTGATAAAAAAACATACCACCACATCATTATGAAATTTGAATCTTGATGTTCTAATCACATGTGATAGAAATTTCTATGTTCATATTTTCAAAAGTAAATTCCCTTTATTTTTTGGGATTGGTTTCAATAATGTTCATTCTCTAAATAATTAAACTATTTAACATCAACAAAATATTCCTTGTCATTTCATTTTTTAGCTTTATGGAATTTTTTTATACACATGTAACAATCTCTGGTTCCCTTATGTAATAAATGGGGTGTTTCTTCAAAAACATATTAAACATGGAAAATAAAATCCTTCATTTCTTCCAATTTTCTATATTTTCTTCCAATGATGCATAATTTGAATGTTCTTATTTTGATTTCCTTTGAATAATTGATTCAGGGATAACACATTTTCAGTATAAATGGAATATGAGACTATATCCTCAAATGAATAAATTTTCTAGGAGACCAATTCCTTTTGAAGGATAATTATAATATCCTCATATAAATATTCATTATTTATTTTTGGTCAACCTATATTGTCTACGAATTTTTTTTTGACATTGTATTGATATCCTCATACATGGAAGCATTTTTACACTATATTTTTTCTAATGTGGATGAATTTAATTGCATCAAATCAATATTCATGTAGAAAATTTATTTTTTAAAAATACCTCATTAAAATTTACTCATTCGGTACATTTTAACACATCTTCTTTTTTATTATTTTGACTAGATACCACCAATATCCTGCATCTCCATTAAGATGATAGACTTTCATGATGTCCATTTCTATTCCACTAAAAACTAATGTGAGGTTGATCTTCTCTAGGGACTTGATTCATTGTTGATATTCTAATGTATTAGTAGTTTCATTTAATTTTGGATTGTTTTATCTCATAGAGTGTTTGGCTAAATTTACACATTCTTTTGGATCAACATATAAATTCTTGGGAGTGATATTTTTTTATAACTTAGGTCAAAATTTCTAATATGTCAATTATTTGATTAACTTCAACTCCAACATCATCAACTTACTTTATGGGATAAATCCATGCATTTACTATGGGTGTCGATCATCTTCTCATTCCACTCATTAGTCACCATATTTTGATAATTTCATTCACATTATTTTTTCAGGATATTTAATTTTAAAATTAAATTACAATTACATTTTATAGATTTTTCCATATATATATTTACTATTTTTATAGTGAAAAATAGATATCACTTGGTTCATTTAAATATAATCCCCAGGGATCATAAAAAACGTCCTATAGAACTAGTTGAAACATCTTGGACTCCAGGGGCCCAAATCATGTAATTATATTGTATTATTGGTAAATAATAAAAGGGTAACTTAAGGATCCAAAAATTTATTTGTCTTTGAATGGTTGATACTTGAATATAATAAATTTAAATAGATAAGTTATATTATAAAAATTATGCAAGGAAATAGTTATAACTTTTATCATAACCTTTAAATAAAAAAATATTCCACCTATAGTTTTCCTTGGTAAATAAAACAAATGGTTGATCTTAGATTCTCAATAATATTAGCATTTAGTTTGTTATTACATTACATAAACATGTCATAATTGATATTGAAGGAATAAATTAGAAAAATGAAGCAATAATCAATAGAATCAGGGGGGGATTTTATATCAATTCCAATAAATTAAATAATTGACAGTAATAATGACTGATCTCATACTAATGGAATACATAATTTCAAAAAAACTCGAGGCCACGTTCCAAGTAACTATCCAATTATTGGAATATGTACACACTAAGACCAAAAATGATTTGTATCATGATGACCATCAATTAATTTATAATCTATATATTATTTAGACCCACCCATTTCTAGATTAAGTTCAACACATTTACCATAAGAGTCATCAAGACCTTCTATACTATTTCGTAAATATATATTGAATTGATAAAGACATAATTATATGTATAATGAGAAATATATTACTAAATTAATTCCCAAATAAATATATTAATTTTTATTAAAATGATAATATACCTTAATAAACATAGAAACTATGTGGTATTATCATAGAGACATTAAGTACCCTTATCAAAGAAATATAGTATCGAGGGATCATATATTGTTCATGGTTATCCATAGAAGATATAAATTAGGTTCAATATAATTAATTGTAAGGATAACATTAAGATGTTATGGAAAATACATTTTCATTGTTCATAAAGATAATGTGAATATTCTAAATCATATCCCCATGGAGTGTCTTCTGGGTGTGTAGTCTTAGGCTCATTCATTATGTTTGAGGGTAAAGAATGATTCAATGTTCAACCGATACTGTTCAAGCTGAATACCAAAGGTAAATTTTTTAAAAATTCATATCCAAATCATAGAATCCAGAAAGTGATTTATTTTCAGATTGAAAACATATAATATTCCTTTACCAAGTCATAGGATAATTTTTTCACTATATAAAATATTTAAAATTGCAATGGTTTTGATAACTCAAGAATCCAAATAATATTTGGGAGGGATTACAATTATGACATATATTCAACTTAAATTTCATGTGTAATATGGTATAATTTCTTCAATGTAATTTATGAACCATAAAAATTTTAAATTGGTTTTGAATATAACATTAGTCCCAAATAATGAATATTGAGATTGAAATATCCACTTATTACTTGGATAGGAATTCAATCATAAACCCGTGAAAGAGTGGGATATAATTCATCTTAATGTACCATGAATAAAAATATTTAGTGATATAAAATCCTGCACAGGTAATATAAAATGACCATATGATGGAAATTTGGTATATAATACCAATCATGTCTTAAAGTTGATAATTAAAGAAGAAAACCATTACCACTTGGCCTAATTTCCTTGAATTTTATTTAATATTCTTTATAAAAAAAATAAATATAATAATAACATAATTTATAACATAATTATATCCATATTCATCGATAATCTGCATTAATCGTAATTCTCTATAAGAATTCGACCAATTTTCTGTATTAGGTGTCTATAGTTTTGATCATTTTACTAGTTCAAAATAGTAGTGTCCATATTAATTCATATTAAAAAGATCATCATTAATAGAATATTAAAGTTACTATAAGGTATTATTTATAATAATTTGTGATGTTTCAATTTAATTCCATATAACACCTTAATATTTTAAATTATGGACATTGTATTCGATTGAATACGTGACACGAAACACCAAGCATAGAATAAAATTTAACACATCAAGACATTAGGTTATATTAATTTTTTAATGATTGTTATCACTTATTTTTCTTGTATTACATAAAACACTTCATTTATATAGTATGAAATTGAACATTATGACTGTAACAACCTGAAATTTTTAATAATTTTCACTTCTTAATTTTTACGTGTTATTTTATTTTATACTCAACAAAACTATATCATTTAATGAAATGAGTATAATTAAAATGAGACAGTTGGGTTTCGACGGTTATATGACTGTTGGTCAATATGACCATTGGAAACTAAATGTTTTGACAATTGTCTCTAAATAGACGTTATCTTGGTTAATTAATACAGAAAAGAGATATGATTGCCTCATCCAGTAGTCTCGGGCCGATCGATTCTCATCTGAAGGAACTTGGGAAGTATGTAGCACCATTGGGCTTTTCTCTGGACCAAACCCAAGATGAACATCATCGTGTGAAGTTGGAACAGAATCACCTTCGGGAGAAGTTCAAGTTTATAAAAATCACTACTCGTGAAATGTATGCCAAGCCACCCTCAAATTCTCTCACCTTAGCACACCTTACACTTAGGTCCTATGTTGGGGTTTTAAGGGGCTATGTAACGAGATTGTAGCTACTATCTTTAATCCTTTGAGATAAGTAGGATTGTCATTTCTTCCTATGGTGAAGTTTGTGTTTTTTTAGATATTTGAATAAATATAGTATGCATATTGATGAATTTTGGAAAAGGGGGATATTTTAAAATATTTATGTAAACCTTAAATAATTAATGATGTGTAATGATTTTCAAAAAATGGTCTTCTAAAAATGTGTTCAGTAATAAATTTGGAGTCTAATAAGACCAACTTAATTTTTGGTGAATAGTAAATTATGAATAGTGATTTTATGCTTAGGATTAGTAATGTGACCAAATGGATTAGTGAAATCACTTAAGGAAAGAATTAATATAATTTAGGTAATTTTATTAAGTAATTTGATTCAATAAAATAGGTAAATAACTATTTAAAAATTATTAGTCAAGTATTAGTTTTTTCCGGTGAATAGTGTTCTTTAATTAAAAATTAAATTAAAAATATTTAGAAATTTTTCATATAAAATGGAGTTCATTTTTGAATTCAAATCATCAATATTTGGTTAAGGTGATTTTTGGGGATTTTTCTGGAAAAAAAATTAATTTTTGGTGAATAGTGAATATAGAGTTTTTAGTTTCGGGTGTTTAATGACATCATTAAGGATGTAATAAATATGTAATCATTATGGTCGACTTATTAATACATAGATAAGGTATGAGGTTTCCCAATTGGCCAATACCACGAGCAAATACCATGGGAAAACACATGGTTTTGCTGATACTGATGATGAGGTGTCCCTTAGCAATTGATGTTGTGTCCCAACACTTCTCCTATAAATAACAAGCCTTTCCCTCATTCATTTAATTTCCGAATCCCCCCCCCCCGCAACAAAGTTTTTGTCTCTTTACCTCCCAATGATTACTCCCATGGTTCCCTCAATCCCCTCAAGGTCCCGACCTTCAATCTTTCTAAGTTACTCTTCAAGGTAAGGGATTTTTTCACCCTCCTCTTTTAAGTAATGACTTCCTTTATGTTGTGTCTAATAATTTCTACCTCTTTTTTTTTGAGAGATTGTTCTTATATGTTCCCATTTCTTTAAATTTCATTTATAATTGTTGAATGACCTTTTCCACTCTCATCAATTTGTTTTCTGAATTTTTATGTGATGTTGTAAGGCTGCCGAATTTCACATAAAAGAAATCACATCTTCTCTTTTTTTCATGTTTAAATTTCATGTGGTATGTCATTAAAATATCAATACAATGATCTTATTCAGTACCCATACTGTATTATGAATTATTTATGATTGGGTGACCCTTGTCCCCTCTCTTTTCAATGTTCTCTAAAACCGTGTTATATAGTCGTTATGCGGAAGAAATTTCGTCTCAAAATTTCTATCTCTTTCTCTCAAGAAATTCCTTTGTTTATTTATGTGAATACCCATAACTACTTTGTTTATATGGGTGTTCATAAATATATAATTATTTTTTATTTGATTTTTGATTTTACATACATAAAACCCTCAATCCATTTACATGGGTTATATATGATATAGTGATCTTATTTTTAAGAGCTTTTAAAACTTTGTGATTTTGAAATGAAACCCATTACTTTCTATTCCCTATGGGTTATTTATGAAATATTTGATTATGATATATGTGTCTCACCTGTATGTAAAGACATATTAAGGGTGCACCCTGATAGCGCTCCAATTCATTGGGTAAAGATTTAATCTCTAGAGATGACAAGTTTCACGACACCTTGGGGAATAACCATGGTAATATTTATGACACCTTGGGGATGGATCTTGGTGATATGTTCTTGAACGTCTAAATGAAATGTTGTAGGCACATATTCAAGTTATGTTCCATGTTCTTTTCTTTATGATATGTCTATTCTTCCATTTCTCATGTCTTTATGTTTTTATTCATGCTCTTATTGATATCACAAGTACATTTATTCCCTTGTTTACCCTTACTCGGACTTCTGCTCACCCTTTCCTTTGTGGTATGTCTCCAGGATGTGAAAGGCAGTAAATGTACATAGGATGAACCTATGATGAAGCCTTACCAGTGGTTTAAAAGAATTTTATATGTTTTTTTCATGTATTACGTTCCTAATTTCAGAGAGACTAGACTTTAAAGATCCTCTATTTGTAAAATGTAATGAAAATTAATGTGTTAAAAAGGTGGGATGCCACTATTGGTATCAAAGGATAGTTTAGTTGTTTATGGAAATTAGGCTAAATTTTTTTAGAATGAACCCTATAGAAAATTTTAAATATAGGGAAAACTTCCTGGTATTTCGGTGGGTAATGAGTAAATGGTTTATCAAATAAATAAATCCATGTTTGGATACGATCAGGTAAAGGTGTATCTTGAATATATGTACATAAGGGTAAAACCAAAAAACACCACTTTGATCTAGACTCGAACGAGAACTACTGCACGAAAACGGGCCTTGCTGCACTCTTGGTTACAACACTCTCGGGGGATATGTTTGGTTAATCGCAAGATTTTTATGAATCATTATGAAGGAATTATAGAGAAATATAATTGTTTAAGCAAAAAGTTTTAAGATGTAGAATCCTTTATAGTTAAAATATTCATAAATGAATCAAGTTTCTCACTAAGATTTTATTCTTTTAGAAAATGGTGGGAAATAGGAGGAACCGTGCAAATGTTGACCGCAATGGACCATGCGCTGATGGCCCTCTAATGGAAGTTGGAATTGAAACATCCATGCGAGTGATGAACCAACTGACTCAAGTTATTAGTAATAACTTGAATCAAGCTAAGGGGACAGTCTCACCACGAAGGGAAAAACATTCTGTTGAGTCCATTATGCACTAACAACCACCAACAATCAGTGGATTGACTGGCCCACTGATTTTTCAAGCAATGCATTAGCTCTATAGAGAAGATCTTTTTTGTGCTACGTTGTTCAGAGCAAGAGAAGGTCACCCTGGCTATCAATCTCTTAAAGGGATAAGATAGTCAGTGGTGGGAACGGATCAAAATCACAAGGCAAAGAGTGGAAGTTGAAGCTATGGAGTGGGAAGAGTTTAGGGGGATCTTTTTCAGTAATTATTTCTCTCGTTCCATGAGAACAAGAATGGATAAGGATTTTCTCGATCTGAAGAAGACAGAGAATGAATATGTGGGAAGCTACGAGATGAAATTCACAAGGCTTTCATGATATACCTCTTCCTTTGTCATGGATCCAAACGGTAAGGTTGATAGATTTTTCGGTGGACTGAGACCTCATCTACGGAACAATCTAGCCAACCGAGATTATGATAGCTACGAGGAGATCGTGCGGAGTGTGATGAAAGTCAATCTAGAGGTTTGTGAGACGTAGTGGTCTCATAAATCCAATGACAAGAAGATATCGATGGAACCCATCTTAGGAAGGACTTCTGATCAGGGAAGAGGAGGAAAGAAAGTGTAACTTACCACGTGTAATAAATGTGAGAAGAAGAATTCAGGGAACTGCCCTCTTGGGAGTGGGAAGTGCTACAAGTGTGGCTGAGATGGACACATTGAGAGGAATAGTCATAGTGAGGTGAAACCTCAACTTCCAAACACAAACGAGAAGGGGAAGTTGTTGCTGGCCCTACCTGAGGTCTGGTGCTTCAAGTGTGGACAACGTGGGCACTTTTCTATTCACTGTCCAAATCTGATGGCAGTGGAGGGGAACCACCATCATCCTTAGCAAAGGCCAAGGGATCCAGGCCCTGTTTTTGCTCTCACGACAGCTGAATTCGATGCTCCGAATTATGTGTTAGTAGGTACTGTTGTTGTCCTTTCAAAGCTAGCAAGTACATTGTTTGATTCTGGTTCTACGCATTCCTTTATTTCTTCCATGTTTGCAATGAATTTAGAATCAACCCCTGATTTTCTAAAAGTATAGTTATCTATCAAGACTCCTTGTGGAGCTATCCAAGCATCATCAGTGTTTAGAAACTCTAGTATTTACGTTATTTAGGACAATATAATCACAAATCTAGTAGTCATTCCCATGCTGGAATTCGACATTATACTAGGGATGGACTGGCTCTCAAAGAATAATTCTAAGATCAATTATAGAAGAAAGGAAATATCGATAGTCTGGATTGGAAAACCTATAGTTATCTTCAAAGGAGAGATATCTCAACCTGATCTTTGTCTAAAAGAACCCCCTATATCCTTCTGTATGGAGTTGATCGGTGAAGTAGAAGAAGATTATGAGAGTTTATGAATATAATGTGTCCCCATCTTCCAGGATTACATTGATGTATTTCCAAAAAGGTTTCCTAGACCTCCCCTAGAAAGAGAGATAGATTTATCCATATAAATCATACTTGGATCTCATATTATATCAAATACCCCGTATAGGATGGAAAATGTGAAGTTTGAGGAATTAAAGAAACAACTACAAGATATTTTAGAGAAAGGGTTTATCTGAACAAGTGTGTCTCTTGGGGAGCACCTATTCTCTTTTTGAATAAGAAGGACGGATCGATGCAGCTATGCATTAATTATAGAGACCAGAATGGGATCACAGTGAAGAAAAAATACCCTCTTCCAATAATTGATGCACTATTTGACCAACTTCGTGTGGCTCAATTCTTCTCTAAGATTGATCTTCGATGTGGTTATCATCAATTGAGGGTGAAGAAAGAAGATATTCCAAAAACTGCCTTCCGATAAAGATATGGGAATTATGAGTTTGTTGTTATGCCCTTCAGACTGACTAATGCACCTACTATTTTTATGGATTTGATGAATACTGTCTTTAAAGACTACATTTATAACATTGTGGTAGTTTTTATTGATGATATTCTGATATATTCGAAAATTCGCAAGGAGAATGAAGATCATCTAAGGGTTTTTTTGAAAACTATGTAGAAGGAGAGGATTTCGGAATGTTTAGTAAATGTGATTTCTGGTTACAACAAGTCGCTTCCGTTGGGCACATTGTAACCAATGAAGGAATCACAGTTGACCCTGGAAAGACAAAAGTTGTAGAGGAGTGGCCCCAACCTAGAATAATAACTAGGATTCGTAGTTTCCTATATTAGAAAGATATTATAGGAGGTTTTTGAATCACGACTTTCTAATCCATTAACCATGTTAACTCGAAAAGGGGTCAAGCTCATCTGGACAAAGGAGTGTGAGGAAAGTTTCTAAGATATGAAGAAGAGATTGGTGACTACACCTGTGATAAATCAGCCCTCAAGTGGAGAAGGATTCGTTTTTTAGTTATTCATCTATTAAAGGGATTGGGTGCGTCCTCAAACAAAATTACAGGGTCATTGCTTATGCATCTCGACAGTTGAAGATTCGTGAGTAGAATTATCCTACGGACAGTCTCGAGCTGGTTGTAGTCGTTTTTGCTCTAAATATATGGTGGTACTATCTTTATAGGGATAAATGTGATATATACACAGACCATCAAAGTTTGAAGTCTATTTTCACCCAAAAGGAATTGACCATGAGACAAAGGAGATGGCTGGAACTTCTTAAAGACTATGATTGTTCAATTTGTTATCACCCTGGAAGAGCAAACAATGTTGTTGGTGCATTAAGTAGGAAAGAACCAATTGTTCTTTCCATGATGAGGATTCAAAAAGATATTTTGATCAATGAACTGGTGTAGAGACCTGAAGCTTGACATACATGGACATTACATTACTTTTGTATAATAATTAATACATAAAAAAATAGACACACAAGGATCGTAATAGTTTAGTGTCTTTGGAAACTTGGAATGTAATCTTCTAATCGTGGTGAAAGATCTTCAACATCTCCATTAATTATCTTCCCCTTTTGTTTTCTTACCTAAAACCATTCTTTAAATCCCTGGGAAAAGAATACATATAAAGGGTGAGCTCAAATGATCAGTAAGGGTAAGAATAGAAAACATAAAACAACCCTTAGACATTTGAATGTAAAAAATATGAGCATAAAATCTAAACATCAAAATCTTGAGCAATGACATAAAATATGGTAGTACGTAAGGCATAGATCATGAAGAAACATTAATCATGATAAATTAGAATAGGAATAAAACATGTAATTGTGGAAACCATTAAGAACATGATATGATTTCCATTGTAGCCAAGGCATTGCTGCCAAGACCATCTTAGTGGACAAATTCCCTTTCTGAATCGAGTTCACTCCTCGTTCCAGTCTTGTATTACAGAACCGGTTTAACTTTTCGTTCTATCCATGTCTATATCATGGGATATAAATCTTTACCCAATTCATTGGAGGGATATATAGGTCCCACCCATCTCATAATTAAATCATTCTTACTTTTTCCACAAAATAAACACACATCATTCATAATAACCCAACGAATAAAATTGGTTTCATAAACATCATCCCATCATCACATAATCCATATAAAAAAATGGATATCATTTCATAATATGAAAAGTGAAACCATTTAAATCATAGAGACATTATACTTGAAACATTCACATATGAAATAATGTCATCTTAGATGGAAAATGGTTTCGATAAAGCACATGAAATGAATTCTTGAGGAAAATATCATTTCTTCTTTAAAATCATTTTCTTTTCACAAAATTCCATTCAATTTTAAAAGAAAGATATTTTGTTGAAAATATTCATGAAATCTTTTGGGGGAATCTTCATGAAAATAAGGCTTTATAAAACCATAAAAATCCTTTAATGCCGTATTAGTTAAAAAAACATTCTTCTCGTACTTTTGCCGGAAAAGTCAAAAAGTACCTCGTAAAAGAAAGACACCATACATACCATGTAGTAAAAGTAAAAAATGGGTAAAATGACTTTAAACATACATGAAACCATATTTAGGAAACATGGACATTGATGATAACAATAACCCCAGTAAATACTTACAAATAAACAATCTCGGATAAGAATGAGATTGGAATAATTATCCGTTACCTTAGGTCTTATATGCTTCGTACGTATCTGAACCTCTTGTATTATGATTTAAATAATGTCATTGAATTATTACATAATAATATTCATTGTTATGATATCATATATGTTTCACTTATGACTTTATATTACCCGTTCTTTTGTAAATTCCATGTTTAAGCATCGTTTTGGGTAAAATAATTTCATTTATCGTATGTGTTTCGACTTGCCGTCCTTGATATTATTACATATATAATGATATAAATAATTCCATAATGTAAAAAATGATTTATATATATTATACATTCATAATATACATATATATTATAGATCGATAAAAGGAATGAAATACACCATTCATGGAGACGGTAGTCCGTATGTACACATGAACGTTGTTTTCTTTTCCTTATTGAATTGAATGGAATTAAGTAGATGATATATATATATATATATACATAAATACAGTAGCATCATTATGTCATATATTTCATTATTATTAATTATATATAATTCATAATCATTCTTGAATGGTTAATCATGGAAAATGAATCTCATCGCATTCGTGGAGACGACAGTCCGTACGTACGCACAAGTGATGATATCATTACCATGATCGTGGAATTGTATTTAAGTGTATGTATAATATTAAAAAATCAATATCAATTTACAAAAACCATATATAGTTATTTATTTACACCATTATACTCATCCATGTAAGGTAGTGGCGGGAAATAGATTACACCACGGCGTGGAGACGGTATTCCGTATGTACGCACATGCGGTGATTTCATTTTCCGTAGGATGGATAGATGGTGAAATAGGGTTGTTTCATACATATAATAACATATCAGTATAGGAGTGATACTTAGGTTATTACTCCATAATGAAACAATTAATGAATAAGAAGTGGAAGAAGAAATAAAGTTGAAAGAATCTTTAACGGACATTACCTCTTCTTTAAAGTGCCTCTTTTAGACCTCCTTTTAGGGCACTCAAATTGGTCTTTGAAGAATACCATGAGCTCTAAGATGTTTCTAGGGAAGTTTAGAAGATAATTTGGCAGTGTTTGGCCGAGATTGAAAGCTCAAAGTTGTGTGAGGAGGAGAGGGAGGAGGTGACCTTTTATAAGGGAGGAGAGGGGCACCTTTGGAATTCATAAAAATATTAATTTATAATAAATATAACCCCACTTAAAAACCTCCAAAAAATGACTCATATTGGAATATTAGATGCGAGAGGGTTGTAATATCATCAACCAATCAAATTTAGACATGTTTGTATCTTATTTTAAACCTTATCGTTTTGATTTATCCTTATTTAATCTATATAAGATTATTTGTGGTAATAAAATTCTAAATTTTAAATGGTTATAAATAATCACTTATGTGTTATTAATTATCCATAATTGGATACTTTATGACATTGTCGACTATATAAATTTCAATTTATAATTTTTAAATATTTTTTTGATTTTTAAACAATTTAATAATATGTTATGTTTATAAAATAACAATAGTGTCAATTTTGAAACTATTCATTTATTTGAATTTAAATAAAATATAAACAGAGGATATATTCGAACTAAAATATTTAATAGATTCATAAAAGGTCATATGTATCTATAATAGTAGTGGATCACATTAAATAGTTCATATAATATTTATTTTATTATTTTTAAAACCATTTATTTGGTTTATCACTTAATAAAATAATTACTAAAACATTTTTGTATAATTATTTAATATAATTATTTGTCGCATAAATATTAAAAATAAAATCCTATGATGAATATAAATCTATTACCTTTCACAATAATACTTTTACTCGAATGTATCATCTTAAAATCAGAATATTTAAATTCTTATATTTATTAAATTATGAAGGCGACAACTTTGGCATCATTTAAAATAAAATAATATAAGGGTCATAATCACTTTTATAAGGCTCAAAATGGTAAAATATTAGACCATTGGATGATTATGGTTTAGATTTACATGGCCAATAAGTTTTGGTCAGGGTTTTGTGCATTTTATGGTCACTATTAGTTAAATAAAAACCATATTCTTGATTTTTCACTAGATAAACAATTTCTGCATCACTATTGTGTCACAATTAATGATAATTATTTAATCCCTAAAAATTATAAATTAATTCATATGATGTATATAATTTTATTAGATTTATGGAGACTATTCATGTTCTAAGTTTCATTAAGGTTATCACTAAATTAAAATTATTATACCAATAAAATATAAGAGAGTGATATGTTGTCACTTTCTTTGGTTTTAATAATAATTAAATTATTTTCATGGTCAAAAGTCCATAAAATGAATCTAATCCGACCCTTAGGTGATATGGGTCGTTTTTTAGCCATCCAATAGAATTTTTTCCGGTGTTAGGGTAATTTTATAATATTATATTTACCCTTAATTACCTGATTTACCTTTAACTATGGTAAATAAAATTTACCGTAGTTACTATTCATAATTCCCAAAAATAAAAAGTATCCTATTAACATAATTTGGACCCACTGATTCCAAATATGGAATAAATTTGTTGAAATTAAATACACAAAAGTTTCAGAAATTAAATTAAAATTAATCCTGTTGTCGAAAGAAAACGGGTTTTTGTTTAAAACATTGCAAAATATTGAATTGATTTAACCTACGAATTCAATGTAAAATCAATGATAATGAAATAAATTTTATTAAATGGTAAAAATATATTCTATTTATACTTTAAAACCATTCAATATTATAATATAACAATATATATTATTACGATGAAAAAAGATGTTTTTAATTAAAATATAGCGTGTTTGTACTATTCATTAAAATATGAAAGTTATCATAAAAATATCAAAACATTATCCAATGTAAATTTTTATATCCTAATTCAAAGGAAGATGTTCATTTTGTAAAATTTAATTTATAAACATGTCAAAAACTATATTTAATGTGGGTGCACCATCAATAGGCGGCAAAACTGTATTTTTTGGAAAATACTTATTTTACCCGAAAAATTTATTTTGTTCATATACAATGTTCTAGAAAATGTGTAAGATGAATAATAATTTTATAAAATTCAAAATTTCTTTAATACTATTCATAATGGCTAGTTCATAATAATATTATAATAATATATCATTGTTTAGTAAAACTGGGTATTGCGTACAACACACGCTATCGAGGAAGGTCGTGATTGCGTGTAACGCAAGCCAAGTCAGGCTTGCGTGTACTGCACGACTCCTTTGTTTTTTAATATAACAAACTCCAACCATATTTCATTAATACATTCAATATATATATTCTCAATATTGCGTAGAATAACTACTATCAAACAAACATGAAATTGTGTGTAACACGATCCAAGATTAGCGTTGCATATACTGTAAGCTAATATGGTGTTGCGTATAACGCAAGATAATCTTGGGGTATCATACAACACAATACATAAAATAAATTAAAAGGAATACATCTCATAAAATCTCGTGGGGTTACATTCTACCCCACTTAAAATGAATTTCGCCCTCGAAATTCGTCGGGGTTATAAATGGTTTACTACATGAAATTTTATTTAATAGAAAACCACATTGTAAAAAAGGAATACCAAAACTTGGATTTAAAAACTAAAGTATGAAACGTAACGGTTACCCAAATTAACTCATCAATGCATTTTCACATAGGAGAACATAAGTGAAAATACTGATATGGAAGAAAAATCTAACTATCAAGTTCTGATGGAGAGTGGTAGAGAACATGGCTATGAAAAATCCAGCAATCACAATACCATAAATTTGTGATGATCTAGGGTACCATCTAATTCATCAGATATAAGGGAACTAGGACAACATTTTTGGTTTTCAAGATCGTTTCCCTAAAGTTGAAGAATTTGAATTAGAATAAATACTTACTTTATTTCGGTACAATATCACTGTTGTTCGTGCCTTGAAATATTCCACTTCATCTCTTAAATAAATGCAGTTGAATTTTTTATTCGTGAAGTATTAGCAGATCATGTGATAGAATGATGGTTCATTCCATCTCTCTCATGAAAAAGTTATTAAATATATATAAGTCGATCTGTAGTGAGATTAATGATATATGGCTCCTAAAATGGACTTATACTTCATATATCATAATTTTTTAATATAATAAAACTAGTTTCTACTAAACAGGGACTTCATGTAGGCCAGTGGTAGGTGATAATGGCCAGTCGCACTTCGGTTGTGGGTTCGATTCCCACAGCCTTGTCCGACGCGATGGGATATCGCCCGTCCTGCAGGTTGTCCTTTTTCTAAAACTACAATAATATAACATCCCATTAATAATATCGAAAAAAAGTTTTATCCATAAACAATACTAACTTATGTCCAACATAATCCATTCCAATCTTCATCTAAAATACTTCGGTCCAAGCTCATAGTATAAAGAAAACGATTACTTGAAATGTCATCAACCAACCATCATTTATCCCCCATATATCTTGTTGGTTACATTCCAATAATGTTAATACCTTAATCATGTATTCTCTTGAAAAATGAATACCCACTAATCCTTAGTGAAAACATGAATGCTATAAAAAGTTAACTCTTTCCATAAACCAAAATCCAAAATTTCTCTATACTCAAACCATGATATAACCTTCTCCTTATACCAGTCATGAGCTCATGAATACTATCAAACATTTATTTTTCTCCTTATCCCTTCATTATGAGCATATCATCTACTTTCCAAAAATATCTGAATAACCTTTCATGGTTACTGGTACCATTCATCATACACTTTCAAAACATAAGGAAAGACAATAGTGTAACAATCCTTAGATGTATCCTTATTCAATAGTACCATGAGATTACTTATACAACTTTACTCTTGATAAACATGTAATCATTCCACTACCTTCTTAAACCATTGATCGAGCTTCAACAATTCTTTCATCTCACATATCATTTATGTCTCTTCATCATCATCAACATAAATACTACCCATACGACCATACTGATTCTCTTCATGAGACTTTCCCTTAGGGAATTGGTTTTCATAATGCCCGTACATTCCACATTTAAATTTTTTTACCATTATTGATGTCATAGAAATACCATTATCCTCATCCATAGTGTTAACTGAACCTTTTCCTTTGCACTTACTGGCTTTATTTCCTTCTTATCCACACCCAAAGCATCTTCCAGTTCCTTTGAAACATTCTCCATGATTCCTCTTCCAACGTGATTTACAGAGGGGAAATTGAACTTTCATTCCTCTATGATCATCATGAAACTCCATCTTTTTCTTATTAGCCGAGTCAGGAAACTTATCAAATTTCAGTTTATTGATCATATTATGAGGCTGCTGATTCGGCATAATAATGATGTTTGGACTTCTAAATCCCATTTCATTTGGTTTCTCATGAATAATATCATTCCATTGTCCATAATATCATCCATTATCGTGAATCATCTTGTTTCCAGCAATTTTCTAAAACCCAAAAAGAATAGTGTGAGAGGAAATAATCATAATAAAGGGGGAGTAATTTCAATATCTAACATCTTAGGTTTAATCTAATATCCTTACCATAATTCTAGCACTATAACCTATATTTATACTTAACCTTAGGTACATACCTAGACATACCTTAGAAATATCTCTAGGGATCTCACTAAAGTTCTCACATCCTAGTTTCCAAAGGTTTATTAAACCATTCCTCTGATACCAACTGTAGAGACCCGACGCTTGACGTACGTGGACATTACATTACTTTTGCGGAATACTTAATACATAAAAAAACATACACACAAAGATCGTAATAGTTTAGTGTCTTTGGAAACTCGGAATATAATCTTCAAATCGTGGTGAAAGATCTTCAACATCTCCATTAATTATCTTCCCCTTTTGTTTTCTTACCTAAAACTTTTCTTTAAATCATGGGGAAAAGAAAACATATAAAGAATGATCTCAAATGCCTAGTAAGGGTAAGCATAGAGAACAAAAAACAATCCTTAGACATTTGAATTTAAAAAACATGAGCATAAAATCTAATCATCAAAATCTTGAGCAATGAAATAAAACATGGCAGTATGTAAGGCATAGATAATGAAGAAACATTAATAATGATAAATTATCATGGGAATAAAACATGTAATTGTGGCAACCATTAAGCACATGATACGATTTCCATAGTAGCCAAGGCATTGCTTCCAAGACCATCTTAGTGGAAAAAGTCCCTTTCTGAATCGATTTCACTCCTCGTTCTAGTCCTATATTACTAAACCGGTTTAACGTTCCATTCCAGCCATGTCTATCTCTTGAGATATAAATCTTTACCCAATGCATTGGAGGGAGATATAGTTCCCACCCATCTCATAATGAAATCATTCTTACTTGTGCCATAAAATAAACATACATAATTCATAATAACCCAACGAATAAAATGGGTTTCATAAACATCATTCCATCATCACACAATCCATATAATAAAATGGATATAATTTCATAATAAGAAAATTTAAACCATGTAAATCATAGATACATTATAAATGAAACATACACGTATGAAATAATGTCATCTTAGATGGAAAATGGTTTCGATAAAGCACTTGAAATGAATTATTGAAGAAAATATCCTTCCTTCTTGAAAATCATTTTCTTTTCACAAAATGCCATGAAATTTTAAAAGAAGGATAATTTTTTGAAAATAGTCATGAAATATTTTGGAGGAACCTTCATGAAAATAAGGCTTTATAAAACCATAAAAATCCTTTCATTCCGTATAAGTTAAAAAAACATTCATCTCGTACTTTTGCCGGAAAAGTCAAAAAGTACCTCGTAAAAGAAAGATTCCATACATACCATGTAGTAAAAGTAAAAAATGTGTAAAAAGGACTTTAAAAATAAATGAAACCATTTTTAGTTAACATGGAAATTGATGATAACAATAACCCTAGTAAATACTTACGAATAAACAATCTCGGATAAGAATGAGATTGGAATAATTATCCCTTACCTTAGGTCCGATATGCTTCGTACGTATCCAAAACTCATGTATAATGATTTAAATAATGTCATTGACTTATTAAAGAATCATATTCATTGTTATTATATCATATATGTTACACTTATGCCTTTATATTACCCGTTCTTTTGTAAATTCCATGTTAAAGCATCATTTTGGGTAAAATCATTTCATTTATCGTATGTGTTTTGACTTGTTGTTCTTGATATTATTACTTATATCCAGATTTACATAATTCCGAAATGTAAAACATGATTTATATATAATATATATTCATCATATACATATATATTATAGATCAATAAAAGGAATGAAATACACCGTTCATGGAGACGGTAGTCCGTAGGTACGCATGAACGCTGTTTTCGTTTCCTTATTGAATTGAATAGAATTAAGTAGATGAAATATATATATATAGACAAATACAGTATCTTCATTATGTTCTATATTTCATTATTATTCATTATATATCCTTTATAATCATTCTTGAATGGTTAATCATGGAAAATGAATCTCATCGCATTCGTGGAGACGGCAGTCCGTACGTACGCACAAGTGATGATATCATTACCATGATCGTGGAATTGTATTTAAGTGTATGTATAATATTACAAAATCAATATCACTTTACAAAAACCATATATAGTTATTTATTTACACCATTATACTCATCCATGTAAGGTAGTGGCGGAAAATAGATTACACCAAGGCGTGGAGACGGTATTCCATATGTACGCACGTGCGGTGATTTCATTTTCCGTGGGATGGATAGATGGTGAAATAGGGTTGTTTCATACATATAATAACATATCTGTATATGAGTGATACTGATGTTATTACTTCATAATGAATCAATTAATGAATATGATGTGGAAGAAGAAATAATGTTGAAAGAATCTTTAATGGACATTACCTCTTCTTTAAAGCGCCTCTTTGAGACCTCCTTTTAGGGAACTAAAATTGGTCTTTGAAGAAGACCATGACCTCTAAGATGTTTCTAGGGAAGTTTAGAAGAGAATTTGGTAGTGGTTGGCTGAGCTTGAAATCTCAAAGTGGTGTGAGGAGGAGAGGGAGGAGGTGCCCTTTTATAAGGGAGGAGAGGGGCACCTTTGGAATTCTTAAAAATATTAATTTATAATAAATCTAACCCCACTTAAAAACCCCCAAAAAATGACTCATTTTGGAATATTCGATGCGATAGGGTTGTAATCTCATCAACCAATAAAATTTAGACATGTTTTAATCTTATTTTAAACCTTATCGTTTTGATTTATCCTTATTTAATCTATATAAGATTATTTGTGGTAATAAAATTCTAAATTTTAAATGGTTATAAATAATCACTTATGTGTTGTTAATTTTCCATAATTGGATACTTTATGAAATTTTCGACTATATAAATTTCAATTTATAATTTTTAAATATTTTTTTGATTTTTAAACAATTTAATAATATGTTATGTTTATAAAATAACAATAGTGTCAATTTTGACACTATTCATTTATTTGAATTTCAATAAAATATAAACAGAGGATATATTCGAAATAAAATATTTAATAGATTTCTAAAAGGTCATATTTATCTATAAAATTAGTGGATCACATTAAATAGTTCATATAATATTTATTTTATTATTTTTAAAACCATTTATTTGGTTTATCTCTTAATAAAATAATTACTACATGATTTTTGTATAATTCTTTAATATACTTATTTGTTGCATAAAAATTAAAAATAAAATCATATGATGAAGATATATCTATAAACTTTCACAATAATACTTTTACTCGAATTTATCATCTCAAAATCACAATATTTAAATTTTTATATTTATTATATTATGAAGGTGACAACTTTCGCATCATTTAAAATAATATAATATAAGTGTCATAATCACTTTTATAAGGCTCAAAATAGTCCAATAATCGACCATTGTATGATTATGGTTTAAATTTACTTGACCAATAAGTTTTGGTCAGGGTGTTGTGCATTTTATGGTCACTATTAGTTTAATAAAAACTATATTCTTGATTTTTCACTAGATAAACAATTTCTTCATCACTATTGTGTCACAATTAATGATAATTATTTAATCCCTAAAAATTATAAATAAATTCATATGATGTATATAATTTGATTAGATTTCTGGAGACTATTCATTTTCTAAGTTACATGAAGTTTATCACTAAATTAAAATTGTTATACTTATAAGATTTAAGAGAGTGACATGTCATCACTTTCTTTGGTTTTAATAATAATTAAATTATTTTCATCGTCAAAAGTCCATAAAATGAATCTATTCCGACCCTTATGTGATATGGGTCGACTTTTAGCCATCCAATAGAATTTTGGCATGTGTTATTGTAATTTTATAATATTATATTTACCCTTAATTACCTGATTTACCTTTAACTATGGTAAATAAAATTTACCGTAGTTACTATTCATAATTCCCATAAATAAAAAGTAACATATTAACATAATTTGGACCCACTGATTCGAAATTTGGAATCAATTTTTTGAAATTCAATACACAAAATTTGCAGAAATTAAATTAAAATTAATCATGTTGTCAAAAGAAAACGGATTTTGTTTAAAACATTGCAAAAGATAGAATTGATTTAACCTACGAATTCAAGGTAAAATCAATGATAATGGCATACATTATATTAAATGGTAATAATATATTATATTTATACATGAAAACCATTCAATATTATAATTTAACCACATAAATTATTATGATGAAAAAAGTTGTTTTTAATTAAAATATAGCGTGTTTTTACTATTCATTAAAATATAAAAGATATCAGAAAAATATCAAAACTTTATCCAATGTAAATTTTTAAATCCTTATTCAAAAGAAGAAGATTATTTTTTAAAATTAAATTTATAAACATGTCAAAAACTAGATTTATTGTGGGTGCACCATCAAAAGGTGGCAAAACTGCATTTTTCAAAAAATACTTATATTACCTGAAAAATTTATTTTGTTCTTATGCCATGTTCTTGAAAATGTATAAGATGAATAATAATGTTATAAAATTAAAATTTTAGTTAATACTATTCCTAACGGATAGTTCATAATAATATTATAATAATATATCGTTGTTTAGTAAAACCTAGTATTGCGTACAACACACGCTATCAAGGAAGGTCGTGATTGCGTGTAATGCAAGCCAAGTCTGGGTTGCGTGTAGTGCATGACTCCTCTGTTGTTTAATATAATAAAATCCAACAATATTTCATTAATACATTTAATATATATATATACTCAATGTTGTGTAGAATAACTACTATCAAACAAACATGAAATTGTGTGTAACACAATCCAAGATTAGTGTTGCATATACTGCAAGCTAATACGGTGTTGCGTATAACGCAAGAAAATCTTGGGGTATCATACAACACAATACATCAAATAAATTATAAGGAATACTTCTCATAAAATCTCAGTGTGTTACAACTAGTAAAGCTGGACATGGGAATTATAAGGGAAGGGACATCATCAACCATAACCCTAATGATTTCTCAAATATCATTACTAGATAGAATCAAGAAATCTCAAAAAAAAAGATCCACTGTTACAAGAAAGTTTGAGGCTGTAACGGATGGAAATCATCCTGAGTTCACTATTGATCAAGAAGATCTACTTAGATTTTGTACAAGACTATGTGTTCCATCTATTCTGGAAATTAAGGAGTTGATGGATGAAGCTCATAGTTCTACTTTCTTTATACATCCTGGAAGCACAAAAATGTGTAGGGACATTCGTGATTATTATTGTTGGGATAATATGAAAAGGTGGATTTCTTAATACACTTCAAGGTTCCTAGTATGTCAGAAAGTGATGGAAGAGTGACAACTCCCAAAAGGGGTATTGCAACCACTAACCATACCAGTATTGAAGTGGGACAATATCACTATGGACTTCGTCACTGGTCTTCCGAGAACATCCAAAAGAAACAATGTGAAATGGGTTATTGTGGACTTTCTCACCAAGACATCCCATTTTATCTTTATCTAGGATTATTTCTCTCTTGATCAACTTTTCAGGATTTATGTGAAGGAAGTGGTAAGGCTACATTGTGTTTCACTTTCTATCATATCTTATCGTGATCCAAGGTTCACATCAAAATTCTGGAGAATTCTTCAACAAGCTCATAGCATTAAATTGAATTTCAGTACAACCTATCCCCCCAAAATGATGTCCAGTCTAAATGAACTATTCACACACTCAAGGACATGCTATGAACATGCTGAATGGAATTTAAGGGTGTATGGGATCAACATCTCCCCTTAGTTGAGTTCTCCTAAAAAAAACGGCTTCCACTCGAGCATTCAAATGGCACCCTATGAAGCTCTATATGGGAAGTGATGTAGAACTCCTACTTGTTGGGATGAATATGGTGAGAGAAAGTATCTTGGGCTTGATCTTATACAAGAGATAACAGAAAAAGTACATGCTATCCAACCATACATTAAGGCTTCTGAGAGTCGGCAAAAGAGCTATGTTGACAACCGTCGAAGAGAACTATAGTTTGATGTCGGTGACAAGGTCTTTCTTCGAATTTCACCTTGGAAGTGAGTCGTGATGTTTGGGAGGAAATGGAAGCTCAACCATAGGTACATTGTCCCCTATGAAATCCTTGATCGCATGGGAGCAGTGGCCTATCGGCTTGCACTTCCTTCAGATCTAGAATAATTTCATGATGACTTCCACGTATCCCTCTTGAGTTAGTACTTACCTGACCCTTCACATGTACTAAACCAAGAAGCGGTACAACTGGAACATGATCGCTCTTATGAGGAGCAGCCGGTGGAGATCTTGGATCGTAGAGACAAGGTTCTATGCAACAATACTACCCACCTTGATAAGGTGTTGTGGTGAAACCACAAATATGAAGAAGCCACATGGGAACCAGAGGAGTCTATGAGGCAGAAGTACCCACACCTTTTCTCCTCTGAGGGTACGAGTTATGAATTTCAGGGACAAAACTTCTTGAGGGGGGAGAATGTAACGACCCTAATTTTTTAATAATTTTCGGTTCTTAATTTTTGTGTGTTATTTTATTTTATACTCAAAAAATCTATTTCATTTAATGAAATTATTATAATTAAAATAATACAGTTGGTTTTTGACGGTTATATGACTATTGGTCAATATGACCATTGGAAACTAAACGTTGCGACTGTTGTCTCTAAATAGAAGTGATCTTGGTTAATTAATAGATAAAGGAGATACGATGGCCTCATCCAGTAGTCCTGGGCCGATCGAAGCCCATATGAAGGAACTTGGGAAGGAGGTAGCACCACTGGGATTTTCTCTAGACCAAACCCAAGCTGAACTTCATCGTGTGAAGCTAGAACGGAATCACCTTCGGGAGAAGTTCAAGCTTATAGAAATCATTACTCGAGAAATGTTTGTCGAGCCACCCTAGGATTCTCTCACCTTAGCACACCTTACACTTAGGTCCTATGTTGGGGTTATAAGGGGCTATGTAACGATACCATAGCTACTATGTGTAATCCTTTGAGATAAATAAAATTGTGATTTCTTCTTATGGTGAAGTATCTGTTTTTTTCTGATATTTGAATAAATATAAGATGTATATTCATGAATTTTGGAAAAGGAGATATTTTATAATATTTATGTAAACCATAAAAAAATAATGATGTGTAATGATTTTCAAAAAATTGTCTTCTGAAAATGTTTTTAATAAGAAATTTGGAGTCTAATAAGATCAACTTAATTTTTGGTGAATAGTCAATTATGAATAGTGTTTTTATGGTTAGGATTAGTAATGTGACAAAATGAATTAGTAATCTCACTTAAATAAAGTATTAATATAATTTAGGCACCTTGATTATGTAACATGATTCAATAAAATATGTAAATAACTATTTAAAAAATTATTAGTCAAGTATTAGTTTTTTCAAGTGAATTGTGTTTTTTAATTAAAGATTAAATTTAAAATATTTAGAATTTTTTTTATAAAATGGAGTTCATTTTTTAATTCAGAGCATCGATTATAGGTTTAGGTGATTATTGGGGATTTTTCTGATAAAATTGATTTTTCAATGAATAGTGGAAATACAGTTTTTAGTTTCTAGTGTTTAATGACATCATTAAGGATGTAATAATTTTGTAACAATTATTTTCGACTTATTAATAGTAATATAAGATATGAGGTGTCCCAAGTGGCCAATACCATGGGAAAATACCATGGGCATGCCCTTGGATTTTCCAATACCACTAATGAGGTGTCCCTTGGCAATTAATGCTTTGTCCCCTCACTATTCCTCGAAATACCAAGAATTTCCCTCATTAATTTCATTTCCAAATCCTCCCTAATGAATTTATGTTCTCCTTACCTCCCAAGGAGTCCTACCAAGGTTCCCTCAATCCTCCCAAGGTCCCGAACATCAAGCTTTCTAAGTTACTCTTCAAGGTAATGGATTCTTTCACCCCCCCTATTTTAAGTCATGACTTCCTATATGTTGTGTCTTATAATTTACATCTCTTTATGTTGAGGGTATGTTCTTATGTGTTCTTATTTTATTCAATTTCAGTTCTAATTGTTGATACACCTTTTTCACTCCTATCAATTTGTTTTCTGAATTTTTATGTGACGCTGTTAGGCTGCCGAATTTCCTGTAAAATAAATCACATCTTCTCTTTTCTTTATTGTTTCCTTTTGATGTGGGGTGTCATTAAAATATCCATAAAATGATCTTATTCAATACCCATAATGTATTATTAATTTTTTATGAGTGGGTGACCCTTGTACCCTCTCTTTTCATTGTTTTCTAAAACCATATTATATAGCCGTTATGCTGCAGAAACTTCATCTCAAAATTTTTATCTCTTTCTCTCAAAAAATTCACTTTTTTTAAGTGAATACCCGGAACAATTTTGTTTCTATGGATGTTCATAAATATATAGAGAAGATATATTGGATTCTAGAAATGAATTACATATAACCCTTACTCTCTTTCCATGGGTTATAAATGATATAATGATCGTATTTTTAAGAGCTTTTAAGACGACACGATTTTGAAATGAATCCCATTAATTTTATTCTATATTGGATATTTATAAAATTTTTGATTATGATATATGTGGATCACATTTAAGTAAGGACACATTATGGGTTCACCCTGATAGTGCTCCAATGCATTGGGTAAAGATTTGATCTCTAGAGATGACAAGTTTCATGATATCTTGGCGAATAACCTCGGTAATTTTTATGACACCTTAGGGATGGACCTTGGTGATATGTTCATGAATGTATAAATGAAATTTTTTAGCCACATATTAAAGATATTTTCCAACTTCTTTTCTTTATGATATTTCTATTATTACATTGATCATGTCTTTATGTTTTTATTCATCTTCTTGTTGATATCACAAGTACATTGATTCCCTTGTTTACTTTTACCAGGCCTTCTGCTCACCCTTTCCTTTGATGTCTGTCTCCACGATATGAGAGGCAGTAAATGTACATAGGATGAACCTATGATGAATCCTTACAAGTGGTTTATAATAATTTTTTATGTTGTTTTTGGGTATTATTTTCCTAATTTCCAAGACAATAGACTTTAAAGATCCTCTGTTTGTAAAATGTAATGAAATGTTACGTGTTAAAAAGGTGGGATGCCACAATGACTAGCTAGCATTACATGGAAAACTATGTTTATTTTTGTTACATGAAACACCGAGTTTAAAAGAAATATTAAAAATTATTTAAATAGTATTCATTAATATAATAGTAATCACCGAGTCATTAATATGGAGGGTATGAATTGTAATATATAATTTCATAAAATTATGGTTTTTTATTTATTAGAAATATAATATAAATAATTTATAATAAATAGAATTTTTTTCATGATAAATAGTATTTTCTAAAAGATGTTATAATCAGTCTTTATGCACATAATTAAAAATTAATTCATACCAATTTTATTTTATTAATTTTAAAAAATAAACATTATTTTTTGAAACATCTTATTAACATTATATTAAGTTGAATTTTTTATATTTTTCTGAAATGATTCATTTTTCAATAAATAGTAAAACATACTAAATTTTAACATAAAATTTCATTTTAATTAAAATTATTTATAAAGTTAAATTATATTTTTATTTGATTTTAAAGTAAAAATATTTAAATAAAATATATAGATATTAATACAATTTATTTTATTTCAATAATTTTCATATTGAGTTTTTATATAATCACATTGTAAACTTTTTAACATTTTCTCTTGAGAAGCACACATTCTAGTTACCTCTACATGATTAATATTGAAGTAAAAGTGTTCAAATGTATGAATTTAATTTAGAAAAATGGTTTATATATTTGGAATAAAAATAATTTATAATTTATAATTTATAATAATTTAAAATTAATTTTATAAAAAAATTAATATTAAATAATGTAAAAAATTATTTCTATGGTCATGGAAAAAGAGATTTACCAAGGGTGTAAACTGAAAATATAAGGGTAAAATATAAAGAAAAAACTATTAGAATACCTAATAAGTGGAAATTTATAAAAATTATCTATTATATGTCCTATAATGACACATTTTTTATTCTTTTAAATCAAATAAATTTTAGTATGATTAAATCATTTCAAAAACATTACAAGCTTGACACTCACCTCAAATATAAAAGGCCACCCACTCTCATATCTTCATCTTACCTTCACGTCATTCTTGATCATAAAATACCTGCAAAAATAAAATCCAAACATCCATACCATCATCCTAAAATCCTTATCTATGAAATAAATACACCGTAGGATGGATTTGGGTAGAAAAATAAAGAGGATACCTGAAGAAGACCATATGATCTTCAATGAGCGTCCTTATTTTATTTATTTTTCCCCTCCTTATGATTTTATTAAACCATTATGATATAAAAACCTCATTATCTTCCATATAATATAATGTTTATATAATATTTCCATGACCTAAAAACATATCTTCTTCCTTAAATTGGGTTACAAAATCATCACTCTAGTGTATGCTGGACTACCGCTTCATGAACTGATATCATTAGTTATTATGTTACCACCTATCACAGTTGGGTATGAGGATGTATATAAAGTATATATATGAATTTTATAAAAAATTTATTCATATTTATTCATTATAATATATATATATATATATATATTAAATTTCCATTCATTATAGAACATGATAACGTGACTCGTGTGTACGATGGACTACCGCATTGTCAAGCGATGTAATTCATCTTTCACTGTCACTTTACATTGAATTTAATACATATAAAGTAAAGAAAAATATATCATATATAAGTTAAATAAAAATGATATTAATGAAATATTTATCCTTATGAAAATATAGTATTCTTTCTTATGTTTTCACTCACTTAAATATGATTGCCTCAACCATGTGTGTGTGGAGTACCTCCTTCAAAAAGCGATGTTTCTCTCATTTCACCACCAAAACACATAGATGATATATATAATAATATTTTAAGAAATAAGATTTTATAAATGATATTATGATTCTTATATAAAAATAAAATATCACTTACCTGTTTTTCTTAATTATCATTTTAAAATGGGAACGTTACTTCTGCATACGTATGTCCAATCATCTCTAGGATTATAACATACTGAATTTTTAATAATAGTATTTAATGATTGGTTTTAAAATAATAAATTATTATAAAAATGATAATTATTTAATGATTTTTATTATGTATATAAAAATACAATATACTATGTGCATGAACCAGATCATTTTTTACAAAAACCTGTATGATAAAATTGGGAATTTAGTAGAGGAAGCAATCAAAATTATAAAATATTATTAATAAATGGGTGAAAATATGTTATAAAATGTTCACATATGATAATATGGTTATGGTTATGGTAATAGAATAAGTTAATATAGTGGTTAAAACCCCAATACATGAGGATAAATCTTACCGACAAGAAATGTAAGGTGATGGATTTCTTTACAATTTAAATAAAATTACATAATATTTATAATTATTCACAAATTCACATTTATGTGGTGTATATACTACCCCATTGAGTTTAATATATATATTCATTCATATTTCATGTTTTATTCAAATATAATTATATCATCTAAGGGTATTTGACTTGAAAATTAATATGTGATTAAAGTTATCATGAATTCTCGCTTTCTATTGTCATTGTTATCTCCCTCTTGAAAAACTCACATTATTATAATAATTATTCACTATACATTAAATATCACTATTATTTTATAGGGTATTTTTTTATTTCTTAAACTATATCCCTTTTTTACATATAGGTTTTTACTTTGACATTTATTTTATTGTCTGGGGAAATAATGAAAAATATTTATAGTTTATTCAATACAAATATTTGATTAGAAGGGAAAGTGATTTATGAATTAGACCAATTATTTGATATATAAATAATTATTTTCAAATGTAGTGATGGTTGGGGCTTACAATTTATATATCCACTTGATGCATCAACAGGTCTCATGAGATAGATTAGTTCACCAAACCCGATGAATTTGTAAGAAATAGTTTTATATTTTATTATGAAAGGTGTTGACAATATATATCTATTTGAACAAACCATATATGTTTCTACCTAGTATCTTAAAGAATTATTGAGTATATGTCTTGATAGAATTATTTTTAATGTTCCATAGACATGATGTCTAAAAATTAATCATTTCCTTTATTAATAATTAACTTGTTATTCTCTGTGATAATTTCACAATAATATTATCTCTGGATGTATTTCATTATCAGTTTTTAATTGAAAAAGAAATTTTGATAAGTTATTTATCTAACCATATTGATTATTCCTTATCTATTAATTATATTAAATTTATTAAATGTTTATTTTTTCATTTATTTTTCCATTCCATAATGATATTTGTTAATGGGATTTTCACATTGATATTATCTATAGATACCCATCCTTCTATGTATATTGATTACAAGTCATGTGTGTTAGATTTTTTACCATTCCATAATGAGTATTATCCATGATATTTTCACTTTGATATTATCTCCTGATACATTTCCATATGAGTTTATTGAATACATGAAATGTGTGTTTAGTTATTTACCTTTTCATATTTCATATTATAGAAAAATAATTAAATGGAATGGGTGTTTAGTTATTTATCTTTATATGTTAAATACTATCATTGATCTAATATTACACCCATTATACTTAACCATTACTAATAATTTGGGCTAACCAAGATTTTTTCCTATTTTCTAAGAATCCATGAACTCTACTATATTTGATATACAAGGATCTATTAGAAGGAATAATTTTATTCTCAAAAATATTATGAGTTAATTCTTGATTTCAAATGTAATGTTGCATCCCAGTATATATATATATATATATATATATATATATTTCCAATACTACTTAACTATTTAGTCCTTTGTGTTATGATTCATATTATCTTATACCAATGTAAAAAAAATAAGGTATTGACTCTGGGATACCATGTTTGTGGTCTCTACTTCTAGAATTATAATAAGATTATTAGAAAACTAGGTTAATAAATTTGGGAAAACAAAGAAAAGGGATCATGACACTATTATTGAATTTTAGGATTAGTATTTAATAACATCTTATGGATTTTTTAAGGAATTGATTATGTGATTATTATTAGAAATAAATCACAATATGAATATTACTAGTGGACATGGTTTTGGAAAATAGTAATAAGGGTTAATAACTCTAAAAATGAAAAATTGGGATACTATCAATCATCCACTGGTGTATAAAGACGAGCCTTAATGGAAACCAAGATTTAAAAACTTTGGTGATATGTCTTTGATAATTCAAATGTTCATTAAAACCCATTAAGAAGGATTTGAAAATAATTATATCCCTAAGGAGAACATATTTATTATTACTATATATTATATACCTAAATGATTCATTTTATGTTTACTATTTAAATATTTTTTGGATAATAAATTAGGATTCATAATGTTATGATCTAATCTAGGGTATTACATCTTTCAGAAATAGTGCCTATAATAAGGGTTGTAAACCACATCAATTCATGTAATCCAAATATTCAGAGATATTGTTTATTCAATTCATTAAGAAAATATTTTTAATGGAACTAGGCTCCCAAACATTATAATCATATGATGACATGGTATCATATTCTACAAAGATAAGGTAAGAATTCTTGTTGTATTATGGAATCAAAGGGAAGAATGAAATGAATAGAATGGTAGGGGAAATTATGGATAATGTATAGATGGGAATTAATTATTTCCCAAGATTTTATAATAGTGTAGGGAAACACCATAGTCCTTGATTAAAATGAATGTGAGTTTTATAAATGTTATGAAGAAATAGCCATCATTCTTTTATTTTTAAGGGTATGAATGAAATTTTCAATATATAATGATTCAACTCTAAAGTGATGTGGCACTAATTAAATCAATGTATTAGGCATCAAAAGAATATACCACAAAATAAGATTATGGGCCATGATTGTTCCTATGCAATTACCATAGAAAATTTTAATGATTGATTTTATTTTGTTTGTATTCAAAAATTATTTCGTTTGAGTATTATATCAACAATATCCTAGTTATTAGATTTATATAATGTGTCAAGATTGTACTATAATAAATTTTCAATGAGGATTTGAAATCATATTTTGAAAGATACTGGTTACCAACAAAAATGATTCCATTGAAATTTGAACTAATTGGAAAATACTTTGTTGAGGGGAATATAAACCTTAATATGTTCCTGGTACTGGGATAATTATGTTGGTATAAAATGATTATTGATATCAAGAAAGTAAATTGTATATTTCTGACTATCATTGAAATAATTAATTATAAGTTCATTTTGGAAATTCAGTGCCATTATTTATAATTTATTGTATCATAATCAATTGTAAGGAACATAATTTTTACCATTTATTAAATAGTTTAAGTTGAAAATTGGATTAGGTTTTAGAGAAAATGTAATGTTTCACAATATAGAGATTAATGAATTTTGGAAAACTTGTTATGATAATTTTTTCATAACAATAACTATATATTAAAGGGATGAATTATAATTCAATTAAGAATATTAAAATTCATTAAAAGTGAATTCTATTTCATCATGTATAAAACATTAATTTTTGGATATTAATTTTGTGAGGTATGGGATGAATTGGAAAATAATAGAAGCATAAGAAAATGATGAAATTGTTTTTATTAATTATAAATGTATATAGTAAGAATATTTAATTATATTCATAGTTATTAAATGACTTCCATTTCATTAGAAAAATAATCTTCAATTTGTAATTCTATCCTATTACATTCATATTTGATGAATCAGATGGTCTTCTCAATCATTACTAATTTATGGTTTTAACCCCCATAAAATTCCATTTATCAATAAATTTCTTGTGATCAATTACATCTATCATTATCTATAATAATATAAACATCTTATCAATTCCACATCTTCAAATTCCACCAGTGTTCTCTCATGTAGATTCCTTGTTATATGTTCTTCCATATGACCGTTTAACATTCCAATCTATCTTATTAAGAGGATATTTTGTTAACCCTTTCTACCATAAGGGTTTTTAGTAAATATTATGTCCAAATATCAAACCATTTATCACTTATATAATGTTTAAATTTTGATGAAATAATTTAATTATGTTGGGTAGTATATAAAAACCTGATATTTTTAAATAAAAACATTGTATTCGATAGTGTATGTGACCCAAACACAAGGAATAAAAGAAAAAACTAAACGTACTAGAATTTTCGATATTTTTAATTTTAACAAAAATAAATATCTTAAATATATTTAATTATATAGAATAACAATTTTATCATGTGTTACATTCAACACTAATTTTATCTTGTGATACATGCAACACAAACATTATCTGGTGTTACACGCAAAACTAAGTTTAAATGAAATGTGAAAAATATTTAAAATATAATAATTTAATATAAGAGTCATCACCTATCCACTGTAATGGTGGGTATTAATATTAATAATTATACTATGATAAAAATGGTAAAGTATTTATTATAAAAAAATTATTCAAAAGTTAAATAAATGATTTCTAAAAAAAATATTATTCTTAAAGATGGTTTAATCATGCTTTGTGAAAATAGACTGAAATTAATTTTTACCACTTTTAGAAAATTAATTTCAATAAATAAAATTATTTTTTAAAATGATAATTTAAAATTTATGTTAGGGTGAATATTTTGTGTTTTTCTAAGATATTTAATTTTTTGAATTAAAGTGATAAATAATGAATTTTTACATAAAACCAACTTTATATTAAAATTTAATAAAGTAAAATTATATTTTTAATTGGTTTTAATGAAAAATAAATTCAATTATATTTTAATAAAACAAATTTAAGTCATTGGATTCATTTTCATATTAAATATTGATATAAAATCTTTGTAAACTATTCAACATTTTCTCTTTAAAACCCCACTTTTTCGTCATGCCTCTTGGATTAATTTTAAATTTTGTTGTGCCACTTGATTGATTTTAATTTAGACAAAATGAATCCATATTTTTCATAATAAAATCTATATTTTATAATACGGTAAAAATACATTTTTATTAAAATGAATAGTGAGAATATTTACAAAAATATGTGGTTAAGGTGAAAAGGGATTTACCAGGGGAAAACTAAAAATATAAGGGTGAAATATGACATTTCTACATTCCAAAAACCAATTTTAGGGACATATTTAAACCATATATCTTTTAAATTTTAGTATAGAATTTTTTTTAGTCTTTTTGGATGATTAAAACAGGGTTATGATTAAATATGTTCAAAACAATATGAGAGTACAACTCACCTCAAGTATAAAATGCCTCCCATTATCCTATCTTATTCACACCTTGACACATTTTTATTTGGACCATGAACTACACAAATAGATTCCAAAATTCCTTAACCTTATTCAATAATCCATTTTTGGGGCATAAATCCAACATGGGAAGGATTTTCATGAAAACATAAGGAGTATTCATAGTTAAAAGTTAATATTCATCGGTGAGTATGATTTTTTAAATTCCTTCTCATTCTCCATAAATTATTATGAGACCATGATGATATAATAACTAAAGAACATAAAATATATTGTTATATTTTCATTATAAGATAATTACATAAACTTTTATTCAATTCCATCAAATGTGTCATTAAATCATTGTTCGTGTGTACGATGGAGTACCGACTCAAAAACAGATGTCATTCATTCTTCCATTACCACCATTAACTTTTATTTTTAATAATGGATATAAATTATACATATTATTTTTATGAAAAATTTATATATATGAAGTCTTTATAACAAATATATATTTTTTTACATTCCAATCCATATGGGCCAAAATAATGTCGCTCCTTTGTACGACAAAATACCAAATCACGAAGTAATGTGATTTATATTTTACTAATTCTTTATATGGAATGTATTAATATTGAAGTTAAAAAAAATATTTTGTATAATTTTAATATTTATAATATTAATTATATATTTATAATTATAAAATTTAAAATTCATTCATTTATTTTCTCTTTCTTAAAGAAGATAACAATGTTCATGTACATGTAGACTACTGCCTTTAAGAAGTGATGTGACTCTTTATTCGTCACAACACCACATATATGATATATATATATATGTGTATATATATATTTATATTTTAAAATATAATTTTTTATATATGATATTATGATTATTATGTAAATAGAAAATATTACTTAAATCCTTTCTAGAATGATAATTGAAAAATTGAAACGTTACTCATGGGTATATACAAACTACCATCTCAATGATTGTAACATACATCATTTTTTGTAATAATATTTCAGGATTTACTTTAGAAGTATAAATTATTTAAAAATATTATTATTATATCACTATTATTATTTTCAGGATGATATAAAAATATAATAACTGCAAGAAAATGATCTTTCATAAAAAATGTTAGGGAAAACAAGGCAATTAACTGTCGAAATAATGAAAATAATGCATGATTTTAAATAAAATGGTGATAAAGTTTTATAAGAGGATAATATATGTTACTATGAATATTAATATGGTTCTAGAATAAGTTAATTACATGGTTAGAACTAGTATACGTGATGTTAAAGAACATTCAATCAAAATGAAGTGTAATGTAAGGTATTTTGTCTCAATTTAAATTCCATTGACATTTATTTGTTATCATGCAAAAATTAACATTTATGTGGTGTATATAATGGCACACTAACATTTAATATAAATTTTGATTCATAATTAATGTAATTTTATGTTTCACTTTGAATTATCTAATCTATGTAGATTTTACTTTAAATTTAACAAGTGAAAAAAGTTATTGTACATTCTCACATTCTTTGTGGATTATTAACTACCTCATAAATCAGTAACTTTTAGGTAATAATTTTTATTTTTACCATTCATATCTAAAATATTTTTTAAAATATTTTTTTTTATTTCTTAAACCTTATATTATTATCTTATACATTTTTTACTTCAATAATTATTGGATTAACTATGGAAGTATTCATAAATCTCAATCATTTACTCAATACTAGTATTTGATGATAAGGCACATTGATTCATGAATTAAATCGATCCTGAAATATTGAAATAAGTATATGGATATGGAGTGATTGGTTGGGAAGATATGTAATATATCCCTTCAATGCATCGATAGTTCTCATGAGATAAATCAATTTGAAAAACATGATTTATTAGTTAAAATTTGTTTTAAAATATCTTTTGAATGGTATTTCCATTGGAGGTATAGTTAGAAAAACTAGATTTTCTTATACCAATTAGTTTTAAAACATCATGAGGATATAAATTTATAGTAGTGGTTTTCATGTTCTAGACACATGTTGTCCAATAATTAAGTATTTCCATCATTGATAATTTAGTTATTATTGTCCACAGGATTTTCACAATAATATCATCTTTAGATGTATTTAATAATTATTTTGTTATTTAAATGGAATATGTGTTCAATTATTTTCTTTTCATAATGATTATTCATTATATTTTCATAATTTTTAATATTTTTAAATGAAAAGTGTGTTCATTTATTTATAGTTTTTTATTAGTTATTGTCGAAGAGATCCTAAAATTAATTTTATCACTGGATGCACATCCATATCATTTTATTTATTACAAGAAAAGTGTGTTCAATTATTTACATTTTCATGTTGTTTATTATCCATTATATTATCATATTGATATTATCTCTGGATGAACATCTTCCTCATTTTACTAATAACATGGAAATGGTGATAGGTAATATACAATTTCATATTAATTATTCATCTCAAATTATTTTAATGGAATATGTGTATAGTTTTTTACCTTTCCATGTGGATTATTCTTCTTGATTCATAATTGTTTTCACTATACATAACAATTACTGAACATTTTAGTTAACCCTTACTTTTTTCCATTTCTCAAGAATCAATGAAGTGTCCTACGTTTATTACAATTGGATATTCTAGAGGAAATGTTGTAATTATCAAAATATGAATGTTGTAATTCTTGTTTTCAAATGTAGTGTATAATTTAATTATGTATATAGATTTCCAAAAATGATAAACAATTCAGTACTTTGGAAAGTGATTACTTGTATCCTATTCCATTTTAATAATGTGGGAACCAATTTTTGGGATACTGGGTTAGGGTAACTATACTCCATGATCTTTGTAGTCCTTACACAAAAATATTAACTGATAAAAGAATATTTCAGTGATTCTTGATGATCGAAGAATGTTTTCTTAATTTATAAATTAAAAATATTATAAGATCTACATAACTAAAAAATTATTATATGTCTATATCATATTAATGAAGTAATAATTGTTTCATTTTCATCCCAGATATAAATTCATATCATTATTCAAGTAGTTGGTTGGACCAACTCAAACATGAACAAAACCT
Source organism: Viscum album (assembly GCA_963277665.1). NCBI lineage: Eukaryota > Viridiplantae > Streptophyta > Magnoliopsida > Santalales > Viscaceae > Viscum > Viscum album. The sequence continues at coordinate 2,111,811,950 of OY728126.1, read as the reverse complement.
AATTTAATGAATTATTATGTGTTTTTTGTTTTAATATCATTATATCAAACGAATATTGATCTTTGGTCATGGTTATATTAAATATATATTAGAATTGGATGTATATATAATAATAAGTAATGGATATCGAAATATTATACAATTTTAATGAATTTTTATCCTCTTAGTATGTTTATTATATAATATTATGTTAAAGATGATCATTTTTTGATCATATCATCAATAGTTTCTCCAATATTTCATAACAACCCCAATATTATATCATAATATTAATATTTATCATTTAATTCCATCCATAGTTTTATCCCTGAATTCTTGTTAATGAAAAATAGACATGTTGAATCATGGATGTGGTAGTCTACAAAACACATGAATGATGGTTTTATATTTATTAAGGGAATGGGGAAAGTTTTTTAGTTCTTTTTCCAAGAATATAACTACATTAATTATATTAAGAAAAGTAAATTACTAAAATATTATTGGGAAAATTTATTTTTTAATGTAAATTGAAAATTAAATGATGTTTTTGAAAATAATTGAATGTACATTGAAATCGTTGGGATTCTCTTAGATGATTCACTCAAAAGGAAGTGCCTATGAAAATATCATATAACAAGAAACTTATGAGATTAAATAATGATTCTTGGGAAATGAATGTGGGTAGGGTATCAAGAAGAAACATAATTATTATTATTTTATTATATAAGTGGGGAGATAAAACTTTTATAGGTGAAAATGAAGGGTTTTTAATGGAAACTAATGTTAGGAAATGGGAAGGAATATAATCACATTGGTGTTGGGTGGGATTTCTGAGTTAGGTGAATTGGGTTGAGAAATGGTAGGGTGATAAATTTGGGATTGTTTTTAATACCTACCAATGATTTTTAGTTATTGTATGTAACACTTAAATAATAATAATAGTAAATATAGCTCAATTACCCATTTTACACTTATCCTTATTGATTAAAATTTGGTAAATATTTTTTTGAAAAAATTAATAGATGAACATTCTTAAAAATTATCAATTTGAAGAATCCAATTTTTTTCCATTTAACGTAATTTATATTCAATACATGTAAAAATTATCTTCAAATTGAAAACATAAGATATAGGGAAAACTATTTTTATAGGCAAATGCATTTTCATATATTAATTATTATTTTATAGTTCCCAATTAATTATTAATTAAATTTTTTTACATATATTTTTATTTAAGTTTAATAAAACTTTATATTCAATTTTTTATTTATATTAATCGAATTTATTGAAATTAAAATAAATATATCTCTTATAAAATTTATTCTATGAAAAGAACTAATTTACATTTTCCATGGTAATTAATATTTAACCTAGATAATTTATTTTCAATAAACAAAAATAATATAATCATATATACATTATTTAGAAATTTTTTTATAAAAGTAATTATATTTTTATAAAATTTAATGAAAAAATTTAATGAAAACAAATTTTAACATTTCCATGGATTAACAATGTTTTTTAGAAAATTTCAAAATAGTAATCTTAATTTATTATCAATATGATAATGAATTAAAAAGTAATTTTTTATATTAAAATTTCATTATAACATTATGAAGATAAAATTTTAAAAATAATTACAAATAAATTATTCATAGTGGTTTCATGATTTTGTAGTAGAGGATATGGTGTATAACATCTATATTATGGTCTTCGGTATTGCAATAAGAGACAACCCCTATAGTATTTTTATTGTAACAAACCAACCCAGGTCGATAGGAAAATACACAAAAACTGGCTTGTCATGTAATATGGGTAAAACAAGATAACAAAAACTTAACTTGAATATAAGAACTAATATACGTACAAGAATATTACAATGCTGAAAAATACATGAATCCATCATTAAATACAATCAATTCCAAAAAAAGGTTGAACCAAAAAGTATGTCAAAACCCCATGTGATGAGATGGTAACCTCTAAATCAGCCTAAAATAAAATAAGTAGTGACAAGAAAATCCAATCTATTATGAAATGATATTCCCTTATCTTCAATCCTATAATACAAGATCTTCAAACTCCCAAATTCATATGTATGGTGTGAACAAAATCCGATAGGGATACCATAATAGTTTCTCTAAAACTTCTGATATCATGAATTCTAGTATTCTATCTTTTAATAAAAGTGATTTACCAATCACGTTCATATATTAATCTTAGTTGTAAATAATTTTCCCTTTGTTTTTTAATAAATTATTTTCATATTGTCAAACAATAAATTTCAAAAATATAAGTGAAAAAACATTAAAAAATATCCATACATCAAGTGGTAAACAAGTAAACAGATATCCTTGAAAAAATCCTATCATGTGAGGCTACGTTGTAGATCCTTGTATAAAAACATGTGAGAAAAAATCCATGACAAAAATAATCATTAGTTAAATAACAATAAATAAAAATCACCTCACATTTGGGATCTACCTTATGGGAAATTATGTAATATGAACGAAAATTCCATAATATGAATAACATTAGATCTAATAGATATTTCTTCCTTCCCATAGATATTACAAAAGGTTACATCCTAGAGGTGGAAGACACACTAGGGTACCCATGTCTCCTTCCCAATGCACCCTAGATTTTCTAATGTGAAAATTTCAAAATTTATGTCAAAATCATGCTCCCAATTTTATAAAATGTTTTAAATCCAATCCAAACAACTTCAATGTTTAAAACCCCATTTCCAAATTAGGAAAAATAGTTATCAAAGAAAACCCCTTTTAAAAAAACATTTCATATTTCGTGAAATCATTTGAAACCACATATCATTTCAATTCAATGAAAAACCCAATTGAATTTTTCTAGAATGACATGAAATTAATAAAATTAACCAATTGTATAGAAACAACTAACTCAATATGGTAGATACCTACCCTCTATTGACAATGGTGACAAAAAACTAAGAGAAGGGCCTTTGAAATAAAAGTATCACCATGAAACAGAACTGGATCAGCACAAAACCTATACGATCAAAATGAAAAACACAACCATAGACAAAACCATAGGTGTAACCCAAGACTATAAAGATCCAAAATGATTATATAACCGCAGAGAATAAATTCAACCATATAGGGGATCAATTGTTTAACAAAGTGAGCAATAAAGGATATCATCACTAGAAATTTCATAGGTAGAGCCTCTATGTCAAGATAAATGAATAATACAAATTATTAAATAAGATACTCATCATGATGCACTATAAAATCCCAGTTTGGGACTATTACATGGCGTTGAATCTACATACATGTCATATAATCCATGAAACTCATACAAAAAACAATATTCATTTTATTAAAAACCTAATATTTTAATTAAATTACCAGAAAAAAATACATGATGTGTAAACCTATCAATGTTTTTATTCAGTTCACGTCCTCTATCTGATTGAAATTAAATGTCGTATATACCGATTATAAGGCCTGTAATCACCCAATGAATAAAAAACCTCATGTTTAAGATGAAAACACCAACAAAGTATTTATATCACCATTATTGGAATTACACCAATTTAATGTTCAAAATTATTATTCTAATGAAAAAGGAATCCAAAAGAAAGTGTTAACTTGTACCTTAAAGATAGGTAGCAGTGCCTTACAATCTCTACATGATAAAAAAATATTTCCCCTAGAAAACCCTCCTGATTGGGGATCCACAAAAAAGTGATTACAAATGATTCCTCATTAACAACTCCCTATCACATGTCCCATGTCTATCCTATCAACACTATAATAGTACCCAAACTAGAAGGTCATTTTAATTAATAGTTTCTGGTGTTGGTGGCCTAGAACCAAATACTTTTTACATTATTCAATAATAACTACCTTATCACATTTAGACTGTTCTTCTGTGTTACAATGCATGTGATAATGTCCTAAGGATAGCTGTTGCACTAAAAGGTCATAGTGGATCCCTTCTTTGAGGAGAACCTGAAAGTTCCATAACACTATTCTTGAATATATGTTCAATAGTCACATGATTTTATTAGATGGACAAAAATAATTCATGCCATTAGGGGTGAGGACTCATAAAACCTTGAGGAACCTTCTCATGGTGTGCACCCTTGGTAATATCTTGGAGGATATTATTAGAATGAGACCCGCCATTAAGAAATACACATTTAATAGTGTCATTGGATGTTCCTACTTATAGGCATGTGTATTGGTCCTTAAATGTTTATATTATTATTAATGTTTATTAAAACTCACAAATTTATTTTTATTGATGAAACCTGTGATGAAAAACTATTCATAGTGAGGTAGGATATATTGGGAGTGTCACGAGTAATACTACATTTATAGATAATGAGTGAAATATTTGTCCCTTTTATTCTGTAATGGAAGTAGATATCTCAGACCCTTTATGGAATTGATATAGCCTAAGTAAATCCATGGCTCTGGTGAGGACTGGACAAGTTCAATTCCAGAAATTCAACGAATGATTTATTGAGCACATGGGTTGGTGGCACTAGCATGCAACCCACTTGATTTGAGATATCAAGTCAATGGTATTACATTACACTTTAAGCATTCGTAGGAGGTGTCACATCATTGTAGTGTTAACTTCATTCTATATGGGTACCTTGTAATTTTTCTAGATGATAACCTTGCACATTAGGTAGCCTTTTCCTAATTCCCCTAAGAAAAAGGCCTAGAGGGTCACACAATATGTGCATCCAAGTATCTTAGTTAAATATTATTTTAACATGTTGAATATAGATTATTCCCGATTTTGGATTAATAATTATTCAAGTTTGCCTTGTCGCATTTATTTTGAAACTTGTTATTCAATAGACTATATTGTGGGTGAAATAATATATTTATAAGTGAGTAATGTAGAAATATTTATTAAAGATATAAATAGCCAATATTAACGGTCTAATAAATATGATGGAGGTAATAAAAAAATGGAAAAAAAATGTACATGTCGTGTATATTATTATACATGCCGTGTAGTTTTTTGTGGGATTTGTGTAAAATAATATTATTTATTTATCAGGTGTAATTCACTGGGCATATGTCATGTAATACTAATAGTCAAATATTATTATTAGACATTGGTTCTTACTAAGAATTAAATGAAATGAATAAATTTTTTCAAGTAATTAATTCATTTTATTATTCTATTTAATTAAAATCCCAATTATATAATTATCATTATCCTAGCCACTTTATGGGGTTCTGCACAATGGATCTATGGAAATATCTGATGCCAAGAGAGAATTATTTTCTGTAAAGAATGCTTTCAAGTTACAATAGAGATCATCCTTCATTGGATCAAGGAGAACGTTTTGCAAGATTCTCTTAAGGAGATTGAAGGCAGACATCAAAAGCGAACGATCTTCCATGATAGAATCTAGAGATCCCTTTGGTGATGTCCAAAGAAAAGTGGAGCATCTTTGGATCACTACTAGAGGAATCCTACACTAGAATTCTACAAGGCAAAGATGGATAACATCAGATCCTGACTAGAAACATCTACATAGAGAGAAATCCATTAAGTTAATTCTTTTCTTTTAATTAAATTAAATACAACCAACATATGATGATCCTCTATATGGTTTCCGGACTCCCTTAATTTCATCCATCCTACATTCTATTCCAAAGATCCGATGTTTTATTGTTGTGATAGATCTAGAATTGATCATAGTTAACGGAAAAATTAATATTGGGTACACCCTCCAATGTTCTTCCACTACACCTGAAACCCACAAGTGGTTTTAAAGGGGTTATATCGTTAATTATAATTACTTATTTTAGTGATTAATGCATTTAATAATTTAGTTATTTCAATTCAAGTTAATTGTTCTATAAATCTGAATCTCGAGATCTATTCCTCATCATTCGTTTCTCATTAACCTCATAGAAAAGATTTTTTTTATATTAATTTTGATTAAAATAAAATATAGGATCTCATCCGGAGGTGCCAAAGCTTCCTGGACATACAACACCAAAACAAATTGCATGTATCCAACAGTACACATTGTGTAGTATAGGTTCCATTAACTGAGAAGGTCTAACAAACCAGGTCATGCCATTAGATTCTATCTGATCCATTAAGACATTGTGTGTTATCCAGGAATAGGTGGCACTTGGTTTCCGGATTAATCATCGTGTGGCCCACTAAACACGGCTTGTAGTCCCATCAGGTTAGTGTTGGACCATGTACCCAGTACCCAGCTTTCCAGGTTGGAAACTATGTAACATGGGTACTACACGATGTGTGTCCCACTGAACATGTCATGTAATTCGGAGATTTCTGAAGTATATCTACCCCCCATGCCCCCAAGCATGTACTTTTGATGGATGGTGAACAAAAGTACATTCCAAGTAGTCATAAGTACACACTCTATACTCATAAAAATTACACATATTTATTTAATTTTTTTATTATATTATACAAACTTTTGAGATATGTACCATAGTGCGAGCGTAAAGCTGAGGCACAACAAGTGATAGGTGTTTCATATATATGTTTTTAATTTAACATCTTCATAATATTCCTTTCTTCTCATTGGGTATTTATGAATGGGAATACACCAAGTTCCTATAAGGTACAAGTTACTTATAAAGATAATATTAAATTAATTTTTTTTGTTTAAAATTACGATGGATGAGAATCTCAAGGAAATTCAGAAAAAGGGTTTAAGATAAAAGGATTTATTAATTAAAGATAATTAATTTATTCAAGGATGATTTTTCTTAAACAAGAATAATTAATTAATTGAATTATATTTTTATTTATGAATAAATATAGTTCCATTTATGGATTATTAGGAGCCAGACCAAGACCTTTGTATGTTAATGTTTTCTTTTAATTTTTATGTTCAAATTAAATATTTTGGCCCGCAAGCCTTATCCTCATTAATATGTAGGGAATGTGTGCCCATGGATTATTTTTTATGTAAAACCACATTTTACCCTCACATATGAGTGAGATAAAAGAATACTTAATGGATGAAGCTCCCAATCTAGTGGAGGCGGCTCAAATTAGTAGCTAGGGTAAAGAAAATCCAAGGAGATACAATGGTGAATAGGTGGAAAGCTTGAAACATAGACCCAAAAGGTTGAAGGTGTTTCCCCCCTACGTCTTTGGTTAGTTTTTCAATATCTATATAAACTAACCAGTAGTAGAAGCTCATGATCATACAATTTTTTTTTATTTCTATCGGTTTTATGGTTTCTTTGTTGTGGTTTTGTTTTCACGATCACAAAATTAATTAATTAAAAAAGCAGGCAATATGTAACTAAAATAAGGTTGACTTATTCATAAATATTATCTTAGACATGGTTAATCACTTATGAATATCCCACTTTATATTAACAATTAATTAATAAAATATAATAAATTGGAAATTAATGTATATGGAGAAATCCCTCAAAGAAAATATTATATCGATATAGCATTCCATAATCTTGGTTAGAATCAAACCGTAGTTCAAAGTGCATGAAAACCCCCAGTCAGGGTGCCTTCAATTATCAAGGAATTTTAATTCAAGGATTTCAGTTAGAATGACATGGTTCACATCAAGGGTTCACTACCACAGTAGGAAATAGTGTGACCAAGAGGCAAAGGTTGAAGAAATCCAAAATAAAAGGATTTCAGGATTGGGGGTTCTAGTCAGTAGATCATGGATCTTTGAGTTAATGATGTTTTCATTTGTACTGCCTACCTAAAAACCATTAAGATTCTTTACTAACACAATTTTGGGTAATGTGAAGACCAATATGGATCCTTTCCACTAGAATATTTAGGAAATAGAATATTCTGATGTCAATGGTGAGGGCTAATGAATTACGAAAAAAATAGTGGGAGACTAATGAGTATTAATTTATTTATTTGTCTTAGTTTTATCATGATAAAGTAATAAACCATTTCTCATCTTAATTTCTAGAAATGGAAAGAAATATTACATCAAAAATATCATTGAAAAATATACTTGAGAATGAAAACCTTTTCACCAACACCAATTTCCATGAATGGCAGAGGAGTTTACGCCCCATCTTTCACCGCGAGAGGTAATTGTACTTGCTGGAGGATTGTATTCCAGTTGTGCCTAGAAAAAAGGCCAGTGATGAGGAAATATCAATATATATTAGACATATGGATGATGCCCTAGATTTACAAGGATTAATTTTATCACTCATGTCTAATGAACTATTGATGAATCCTGAAAACATGGACGTGTATAGCATGATGACCCACCTTAAGGATATTTATCAAGAGAAGAAGGGACATGAGAGATATTAGATCTATAACACTTTTTTTACAACTATTTTTCAAGAGTCTGTTCCAGATAGGCCACATGTAGTGAATATTATTGGATATATTAAATGCATGGACATTGTAGGGATTATGTTCTTGGATGAGTGGCATACATATCTCATCCGATCATCACTGCCTAAGACCTTTTCAATCATTATTGTCAACTATAACACAAGAAAAAATGAGAAGAGTCTATCAAAACTTTTGAACTTAATTCTCATGGTAGATGAAGACATCAGGCATGAAAAACCAGCAATCCTTATTATGAATAAGAAAATTAAGTGCAAGGGAAAGAGGACAAGGACTTATAAACGGTATTAATCCCCTAAGCATTGTCCCTCCATGAAGGGAATATCCAGAGGTAGGGAAAAGAATGTGATGCACTGCGTTATTCATATGGAAAGCAAGCCCACTTGAAGAGAAACAAAACCCATAAGCATTGGGATGATAAATGTATGTTTGTTATCAAGTGTAATCTTTCAATTTTTACCAATTGCGTATCAGGTATAGCTTGTGGGGCTCACATCAGTATTCTAATGTTGGAAAAATTTATGCGTTGAAAGATTACAAAAGGAGAGGTGGATCTTTTTGCAGCAATTGTTTGAGGCTGGATACATTGTCCATTGGTGATAAACATCTCTCATTTCCAACTGAGATGATTTTGGATTTACATAACTGTTATTTTGTGCCTAGTGTTACCAAAAACATAATTTCTATATCATTTTTGGATGTGGATGGTTTTATTTTCATGATTGGAAATAACAGTTTTTTCATTTATAAGAACAAAATATGTTTTGGTATTCCATATTTAAATAACATTTTGTATGTATTAAATTGTGACAAAAAAGTGTTGGAAATAAGTAACGAAACAAACTCACCAGACTCATACATAACTTAGTTATGGCATCTCTGTCTCGGTCATGTAAACGAGAATTTTTTGAAATAGCTCATTCAGGACGGTTTTTTAGACTCTACTCAGATAAAATCGTGAAATAGATGGAACACTTTTTTACAAGGTAAAATGACCAAGCCACCTTTCGGTGCACAATGTGAAAGGGCCACTAAGCTTCTAGGATTGGTGCACACTGATGTGTGTGGACCATTTCCAGAAGAAGCTAGCAGTGGATATTTTTACATCATCACTTTTACTGATGATTTAAGTATATATGGCTATGTCTACATAATGAGGTATAAGTTAGTGTACTTAGAGAAATTTAAGTAATTCGAAAACGAAGTAGAGAATCAAGTTGGTAAGAATATAAAGATACTTCAATCGGATTGTGGTAGAGAATATCTGAATCAAGAGTTCATCGACCTTCTATGGGAGTCTGGGATTCTATTCCAAATAACTCCTCCTAATACACCACATTGGAATGGTGTTAGTGAAAGGAGAAACTGCACCTTGTTAGACATTGTGAGGTCGATGAAGAGACATACAGATCTTGCATTATCCTTTTGGGGGTATTCATTACAAACTACAGCAATAACATTAATCCAAGTACCAACTAAGGCAGAAAATGGAATTCCCCACAAGATAAAGAATGCAAAGTAAACCATTTCATCACAAACATGTGTATGGGGATGTGAGGCATTTGTTAAGACCTTCTTAGGAAAAAAACTAGCACCTCGGGGTGTAGAAGAGTATCTTTATAGGATATCCCAGGGAAACTAAAGGATATTACCTGTATAAAACTACAGACAAGAAAGTCATTGTCTTCAAAAAATCCATCTTTTTTGAGAGAGAGAAAGTCGTTAAAAAGGATAGTAGGTGAAATATGGACTTCTATGAAGTTGATGCTCAAGATACACAAGATATTGTACAGGAACAAGTTCCATAGGTCCCCGTGGATGAAATTATAGAATCACAAGTACTGCGTAGGAGATAAAGAGAGGTAAGGGAACCTGAACGATATGGTTTCCTAGTCACTTGGTATGGTGAATCATTATTTTTGGACAATGATGAACCTCTGTCTAACAAGGAATAAGTAGAGAGATTGGAAGCTGCAAGATTTCAAGAAGCTATGAATTCTAATATTTATTCCATGTATCAAAACCAATTCTGGGTTCTAGAAGATGATACATTTTATGTACATATTTTTGGATGAAAATGTGTATTCAAGATAAAATTGGGCATGGAGGGTCAAGTTATCACATATAAAGCAAGGATAATGGCATAAGGATTCATACAGTGTCATGTAATTGACTATGATGAAACCTTCACTCCAATTTCCTTGTGTAAATCTATAAGAATCATACATTCCATACCAACATACCAGGACAACAAGATTTGGCAGATAGATGTCAAAAATATGAATTCATTAACAGGAACCTTCTTAAAGATGTCTATATGACACATCTAGAAGGGTTCGTGAAAAAAGGAGGATCTAAATGGGTTTTCAAGTTTTATAAATCCATTTATGGATTAAATCAATCAACCACATCATGTAACATTCAATTTGATTAAGGTATAAAAGAAAGTGGTTTAATTAAGAATAGATTTGATAGATGTGTTTATACGAAGTTTAATGGAAATGTGGTATTTATCCTAGTAGAATATGTTGACGACATATTGCTTATTGGAAATGATCTACCAATATTACAACCAGTTAAAGACTGGATAAACAAATGTTTTTCCATGAATTTCTTGGGTGAAGCATCCTACACTCTAGGGATCAAGATCATTTATGATAGATCCAAGAGGATGATTGGACTAAGTTAGGGTACATAAATTGACCCCATACTAATGATATTTAGTATGAAACAATCCAAGAAGGGATTGGTTCAAGTGTTATATGGCCTATATCTTTCTAGGAAAATGTGTCCTAAGACACAACAAGATAAAGATATAATGAGTAATATCACACACGCTTTGGATATAGGATCCATCATGTATGCCATGTTTTGTACCATGGATGATGTTGCCTATGCACTGAGCATGGTAGGTAGATATCAAGAAGATTCGGGAGAACAATATTGGAATGCATTTAATACTGTCCTTATGTATTTGAGATGAACTTAGGATGTGTTCCTGGTATATGGAGGAGATTAGGATCTTGACATTAGAGGGTATGTTGATTCTGGTTTTCAGACAGATCAAAATGATCAAAAGTCACAATCTGAATATGTTTTCTATCTCAATGTAGGATTTGTGAGCTGTAAGTGTTCAAAGAAACCAGATTTCGCCGATTCTACATCAATGTCTTAATATATAGTGGCATTTGATGTAGCCAAGGAAGACATTTTGATTTTAATCACTATTCAGAAGCATGATGTGGTTCCTTTTAGTAAAGATCATATGACATTGTATTGTGATAGCACTGAAGAGGTGGCTCTTTAAAAAGAACCAATGTCACATCAATGGACAAGGCACATACTCAAAAAGAATCACCTCTTAAGGGGTTTATATCAAAGGGGTGATGTTTCAGTGAGCAGAGTGTCCAGAGAACAGAACTCGGAGGACCCCATGACTAAAGGCCTATCTCATAGGAAACATTATTATCCTGTGAGAGCTAGTGGGTTAAATATTGTTATCAATTGGATCTAGTCCACGTGGGAGTATGTTGGAGTTGGTGTTCTAGAACCAACTAGTTTGTAATTTATTCATTAATAAGTTCCTTTTCACATCATGATTGTTATTCTGCAAGAGAGTGCATGTGATAATGTCCTAAAGATAGCTGTTACACTAAATTCTCATAGCATATCCCTACTATGATGAGATCCCATAAGTCCCATAACATTGTTCAAGAATATATGTTCTATGGCTGGATGATGTTATTTTAGGGACAAAAATAATACAGGACATTAGGGTTGAGGACTCATAAAAATTTGAGGCACGTTCTCTTGGTGTGTGCCCTTGGTAATATCCAGTAGGATATTATGAGTACGAGACCCACTAGTAGGAAATCAACAGTTTATAGTGTCATTGGATGTTCTTATATATAGATGTGTCTATTGGTCCATATACTTTAATATTATTATTAATGGGTTTTACAACTCGCACACATAGATGTATTGATGAAAACTATTATGACCCTCTATTCATAGCAAGGTAGGGTATATTGGGTGTGTCACAAGTAATACTTCATTAATAGATAATTCGAGAAAGAATTTTTTCCCTTCCATTCTATAAGAGAAGTATATATCTCAATCCCTTTGATGAAATTGATATAGCCTAAATAAATCTGAGTCCATAGTGAGGAATAAGAAAGTTCATTTCCAAAAATTCAAATAAATAATAATCGATCACATGGGTTGATGGCACTAGCATGAAACTAGCATGATTTGAGATATCAAAACAAAGGTTTTACATTACATGGAAATCATTCCTTGGAGGTGACACATCATTACGGTGTTAACTTATATCTCTATGGGTGACTTGGTGTGTTTCTAGATGCTGACCTTGGACTTTATGTTGGCTCCACCTAATTTCACTAGGAAATAGGCCTACAGGGTCACAGACTATGTGTATCCATGTATCTCAGTTAAATATGAATTTAACAAGATGAATAAAGATTATGCCTAATTGTGGTTTAATAATTAATCAGCGATGCATGATCACATTTATTTTGTAACTAGTTATTCATACAATATATTGTGGTCAAAATAATATATTTATTAGAGACTAATGTAGTAATATTTATTTAAGAAATTAATTTCATTTATTCAAGTTCAAAAAAATATTGTAGAGGAAATAAATAATATAGAAAAACAAAAGTACAAGTCGTGTATATTAATGTACACACCATGCATCTTTTCTGGGAGTTGTGAGAAATAATATTATTTATTTAATTTAATAATAATAGGTGTAATTATATGGGTAGTTGGGGTTTGGCATAGTGGTAAGCACCCCGTAATACTACATGGAAAATGGGGGTTCAAAACCCATGGGGTGCAGGTACTGTAGCAGTACTGTAGTGGTGCTGTAGCAGTGGCGGCACTGTTCATCAGTGGGTACTGTAGAGGCGGCAGGACACTGTAGCGGCGGCAGGGGCACTGTAGCGGCGGCGATACTGTGCGGTACTGTAGCAGCAGGTTACTATTCACAGAATGTGAATTGGCCTTAGAATTTGGGCCTACGGGCTATGTAATGGGCTACAAGGCCACTGGGCCTTTGGGCTATGTAATGGGTTTCCCTCTACCCAGTTAAAAGAGGACTTTGCATTTATTTAATAATAAAAATGAGGCTTCGGCCCCCAAAAAAATAGGTGTAATTATATGGTTTCATGTCATGTAATAATAATAGTAAACTATTATTATTACACGTGGTGTCTTACTATGAATTAAATAAAATGAATAAATGCTCTCAAGTAATTAATTCCATTTATTATTCTAAGTAATTGAAGTCACAATTATATAATTCTCATTAGCCTAGCAATTTTTTGGGGTTGTGCACAACAGATCTTGAGAAATCATTCAAGCCAAGAGATAATTTTATTCTTCCAATAATTCTCCCATGATACGAGAGAGATCATCCTCCGCCAGATCAAGGAGAGTGCTTTGCAAGAGGCTATCAAGGCAATTGAAGGTGGACATCACAAACGGAGGCTCTTCTGTGCTAACACTCGGAGATCCCTTCAGCGAAATTAAGTGATATGTTGAGAACGTATGGATCACCGCTAGAGGAATCCTACACTTAGATTCCACAAAACAATGGTGGATCACATCAAATCATGACTGGAAACATCAATAGTGAGATAATTCTATCGAGGTAATTCATTTATTTTAATTAAATTAATTATAACCAATATATGATGATCCTCTCTGTGGTTCTCAGACTCCCTTTCATTCTTTTGTTCTTCATTCTATTCTAATTATCCGACTTTAATTATGGAGATGGATCATGGATTTTTCATTGTTAACAGAAAAATTAATTTTTTTTATAGCATCCAACGTGCTTCTATAGTGCTAGGAACCTAAAATAGTACCTTATCCTGGTGATCCATAATATTAACTACCTACTAAACTGAAGTATACGGAACATACCTCTTCAATTGTGATGGATATGGCACATACCTCCTCAACTGGGAAACATTAATCATTTTATGGAAATATGTCATGTCAAATGGTCAGTCCATCCAATTAGGTACCATATATAGTCATCCAATAGTCTCAAAGTGGACTACAATACATTGGGGAAACATACTCTACTTACCCTAGCAAAAATATCATAAACAACATGAAAAAGGTGAAAGAACTATTCACAAACATAAAACTCTAGCTAATGACATAAATGTACTACATAATATTTATGATTACTATGTTCTGTTATCAATCCCCTATAGATCAACAACACCATATCCTTCATCTCTTAAATAACACTCATCCCAACTGAGCACCGTTCTCCCAACCCATGCCCAGCACAAGGGAGGTCTAAATGGCTACCCACAAAAATTCGCAAAGGGATCCATCTATATCGAATCCTACTAAATATATTAGTAGTAAAATTCAACCAAAGAATAATTTTTCTCCCAAAATCTTCTGAAATCATAAACACATGCCCAATGAATATCCCCTTGAACCTGGACAGTCATCCCTATATATCTATCCATCTAAGAATAATAGAGGATGCTCAATTTAAAATTGGAACCAATATCCTCCTATAATCTACTCCAAATCCTAGATGTGAACATAGAATCCATGCAAAAAACAACTATTAAGGTAACCCCATAAATTTTTATAATCCCACGGACATACAATTCCCCTTGTTATTGAAATTTCATCATCTATCAGATATATAGGTATAATAATAATTCCATGAGCTGATCAATTATCACCCAAGTCATATCTATCCTACTACAATTACATGGGAAACCAATGATAAAATCTGTTGAAATATCATCCAACATCCATAATAAAATGGGTAAGGGATAGAAAAACACATCAGGTCTCTAGTATTATGACTTAATTATATGAAATGTGTAACACTAGGAAGCCAAATCTGTAATGGACTATCTATTCACAGCCACCAATTCAGAAATCTAAAATCCTAATGCATTTTGGTAGTACATTGGTTCAAAACCCAACAAGAATGGTTTCCACTATCCAAAAAATCATACCTTACCAAAAAATAGAATAGAAAACATGCAACAGAAGCACATATCTCTATTGGGGGATTGAGACAACTCACCCGATGTCTCCCCACTATAAAGGGTTTCACTAAAAATCCATAAATAGATGTCTGAAATATTATCAATTTGAACCCTCTCATAAAATTATGATTTCAATATCTTCAAATATATACATAACTATCCACTGGACTCTTCCGCATCAAATAACTTCTTAGTAAACAAACTCAACAACAACCACTCCTAAACTAATTTCTTTGTGTCTTGTATTAGAAATTTTCTACTCAATGCATTGGAAAACACATTGCCTTTTTCAATGTTATATGAAATATCAAAATATGATGTTTTAATATAATCTACCATGTGTCTCTATTTCAAATTCATATCCCTATGATAAAAAATATTTTTTTTTCTCCTATGGTCTCAATACACTATAAGCCACTCCTCGAAAGATTGTGATGAAATTTTTTCTATACATTAGTAACTAATTCCTTCTCAGTATCTTGGGTAGGGAAATTCTCTTCATGAGGTATTAATATGTGTGAGCTATATGGGACCACTTTCTTCACGTATATTAAGATCATTCCTAAAATTGTATTAGAAGCATCGCAAAAAACATCATTTCTCACTCACAACTCTTGAAGAATAAAAAATAGGGCTAAAGTTAACCTAACCATTAATGATTAAAAATATATCTAACACATATTATTCCATTTAAACATGACACCCTAACAGGTTAAATATTTCATTGAATATATATATTGGATAATTCATGGAATAACCGTTTAGAGTAACCATCCAAACCCAATAATCCATGGATCCCAAAAAACTTTCTAGGATTCCCCCAAGATATAACTACCTATATAAGTTTATGACATACTAAGACACCCCTCTAATATATGACATGCCCTAGAAACTTAACCTATTAAATCAAAAAAACGCACTTGAAAATATTACCATGCAGAAGATGTTATTTCATGGTTCCAAGAATTAAATTCAAAAGGTTCATATTCTCCTCTTATAAAATGAAGTACACAAAAATATAATCCCCAAACATAACAAAAAATTACTCCATGATCTGATTAAATATATGGTTAATAAATTCCATAAACACTATAGGTTAATTAGTGAGACCGAGTGGCATAACCAATAACTCTAAATGCCTATATAGACTCCTAAATAATGATTTAGTTATATCCACTTTTTGGAATCTATTATGGTGGAACCATGACAATTGTTAAATCGTTGAAAACCAACATGGCCCTCTAATTCGTTCAAATATATCACTAATCAATGGTAAGGGATTTCTTTCTCTTAACATTCACCTAATTCAACATTCAATAACCAATAAAAAGTCTAAGGGTCTTAAATTTATTCTCATAAAAGAGGAAAGGAGAATCCCAAAACATATATTATGGGATGAATAAATCCTTTATCATCATGTTCCCCAACATGGAACTTAACTTACAACAACATATATGGTTCCATTCAGTAAGACGATGTAGAAATGGGCACTATGCTTGGGAGGAGGTCTATAGTAAAATAGACCTCTATCTTAGGTGGTAAACCTAAAAATCATTCAAAAACGAATTGGTGTATGCTCACGCCAGTGCAAGAAGATAACCATCCAAAAAACTCTATGACTTCAAGTAGCATCTCTCACAACTGGCATGATTTTACCCCTTCATAATGAACAAAATCCATCCCCTTTCCAATATCGAGTCCCACTCACCCTAGAAAACATTAGTGACCCCATCGGTATATAAGAACATGTCTAAATATAAATAATAGTCCATATGGTACATAACATTGATCTTGGAATCCATGTAGAAAAAATGTAAAATATGTCATGACCAAGCATGATAAAGTCCCACTCTACCACATAGTTAGTTATTATCACCCAAAAAGTGGGACATATGAAACCTTGTTTTGACCACTATACCAAATGTGTGGAAAGGTTCAACAAAAATGAAATACATTTAGAATAAAAACACAACATTTAATAAATATTAATGATATAAAATAATGATTATCACCTATATCAAAAAAAATCTAGTACTAATAATGATGAGATAAACACCATACCTCTAACAGTGGATAGACCTACTTCAAATTACTCTTGTTTAGTTTACACTACATAAAGTCATCCAATCATAGCCACATTAACTTCTCCCCAGGACTTAGGAATAGACTCAAAACCCTTGATAGAATCTACATAAACCTTAAAAGAATTTATTGAAGTGGATATTTCCCTACTTCCTGGAGATATCTTTTCACAAAAATACAGTAGAAGGCTATATCATCAATAATGTTGAAAAGTATTTAGTTCCACTACATAGAAATGCTTGGAATGGCCTCAACTTATACACTATTTTTAGATATCCAATGGTTTCTCCTCCATATCCTTGAAAATCATAACTAAAGAAAACTATCCACTCTTACACTTCCTCTACTGGAAAAAAGATACACCCTAGCTAACAACTAATCAAATAGAATTCCCACCCAAACATACATTCCCTTCTATTTTTATCTCAGTCAAGGATACCATTTCAACAACATCAATAATGGTAATAAGGAACATGATTATCAACATCAACCCAATATCAGGCCTCGGTCCGAACTCAAACCTCTAGGACATCAGTTTCTCATTAGTGTCAATATCTTGTTCCCGATTCACCAAATCAGAAAACCAAGTAAAATAATCAAGAAGGGTATATTACCCTATTCTAGGGTCAAAAACTCACCAATCTATTCCACACACAATTTCACAAGTTAAAATTACCGGATAAAATTTTACTTGATGGAATATCATGTATAAAACTCATGAAATTGAGTTTTCAGTATAGATTCCCACCATCTCCTTCCTAATCCATCAAGAATGCACATGGAAAACACCACCTTAGAGTCTTCTGAATTATTCAAGAATTTAAAGATCCTCCTTATCCACTAAAGAAACTCCACATATTCATGGGGTTCTTTGCCTCCATGAATTATGGGTGGATATTTCTTAGTCTTTTATATCCATTATCCACCACACATCATGGGTTCATGACACCCAGTTGACCTAAATTATGAATTGAGTTAATAATTAATGATACCAATGTAGGATCCACTTGAGAATTTTTCTTCAGATCAAATCTGAAAACTTCCTTTATTGTATTTTGATGCTATCTTCTCAAAGGAATTTTCTGACATAATAAAAAACCAATCATTCATGAGAAAATTCTGCAAATCACATGAGAAACATTAGGTATTAATATTAAAGATTTAAAACATCAATAATTAAAAGAAACCACAAAACTACTCATGAAAAAACCATAAATAATAAGGAATAGGTATATTTAAATGAAATTATCAAAAACTTCTTTCAAATAACCATTTACTCCAAGCCTCTAACATGGTAAAAGTCCCTAACAACCCATGGTAACTTGATTTCTGTCACAGATGTGAGCTGTCCAGGACCCTATTCATCAATAACTTCAAAATTTTTGACTATACTATCTCATGGATGAGCATCCCCTCTAATAACAAATTGTAACAAACCATCTAGGATCCAATAGACAAGCCACATATACCAGACCATCATGAATATGTGTAAAATATGATAGAACATACCAGCCTTGAATATGATAATTATTGACATAAAACATTATTACAAAGCAGAAATAGATGAAACCCCACCAATACATATAATCCATTCCAAATAAATTCTATAACATATAGTATTTCAAAACCCCATATGACCAGTAAGTCACCTCTAATCCAACCCAAACTGAAAGAAATTTCAATAATAGAATCCAACATTCTGCAATATTCCCATCCCATTAACTGAAACCTACAATACAAAATCTAAAAATTCATAAAGGAAAAAAGTATAGTGTGATCCAATTCCTAATAGGATACGACCATAGTTTCTACAAAAGGTCTAATATCAAGAATTAAATAACTATATATTTTAAAAAAATAGTTTTAAAATTAATTTTAATAAATTAACCAAATTTTATGTCATTTTCCATAAGTTTTTTCATATAATCCTTTTATATTCTCAAAATAGAAATATGAAAATTTGCAGTGATAAAACATTAAAGCATATATATATATCAACATGTAAAAATATATGTAAATAAATATTAACCTACATATCATGTAACGTTATGTGATAATACAACATATAAATTTGAGTGAGGAACAATCCATGATAAAAATATTCATGCGATAAAAAACCGTTAAAAACCTCAAATTTGGGCTATAACAAATCGGACACTCTCTAACACATTGTCAAAATCCTAAACATGCATAACTTTGGATATAATAAATATTGATTCCATCCAGTCAATATCCTAATTGGTTACATTATATTGGTGCAACACAAACTAATGAAACATGTGTCTCTTTCTTGACCCACCTATGGATTCCAATATGAAATATTCTAAATTCATTTTAAAACCACCCTAGTATTTTTATAAAATAATTTAAAAGAAAATTCAATCCTCATTTTATTTATAAATTCTATGTCCAAATTAATAAATTTTCTTTTAAAAAACCTTAAAAAAACAAATTTTATTTTGCAATATATAACTTGAAACAGAATTTCACTTCTATTGAATGAATAACACATATAAATTTATCAGTATAGACTCTAAATTACTAAAATTAACCAATTTTATAAAAATTCATTCCTCAAAATGGTAGAAACCTAACCACCTTTGAAAACGATAACTGGAAACCAAGAGAACGAACATTAAATGGAAGTGCACACCAAAAAAAGTATCGATAAAAAACACTATCTGATCATAAATCTAAACATAACAATTTCCAAAACCATAGCTATAACCAAAACTATATATGAAACAAAAGGATTATGACAACATAGAAAATAAATCCAACCATAAAGGTGTTAAATATCTAATTAAAGTTACATGGAAGAGAAAGAATCAACCAAAATTTCATAAGAAGAGTCTATAGTTTGAGAGAAATAAATCCTACATTAAATGAAACAATAAAATGCTCATTGGGCACCTCAAAATCCTTTATCATGAAAATTACATCGAATTTAATAACAATTCACATCACCTAGGAAACAAATCTCAAATACACCCAAAAATCCATATGTTTTGACCAAAATCCCAATTTTCCCCATTAAACGATGTGAACTATTTACACAAAGTGTACACTTATCATATTGCATATTGAGTTCATGACTTCTTCCGGGTATTTATTACACATCATGTACACCTTCTAAACCATCTATAATCATTAAACAAAAAGAAAAAATAGTTTGTTTAAGCTAAATCTCCAACAAATCTCTTACTTATCCATTACAAGTATCCTGCAAATTTCTTTTTTAGAATTAATAATACATCAAAAAAACCAAAATCAGTGATTAATTAATACCTAATAGAAAGTTTACTGGGTGTTATATGTGTCATTCCAATTTTATATCAATTTCATTCCTAGGAAATTTAAATGATTATCTTAGTAGGAAAGGATCACGATTTTTACAAGGTCTCCATTTATGGGTTTTCATTGTAATTAATTTTATTCATATTTCCTATTTTCCAATGATATAACATTGAAAAGAATATTTTTAAAGAGTATCAATGAGTTAAAACATGACTTTTACATGGGTCACACTTTTGGGTTATAATCCTAATGGGTATCAAATTTTATTTTTTTTATAGTTTATGGACTTCTAAAATTAACCAAAATTGAATGGATGATGTTTAACATTATTTAGATTTAGGGAAATTGTGTCTTGTAATATGATATTCATTTAGATCAGAATAAAATAAGGTAAAATTTTAAGGTCATGTACATTTTACTAAGAATGAGGTTTCTTAAAAAATTATTACAAAAATATAGACAAAAATGAATTATGATCCCAATGCTACTATCAAGAACCTCAAGGGAAATTTGTATGTATTTTAATGTCATAGTACATTGATCCAAAATAAAGTGGATACATATCATAAAAATGGATGTAAACTACATAATGTGTATTAGGTATACATCCATATTTATGGCTATAATGGGAGGTTATTTTTTAATGAATCAAGTGTGAGGCTTTTAACTATTTTGGATTTACGGATATTTCAATCTCTTTTAATTCATGAGTATTGGATGATGTAAATAATAAATATATATATTTAAATTATTTATAGTTGTATAATAACATATATTTTATGAAATTATCTTAAAATATTCGAAAATATGATCATGTAATCACACAATTACACTAGTATATTTGGAGTGATAAATGACAGCATTTCAATTATAGTATATGATATAATGCAATCCAATCATATGGGGTTATTAGATAATTTTCGTAGAAAAAAGTTTTCCATTTGAGTACGTATTTGTGGAACATATATGGGGTGTATCTTCTTCCACCATACTGAATGGATACTTTTGGATTAAATGTACATCTCAGTAATAGTCATGAATGGTTTGTGGAAATACAAGTAATCATGGTAGGAATAAGGGTATATGGGAAATAAATGAAAAAAATATATCTATAATCATATTACTAATGGACTATAAAATTTAAATGCAATAAAAGATATGGTATGGTGATGTATAAGAAGTTGTCCATGGGCCTATGATAGAATATTATTCTTCCATTATACGGTGTTTTATGTTAATTCAATATTGAAAAACCTATTTGAAATGACAAAAAAAACAAGAATTGTATGGATGGTGGTTAATTTTTTGGGTGAATCTAGAACTATATTTATATATGCTCTATATTCTATATGACTAGGATTCAGGACATAGGATTATATACAAAAGAAATATATAGTTGTTTATCCTAGTGTAGGGTCATTATACGAAACATAATGTGAATGAAGAGACCCTAAACCTAGGGATTTTGAATGATAGTGATTTTTTTGTCGACTCAGATAGAAGATACATGATATACTATTATCATACAGTAATACAAAAAAATACATATTTATTTATAGAAGAAAAAAACCTATCGATGTTGTGTTAGAGAATGAGACCAAACATGCAATGGTTATCAAAATTATAATGATTGGGTTTCTAAATTATATTTCAAGGATCTTCATCATGCATATGAGAAATTGGGAAAGAATAAATAAGTGTCCTAATCATATTTCACAATTGTGTAACCCAACATGAATTTTTAATATCCCTAATATCATGGTAAAATAAGGATGAAAATGAAAGTGAAATTTTTTTTAGGCCTATGTTAAATGATATGTATATATATATGTATCATGTTAGAATAATAATCATGGAATTCTTATTTATTTAATGGGGGTGTCATATCCCAGATTAAGACCAATACAAGTTACCAAATGTGAAATAATATACTATATTCTTGGAAATATTACCTAGATAATCCTCTTATATAGGGATATTTATATAATTTTATGTCATAATGAAAAAACGACTCTGAATTATTTATGGACATATAAGATAGACCACATTTCATATAGTTTAAAGTAATATGGTTAGTACCATATTAAATTTTGTATATGAATATGTGGTGTGGATGATATACGATCCATTTTAATGTCATATAACTTGATAAATATATCATATTATTTACAATTAAGAAAAAACTATATGTAAAATTTGTTGAGTGATACAATGTATTTATCAAGGATCCCTATATTCATGGGCGGTGTAATGTGATATTTATACAATGTGATCTTGTAATATGCACCACTAGAGTTTTACATGCATATGATTAAGGTATTTAATAATTATATTTTAACATTATTGGATTCTAATGAGGTATAATTGGTTCCTTTATATAATACATGAGTCCTACTTATATTATTAAGTGAAGATAAACCATAATATTTAATGTATGAGATGTGTGATTTTTATAAAATTAAATGTTGTGTAATGATTTTTGCCTCTTACTATCATACTAACAAAATTCATCCTACCTTATTTATAATCATTCATTATTCGAAATTGTTTATAAAATAGTTATTTTGAGTGAAGGATACTTGACCTAAATTGGTAATACTAATTTGGTTTCATACACTAGACAATATGGGGTTTCATGGGTTGGGGTATGATTGGTTATATAGTATATTCTGAATGAATTATTGAATTCAAAATCCCAAAAATATTTATACCCATCCAAAAAAAATTAAAATATACATAAAAATATATTTTTCAATGAAATTATATATCCATTTATATAATTATGATAGTGAGATGAATGACAATATTGGATGTTACATAATTAATATAACATAATTAACTCATACACATAGATGTGAGTACTATTATATATAATAATTGTAATAGAAAGTATAAATTTTTCTTTATTGTTGAAATTTTCTAAATTTTTCTTTCATGTTATCTTCATATCCTTCATGGGTAAAAAATCAAACCAAATTTAATCGATATAAGTATAAATGATGATACAAATTCTTTTTAGGAATGTTAATGGAGGGTATAGACCCATAACATCTATCCCTATATGGAAAATGTCATGGATTATTACCTAGTGTAAAAAATACTCTACCGATTAATGATTAAGGTTTATATGAATTTAAAATATGTGTAACCCACTTTTAAACTCTAAATAGGCATGCATAATTAAATTTCAACAGTACCTAGGTATTTTTTCAATTAATGACCATTGATCTTATTTAATATTCAACATAGATATTGGCATTCACTTCATACATAACAGTGGAGGTTTCTTCACCGTAATTTTATATGAGGAGAACCCATCAATAACCCCTTTATATAATAAGGTTGTAAAATTTGTTAAGACGTAGATGATAAAATATACAGTTGGATGTTGAATTTTCTATATTTTTTCTCAGACATGATGAAAGACCCACATTAGAGTTACTATATTATTGGTGATTTGAAGATTGTTTCTACATAATTTGATAGGTAAAAGGATTCATCTTGATCTATTATGGTAATAAAATCATTATTATCTTCTATTTACATGTTTATAAAATAGAGAACTAATCTTTATTTTTAATGTGGATAATCCTCTCATCCTAATCTGTATTTGAAAGAGTTAAACCTATAAAATCCAACTCATCCACATGACTACTATACGAATAGTGAATAGTAAAAGTAATATCTTTAATGGATATTTAGCAATCATTTCCTATGTATATTCAAGAGAATTTTGTTTTCGAATTTCCATATTATTAAAAAGAATTAAAATAAATCCTATAAAATAATCATAGAATTATCATTGTGATGTTGAATACTTGGGTTCACCACTCACATTCATATTTTCAAGGATTTTATAATAAGCCTAGTTCTTGGGGACCCATAATGATCTTTGTTTCATATGTTCCCACACCATATTACATTTTTCAATTTAATTGGGTTCCTAATATGGTTATTAAATATTAAATAGGAACACAAATATGATTATATATATATATATATTTAGAAACCATGGATTCATATTTCAGAAGAGTAGAATCCCTAACAATAGCTGAGTGAATAAAAAAATCTACATTATAGGATATCCTATCTTAATATCTCAAGAAGTTATTTTTTGGTCAAAATATTGTTGAAATTAAAATAAATAAAGAGTATCTATTTCCATATATGATCATGATCATAATAATAGACCACTTCTAATAGGTCATTATTAAGACAAGTGTGAAGGGCCCTACCCATTTGGTTTTCCCATGTGAAAATGGTGTTGACTCACAGATCATATCACACCCTAAATATTATTTTTCCGATATTATTATATTAATTATTTGTGATTAACCTTTTTAATGATTTTTGGGTTGAAAATTCTATTAACTAATATGTTTTTGAGTTTATGGTATGCTTTTTTATTTTTGTACGATTGGTGGACACAATTTAGGAGAAACTATGTGAATACCTATAAGAATTGGATGATTTTTTGTCATTATATTCATCCATGGTTTGTCTCATATAGACAAAAAATAGTTGATTCCAAACTATGAGATTATTGTAGAAATATTGTAGGGCCTTTTGGTCTTTATGAGCTAGCTCACAACATGCGCACAAATAAAGGAGACATTGTTAAAACCATGTGAGGATTTCCACATCATTATTAGACACATTTCTCATGGATGGTGTAATGTTTCCAAACCTTATAGACTAATCATGAGGGATTGACTTATCCAAATAATTAATGCTGCATTGATGGAGCATGGTTTGGTAAATCATGTTATTAGACCATGAATCATTACAAAAATCCCTAAAAAATAATTTCTCAATCTACACATCCTAAAAATAAAACAACATCTAAGCCTCCCACTCCCCACTGGAGTTTAGAACATTACTTAGTTCCTAAACCACTCTCTCATTTCTAATCTTAAAATGAATTAAGTACTTCCCTCTATTTATCATTTTTTCATGGTTTTTTTATTTATTTTAATTCTTCTCTTCTTTCTCTCTCGTTTCTTTTTTTCTTGGCCTTTGTTTCTTCTTCTCTAAACCCAGGGGTGAGGGTTGTCTTATGCGGGTTTTTATTTTAATTTTATGGTGTTTGTTTTTGTATCATTTTCCTTATTTTTCCTATTTATGAATGTTTTCTTTCATTTTCACACTCTTTAAGTAGTTTTATCTTTATATTTCCATTTTGAAACATTTAATTTAATTCTTAAGCCTTTCGAAATATTATCAAATTATTTCAATAATTTTTTTTGATTTTTATGTGTAATTTTCTAATACAGTCACATAAGAGGGTTGATTTAAAATGGTTTTTCTATGTATTTTCAAATCAGGCCTATATAAGCTCAATGTATATGTATAAAAATTTCTTTTTTAAATTCCAATGTGGTCATTCGAATAGATTTAGGGTTTTTTAATTATTTTTACCCTTTTGAGAATTTTATAACATATTGTTTGTTGTATAATTTTGTTTTAGATGGGTTTTAGCCACATTATGGGTTTGGAATCCTTATATTGTGAACTCTTATGTTTCTTAAACAATATTATTTTTTATTAAATTAATTATACTTTTGAAATTATTATGAATTTAAATATATATATATAATTATGATATTTGTACGTTTAGATTTTATCTCAGTGCACAAATTTTTGTTTGATTGTATATAAATAAAAATCCAATAAAATTCCCTACTTAATAAAATTCATTTACTCAAATTGTATGTAGTCCATAAATTACATCAAAATTGGATTTCAGAGTTTTATTTTCAAAATAGATCATTAAAATCCTATTTGGTTCATGGAATATATATCATAATAATCAGTTTGGTATTTGAGTGTTTCTCTAAAATAATTGTGCATTCATGATAATTATATTCAATTTAAATTAATAAGTAATAGATATTACCTCTATGTTTTTTAAAAAAACAATTCCTCTGTGAATGTTATCTATTTTTGGGGAGGTTCTTTCCATGTTTAGTGTTGGGAGGTGGTCTTCGAATATATATTTGATTATTATGATTCATGAGTACTATTTTTTATGTCTTTTAACTACCTCACCTCGCCAATATTATTATCATGGCATCCTGGGAATCATATAGAGGATAAAGATATGGTTACCTTTTTATCTTTATTAGACATATTGTATTCCCCTAGGATGGAAAATGACATACTAGTTTTTTCCACCTATGAATCTAGTTATAAGAAAACTAGATGTTTATAGACATAGGAACAAGTTTATAGGATTATAGATGATTTTAAAATGAGTAAATCTAGGGTAAACACCGAATATATTCTAGGTCTTCTTGTGATTAAGTAATTTGTATCTCCTTATGTCTTCATAAATCATTGGTACTATGATTTTCTTCACTAATGTTATCATATATATTCTTTCATATTTTCTCAACACATCATTATGATTAATCATTCTACTTGTATACCTTTTTTAACACAAATTTCTATACATTTTACCTGGTTTGGTTTTCAATGGAAGTTTTTGGAATTGATAATGTTTCTAGAAGAATGATTTAAAAATCACTAATGTGAATTTTGAGAATGGTTTGTGTAGTTTTATGAAATAATGAAACCCTTTTTTAACAATATTTTAAAATTATTGTTGATGGATTGTTTTGGGAATCAAAATTCATGTATTCTATGGTCCTTACCTACTGATTCTTTGTATTATCATAGCTTACTTATGTCACTCAGTGTTGGAAGGCCATATCTATTTTTTATATTTAATTTTTGGTATTAATTTTCTCATAAAGAAGGTTGGTTTGGATGATGGATTGTTACTAAGAGGTCATGAGGGGATTGTGGAAGTTTTTTTATATTGTTTTGCAATTATATTTTGATCAAGATATTTCGTATGTTACTTTATTTATTATCATATTTTTTATTCATATTTTGGTTCATCAATATACCATGTTTATTGTTTATGCTTTATGTCTATTGGGAAAAAATTTCCCCAATGATTGTCTTCATATTACATGATTATTTTAATCATCCAATGGGAATCAGGTACACCCTTCAAGTATTTCATTAGATAACTCAGATTTACTATTCGAGGAAGACATATGTCTATTCATGAAAAAATGGTCTTCGAGAATCACTTTGTTATTTTGTTTTTTTAGGTAAAATAGATACAATGATTTTAAAGATGTGGGAGGTAGGTGTGGGTATATAATCATGAACTACTACTCATCTAGAGCCATTACAGACCACATTTTATGCATTTTGAGTCTCTAATTTTAATATCAGTTTTTTTCTTGTAGCACTCTTCCTTTCTTAGTGGGTTTCAATGTTTAGGGGTGATGAAAATGGGAGGGAACATCCTTTGTGTGGGGAGATTTTGTAGCATATCAAACAATTTGGTTCCTCAGTGAAAGGTTCACTATAATCCTATTTCTTGATTCATTATTATCATATGGTGTGATAATCCATCTAAAAAATAAATTTTAGACCACTGGCCTGCTATTTAATAAGAATCATTGAAAGTGACGTTTTGGTTTGATATTGTTTGGAATGAGTTAGTTTTAATGGAAAATGAATCAGGAGTTTAAAATAAAACTAAAGGGAATTTATATTTTGATTAATTTTTTGTTGTTAACGATATATGATTTTTTTTTTAGAATTTAAAATTGTAAAACTAGAAATTTTTTCATTAAAATTTCTTAAATTAGGAAGCTAAGTTTTTCAATGGGTAAATTTAAAATGGATTTGTAATTATGAGGGGTTTTGAAGTGAAGTGGTTTTGAATTTGGAATGGAAATGTTTTCTACTCCCTTTATTATTATGTCTTGGATTGTGGAATTAGCATTTTGAGTCAATGTGTTATCTTGGTTGAGTTTTGACACATATTTTCCTTTATGTTTTCAAGATATTTAGAGTATGAAACATAGAAATAACCCAAAAAATTTATGAAGTCTCTTCCAGGGGGTAATATTTTCAATACGCCCTACAAAGTAGTAGAGTTTAGTTTTTCATGGTTGTATCATATCTTTCGAGGTGATTGGGGTTTTATAGAGGATAAAGAGTAGATATATGAAATTGAATGGATTTATATGTCTCTAGGAACTCCAGAAGCCCTAAGAGGGATAATTGTCTTGGTTTGTTTGAGGGACAATGTTTGGACAAGTGGAATTTTGTTGTTTCATATATATTGAAAAATGGGATGACATGGGGGTCATTCAGGACTAATTTTCATTAATGATTAATTTTTAAAGAACGATTGTGAAGAATGTGGTTGAGATTATGGGTATTAATTAATGCTAATGGATAGTGAATGGATATGTTCTCCATTTCACAGAGCTGGTTTATTTTTTTTATAATAGGTATCAATTGATTAAATAAAATAATATTTAATATATCTGTATCATCACCCTTATATTAGTGACTATGTTCATCCATCCTAGGTAGTTTGATTTAAATATTTTTTAGAAGTGGCATTTTTATTAGAGTTGGTTTCCAATGGGAATCCCATGATGTGTGGTGTCCTGTGATCCCTTAGTTATAGTGAATGTTCCCCATCATGTTAGTGATTTATACCATATGATAATTTAACAATGTAAAAATTCTTCTATGTATCTACTTTTATTTAGAAGGTTTTTTTCACTATTATGCTTCTAGTGTGGATGTTTTTCCCATTATAATCCATATTACCTCAATACTCTAAATAAATTAAATTTCTGTAGTCGATTGGTTATTCTTTATAAACTCTACATATTTGGACCTCAATAGAAGAAAAATAAGTCTAGGAAAAATATCATACCTTAGTAGCCTTTCCTCGTTGATATTTTGAGTTATCCACATCATTCTTTTACTATAATTTTCTTCTCCCATAGTTCCCTTTCTTATATTACCTATTAAATTTTTATAGTATTTAAAATTCCACCCCCATAATGTAATTCTATATTACATTATTATTTAGTTATGAATGTTTCTTTAGGAATTGTGAATAGTAGTCAGATTCTGTTCTATATTATATTTTTCCACCTTATCATTTTGGTGGTTATATAATTGGGTTCTATACCTTGTTTAACCATAATACTAATCTTTTTCTAAATTTTTGGGATATACAACATGGATCTATTTTATTTCTTTCAGGATATAGTATAGGGTTTCTAATGGAATTAATAATCACACCCAACTCAATATATATATTAATTATTTATTTTTCTTTTTGTAAATTTTTTGATGGGGTCCTTTTTTACAACTGATGGTTCTAATTTAGTTTTTCTTTCTTGAAATTTGTTACTTTCATGGGTTAGATAGTTTTTATGGGTAGAATTTTTACTCCCTAAATTTTATTTTAACTTATTATATTTTCTTATTCTTTTATAACCTGACCATTGATTATCGATTAAAATTTATAGAGAAATCTTATGTTATGTAGTTTTTGGTCAGTTTTTAGCTATGTTCATGGTTGGTGTTCATGGGTTAAGAGAAACTATAGTAATACATGTGTGTTACATGATTTTAATTTCATTTTAATAATCCTTGATTTATATCACATAGGTACTTCATAGTTGAGTCCAAATCATGCGATTCAATGTAGATATTTTTTTCTTCCTTGTAGTCTATAAGATATGGTGCACACATTGGGCATAATTAGAGGATATCATGTTGCAGGAATTCATGTGTGTAAACATTTTTAAAATTATGTGTTTTTCTTAGATATTTCATTGTTTATAAATAGTCTAGATAAACCAAGTGAAGGAGTCTTTTTTCTTCCTGTTGAGGGTCCATGGTTGGTCGATGATTTTTTAAAATGTACCTATAAACTATGGGACTTAAACAGAAACCCTATAGTATGAATTTGAATTTATTAACCTCACAAAAATATAACCTCATTCAATCATAAAAAATAAAATTCAATTTTATACCACTAAGGTATTCCGAAAACATTCTACCTTTTCAACCTCCTCTAATCAACAAAGCTCCTCCATCAATTTTAGTTATGTTTTCTTGGTTTAATCATTATTATTTATCTTCCATTTTTCCTCTCTTATTTATATCTTATTACTTTTATTGGAAATATATTATTTGGACCATAGGGTTATGGTTGGATTTTTTTGTGTTGTTTCATTCTATGTTAGGGTGTGTGGTTGTTATCTTGGACATTTTTCTTCCCAGTATAATTTTTTTTCATCCTTACACCATTGAGGTAGGTGTGTACAACAATTTCCATTTCGACACATTCCACATTACAACTGAGACATTAAAAAATCCATTTTCATTGTATTCATCATGTTCTTCAGTTCATGGCATGAAATTTAAAATCCATCCACATTGAGTTTTTTATTGAAAAACTATTTTTCTAAGGATTTCAATTGTTATAACTATATGTTTTCAAAGTATATGTAATATTGGTGTTTTATAAAATTATAAAACTGAAATTAAAAGGTAGTTATTCTTTTGGAATTATTTTTTTCCTTTTTATCTTTAATAAACTATATTTTTTTATGTAATTGTATTTTGGATTTATTTTCCCCTTAACAAGTTTAGTTCCTATATATAGAATGCTCGAGTGTTTTGGAAAAGTGATTATTTTTTTTTTTTATTGGTCTCTTAACGTTCATATGGATTTCCATATATATATAAGAATGAAATTATAATGTCTATATATAACAACTGAGTCTTAACATTCATCGATACTAAATATTTTTAAATGAATATTCAATACATTATACAATCACATGCTCGAGGACCATAATAGTATAGTGCCTTCAGAAACACGGACTTGATCTTCAGTCCTAGTGAAATATCTTAAAAGTTTACCATAGAGAATATACCTCGTAGTACTTCTACAAAAAACCTTCCTCTATAACATAGGGATATAAAACATAATATAGAGTGAGAATAGATTCTCATTAAGAGTAAATAAATGATATATGTTATTATAACATGAACATAACGACATAGGAACAAGATAATAACATTTTAAAACCATACCCTACATATCAAAGATGATAATCTTGGGTCATGGTATAAATATTATTTGTTTTTAAGACTATAATGATAATATATTCAATGAACATGATCCATGGGATTATAAAATTTTCATAACACAAATATTTGTGGATTACAAATAATAAAATAAAATCATTCCATAGAATTTTGGTCTTATTTTGAAAACTAATTGGGGAACCTCATGAGGTCTATACCTACTCAGAAGGACAAACCACAATTCATAGTGACATCCCTTTCATTATAGTTTAATGGGTTCACTCCACAAACCATCATAATAGAAAAACTATTTTTCTATATCAGGCTTACCCAATATTCAATTCATGTCTATCTCATGAGATATATAAATCATTACCCAATTCATTGGATGGATATATTGGTCCCACTCTTCAAATAATGAAATCAAACATATTTGATTCATAAGATATTAAAAATTCATCAAACCATAAACCATTAAATAAAATGGGTATCATAAACATTTCATCAAATCATAACCTATAGATAAGATACATGTTCTTAATCATTTCATCGTATCAGATCCTATGAAAAGAAGCGGTAGTCGTAATTATTTTTTCTTTGTATAACCCATAAAACTGAAATGGGTTATATAAAAAACATTACACTTAAAGATCCACCATTAAAAAATAATAATGGTTACCTCGGATCATATCCCCAGTAAATCATAATCATTAACAATGTATGTCATATTATATAGATAATGAATTTGAATGGTCATTTAGAATATTTCATAAAGATAAAAACCATTCATTGAAAATTACTTTCAAAAAAACATTCTCAAAATATTTGTCATTAAAAATAAACTTGTAAACATGTAAATAATTATCTCAATATTAATTTCAAACATTTCATGAGGAAAATATCATTTCTAATTTGAAAAATTATTTTTAAAATTTAAAACCATTTAATAAACCTTACATTTGAAAATAGCCTCTAAAACTTATAATGAATGCTTTGAAAATACAATAAAACACTTTTCTAAAACATAATGAATTTCAAAAACCATTTTACTTGAAAATTTTCTTACATTTTTTTTAAAGTATTCATTTTTTTAGAAAACATGGGTTTAGAATAAAATAGATTTCTAACTGAAGAAGGAAATAATGTCAGATCTTATTTAAAACATTTTCTTAATTCTATATGTAGAAAAAGAGTGTAAAAGAGGTAACATTTCATTAATATATCATTAATTATCATATTATAAGAAAACTAATCATATATATTGATAGTTAAATCACGATTTTTCAAAATTTGAGACTTATTCGTAAATAATCCTGATAAACAATTAGATATTAACATAAGATCATTACCACATTGGTAACAATGGTTCATATGCCCCAAGAAGTAATATAAATAAATAAAACATAAAAAATCATGAGGATGATTAAATTCAGGATGCTACATGTCAAATGGGATTTATATACACCTTGAGAATGTATATAGGTGCACAACATAATGTACGCATCAAAGAAGGAAAACTGAGACAAAAATCCTTTACTGATTTGTTAACATTTGAACTGTAAACCCCATGTAAGAGAGATAATAAATTAGACATGTAAATAAAAATAATTATTTATATAGGAATAGTTAAAGACATTCATAGTTATTACATACACTACATAAAATAAATTGGTGTGGAATATGGTATATATCTTAAAAAAGTAAAAATTGAGACAAAAATTCATTACCTTAAGTGTTAACTCTCATCGTACTCATTAAAACCTCCAGTATAATAAATATAATTTTAATATAAATATATAAAAGATATATATTCATACATATAATACCATACATTATTTATTTATGATTTTATATTACCCTGTTCTTTACAATTCCATGTTAATGTTATGTTTCGGGTAATAACCACTTTGTTTTTGGTACTTCATTTGACATGTTATTCTTGGTACTATTTTATAGATCGTTATGTCATAATATTTAAAATGATAATAATGATAAAAATATCATATATATCAATTATATTTTTATTTATAGTAACCACTATAATTCATAGATGGGAAATGAAATACATTATTTATGGAGACAACAAGTCATACTTATGCATAAACACTATTTGAATTTTCCTTGCCATATTGAAATAAATAAAAGTAATATATATGTATATATATTATAATTATAGTATAATTATTATGTTATATATATCCGATATTTATACTGTACTCATACATAATATATTTCATGTAAATCATGAAAGATTCTCATCGCTTCGTGATGTGGTAGTCGGTCATACACACAAATAACATTATAGTATTACAAATAAATATTAATCATGAAGTTATTTGTAATATAATAATTATAGAAGAATATATAAATAATAAGAATCATATATATCATCTATAAAAATTATTACCATCTTTATTCCAAACCTACAATGGTGGTAGTGGAATAAAAAACAACATCAGTTCGTAAGTTGGTCGTCCGTTGTACAAAAAATAACCATTTCATAAAACATTTGACAAAAGTATGTGATATTATAGGTTATAACCATAACAAAAAAACATAAAATAGTATTTTATAAACATATTTTACTATATAACCCTGATATAAAATTAATTTAAGGGGTTTGCGGAATAAATAAAACAAAAACATTCATTGATGAACATTACCTTCTCTTCTAGTATATCATTTGGTTTTTCACCAAAGGACTTAATTGGTATGATTTATGCCCAAAGTAAGGATTTTTAAATTATTTTAGGTAATTTTGTAATATATTTTAATATTTAATTTATAATTTAAATTGATTTATATATGTAAATATAGTGGGGGTTAGTGGAATTTATCATGGGAGGTGAGACGAACTATTGGAAATTATTGAATGAGAGAATTCGACCAACATTTTTCTTATGTAAAAAGTGTTTAAAATGGAATATATTCAATACTTGGAAATTATAATGTATGAATAGGTCCATATATATTATTTTTATACGATTTTGGTAATTTTTACGCCATATTTTCTATGTTTAACCAGTAAGTATTCTTGTTTTTTCATTAATAATTATAATTATGTTTTTACTTCATTATCTAAACACATTGGTCAAATATTATGTTAATCCATTTAAATTTTTTAAATTATACTGATTCCAAATATGCAATCCGAGATAACTAGAAAGTGGGCTTTTTTAATTGCAAATGTTAAAATATTTACAATGTTTTTATATAAAAATACATTTTTAAAATGAGTACAATAATAGAAATGATAT
This sequence comes from Viscum album, assembly GCA_963277665.1. Lineage (NCBI taxonomy): Eukaryota > Viridiplantae > Streptophyta > Magnoliopsida > Santalales > Viscaceae > Viscum > Viscum album. The sequence continues at coordinate 2,111,776,990 of OY728126.1, read as the reverse complement.
TAATAAAATTTTAATTGAAATATTTTAATAACCAAACATATATTTTAAAATTATTAATTATTTAAACAAAAAGGAGTTTTTCCATTATAATGCATTATTTTTCACTATTCATAAAAAAAATTACACTTCTCTAAAATATACCACAAATTCACCCAAATATAATTTTTATATTCCAATTTCAAAAAATGTTTTTATTTTTTCAGATAAATTTTCTAAGAGTTGTAAATTTAAATTTTAATAATGTGTTCTAAGAAGGATTAGTCGGTCTTTAAGAAATATTATTTTTTAGAAAATATTTATTTTAATTTAAAATTATTCTTATTTAAATAATATTAAATAAATAACAAATAATAACGTGAAAACTATAAATTTTCATAATTAAGGTAATCATATTATTTCCCTCGATTTTGAATTCTAGTTGTAAACTATCATATTATATAATATTATTAATATATTTTAGTTCAATAAAACTCAGTCTTGAGTTTAATGCAAGATGTTGAAGAAATTTTCTACTTTGTAACACAATCCAAATAAATTTTTTCGTGAAACATCATCTTACTTGGAGTATCAATCTACACAATCCATCAATGAATTTAAATTTAATTGAAAACAAATTCTTAAAAACTTAAGGTGTTACATTTTACACCATTAAAATGAGATTAACCCTCAAAATCATTATAGTCATCAATGTATGAACACTTTAATGTTAATTTCATGGATACCCACATTGTAAATGATGAATAATAATGATTTCATTTCAAAATGGAAGGTTGTAAACAAAACAGTTACCCATATAACTCATACCTATATTTCATCGATGGAAAAAATATGTTGAAAGAGAATATATGAACATAGAATATAAAAATAACCCCCAAATACAAATAAAGAGTTATAGGGAACATGTTCATGAGAATATTAATGATCAAAAATCCCTAAACTAAAGGGGATTGAAATATTTTCATTTATATCATCAAAAATAATGATATAAAGAAAAAATTTTACTTAAAGACTCATTGCACAATGTTGAATAATTTTCACAGGAAAATGTAATTACTGTATTTCATTCCATTTCAAAATAACAATTTCATCAATCAGTTGTGACATGACCAATATTCACTTCACCTCTTTCTATATGAAATAATGGTGAATTATCTGTGTCTAAAGCACTAATTGATCATAATATTCATAAATATAACGATACATCATTATGTATATGTTTATATATAATCAAAACAATATTGTTAACACGAGTTATTCAAACGGTATAAATATTCATATTGCAAAACATTAATCTATAAATACATATTAAAGGTTTAACAGAAACATTTTTATAAATTGATAACATTTTGAACCTTCTAAAAGATGAAAATAGAAAAAATAAGGTCACTAAATCCTCTTTACATTAATTCCCAAATATTTTATAATTACCTCTTGATTATCACATGTCAGACAGGTGAATACCCCCAAGATTTATCCTCATTAAACATGGTAATAACCAAAATTTCATTAAATCCCTATTCAAAACATGCATACTCACCCATTCTTAATAGATATTATTAAATATATTCTATTTATCCATAAATTATACAGACTCTATCCATCAAAAAATAATGTAATTTTTAAAAAAAATCAACAATTAGTTCAATTTTCTGTTTTATTCCCTTGGGATTCATATCATTGACCCCCTTAATTTCTTCTTGTTGGCCCTTATTCCATGTTCCTTTTAATAAAAAAAGGTATTGTCTAAATAATAATAATAATTAGTTACAAGGTAATCAATAAAATCCAATTAACTTTTTTATATCTAATATCATTTCATCCCAATGTCATTATATCAACATCCATAACATATTAAGGTTTATCCTCTTAATCAAAATATCACCTTTTGTTAGGTCCACCTGGATAGATACCCTAGGAGGGAGGGTCAATCATGATATGAAAGATTAAAACAACTTCACCATTTGATATTGTTTTTTTGTTATACAAAACACTTATCTCCCTTCTTCACATTGAAGAGTATGAACAACCCTTTAAGCATGCACATGACACAAATATTTTTCATGTTTTACCCTCACTGGGATATGTCCACGGAGTATACAATGGAAATAGACCGATGTACCAAATCCATTATATGTGAACGACTATATACAATCTTGAAGAGGAATCATTGTCCCTCTTAGTTTAGAACCACTCATAATTTTAAATCTCACTACTCTCACAGCTGAAGTGTGCTCATTACTTCTTTAGAAGATCTACTCATATTTTAAAGACTTATGGTCTCTAAATTATCTCTAATAAATGCATCCTCCACTGTTTGTATATACTCTATTGAATTTCAATTTTTATCCACTGATTATTAACCGATTATCACTGATCACGGGGTCACAACCATTGGAAATAACTTCGAAAATATCACCACTACGCGATGCCCCAAATTTTTCAAAGTGCAGATATTCCTTCACAAAGTCCCTACTGCTTCGCGAACCACACACCTTTGCAGAGCTCACTGATTCTCAGAGCATGCTGCATCGTAGAGAACACTACTCTACAGAGCACATCACATTGTAGAGATCAATCCTTCATAGAGCATGGGTTGTTTTTTAGCCTAATCCATCACAAAGTGACTTACTTTGCGAAGCTCTCTGAGCCATTGCAGAACACATCTCTTTTGCAGAGCTAGATTTGCCTCTACGGAGCTCCTTTCTTTCGTGAACCACACAGCCTCTGCCAACCACTTTTTCAATTTGACAGCTACAAATTATTCTTCCAAATGTTTCTACTATTTTAAAGAGTGTAAAATCCTATTTATATGTGATTCCATCGACTCGAGAACCTTTGGTGAAAAGTCATCTCCACGTCATCTCAAATCATAAAGCTTTGAAATTTCCACTGAAATTCTCTCTATATCTTACAACACCACCTAGATTTTTGGACAACAGAGCTCTTCATAATTTCAATGAGTTATATTAATTCCTTTGTGTTGCCTCCATAATTCTCCCTCACAATTCTCTTAATCTTTACTATTTGTGAAGCTTTTCATAATCACACATCTCACCATCAACATTTTTCAAGTCTTTGAGAAATACAATCCATGAATCCCATCTTCATGAAAAATTTCCTGTTTCCATATTTTGATAAGATCATCAAGGAAATCCAATTATCGTGATTCTCACCAAAGCCCAAATTTTGGACCCCAAAACCTTAGCAAACACCGGAAAATGGCACGACATTATATATGTTCTTTTGTACCACCTCTAGATCATCTATTCTATTGTCATGGATTGTATTAAATATGGATTATCAACAACATCACTAGAAAAAGATAATTCACCATGAAAACCAACTTTTTCAATAAACACCACCATCCCAAAAATACTACAATGTTACTTGAGGGTTTTTCTCCCAATAATCTCATCCTTTGGGTTTGTTGACAACTCTTTCTTAATGATTCTATATAATTTAATACCTAATTGAAGCTCCATCCGTGATCTACCATCATTCACCTCTTTTGATTCAGATAGTGACCAAATATTCACTCACCACATACTCTACGCCCACATGAGCAATGCTCGTCGTGAGAAATAAATGTAGTATGAAATTTTCATCAATGAATCCCATCATTTCTAACACCAATTATTGATACCATAGTGATAACAATAAATTTATTTCATCATGAACCTCATCATTCTTGATATATCATATTTGATCAATCACTTCTAGAATATTTAGATTTAAAACTCTCTACATATATCATTTGTCTCCACCTATCTCGCTGCTCCACCAGCCAACTTCTCCCCTTGTTGATGACTAAAAAACTTTATCCATTCTTCTGCTATAGTTTATCCTCATTTAAGAGTCTCTCTTTCTATACCTTTTTCAATGAACACAAAGGCCAATCCTTTGTGGTCTCAGGGAGTGGGGTTTCCACATCTACAATTTTTCATGTACGGGGAGTCGACTAAACTCCTAGAGCTAGTCGATCTCTCTCAGAAGCTTCATTGGGTAAGGCCTTTGTTAGAATATCTGCAACATGTTTCTATGTAGGCACATTCTCAAACATCACTATCCCTTACTCCAAGTCTTCCTTTATAAAATTTCATTTTATATCAATGGTCTTTGTCCTTGAGTGATGGACAATATTTTTTATAAAATAGATAGCACTCAAATTATCACACTAGATTCCAATAGATGATTTCACTTCAATTCCAATATCATAAATATGGTTCTCAATCCACAATAAATGTGTTCATTCTTGTGTGGCTGCAATATACTTAGATTATTTGGTTCTTAATGAAATTCAATCTTTCTTCTTTCTTAGAAAAGAAATACACAATCTACCAAGATAGAAAGCTACTTCTCATGTTGGTTTTTTGTCATTTGCTGAACCGGCCCAATCTGTATCTATATATCCCAACATCTCAGAATGAGATTTATCATTTTACATCAAACTGAAATGCATAGTTTCATTGATATACTGAATTATTCTATTCATTAAAATGATGTGGATTTCATTGGGATTGCTTTTATTTCACACTGCTAGACATATGGATAAAAAAATATCAAGTCTTATCATGGTTAGGTACAGTAAACTCCAAAGAATTTCCCTTTATTATGTTATATTAACTCCCTTTCCACCATCAGTCTTTGGTAATTTCATTTGGGTAGTATCCAAAGTCTTTTCTCCTTGGAATTTTAGAATCCAAATATTCATATAACCTCCTTGGAATATTGGGAATGAGTAATGAATGATCAATTACTTCATTGTGTTACCTATAAACCAAGGAATAATTTATTTTCAATTATCATTGAAATTTCGAATTGACTTTTCATGAATTTGGAAAACTTTATGCGCTTAGATTTATCTGAACCACCAAATATTATATCATAGACTTAAACCAACACCATCATCATTTTATTACAATCATTGTTGAAATAGAGATCATAATCAACACCACCATGCTGAAATCAAATCTTATTCAAATATTGTTGATTCCTCGAGTACCATGATCTTGGTGCTTATTTCAGCCCATATAGCAGTTTCGTCAATAAACAAACTTTTTTATCAACATTATTAATGAGAACATAATCTAGCTGCTCAATATAAACATCCTCCTCTAGAACCCCATTAAAAAATAATATTTGACATCCTTCTATGAAAATTTGATCTTCCATTGCACTGCAATGGCTTGTAATAATATCATTGTCTCCATCCTTTCAACCCATGAAAATGTATCATCAACATCAATACCCTCTATTTGGGAGTAGAATTTTCACACTAGTCATGCTTTGTTTCAAATCAATGTGAAGTATTCATTCATCTTGTTAAAAATGAATATTTTAGGCACAATGACATTGTTATCTATTGGCCTCGAAAAAATATCCCACATCTAATTCTACTCAATCTGATCTGTCTCTTCATTCATAGTCTAACCTCATTTTTCATTGTCAGTTTCATTAGAAAAACATTTTGGCTCTACTAATGATAAGAAATATGTATACTGTAGTGATTTCAATATTTTTTTCGGAACACAAGTTGTATATTTAGAAATGATATTCTGCCTGTCAATTTCTACTCTAATATTTGGCTTCTTTGAAGATATAGACTTGAATTCATCTTGTTTTTCATCTATATCTCCTTCTGAATTGGGATCTTCTAATTCTTGTCCCCAGGCATTTCTATCCTTCTCATCACATTCATTAGGAAATTGTTCACTATTCTATTGAATATTATCTTTATTTTAGATAATAGGGACATCATTTCTCTCAACTACATTTCCCTCCCGTTTATTAAAGAATTTATATAATTTTATTTTTCTTGAGTTGCCAATTTATAACCCCTCATCTCTTCATGGCTCAAATTTCATTTTTTTACTTTATTAAGTGTATAACACATACTTACAAAGATTTTAAAGTACTTCATTATTGGATTCTTTCCATACCACATCTCATACAGTGTCTTTCCTTCCTTTGAACATAACAAATCCCTGTTATAAATTTTGATCGATGTAAATACGTCTACTTTCCAAGATTTCTCAAGTAGGTCCTTTTCAATATGCATTTTTCTATCCATGTTATTGATGATCCATTTTATCATTTCAACCACTCTATTCTATTCAAGATCTATTATTTAAGAAACTTGATACCTTATCCCATGTTTTTAAAGATAGTCTTCCAGTTGACTATTTATGAATTCTATACCATTATCAGTACAAAAATTCATAATTTTCTACCCAACATTCTTTCGGATTCCCTCTGATAATGTTTTAAACAACTAAATACATTAGACATATGAGAAATGAAATATACAGATTCCTTTCTACAATACCCATTAATGGGAAGAATTTAATACATCTTCTTGTCAATATCTCATGGTGAGATTGGTCCACAGACATCGGTATGGTCCAATTCAAGAACTCTTGTTGAATTTTTTTCCATTGATTTGTACATCTTTCCTATGATCCTCCCTTGTTTAAAATCATCAAATGTATTCTTATGATCACATGATATCTTAGCAAGGAATCTTGTTGCATCACATTTCACCAGATCATCAAGGGGTGGTTATCATAGATGACCCAGTCGTTTATTCCTTAACTAATTTTCTTCTTCTCTAAACAAGAAGTACATATTTTCTTCCCAAATTACAAGGTAGATATTTTCCACTGTTATTTTTTCCCATACAACCATTGAACCATTTTTTACCTTTGATGATACACGTCTTCTTGTTAAACATTAGAGAATTCTTTTGATCACATAGTTGGCTGACGCTAAGAAAATTGTGACTAAGAAATTACACTACTAAGACATCGACATTTCCTATCTCTTTGTCTCCAAAAATAGCATTTCCTGAGCAAATAATCTTCACATCTTCATTTTCTCCAAACTTTTCAACTCAATCTTTTTCAACATTATGCATGTGACAATATCCTTTGTAACCATCTTTTAAGATGTACAACCACTATCAATGATCTATGAACTAGAACGGTCTGATGCTTTAAGATCAATTTCTTCCACTACTTCATTCTCATCCTTTTTCTTTTTGATCCATGTCTTTTTACTCACAGTCTATGTAGTCTGAGAATATTGAACTTCCTTTGAGATTGATTTCCCATCTTCATCTTACAGAGCTGCAAATCAATCTTGTATTATCAACTCATCAATTGGATTGATGATTTTCTACTTGAGACTATATTGATTATACCTTGGTACATTCCTCCACATGGTTTATGTACAATATCTACCCATGTTCCGAAATCTTCCAGCCCAAAAAACATTGTCCCTCAAAATATTTTATAGAGGTACATTCCCTTTTTTCCACTTTTTTTCTTCTGCACTTTATTATCTCTTGTCTATGGAACACACATACTATGTATTTCCGATCCTTCCACAGTAATAACACCTAATATTGGGTTTATTTATGTGTGTTACTTCTTCATTGTCAGTTATACCTTGGGATCTATGAATCGTATGATTATTCTTGATGCCTGAAATGATCGTCAATATTAGAACAGGTTCTTGCCATCTCACATAAACTTTCAAAGTTTTTAATTTTCAGTCAAGCCTCAAATTAACCTACCATCTGAAAATAATTTTTGATTCTTTTCTACTGGGCCACTATACGTTACATGTAACATTTTGGTTTTCTAAATGATCTGCTTTTCTTGAATCGTACTATGAGTTTAGATTTTTTCTTGATCCTTCACATTTCTCCATAGACCAACAACATCTACTTTATGTTATGTGATATGCTTGATTTTATCATTCACCGTTTTCTTCAAGACATTGATCTCTATTTTCTATTCATTAACCTTGTGTTTATATTTATTAACTATTTTTGAGCTCTCTAGCTAGGATGAGTTGAGAGTTTCAATTTCATTCTTCAACTCATACATCTCCTCATCCTCATTTTTTCTATAATTTTTGGCATCATCTACTAATTTTTTGGATTTCTTCATTTTTTCCCTCCAAAAATATATATTCTAAAGAGATGCTTCTAATTCAGCTTCAATTTTGACACTTCCTTCAAATTCAACTTATTATTTAACAGCGTATGTGTCATCCTTTTTCTAATAAATACCGACAACTACCACCATAGAATTTTCTCCACAATCTTTGTAGTTCTCTATCTCGCCAACCTCCTCATCCTCAGACTCATTTGAACTATCACATTCTTGTAAAATATGAATCTTCTTCTTAAATAAATTTCTATTGAACATTTTATTACCTTTCACATTGGATGAAGTCATAATCTTTGTAATCTTAGCTTCATTGGAATCATCATATTCTTTGATATTTTTAGGGAAATTGGATCCAAATGACCAACACTTCCACATCTAAAGAAGGAAAGTCAACCATTCCCTTTAAACATTCCTTTCCCACATTGAAGATTTGAGGAAAGGGATGGAAACACCGCATCTGTCTCTTCTTCTTCCTGAGAATCATAAATGATGATATTCTTCATTTCCTTGAATTACACATCTTTGGATTTCCCCTTTTCTACAACATCAATATCATCATTTCACATTTCATATGCTACAAGGGTACTATGCTAATTATCCAGTGTCATCCCTTTTGGGTTACTGTGTTCCAATTCTAAAACCATTGTAATGAAGCAAGGAGAAAGTTTCCCCATGATATACTTCACAATATTTATATCTTCAGTGAATTCACCAAGAACTCACATATCCCCTTCTACAACATTTACCCTATAAAATAATTCATCAACGGACTCGTTCGAGTTGATTCTCAGATCTCCATACTTGTTCTATATCACTTGCATCTTTTCCTCTCAATCATTTGTATCTTCATCATATATATTCAATAGACATTCCCACTTAGAATATGATCCTTTTCATGAAATCACATTCATATATATATCATTGGATTGAGATCCCCCTAAAGCGTTGATTCTCATGGAGTCAGTATACAATTCTCATCACTCAGCTTCTAATACTGCACCACTATTAATAACAGATGTTATACCATGCATTGAAAATGTAAACACATAAATTCCAAAATATTGGAAGTAGTGTTGCATCTGAGTCTTCCATAGCTGAAAATTAATCCACTCAATGATCATAATTCTTTTATGATTTTTTACCTCCATTTAGAGAGAAACACTGATATCAAAATTCCTCACTGATAACAATTTATACGTCCACTAGGCTAGATACACTAAGAAGGGGGTGAATAATGGTATGATAGATTAAACGAGCTACCCATTTTGATATTGTTTTGTTGTTATAAAAAACTCTCGTCTATCTTCTTCCCATTTTAGAGTGTGAAAAAACGTCAAATCATTCATAAGACACATCAATTTTACATGGTTCACCCTCACTGGACTACATACAAGGAGAAAACACAGGCGGTGTGCTGATATACCAAATCAACAATAAGTGAACTATTTTTTACAAATTAGAATATGACTCACTACCCACCTTGGTTAACCACCAATCACAACAAGAAATCCCACTTCTATCTCAACTGAAGTGTGCCCACTTCTTCTTCAGAATATCCACTTATAGTATAAATACTTTTAGGCCCCATCATTTTCTCTAATTAATTCATCCTCCAATATATGTAGATGCATTTTTGAAGACCAATTTTCATCCATTGGTGAATACCCATTTTCCTATGATCATTGGGCCAAAATATTTGGAAATTACTTCAAAAAGATCCTTACATTGTGAAGCTCCCAATTTTAAAAATGTCAAACAAGCCCTCGTGAAGTCCCGACTTTTTCACGAAGAACACACCTTCTTAGACCTTGCTGCTTCATAGAGAACACAATTTCATAGAGAAAAAACCTTCTCATAGCTCGAGCCTTTGTAGAGCTCATGCCTTCGAATATCTTAGGTCATCGTATAACATAAGCCGTTGCAAAGAGACTTCTTTCCCGAAGCTCACTGATCCAACAAGGAAAACATCTCTTTCATGGAGCTAGATTAGCCACCATAAAGCTCCTTCCCTTCATGAAGGACACTACCTATGCGAACCTCCTATGCGATTCGAGAGTTGATTTTTTTTTTGAAAAACACTGTCCACTTCTGAAGGGGCCAAATCATATTTATAAGTGATTCCATTAACTCGAGAACATTTCACGCAAAGTTAGTTCCACATAATCATAAATTACAATGCTCCAAAATTTCTCCAAAAATTATCACTATATCACGCAGCTCCATGAAAATGTTTGCATCATAGATTATTTCGTAATTGCAGATAGTTCCGTCAATTTTTTTTCTCTACCGCTGCAATCCACCCTCGCAATGATCATCACCACTGCTATTTGGGAAGTTCATTCTTATCATGGATCTCACCGTCAAAATTCTCCATATATTTTCAAAATAAAATCTATGAATCACATCTTCATGAACTCATTCATTTTCCATATTTTGATAAGGCCTTCAAAGAAATCCACTTATCTCAAGCAGCACTAAACTCTAAATTTGGGACCTCAAAATTTTGGCCAACACTGGAAAATAGTGCGACCTTGTATCTTTTATTTTGTACAACCTTCTAATCCTCCCTTCCTTTTTCATTGTTATATGTAAACATTGACTATCAAAAAAATATCTGAAACTTGAAAAGTCACCATTAAAACCGACTTTTTCAACAAACACAACCATCCCAAAAAATGCGGCTATGTTACCAAGGGGGATTTTTTCTCAACACCTTTCCATTAAATCAGTTCTATAGTCCATCAAAATAATTAAAGATATTATTTATAATCTATAAAAAAAATTTCTAAAAAAACTTATATAATTAATTATTAATATAACAAAAACTTTGAACTCAAATACATAAATACTTAATTCATCCCACTTAATTATCAAATAATTAAATGATCTTCATTATCGTATTATTTAGCACTTCTTTTTCTTCACATGCTTTTTTTCATCCCTTAAAAATAATCTATATAATTATTACTCATAATACCTTTATAATTTTAATCACAATATTTCTCGACAGTCCATCAATTTTCATAATTCCCTATATTCCACATTTAAAGCATTCAAAATACAATGATGTCGTAGGCATACCAATATTCCCATCCATTTCATTAATTGAACTTTTCATTTTCCCTTTTTTGTTACATTCATTATTTTATTCTTTTCCATAGTCAATACCACTTCATGTTCTTATTAGACATCACATTGGTGCTTTTTCCCAAATTCGAGACACATAATAAACAAAGTATTATTTCTGAAATGGATACCATCACTCAAACTCTCAAAAAACTCATTCCCTCTCTTATTAGGTAATTCATAGAGTTGGTTAGGTTACATTTTTTAATCATGTTCTATGATTACAGATCAGAAATAATCACAATCTCCAACACTCTAATCATCAACCCATTTGGTGGATCCTAAAAAAATTCCATTACATTAACCATTTGCCAAGTTCCTTCTGGTTCCTTTATCTATCTCAAACCAAGAAGCACTGTGTGAGAAAAATTTATCATATTTGAAAACTACATAATCATGAAAAATCACTTATTTGATTTATAAAGATCGACACCTACTTTAAATTCTATGACACCAAAGGATTAACCAAGGTTATCCATGATCATAATTTATTAAAATCCTTCATGATTCTTTTTAATGGGTTGGTGAATTTCCAAATAATATCCCCTATGATTGTAAAATTAAATGTGAAGCAAGGCCCATTTTCATGCACCAGTCCCCGGTCCATTCTATCTCAATAAGGATGTTTTAGGGTTGTTACCCCAAGGTACATCTATTATAAAGCCACATCCACTGGTAGTAACCGGACATGGATGAGATTTATTTGAATGAATTTGCACGATCCATAACCAAAAATTCTAGGAATATTCTCATTCATTGACTCATACATAAACATATCCTTCGAGATATGCATGGAGATATACTTAGAAACATCCCTAGGGATCTCACCAATTTTTTCTCAATCTAGTTTATAATGGATGAGTACTCCTTTCTTTTTAGACGGACTATAAAGTACCAGGATTCGCATACAAGGATATTAAATCCTATTAGATGAATATTCATTACATTACACAAATGCATTCCCAAGGACCATAATCATTTACTTCCTTTGGAAACATGGGGAAAAAATTTCTATTATGGTTAAATTTCACCCATATTTCCCACAAATATCTACCCCTTTAATACTCCTACATCAAACTATTCTTCAAACCCTTGGGAAACGAAACATAAGAATGGGTGGTCTTAGATACACAGTAAGGCTAAATAAATGAGATACGTAATAATAACATAAACATAATGGTACGAGAACATGATAATAACATTTGAAAACTGAAACCTATGTATCAAATATTATAATAATGAGTCATAGAATAAATTTTAGTAGTTCATAAGACAAGAATGATTAGAAAATAAATGCACATTATCTTTCTGAGTAAAAAATTAGCAGAATACATAGATATTTTACCAACACATAAAAATATAAAATCATTCCCTAGAAGTCAATTCTCTGTTCCAAAATATATTAGGGAACTTCAGGGGGGATACAACAATAGGGCGGGGCACACCACCATCACCAATCACAACCCTTTCCTTTTATTGGAGTAGGTTCACTCCCAAAACCTTCATAAATGAAATTTCCCATACTAATCTAGGTTCACTCTCTATTCTATCCTTGTAAAAATAAATAGATATTTGAATCTATACCCATTGCGTTGGAGGGAGAAATATGACCCACCTGTCACATAATGAAATCTTATATATGTGTGCCACATGATCAAAAAAAATCATCATATCAAATCCCATAAAATGAAATGGGTATCATTAATAGATTCCTATATCATAAACTATGGAAAATAGATAGGTTTAATTTTCATTTAGTCATATAATAACCAATAAGAATAATTTGGTTTCAAAATAGTTTTATCATTCTATAAACCATGGAAGAGAAATGGATTCATAAAAAATATTTAATCTTATAGATAAACCACTCAATGAATAAATAATAATGGTTACCATGGATCATATCCCTATAAAATAATAAACTATATCAAATGATGTATCAAATAAGGAGAAATTTTTTGAAGGATCATTTATAGTATTTCATATAAAAATAATCTTTCATTGAAAATGACTTTGATAAAATATTTTAAAAATCCTTTAAAATAAATATAATCATGGAATATTAAAAAAATTAAAATTAATTTATATCATTTTAAAAGGAAAATATCATTTTAACTATGAAAAAATGTTTTAAGAACATTAAAATTATTAAAAATCATTATCCTTCAAAATAACCTTTAAAAAATATAGAGGGATATTTGAGAATGTTTTAAAATATTTTCTTAAAATAGATAATATTTTTAAAATCATTTTCCTTGAAAATAAGATTTAAATATAATTTAAAAACATTTTTTTAAATCATTTTCAAAATACATGGATTTTTTATAAAACATATTTCCCACCGAAGAGGAAAATAAATTTGGATCCACTAAAAGCATTTTAATTTTTTATTAAGAAAAAAAGAGTTCAAAATTGGTATCATTACAAGAATATATCATTAATAACCAAATTATATGAAAATTAGTGATAATTATTGATAGTTAGATATTTATTTATAATTATTGGATAATTAATTGTAAACAATCTCGATAAACAATGAGATTTTGATAAAAAATCATTACCACTTTGGTAACATTGATTTATAATCCCCAAGAAAGAATAACATGTAATGAGACTTAAAATTTCATTATGATAAATATATTTATGATATGACATGTCAAAGGGGCCACATTTACACCTTCTGAATGAATATTGGTGGAAAACATAATATGAGTCTCAAAGAAGAAGAATTGAGACATAAATACCTTACCGATTTGGTAACTTTTTAACCATAAACCCCATGAACGATATTATAAAATGTATATTTCGATCCTAATAATTATTACTAAAAATGTTATATAATACATTAATGGGAACTATATACAACACATATAATAATGAGGCAGTGAATATTTTACGTTTCTCCCAATGGTAAAAAGTAAGAAAAGAATCTCTTACCTTAAGTCTTGAATCTCTTAGTACTCATTCAAACGTCCTATAAAATAAATATAATTTTGTTTTAAATATATAAAAGAACCATATTCAAATATAATATACTATATATTATTTACTTATGAATTTATATTTACTGTTCATTATCAATTCCATGTCAATGTTTTGTTTTGGGTAACAACCGCTCTGTTTTTTACATGTTTTGACTTGTTATTCATGGTCCTATTACATAGATCTAGATTTCATCCAATTCAAAATAATAATAATTAATAAATTATCATATATTTTTATTATATTTTTATTTAGTTTAACACATAAAATTTAATTATTTTAAATGAAATACACTTTTTATGGAGACAGTATGCCATACGTACGCTTGAATGTTGTTTCCATTTTGACAACATATGGAAAGAAAGAAAAGTAATTGATGTGTATATATATATATATTATAATTATATTTGAATTTATATTTAATATATATCACATATTTCAATTAAACCCCTATTTAATTAATTCAATGAAATGTATGAATGATTCACATCGCTTCCTACAGCGGTAGACCACCTTACACAAAAAACGCAGTCGTATTACACCAAAATGGAAAGGATAAAGGTATGGATTATATAATAAATCAAAAATAAGAAAAAAAAATCCAATATATCATATATATCATATATATAATAAATATTAATATTATTTCCATCATTATGACCAACCATGAATGGTGGTAATGGAAAAACAAATGACATTGGTTCTGAGGCGGTAGTCTGTTGTACACATGAATGGGGATTAAATAAAAAAATTTATTGAAGTGTCTGAATTTGTAATTTCTTACCTTAACATAACAATATATCTATAAATTTAATATACCTAGGATATTATATAAGCATGATATAAAAATAGTGGAATAATTTTTTCTAAGAAAAAAACTAAAAACATTTGTTGATGAATGTTACCTCTCCTTCAGGTATCATATTTTGGTCACCACCATAGTCCATCCGTGGATGAATTTTGTCCAAAAGTACGGATAATTGTATAAATTGAGGAAATTTTGGAAGATATTTATCTAGATAATGGTCAATCCAAAGGGCTTGAGTTCTGTAAATATATTTGGAGAGGTGTGGCTTTTTATAAGGGAGGTGAGAGAAAAACTAGTAAAAGATTGAAAGGGAAAATTAGAAACATTTTTTAATATGGAACTATATATACATTAAGGTCAAAATATTTCCATTTAATGGGTTTTAGAAATGTTTTGGGAGTTTTTTTAACACTATTATCTATCTTTAACCACCATGTAATATTGTTTTTACCTTAATCATTGTAATTAATTTTTAATTTCTCTCACTAATAACTTTGGTAGAAAGTAACTTTATCTTATTTTTAATTTTAAATTATGATTCTTCAAAATATTTAATATTTTGCTACCAATTATAATCACTAAGAGGAAAAAATTAATTTAAAATTAATCTCTTTTACGTGGTGAGAAACTGGGTTCTTTTAAAGTGAAAATGTTCAAAAGTTTACAATGTTTTTAAATAAATAGTTAACATGAAAAAGAGTACAATAACCAAAATTATAGTAATAGATGTATAATTAATCTATTTTGACTAAAAACTAATTGTTATAGCTTTATAAATTATTTTAAAAAACATGAATATTTCTATTAAAATTGATTATTTTTCACTATTTGTCACAAAATGAAACTTCTTAGGAAAATAAGAAAAATTTCAACCCAAGATAATTTTGGTATTATTATTTCAAAAATGTAGTTTTCTTAAAATAAATTTTACAAAATTGCTAAATTTTAATTAAAAATTATTTGTGTCTACCATGATTAACTCATATTTTAGAAAAGATACAATTCATAATAAAACATTTTTTTTAAAAGATTTTTAATTTATTTATTATAAAATTATAAATAATAAACATGTGAAGAATATATATTTTGTAATATATTTTATCATATTCATTACTATTTTTTAAATGGATTAGCGATACAGTTCATTTTAAATAATAATATAAATTGTGTATTTTTTGTTTAGTAAAACTCGGTCATTCATGTAATCAAATCTATCGAAGAAACTCAGCATTGTGTCTAAATAAATTCAAATCCTAGTGTTTCATGTACCACAACCTAATATTAGGGTTTCATGTAGATCAAAACTAACAGGGTGTTTCATATAAATTATGATTAACATGGTTTATCCTAAAATGAATCTAATCAAGGAATATTAATTTTTTGAAAAAAAATATTTTATAAAAACCGAAGGTGTTACATTATATGTAAAATAATAGAACATATAGATTTTTTAATTTATGTAAATTGATATCACATATAATCATCCATGATTTTGTTAAATGGTTTTTGGTATCTAAATATTTTCAAAATTGGTTTTTGTATTTTTGTTTTATAAAGCATTCTATAAAATACTTTTTGGAACCCAGAATATATGGTTTAATGATAACCTAGTTATATGAGTTATTTTTTTCAAATAATGACACTTTCTGGGAATATTATTATCAATTTCAAAAAATAAGGACCATTCGGTGCCATAAAATGGTTTCATTAATGTGAATCCCTCCTTGGAATTCCTCTGGTTTGGGGAGGGTATTCTCATAGTTGGTGTCGTAAAGAGTGCTTGTAATGTATGTTAGGTTATTTTATTACAAGATATACATGTTTTAAATTTACAGTAAATGTAACATACTCTTTAATATTATGATGAGAACCTAAGAATCAACTAGAGGGTTGAGTGATAGTTACTATTCAATCTAGATTAGACTAACTGGATTTCACATGGTATATAAAGTCCATGGTTGGTTGTTCCATTGATAGGGATAGTTGAGAGTATTAGGTTAGTTATAGACATGGGAAAAATCGATATGACAGATGACATTTCAAAATTGAGTACATCTAAGGTCACCACTCATGAGGTTGAGTCCATGACCATGATTAAGTACTCCAGGTTTCATTAATTATATGGAAGTATTTATTTATATATTGTATCTTAGAAATTCATGGGTTACATATTTCCTCTTATAGTAATACTTTATTATGATTAATCCAATCCATTTTATCTAGTTTTTTTTACTACCTTTCCTATTCTTTTCCATTGGAAATGGTTTCAATGTTGGGTGTGAAAACTCACAATATTGTAAAATTAATGTTTTAAATCTAGTTTAATAATAATTTTGAGAATTTTTTTTCATGTTTTAAGAAATATTGAAATATTACACTTAAAAAATATTTTCATATTATTGTTTATGATTTTTTTGGGAAATTAAATTCATGTATTTTCCTAAGATTAACTATTAAGATATAATAATTTAACACCGTTCTTATGAAACTCATCATCAGTATAATGATGTTATTTTATATGTTCAGGTTATAGTATTATTTTTTTCTTAGAATGTGGGTTTTATTGATGGGTGGTGACCATGAGGTTAGAATGAGATCATGTAAATCATGATTTTGATTTTAGTTTTCAGTTTTTATTTTCTAAATGATGTGTATAATCGTTTCTATTTTCATAGATTGTTTTATGAATATTATTTCCATGAAACATATTGTATTTATTATTTTTATTTTTATTTATTATTACATATCATCCCCTAAGATTGTATTTTTATTCATTGAGTCTTGTCATTATACCATGGGGATCGGGTATTCCTTTTTTATGTAGAAACTTGGATTGGCTATCAATTTTAGGGATTACTTTGGTTAGTTCATGACAGAAACCATATTATCTGTCATGGGAACCTTGCCTATCATTCATATTCGATAATTGGTCACCAAATCACTTAAAACCCCCATTTAGGATTACACTCTAACCATAAGGTCATTTAGTAATAGATCATAAATCTTCATTATTGGTGTAACACTATATTATATCAACTATACACCTAGTCATCCACTCACCCAACTAGGAAACCATTCAACTTGTTTAGTAATGTATGGATTATTTTGAATTGATCAATCACTATAGATCACTCTCATATTCAAGTAGTAATTTTTCATTATACCAATGTTTAATTCTATATAAATATTATTCATAACTAGATAAGAATATATCTAAGAACCCTATTGACCCATGTCTTCTAATTTTGCAAAATTTAATCAGAAAAACATATTCCAAACACTTTTTTCCCAGCCTGGTCCATTAAATCACAGCATTTCTTTTTCTCATTCACTAAATCTAAACTATTTTCTTGACTATGTCATTATCATTATATTATTTTCCTCTTATTGTCTTTATTTAATAATTGAAATTTTGAATTATACTAAAAATATCTCACTCATTACTATCTCTAACTAATGAGATCATTGAGATAATGAAAATTAAATATTCTATTGATAATAGTAATCTATCCATTTGGAGGACTAGTTGAATTATTTAAACCTCAAACCTACCAGATCACTTGAGTTTTTTTAAAACCTAGACCAATGTCAACCATGTGCTTTAAAACCTCATTTAATCATACATAATTTTTTAATAAATAATACATTAACATAAATTGGATTTCAATCGGGTGTAAGGATCAATCTACCTTTACTTGAATAAATTATCAACTTACTTTAGGACTAATAGTACATAAATTCCAAGGAAACATATTTCTAAAAACCATTAAAAATGTATCCTATATATTAATACATTAAAATACATAGAATTTTTTCTTGGTAAATGACCATAAACAACAACAAATATTAGTCCAATATGTAGGAAATTAAATGGAATATCTTTGGCTCTTGATTTTTGACCATAAAGGGAACTTGATGGGTCACAGATGCATGATCATTAAAGGAACTATAGTGGTTCTTTTCACATGAATTTAAAAGGTATAATGTTTCTATTTTAATGGAAAGAAACTAATTTAGGTTTTATTCCATTCACTGGATACATTATGATTGAAAATAACTCAATTAATTATTTTTCTTTAATATATATCTCCTCCCATGATGGTATAAACTCTATGTTTCCCAAAAATATATCTTTAAAAAAGTATAATTATAAAAAAACAAGGGGAAATAATATAAACCTCACACACAAACCAATGGAAAATTTTTGAAAAATATATATCTTTTCAATAGTTAATGGTTATAATAAATTACATTCTCAAAAAAAACTACAATTTATACTTTTAATGATTTAATGAAATTATCAGAAATATTTTAATGATTCCCTATCATGATTATAATATCATTCACTAGATGGGTTGACCTCCTATCCCATTATTATTAATTTAAAATTTGGTACATCTTCATCACATTTTTATGACCACCCAAATTCTGAATGTTGGCATGTATCCAAACAAAAAGAAGGAGAAACTGAGAATAAAAAAGATAAACTTGATATGAATTCCTTTTCTTGTGGAAGTTATATTTTGACCATTTTCCCTATGTTGTGTTTATTCCATAGCTTTATCCTTTTTTTATTATTTCTCATAAGTTTATTTTTAATTCTATGTGGATTACTCAATTAGATCATTGAAAATTATTAAATTCACTAAACTGGTTCAGGGAAATATCAAGAAAACATTGGTGTTTTTCTATCATCACAAGGTAAATGTTAAGACATATTCCTTAACTGTAATTATTTTCATGTTACAATTACATTACAATATTTTATCACTACCAACATACCTTCAAATTCTCAATATATATCTTTAAGTGGATCATGATATCCTAAATGAGCAGAAGCCTAGTAGTTTATCTTGTCAATGATAATCTAGTGGGAGACAACTAACTGGAATTGCTACATAAAACTATTTGGAGACTTTATTCCAATAGTGGTGAATCTCCTACCACCCTTTTATTTGTTAGTTTTAAGTGTGTGTTCATTATGTCCTTATGGAATCCCAGGATCCATCTATGAGGGTTTTCATCTATCATGGTTTCCACCATCTCCACCTCACCTCGATTCCCTAAGAGGATGAAAATAATGTTGTATCCACTCTAAATATCAAAACCATGTGAACCATAGATGAGGTCCCACCATGATCCATTAGCTATTGAGTTCCCAAGTATTACCCTTCTTCTAAGTCCATTAATGTCCCCAATGCCATTTGACTTATCATATTAGAGACTAAACTTTAATTTCATGTCACTATTATTGAGAAGCCTTGAATTACATCATGGTATGAAACTGGTGATGTTTTAGAAAACCAATTTGTATTTATGGAATAAAATAAAATCTAAAGAGGTATTCTTAGATGTAATATCTCCAAAAACCTTGGATGTCGTCCGAAAGGCCATATGTTGATGGAAATTTAAACCATGGAGTTTTTTCTAGTGTAAAAATCCATCTACTGTATTAACATTGAGTTCCTCCCCAAGGTCAAACCTAAGAAGAAAAATATTGAGGTCCTCCTCATGGTGGAATAACATCTAAAAATCAACGATGTCCTCTTGATGATTCTATTGTTAGTGGTCATACTCATAGGTAAATGATCAACCAAAATGAAATCTCTTCCCTTATAAATCATGCTATAATCAATGATCATAGAGGACCTCCTCATGTTTTTATGAATAAAATTTCAAAACTATAGGTACTATAAATCATATAAATGTATAATTTAGAAACATGTGAGGTCCTAACCATTGTGATCACTCCTACATATATGGTGTTCCACCCATGAGAATATGTTAAATTGGTCATCATAGTGTAAAACTATATGAAAAAAATTATTGTTCCTATAAGAGAACATGATCAATGTATTGATAGCTATGGGGGTCCCCCACACAGTTATCTAGTATAAACCATCTAGAATTGGTGGTCTATATATGGAATTAGTTATGAAGGTCATCCTTACAATGATATATATCCTTGGAAATAAGTTCCTCCACATGTTGTAAATATTATAAAGTATACATTGTAGTGATATTCACTTAAAGATATGATTCTTGACACACAAGTTAATATAGAACCAATAGATGATGTTCTTTCCAAAATAATTAAAAAATAATGACAATAATCATTATTAGAACATAACATAGATATTGAAACCATTATTATTGTGCAATATATTCAATGTGATACCTCTATTCTTAGTATAAGTTTTAGCGAAAAAATTATAGACTGATAAGTTCAAAGAACATCCCATGTAAAAAGAGGAAACTTTAAGCTTCAAATGAATAGAAATATCTAAATGTAAAATATTAATCATGTTATGTCCCATATCCACTCCTACATGTGATGTAACAACCCAAACTGATCTAGAGTAAAAAATGTTAATATTATTCTTTAATCCCACAAATTTAAGTGGCTGGGGGTATTATATATTGTTTTGTTTTCTAGAATGGTGATTTTAATCAAATTATTGGTTGGCCCGATGTAATGTGACTCAAAATAGATGTAATGTGTAATATCAGATGTTGGTAATTATGATTATAAAATTTATGAGGCCTAGTGTGGGGTTTCTTGTATTATTCTAAATATCTATATTTTTAGTGGGTTTACATGTTCTAAATTCCTTTAAATAAAATCTATGAATTTTTTGGTTTACTTTAATTAACTAAAAAAATAAAAACATTGTGTGTATGAGTAAATGATTTGTGTGTAAAAAATATTTTTAGAGTGTTTACAAAATTTATATGTTTCATGAAATCTCCACAATGAATCCATGAGTAGACCTATCAAGGGTTTTGGAAATTGGATATGTCCTCATTTAACCTCCCTATATATTTAATGGTCAGCCTATAAAGGGCTGGAGTAAAATTTTATATGTCCGAATAGTGTCATATAAATAGTTACCCTTATGTATATTACCCTATGAATAAGAGTAGACAATTTGGTGTAGGGAATTTTCTCATAAGTATTTAAAACACTTTATATGTAATAATTATGAAATGATATAGGTTTTTTCATAAGTGCAAACTCCCTGGGTATAGAATAGTTAACCTAGGATGTTTAAAACCAAACATTTCATCAGTACGATCCATTTTGTGAACAGTGGGAAATTGAAAACTGTAAAGGTAATGTTTATTTGAGAAGAACCCTATATATATAAAAGAGATTATATATTAAGTAAAATATGTAAATATAAACCCCATGAATATATAAATGTAACATAGAGTCATGTCAGGAAATCTCTATAATTATTGGGAGAGCCATATGATATATAAACATAGCCATTGGAATACATGAGGGCCACCTTATCTAAAATATCAACAATATTTGAAGAGGTCTTAAAATTTTTATGAATATTTAAGATAATATTAGAGGCTAATATATACATTTATTAAGGGACCCATTGTTTTTTATATTTTTCTAGCTATAACATGACAGTGACTAAGGGTGTATGTACGTGCCATAGTGTTTGTGAAAAAATAAAAATGAATAAAATTTTCATAATTATTATAATAAAATATAAATTTAATTATATGTTTTAAAATTCTATATTTAAGAGTATAATTGATATATTTCAATAATAATAATTTGGAAACACCTAGAATGGATCTGCATTACTTATCTTTTCTATCTCCAATTGAGATCCCATTAGTTCTTCACTAGATTCACAAACTATTGGTTTCAAATAATAGATAAGTATAAATCTATCACACTATATCAAATATTTCATTAATTATTTCACTATTTAATTACTTTTTATTTACTAGGACTCATACAAGGGTTTAATGTTCAGTCAAATAGATCCTTCTGGAATCCAGAAAACAAGAAGGGTATTTTTCTAATACTTTTTTAAACTGAACATGGGAATATTTAAGTCCTAGGTTTTCTATAGATTGATTAATGTCTAATAATTCCATTAATTATTTAGTGTTTTCAATTTATATTTTTAACTTGTTACGTGAGTTGATCTGGAAAATTAATGAGTTTTTCTAGAAGGGTTCTACGAGGATATTGGGGGTGGTGTGCACCCCATTGATCAATTAGTGGGTAGTGAATGATCACTCAGTGAGTAATTAATTTATTATTAATTAAATATTATATATTGGAGTAATGTTTGTTTAATATAAAAATTAACTCTTTTTGTTTTATAATTACATTGATGTAATTTTTGGAGGATTTAGGTCCTTGTATTGATGGGAAAAGGTTGTTTATCTTAGATGGTCATTGGAGAGGATGGTTATGCTTTCCATAAATGGATTAACATAGGGTGTGAGGTATTTTGTATATAAAATTATCATTATGGTTTATTATTTTTCTAAGTGTCATGTTTTATATGGAATATCCACTCTTGTGTTATAAGTGTTGAATTGAAAATAAATTTCTTAATTAAATAAAAATACCATGATTATGTATCTTGTAAAACCATTTATAGGTGTAAATAAAATTAAATAACAAAGGTTTTTATTGTGATAATTACCATTTTACCCCTCTATACAGGGGAATTATATAGATTGAGAAATGTTATCAAAGATACAATCCATTTTAAACATTAGAACATGTCAAAAGTTATTTGATACTTGAAAATGGTGAGGGGTGGGGGTTTATTCTCTACCAGTATATATTTAATCTATTTTTAATTCCTTGGAAAGAATTAATTGTTGTTTTTATGGGATTACCCACCAAGGTTCCCATGGAATATAGAGGGGGGCATTCCATCTCTCTTGTGTGATTCATGTGTTTTATTTCTAGTGTGGTTTATTAGACCTTGATGTGGGGTGGTTTTAGGTGGGGTTATATTCCATTTGCGTGAATATATTATTACCTATATTTAGGGGTTTACATAGACAAACCCATGCGGGGTGTCCAAACAATGATATGACTCATGGGACCCTAGAGGGTTCCTAGTATTTTCATTTTCATAGAGAGGATTAATGTATTTTAGATACTGTGGGTGTATCCTAAAATGAATAATTTTATGGGTATATGCTATGTTCTTGACACTATTTCCAAGATGAGATATGAATTGTTCCCATGGTGGAGACATATTTCCAATTATGATATAATTTTTTTTTCAAATCAAGGATTTATTCCTCCTCATTGATATTATATTTTTTCTTAGTGGGAAATATTTATTTTGATGATATGAATCATTTTTTAGATATAGAGTGTTCCCCTATTGATTTATGATATATTTCTAGGGCAGGGGCCCCTTATTCTTGATGAATTTGTAGATTTTTTATCATGGGTGGACATAATTCCCCCAGATGATGATAAAGATAGGTTTCTAGGGAGGGGAACCATTCCACCAGTTGATAATACATATATATTTTTATAATTATAGGGTATTATCCTATTGATATGATATATTTATTCAAGGAAATAATATACCCATGATGATATGATATATGTTAATTGGGAGGGGAACCATTCTATCTAATAATGATATGGTATATGCTTCCATAATGGGGAACTATTCCCTAGAATATATGATATATGGTTCTTATGAGGGGACATATTACCCCTAATGATGATATAAATATAAGTTTCATTTATGGGTCACCATTTTTAGGCACTCAACCTCCACTTTTTGATATGATGCTAGATATATAAAAATTATAATACTTTGATTTCACAAATCAAGATGACCTAAGAATGAAACATATATATTTTAAATCCTTCACATAAAATAATAATTTTTACCATAAATTAACAAAATCCTAGATCTGAATGGTTTCTGGTTGTTGGAGAGTAAATACATAAAATTAATTTTTTACAAAAATCAGAAAATTTCTCTATAGTCTCGCCCCACTAGAACCCCATCTATACAAATCACATATTACAACCTTCTTCATATATAAGGTAATAAATTCATAAAAAAATATGACCCAAGTTGATATGAAATGGAATATATAAGTGATATAAAAAAACAAAAAGAGTGATCTTCAGAAAAGAATATAGGTATGATAATATAATCGAGGTGCATGAACATAAAATATGATAATCATATGCAATAAAACATATATCTTAAGTTGATGAGTCGGAGACCAAACATTTTTACCTAGATTAATAAAATATGTATATAATTGTGTAAATATATGTCTATAATTAAGATCCGTGAATCATAACATAGTCAAGAAGCACAACATTGATATTTGGTACAAGAATAATCTTAGGTAATCAAAACACTATAAGAAACCCCAATCATTCAAAATAATTTAGTTGTGAGGAAACCCAATAATATCTATGTATTATGTTGTATGAAACCAAACTTATTCCAACAAATTGAGTATTTAGATAGCATAATAATTCCAATGAATTTAGTTGTCAACAAACACAAAAAATAACATGAATGATGTAGAGATTAAACATTGTAAGGCCCATGAATTAATTCATGAAATATTACACTTTAACCAATTTATTTTAGTGTTATTTTGGATATATTCATCTCATTATAACATACCGTACAAATGTGTGACATAAGTACTTGAAAATATTCATAATTTCATAATATCTTAATTAACTCATGGGAAATAAATGGTATTCATGAGAAAATTAATATTACATGATCATAATAAATTTAGAGAAATAAATTGGTTGTAATTTTTAGAAAATATAACTGGTAAGGAATAAGAAACATTATAGGAGGTTTAAATATATAAAAATACAAAATATAACAGTGTAGTAAAATGTTTTAGAGTAAACATTAAGAAATACCCTTTTATGTAGATTAAATTTTTTTACATAAAAATTTAAAAAACATTTAATATATATCAGATGGGAGAATCATTCAATATTTTAAAAGAATCATAATTTCGAAAACTAGATAAAAAATCACGAAATGGTGTTCATGTATAAATTTATAAAATGGTTAATTCATTTTGGACGTTTTCAAGATAATCAAAGACGTAAAAAACCATTGTACTAAAAATATTACATAATTTTACCTAAGTAAATAAATTAATGTCCTTTAAAAACTAATAAGAATTTATATATATATATATATATATAGAAGTGTGTCCATAAAAAAATAACAAATATGGGCATTGATGATGAATATTCTTGACCAGAAAGCCTAGATATGGTTAGCTACATTTATAAACATTATTTTGGTTGAATTATAAACCAAATAGAGATGAAAATAATAATTAGAAAATTAAATCTCAAAAATTTTGTAAGGATAAGAAAATTTATGAAGTTTATGAGAGAAATAAAAAAATTCCCTGATTGGAAATAAAAACGTACACAATCTAGATTTCAAAATTATGTTGTAAAATATAGCCTTGTGATTTTGGAATCCTTTTAATCAAAACACCTCATAATATACAACCTGTGATGGATATGTAAATCCAATTAATTTAAAGAAAAGTATAATTAAATAAATCCACCTATAGAATATTAACCCATAAAAATAATATATATAGTGAATATGGAACCTATATCCATGAATGAAAAATAATGATGGGAATTCCCTTAAAATTACTCTTAACTTCCCTGAATGAACATTGTCCTCCTGATGAAATCATTCATTCTAAACATGTGTACCTATAGCATTAAGGATATTGGATTTCTACTTGGTACCAAAAGTGACACAATGTTTATGAACTATTTATGAGTTTATAATTATTATGTGATTAAAGGATGATTTAGTGGAATGGAAATGTTTTGTTGGGGAATAGGAGATATCCCTTTATATGTGAAAATGAGGGACATTTATTTGTAAAATTACATTATGTGAAGGTAATTTATGGAATGGCATGGTAGTTAGATTTGTTTGGGAAAAATGAATGTGATAAATTTTTTCTAGACTCTCAATAAAGCACAGACATCAATATTTGATAAATATAAGGTTATTTTTTAAAAAAATATTTATGATAATGTACAACATTTTTTGAATTTTTGTGTTGAATCATTTATAATGGTAATTATATTTCTAATAAAATTTTAAAATTCCATATTAAATAATTTCATCATGATAATTTGAATTTTAGATTCCATTTAATAAAACTCAATTTCAATGTATAAGAAAAATATTGTTTATAATTAAATATTATTTATTTTTAAAATTATAGGAAATAACATTCAGAACAATAAGAGTTTCTTATTTTTATTTCTTACCAATTAATTATTAAATGAGTTTTAGTATTTTTTATATATAACATTAATATATAATAGACCTTACTTAAATGATATAAATTTTTTAATTACATAAAAATACAAAACAATTAAGAAGAAAATTTTTCTGAAAATAATAATTTTATCTTTACCGTCGTAACTTATTTTTTCCTCGATAGATTAGTTTTGGGTATAAAGGTAAAAATGATCTTCATAAATAATTTTAACTTGTTAAATTCAAATATATAGAAAAAATTTAAACATGATGTTTCTAAATTTGATAAATTTACTTTTAATATAAGAACCCATAAATCATACAAATAGAAAATTTTTAGAAAAATATATTTTTTAACATAATTTGAATTTATTATTATTACATTACATTAAATAAATTTTATATGAATGTTAAATTTTCCATAAATTTCATTAAAATATTATTTAAATAGTGATTAATTTAATTTATAAATATATATTACACAAAGATAAAAAATCATTGACAAATTTCACATTTAATATTAAGTGATTTTATCTAAATTTATACCCAATTGATAATCAATTTATGTTTTATCATAGAATATTTTTTTATCTATATACATAAAAAATTATTTGATATTATAAATATGTTAAAATTAGCTTTTTAATAAAACCTATAACATATGAGAAAAATAATTTTAAGACCATTTTGTTTAGCTTTGAAAATTTAAGTTACAATCCATTATAGTTGGATAATTATTTCAATAATTTTATTTATTTACTTTAATAATTATTCATTTGTATTAATAAATTGGTGTATAAATATATTGATGAATCAAATCATTATATTATAATAATAGTGTTGATAATATGTGACACATAAAAATATATAATTAAATTTACTAAAAAATATTTTATTTTATTTTTTCATTTTCTATCCTTTTTGAATTATATTATTTTAAGTTTATTAATTAAAATTTAACATACTTAATATAGTAATTGGATGCATTTAGACCTAATGACCCTATATTCATTGACAATTGTCTTTACTATCATATTTTCAATGGACAAAAATCCAACTAAAATATATATAACAAATAAAATTTATTCTATTACGTAGACTTACAAACATCACTAAAATCATTAATACTAATTCATTATATTTAAAATTTTGTGTTATATTTTTAATGTTATCCATTCTATTAATACTTTAATTCTGGGTGATAATCTTTGTGGAAATCGTTGAGGATAATGATTTTTTTCATAGTATTTTTATTTACTTGTCAATTTATTCACCTAGAACATATCTTAAAAATGATTAATATTTTATTCTCATAAAATATTAATTTTTATCAGGCATTATAATATTAATATCTTTATGAAATATATTTTTGTTGGTTTTAGATCCATTTTATGCTTGAAACATGATGTTCAACATGGTTTTTATTAAATTTGAAATTTATACTAAAATCATTGTGTGTTACATTTTTCCCTTTTTTGTTATGGGACATATTAGAAGACATCTGGCACTAGCCAATGTTAAAAATGTCGATATTGGGAGTTACCATAAAAATGAGGATTGACTATGGCCTATTTATTTAGGATTCAATATTTTAAATCAATATGCTATTCATAATGCATTATATATACACCATATATATAGGCTCTCTTAGAGAAATAATTAGTGGTGGATAACTAAGTTGAATAGACATACTAATGAGAAATCCTTGGAAAATTAGTAGCATATAAATCATTATGATCCAATGTTTAGGAAGTGCTGAGACCTATTATTAGAGGATTCATTTTTTATCATAGATTGAGATAGGAGATGATACTAGGTCTGTGACTGGGGACAGGGTGGTGATTATTTTTATTTATGTTTATAGTTCATTCATTTTTTATCATCTGCAGATGATAGATCTTATTGATATTTTCTTATCTCATATGAAATTTTCACTATTAATTTTGTTAAATCATCAACACATTCATTTTTTCTAGTGGCATTGGAAATGATTTATATTTATTCATATAGATATTTTTTTTATTCATTGTATGAAATGCCTATTATTTGTTCTACTATAGTATGAGGGTAAAGTCTCCCAATGGTAATAACTTAGACCCATGTTGTTATTTGATAGCCTCTTGTATATCGGAAGTGTTCTTGAGTTCATGTAGAAACATAGTCTAATTTCTAAATAGTGGGATGGTACGGGGACATTAAAATATTATTAAGAGTTTCGTATTGTTTTCATTACAATTTTAAATATATTAGAATATATATATATGTATATATTCATGACATGGGATGGATGCGATGTCATGTCCCTTGTCCACACATATATGACATGATGTCCAAGTTACCAAGGATTTCATAATGGTGTTCCATATTTTCATTGTTATAGTTGAGTTGAATATTATTCAAAATTATATTTTAGAACTATTTTCTTATTGATTTATTCTCACTTCTCTTGGAGGAGATAGGTAGTGTCAATGCATCATATTAACCATGTTGTTCACATGACATGTTCATGCTTCTGTCTGATTGTGATACAAATTATAAAAAATGAAATTAAATGGATAGTGTATATTTATTTTACAAAAAATGGTAATAGGAATATCTATATATGGAGTTTTACCATATATATTCATGGTCGAATTATATTAAAACCAAACCACATTGTTATTTATCTTAAGATGCAGAATATTTTCTATTTAATTGATAATAAAAACTTATTTGTAATTTTCCCAAATACATTTTTGGGTTAATTCTATATAATCAAAACATATGACTATGACTCTTCTAAATATAAAATTTTATAGTACTATATCATTTATATAAATGTGGAAACGAGCTGGATCCTCAAGGGGTGGTCTGGTACATGGATTCTATAAGGTGCTTGTTACCCTAAGGTGGTTAGTTGTCTTGAGTATCTGTTTCAAGATATATATATATATATATATATATATCTATGTGTGTGTGTGTGTTTATGTGAGAACCCTAGAGTGGATGCCCTGGAATTTTAGTTTCCTTTTGATATCAAATATGAGAATGTGGATAAAATTCCATGAGTTATGGCTAATTTTAGATAAGATTTATGGGATATGTGTAAGTTTCTAGTGATATTGAAATGTGTATTTGTATATTAGTGACCTAATTTTATGATAGAGTTTCTAGATGCATTCCTATTGATGATATATATTAATTACTTTTTATGAGGGTGATCCATTGGAGATGGGTTATCCAATGCTAATGATTTCCTTTAAATATAGGAAACATTGTTAGGTTTCAATTTCACATATTGAATCATGAAAAGTGTGAAAAGGTATGTCGTATTGTCATAGAGATTCCTTGATGTTTTTTATGATATATCATGGGATTTTTTGTTCATTGCTGGGTCCATCTTGAATTATATGCATGATCAAAATATTATTTTGGTTAGTGATCCTAAGATGATGGGATATGACTTTAGATGATATGATTTGAGTGGTATGATAGTAAAGCATCAGGGTGTGCACCAACCATGGTATGATTTACTTCTATAACGTTACATGTTTACAATTGTTGTGATATTGGTTATATGGATATTCTCATTCCATGGATTAAAAGTGTAAAATCTTTCTTACCCTTTGTGGATGTGAGATTATTAAAACATGTTCTTGACCTGATGTAGGTGATCATGGGGATTTATTAAGTGTGAAATACCTTTTATTATAAAAGGGACTTGTAAATATTTGGATATTTTGAAATATATTTTATTTTTTGATTAATTTTGGTATTTTATGTGGATTATTGGGTGACGTCACGATAATATATGGAAATTCATGTATAGAGTTTGTGGCCCCATCATTATGTGTGGATATGATGTTTGGGATATAAGTGTTCAGTCCCTTAAGAATCATATTATATGGGGGCCATGAAAGGTGTTTGTATGTTATGATAGGGTATATGAATATATAGTTTACCTAACTATATGGATTTACATTATACATTATAGATAGGTTCCATGGGTGATCCTATGTGAATGGTGATTGGATGTGCCGAAAATTAAGGGGCGGTGTGGCTCTGCATAATGAACAAGGAACCAATAGAGTTCCCTCACTAAGGGGAGTGAGGCAAAGATGTGATATTTGATATCATAATTAGACTTGGTAAGACCCATATAAGGATATAATGTGATAGTCATGTGATTAAGAGTATGTTTATGGACCTTGAATTAATATCACTGGGTCCATGTTTTTAACATCTGGTTGTCGGTAGTGTTGGAAAGATGTTCTTTAAGAAACTAGAATATTTTTAATATATACTAGAGAGGGGCATTTTATTGGAATTATTTGTATAATAAGATTTGGGATCATGAGAGTCAGTGTTTTTCAAATGGTAGATACTAGATCAGATCGTAATATTCAATCAGTGATATGAAAATTTATATAGTGGGAGAACACATTTGATGACATAAGTGCAGACCTCATTTTATGTGGTTTTTTTGAATGATAATAATTATGTGTTAATGAAACAATCTCGTATATGGTTTGGATTATGTGACTGTTCAATGACACAAGCTCTCTAATTATGTGCAGTGAAAATAAAATACATATATGTGGGTATTGATTGATGGTAATTGTGATCAATTAGTACATTTGGAAACTTAAAGCTGTAAGATGTGGTATGAGGATCATATGGTATAACAATATTTTAGTTTCATGATAAAGACTAATATTGTTACCTAGACTATTGTATATTAGTTGTAGTAGGAATCATTTTAATGTTTTTAATATGGAATGTCCTTTTTTCAAAAATATAGACTCATGAGAGAGACAATACATTTTAATGGAAATAGTCGAGTATTGGCAAGATGTTATAATAGGTGAGTGATGATTAGTTAGGTATTTAAATCTTCAAAAAATCATGTGTGAAGTTAGAAATTTTAAAATTCATAAATACAACTAAAATTGATGAGTAGTTAGGATTTTTTGTATAAAAATGGCACTATAATGCAATGATTGAAAGTGTTCATGGAAATATAACTAGTTAAAGTATAGTGTTGACAAGACCATAACTAAGGGTAGGCATGAAAAATAACTCATGAATCAGGTCTTGGTGACTAGGATAGTTCATGGAATATTCACCATGATAATTCATAACAATGAGAATATTTTTAGAGATGGTATTGAAAAAAATGTACACATATAGGTGAAAACAAGATTATGTTTTGCATTCAACGTATAAATATTGATTTTTTGTTTGTTATGTATAGATAGATATGTGGGAATTGATATATGAGTTCAATCATGGGTTGAACATGTGTAATGGTACTAGTAAGTTGTTTCTAGAGTATTAGCATTTTTCGAAATAATGATTCAAAATTTATATGTTTTTGTGATGGAGTTGCTACAATTTTTCATAGTTGTTTTGGGTTGGAGGGTTTTTTCTCACCATGAAATCATTTAAAATTAGTTTTTTTTGTTTTGGGTGTTTTTAAAAGGTGATCATTTTTTTTGGTTTGGGTAACTCTTGTATGTATGAGTAGTATTTTAATGAAAAGATATATTTTTATCATATTTGGGAAATTTTGAAAACTATGGAAGTCTCCAAAAATATATTTCTAAGTTACTCTATGATGGGTTTGGGAACTTGGATATGTCATGGGAGGTAATACCTATATAAATTAAGGTTACCCAATGAAATGTTGGGCGAAATTTGGAAATTTCCCCTAGAATGTATGAGTAACCATGGGATTCATAAAAGTTAACTATTCATATATAAGAGTGTTTTTATGAATGGAGAAAAACGTTAATGTTTATATGTAAAAAATTAAAATAGCTTCACCTCATATATTTAAAAGAAACTACATGGTAAATGAATTATGTAAAATTAGACCCTGAAAATTTTTAGTGGTCTCCTAGAGTCATGTTGGTAAAATATACCAAGTGATGGGAGTGTCTTGTGATGTGTAAACCTAAATTGTGGGATATGTGAGGGTTATCCTATGATGGTAAATATTTAAAGTATAAACATGACCTATAATGCATAATTTATTTCAAATAATACATAATGAAATCATTATGGATGCGTATGGGTATGGATTTTATAAATTATATTTGGGGTGATACATGAAACTCACTAAGAGATCATGTAAGATTCATAATATTTATTGAATATTTCAGAAAGTTGAATTATTACAAATTTATTCTAAAATATTTAAAATGACTAATTAATTAATTAGGGAATTTAATATGGAAGCATAAAATGTGTTTTTAGTAGAATAAGGAGAGCATTCCTAGATTGAACCTCTACCATATTTTTTCCATCATTTAAGGAGATCTCTTCCTTTCTTCCCAAGATTCAATGGTTTTTTGTAATAGGTGATAACCACTGGTAAATATATCACTCTATATCAATTTAATATTTGTTTATTCCCCTATTTATTAACTAATAATTTACTTAAAATCATTTTAGTTTTTGGTACACATTTCCATATAAAATGATGGATTTGAGATAAGATGATATGTATTTTTGTTTTACTTTTCAAAAAAATGAATATGTGAGGGTGAACACACTATCTTTTCAGTGGATTCATTATGGTACATCACTAAAATAATAATTTTTTATTTCCTCGTCTTTTTGGATGATGTTGATGGGTGATTTGATAAAAGAACATGGGGCTTTTTATGGTCGAGATCTATGTGGATTCTAGGGGTGGTGCACATACCTCTCCTCAAAAAATTTTATGTGAGAGACCATAGGGTGAGTATTAAATAATTATTCATTGAATAATGAATATAGTAAAAACATTGGTTAAATATATAGATAGATTAAAATTGGTTTTCAATTAAATTATCAATATTTTTGTGGATTTAGGTCCTTTTGAGGACGAGTGATAGCTATTTGAGCATGTAATATCTTATGCAATGCAGTCCATGAATTTCATAAATTAAATCACTCTATATATTATTTAGGTGGTAAATAAAAATTTAACTATTGTTTATTATTTAATAGTATAGTATTTACTATGATCTGTCCCAACTATTGTGGGATTAAACATATATTCAAAATAAATTATTTTATTAAATAAAAAACCTATGAGTACAATGGAGGTGTTTTTGTCCATGGTAAACTATATATACTAACATGATGACTTAGTAGCCAATGATTACGGGTTGACATCAATTATTTTTATATGGTATAAAAATTTCTACGGAGGTATAAATTAAATTAAGGATCCACAATGGGACCTATAATATGTTACCTTAGACACCTCATAGTATAGGAGTGTATTGAGAGAGGTTCACTTAGGGATAAGCCATATGAATCTTTGGAATGTATCAAAGACTATTGTATGGTTGAATAACTTATGGGTGATTTTTCCTCCTCCCCATGTATGTATGTATATATGTGGGGATTCCATGGAAAGAATAAAGTGTATTTTATTTGATAGTAATGAACTAGGTTATCATGGAATAGATAGGGTTTTCATGCCCTCTCTCTAATGTGACAATATTATTTTATTTATAGAATAACCAATCAGGCCATGATGTTGACATGGTTATGTGGTATGTGATTCAATTTGAGTGAAAGTATTGGGAAATAGATTTGGAAATGAGATAGAAGAAATAATTTGGGGTTTTTTGATATTTATATGAATTAGGGTATTAAATTGAGTTCTATCTTTTGTGATACACCTACAGGGGATTAGTGTATTAGGACTAGAATGGGTGTATCCTAGAATGAATTTAATGATTGTTATTTGTTTTACACTTAATATTCCTACATAAGAAATTTGAATTAGGATCGACTGACAATTCAGCCATTATGATTGTCATATACAATATATTTCTAATAGGAGATAGTAAGCCCCTATTGATATTTTAAATTCTTTTAGGGTTGGTTTCTATTGACCTTGGTGATTTTTGGATTTTTTTTATTATGGGAATCATTAGCCCTGATAATATGACATGATTCTATGGTTTTTTTTCCATTCCCCATGATCATATGAAATATTTTTCTAGGAATATTTTATTCACCCAATGAAAAATGATATATTTCCTTGGTGGTGTATCATTCTCCCATTATAATGATATGAATATGTTTCTTTTGATGGGTTCCATTCTCCCTAATGATGATAAAGATATGATTATTGAGTAAGGTTACATTCCCCTAATGATTACATTGATATATTTTAAAGCTAGTGAGTATATCCTTTATAATATGATATATTTTTCTTGGAAAAGATTATTCCACTAATGATAAGATATATATTTTCAAGGTGGGACTCTAATCCCCAAAATGATTATTTGGAATATGTTTCTACGGTTCATTCCACCAGATGATATTATATTTTTTTTATGGTGGATCTGAATTCCCCATAATTATGTTATATAAAAAAGTTTCTAGGGTGCAACATCATTTCTCCCATCATAATTATGTGACATGTTTAACTACATTAATCACTAGATGAATCATCAATGGTATAATTTTACGTGTCACTATATAACTTGAGGATCGATGGTGTTTTTGTTTCTACACTAAAATAATTTATTTTATTATTCTCAGAATCATGCATTGTTAATTAAATGTATTTACTAGCTATGTGGGGTACACCATTGATTGTGGAATACTAAATTTTAATTAAACACTTCTCAGGTGACCCCATAAAATTGGTATATGATCATAACTCATGGTCATATCTGTATATATGTTAAATCCCAATAATTGGATGGTTCACCTAGATATTTTGAATTGAGGTAGGATATGGTATTGGGTGTGGGACTTGAAACTCGATCGTAGTTATCATTATTAATACATATCTTGTTTTGGATTGTATAAAATCTTTATTTTAGTGATCATATTTATGTATTCATAACTCTTGTGGAATTTAAATAGTTATATTTGTTATACCATGGGTGTATTTCTTATTTTTCTTGAAATTAGTTGTGATATTTACTTAATCAATTTTATATTGTGATGGCTCATATAATTAGTATTCCTATATTTTTGATAAATTTATATGAGGGGATTTTTTACCCATAGTAAAACATCATACCCTCAATACATGTCGGAATCATCTAGCATAAAGGATGGCATGCATGAGGTTATGTAACAACCTCATCTAGTCACAAAATAGTGAGTCGAGCAATTGAAATTATATATGAAACCCTCAAGACCATAGAATGTGAATGTTTATATCTTATCCATTATAACATATGTGTGAGATATCATCTCTAAAAATCCCATAACCTAGCCTAAAAGGAATACCATAATCACCTCAATGTGTTAGATGAGTAGTGTATCTTTGTTCTAGGTACAGTTTTGACGTCTATGAAACTAAAATTGGGAATGTAGTATTAGTGACACCCACAATCATACGTTATAGTTTTAAGGAAACAATTTCAAATAATCTAGTACACCCCATCCACCATATTCAGGAAAGGGTGTGATTAATATGGCTCTCCATATGTCACGCCACTAGAAAAACAATAGGTTTCATCTACAAAGGTACCATGAAAAATTAATTTTTTATGATAGGTCTTATGTCCTTGAAATGGGTATACTAGTTACTTACTATAATAGATTCACATTATACCTTGAGATTAGAAAAAATTAAATAAATATTAATTATCTTTTGAAAGACTTTTGTTAAAAGAATCCAGAGTAATGAAATTTTATCACAGTTTAAAAATGATTTTTTTTATAATTGAACAACTTCTCATAGTTGATACCACTAGTAATGTGAGGCTATACTATACGGTACACCCATTCCATGACTTATTGTGATCCCAAATTTTGAATGTAGATACATCAGCAACCCCAAAAACAACATAAGGGTATCCCTAACCCATAGGTATATGTGTATGTTTGCATACACTTACTCCATAAGAAAAACCAAACATACTATAGGGTATAATTATGAGAATATCATAGTAGGGTCCACCCCATCCCACTGGGTTGGGTTAATTTTTACATACTCCTCATTTATGAGAATTGTTCACCTTTATAATGGGAGTTTATCTATATAAATTTCTTGTGATGATCAAATTAACAAAAATTATGGACACATACTGTCCATAATGGGGTCGTTTAATAATATTTATAATATATTTTATTAGGACCACTTTCAATGAACACTTTTCTGCATCATAGCAACATGAGAAAATAGAGAAGGAATTAAATCCCCAAAGGATACTCAAGTCTATGAAATCTTATAAAAATGAAAAATGAAGGAATGTTTTTTATTTTCCCCTAAATTTTTACTTAGACACAAAATAGTTTACTTACTACATTTAAATAAATTAATATTTTAATCTTTAAACTTGATTTTATTTTGTAAATATTAATGACAAAAAGCTTAAAGATTATGAAGAGAATGGATCTGATATTTAGAAACAAGATGAGGATGTCTCTATTTGGAATCTGTTCTATATTAGGATGTGGAGTTAAATAATCATTACTCGCCATCAAAGATAATATTATGTTTTTGCCGATCAGTAAAACATGTCATTTGTAACCACTTAGTGGACTTCATTGATGAGAAAGGGGAAAGTTATAGCAGGATCTATATCCATACCATAACTTAAGAGAGTTGGACCTATTTTATTTAAAGATTGTACTTAATTTTTTTATGCCAAGATGAAAAGGTAAAGGCAATGTAATGTCTTATTTCATAGAGGAAACATTCCTTTATGTGAATATCTAAAGATGAATACACAATCATTTTGAGGACCATATATGATGACAATATATTAATCAACTAGAAAGGGTAGTGTTATGTCATCTAACCTACCTGTGATCAAATAAAATAGTTTACATTAGTTTTACATCATACATATCCAATAATGAAAAAATAACCACTAGAAGTTAAGTATGTTATCCTAGGAAAAGTCAGGACGGTTATTAGTCATATCTGTACATGTGACCATCATATTAGGTTTTTCCAATATCCCACACCCAAACATCAGATTGAGAAAAAATACCATAAGAGTCTATTGAATCAATTAAGTCTCTTTCTATATGGAAAATGTCTATTGAAAGTTGATGTAACGACCTCGTGTTTTTAAATGATATTTTTTCTTTATAAAATATATGTTATATTATATAATATTATAAAAATACATAATAAATAGGAACTAACAATCCCATATCTCATTAAAAAATATCATTACATTGGTCATCAATGAAACCCATGAAATTGCTAAATAATATAATTATATAAAAAATATATAAAATAGAATAGATAAAATTGAAAAATAAGGATCACCCAATCTACTAAAAACAATAACCCATGGAAAAAATTATATAAATGAAATAAATTATTAGTAAACTAATAAATTTCATATAAAATAAAAATATAATCTTAGGAGTAATTTCAGTGAATATTTAGTGAAATAATGAAGTTGTATTTATAGGGAGGAAAGTGACCATTGGAATAATAATATGACTATGGTTCAAATATGATCATCAGTTTATAAATCCATTGGTCTATTTGAATTTTGGGAACCATACCCATATTATTAATTTTACCATTTTAATTAGTGTTTATAATTATTAATGTAAAAGGATAAATGATATTCAATAGAGACATAATGGTCTCAGCGATTATAATCACAATGTTTGAAGCCCATTTTTCAGAAAAAGTGTGGGATATGGAATCGTTGTGGTTTTCCATTGACTAAGCCCTACCTATGCTTCAATAGATGGGGTGTGAATGAAATCTCAGGGGGGGAGGTGTTCAAGTTAGTAGAGATTTCCACTTTTTTAGTACTAGATAATCCATACCATGAAACTACCATCATCTCACACCATACCAATATGGAAAACATTTGTGTTATAACTGGCTAACATTACATGAATTAGTTACTTAATGTGCAAGTAATTTTGTAAAAATAAATTTTTATTCCTTAAATCCCATTTTTAGAATGATTATTGTTCAATAATATATTTGTTTTTGTAAAAAAAATTCAGAAATTGATTACCAGATGAAAATAAAAACTATTTTTATTTGAAGAAAATATATGCACTTTTATAATAAAATAAGGAATTTTAAAAAAATATTTTTTTAATGAATTATTCTTTTAAAACAGTCTTACTTAAATACATGTAATAAATTTTTATAATGTCCTAGGAAATTTTATGTGTCATAATTTTTGTTGTGTCCTAAAATAATATTATTTTTCAATAAATAAGAATTTTTATATTTAACATTTAAAATTTGTGTATTTATATAGTTATTTAGAAAAGTAAATATTTTATTTTAGAACCAAATGTTTAAATTAGGTTATGGATGATTTTATAGAATTTTCTAAAGGTCATTACTTTTTAGTAAACAGAAAAAATATTGTTTTAGGTTTTTGGTATGTTTTATGACTTCAAATTTAAGTTATTATGATATAATAATTAACTAAATAAAAATACACAGCCTAAAAAAATTACATTATTATTATTATTTATTTTATAAACACTAAGTCAATTTTAAACCCTATAAGTGACTTTCCAAAGCCAAAAAAATGGAAAATTTCATTTCAATATTTCTACTTTGTGGGAAATTAAATTTTACAAGTTCAATAAAGTATTAAAAAAATAATTTTCAATTTTAATTAACTAAAATATTTTAAAAATATCCTCAAATTCCTTAAAACATGAGGAAACCCCATTGATAAGCCAATTACTTTTTCTTATCCAGAACCTAGATTCCCTGGACCTATATTTAGAAATTTTTAACCAATTAATCCAATTTTTCTACAAATACCCACCCATTTGAGCCTTATCCTACACATAAAATTT
Source organism: Viscum album (assembly GCA_963277665.1). Classification (NCBI taxonomy): domain Eukaryota; kingdom Viridiplantae; phylum Streptophyta; class Magnoliopsida; order Santalales; family Viscaceae; genus Viscum; species Viscum album. The sequence goes on along the minus strand of OY728126.1, from coordinate 2,111,737,271 downwards.
GATACTCCAAGAAATTATTGTTTTTTACCAAATTTTCCTGTAAATATTTCATTAATCCCACATGTTTCCATCCTATAGTCTTAAGAGAAACTCCATATCCTTAGAGAATTATCCTTATTTACTTTTACATTCATGAAATTGTTTTTATGATTTTCTTTTAAGGGGTATCTTACATTATATTATTATTATTTTTCTCATTACCATACATCTAAAATAATGTTTTATGAATGGTTATCTTAATTATCTTTCATTTTACACTTTTTAAAAGTTCTCTTTTATACCCATCATGTTGTTGAATTTACTTCTCAAATTTTCTTCTTTTACATAAAGTATTATTACATTGTGAATTCCCAAACCATTTAATTATACGTGGGTACTAACATAGATTTTAATATATATTTTTTATTTCAAAAATTACATTTAAAAAACACAAATTTCATTTATGTGGGTTAAAAATGAAGTTATAGTCAATCCATTAATCACTTATGTACTCATTGTAATTATATAAAAAAATTATTTACTTTCCTCAGGTAAATAAAACACGATTACATATAATCAATGTGGCTCATTTGAAATTAATACATATGATGGGTTCCTAAATAGAACTCCAATTAATTTAGTAAATAATTCAATCTCTGAAGATGAATTGTTTTACAATACCTTAGTGAATAACCTTGTTAATTTTCATTCAACAAACATTAGTATTAAACCATTTTGATATGCCTATGAATTCCTTGTTTTTATGCCTTATCCACATTTTCATGTTATTTTTCCGGTTATTTTTATTAGTATACGAAATTTTTTCTCTTGATCATGATATATTGTTACCCCTCATGTTCTTAATGATATACCTCATGATCAAATGATAAATGTCTCGCTTTTTTATTCCCATACATGGATTCATACTTACCGCTTTCCTTTATTGTACGACCCTGTGATATAAGATACAGTGAAAGTAACATAGGGTGAAGACATTAATAATTATTTTATGTGTATTAATGGTATTTTTTATGTTATCATGATTTTTCCCTTAATTTTCAACAAACTAATCTTTAAAAGTCCATGTCTTATATCCTATATAACGAAAATATTATATAATAAATAGGTGGGATTCCATAGTTGATGAGCTTAAATTAATAAAATGTAATATATATCTACAGAAGGCGTATTTAAATCCTTCTATAACTAAAATTGGTAATCCCGCCTTTCTAATGATCAGTTTCACAATATTATCAAAAAAAATATTTCATTTTTTCAAATTTATAAGGTCATATGCTTGGAACACCAGATAAATACTAAGTAATGATACTCACATGATTTATAAAATCATATGAAAAATACGATTTTGATTGGTATAGTAGCATGGTGTCCAAATACATTACCATTTGGGAATATCCTTGGTGTAATTTCCTCTATAATTTTAGTTCATTAATGGGGTGGATTCCAACTATTCACTTGTCAAATTGAAATTATTGAGAAAATGAGAGGGTATCACACTTCATCGACATTTAAAAATATTGGATCTACTCCATAAACATGGGAATCCCCTTGGAATTGTAAATAGAGACCTATAAAAAAGAATATTTTATATTAGTTGCAAATTTTTCTTGCTTCATTAAAATATACTAGTGGATATGGGGATTTTGTTTCAGTATCACGATGGTTGGAATATTCACAAGAAAGTTCTAAATTTATATATATGGAGACAACATTAAAATAATAAAAATATCAAAGAAAATACCTTAAATGTTACTATCAAATTTATTTTGGTTCTTACATAATATATTTAGAATGATATATAAATTTAAATTCTTCATATTGGTAAACAACAAAATCAAAAAAAATGAAAACATCATCAAGAATGTAATAATAAAAATAAATCAAATATTATGTATAGGAAGACAAAAATGTATCCCTTTGGAAAATACAAATTCATCAAGAATCAAATTTAAAAATTGGAACAAAATATTTTAACAATGCTATTAATTAAGAGGCCTAATTAGGTTGATTTGAATTATCACCATAAATACTAACCATATCATTAAATTCAAAAAAAATCTAGGACTTATCAATTATTGGTATATTTCTCTTGGTTATAATATACAGTGGGAAGAATAAAATGGGTAATTATTCATCTCTGGTGAGTTGTGTTATAACTGATACACCTAAAGGAAGGGTAATAGAAATAAGTCTATTATATGAGTCTATAGAAAATTGCTGATTAGAAAACTCAAAAATCAATTATTTGGGATCATGAAATTATTAATATATGATTTAATCATCCAATGAACACACAATATATCCCTAAAATTCCTAATGTAACACCGTCCACTTTGAAGCACTCAAAATTCAACGCAACTAACATCAAAAGAATAAAGAAAATTATATCAGACCCCATGGGTACCCAAACTGGTATTGATTCTTCCATATTTCAGCTGACCATTATAGGTGGGTGGGAACTATCCCACAAAATAGAATTATCATCTAAGGAGTGGCCATTGTATTTTTATGTAAACATCATATACCAAACAAACCCATTCATGAATAATGAGTGCTCCTATTCAATATTATTCTCCCCCGGTACATATAGATAGGGTTTAAAATGTTGATAAATGGGAGGATTTAATGGACTCTAGTGTTCATCAGTCATTCTCAATCAAAACAAACATATATCTAAGACATTAAGAATAAAAATTCAACAAGATAAATAGTACCATAAATCTGACCCCATGTCTTTTAGGGATTATCTTAATTAGAAATTATTAAATGAATAATTAGAGGATAAATAGTGATCCAATTATATATGGTATTAAAAAAGGTAAATATTATAGTTTTTTAAATCAATAATGATTCCACCAAATAATGATCAAGATACGGTCCATCACCGTTAGATTCTTCAGCAATAGTCCCAGAAGCTCATAAATAGCCTCATAGAATGAATCAAAGGTACATCACTCAGAATTATGACACACTGAAATAATTTTCCATCATTAATGGATTTATTTGAATCATTTATTACCATTATCATAACAATGAACCTATATAAGCTCTTAATTTTTTTATTTCAAGCACTCATGATTTCAAGAAAAATGTGGCTACAATTGGGACATGCAGTGTAACACCCAATAATTTAATAGAGTGACATCATTTTTAGTAGAATATAATTCATGAATCACTGAGAATATAATACAATGTTACACCTTGTTACATTAAAAAATATTTACTTTTAAATAAATTCCATCTCTATGATATCTTGTGATACACATAATAATGGGTTTAATCAAAACAAAGTAATATATTAAAATATTTTTATTTAAAACCTTACCACTATAACATAAATATAATGATAGAAGGTATTATAAGGACTAAAAATTTAATGAAATTATATTTCCTAAATGGTTTATTTTTTATCTATTGTTTATAAATCAAAATAAAAAAATTTAATAGAAAATTAAATGTTTTCTAAAAAACTATATTTTTTAAGAGATGGTATAGTATCACATTGGACATAAAATTTAAAATTACTTTTAACCATTTAATAAAAAGTATTTGATAAAATAAACTTAATATTTTAAATTTTCATATCAAAATTAGTAGAGAATTAATTTCTATGATTTTTCAAGAAAACATTCAATTTTTGATTAATAGTGAAAAATACATATTTCTATAGAAAAATAAATTTCCTTTAAATAATTTACATGTATATATTATATTTTAAAAAAAATAAAGAAATACTTGTTCAATTTTATTTAAATTTAAATAATATTGGTCATTTTATTCAATTCAAATATAAATTTTTTTATTAAAACATTCAATATTTACGAAAAGTTTCTCTTTGGAAAACCATTTTTATCGGATCAATTAGTATAAATTCTAATTGACCTATACCACTTATGTGAAATGATTTTTTTAAAAATAGATTTTATATTTTGAATCTGAAATATATATTATCTAATTATATTGGCATAGTTAATTTCCAAATTTAATAATAAAATTAGAAAAAAATTAATTACCATATTTTTGGTAAAAACAGGTCTATAGGTGGTTAAACTAAAACAATAATGATTAAATATAACCTAAAAATTGTCAAAAAAAATAATTATATTGACATATTACGGAATAATAACCTATAATATTTGATAATGACCTATTTAAGGTTCATTTGTATGAGCAAAATGAGTGTATCACTTTACATTTTCAAAAATTTAATGTCAGTCGTTTCCTCCACTTATAAATGGCCACCCACTCTCCTCCCCAATTCAACCTTCCAAAAAACTTTGGTTCTGAAATATCCTTCCCAAATATATTCCACAATTAAATCCACAATTCGTAAATTCCATATATTAATTAATAATACATCCTATAATGGTTTTATATGTAAACCAAATGTGGAACTCTGTAAAAGAGGTAAAAATTTTAAACATTCATATTTGTTGTATTTCATATTCCACCACCTTAAAGACATATTAAACTATGAAAATATAAAAAAATGGTATCCCATATATACTGAAAATATATTATTTTAATGTAATAACCAATACCCATCTCAAAATCTATCAAATTGGATACAAACTCGTCGATCTTGCATACAATGGGTAACAACTCATGAACCGATGTAATTCATTTCCCATCACCATAATTAAATTATGAAAATAATGATCAATAAAAAATATTTATATGATATTTATTACACTATTATCCTTTTGAAATTATTGTAGTACATATATCTTCTTACATTTCATTCTATTGGGGATATGATAATGTCTCTTATGTGTCAGCGGACTACCCCTCGTGAAGCAATATGATCCATTTTTACCTTATGATTATCATGGATGGTACTAAGGATATGATTAAGGAATATATGATAAAAATATATCAAAAAAAACTTATATATATGTAATAAATCATCTTACTTCTTACCTTCCAAACCAATAGATAATAATAATGTCGCTCGTACATAAGTGTGGACTACCGCCTCCATGCAGTGATGTGAGATATTTTCAATATAATTGTCACAGTAATGTTAATAATAATGGATTTGATTAAAATAAATTTAATATGTAACTTAATAATGATTATATAATATTTAATTAACATTAATTTTCCTTTCATTCCTTCCATTGAGTATAAAATGTAAATAGTGTTTATGCTTACGTATGGCTTACCGTCTCCACGAATAGATTAATCCATTTTCTATCTCTAACATTTATATATTACTATAATTTTATATATAATTAATATGTATGATATTTATATCATTTTTTAAAATAAATTATGGAATTATGATCATTGAATACGAACAAAAATTACCGAACCGAAACATACATGAATAAAGAAGAAAATATAACATGAAATATTGATTTAAATAAATAAATATTAATAAATAGTTGATAAAAATGATAATTAAATAATAAATGGTATTTAATATATTAGAATATTTATTTAATATATATATATAGCAATCATATATTTATTATATATATGGTTTTAACACATATGATGGAAATTGAACCTGAGTTATGGGTTTATTATCTCACTTTTACATCCATGAGAGATATTTAAAATTCAAACATTATATAATTGTTATATATATATACTTCCCCTTTAGATGTTGATTATCATGAATATGTTTTACCTCATGTAATTTAATGTAATGGCCCGGACCTCTTCGGCCCATTCCTTTTTCAAAAAGAAGGCCATGAAGTGTTCTGGAGGGTAAAATGGATGTTTCCCACACTTTCCAAAATTTTGTAAGTACATGTCGTGTAGTGTGAGTACATGACATGTACCACCTTGTCGGGTATACCCCGTGTTGAAGGTCATGTCCTTGCCATGTGAATAAAATGAGTACACGCCGTGTGTCCAATACAACACGCCGTGTAGTCCCTCCCCGCGTACGTGTTACCTTCAAACCGTGTGTTGACCAGTCAACGGTCGTGTGCCGTGTTGAAGCTGTTTCCTTGCCGTGTGAAATAAATGAGTACACACCATGTATCCAATACTACACGTCATGCGTACGCGTTACCTTCAAGCCGTTTGTTGACCAGTCAATGGCCATGTCCCGCGTTGAAGGCCGTGTAGGAAGCCACGTGGTGGCAGTGTGAAATGTCCAAGTACACACCATGTACTAAGAAGTACACACCGTGTACTTTTTTTCACGCCTATAAAAGGAGGGGTCCTCTCCTCCTTTTCAACTCACTCCTCTCCTCCCCATTCCTCTTAGCAGAGCTCTCCCAAGAGATTCGAAGGTTCTTTCTTCCATAACTTCTTCGTCCGAGCTCTGATTTACGATCTATTAGCGGACACGAGATCGTAACGACGAGGAGGAACTTTTGAGTTTGGATCCATTGTCTTTCCTTCGGACCTTCCTTTCCAGATTCCACCAGAGGATGTTTTTTTGGGATTTGACAGAAGTGACGGACGCCGATGGACGTCTTCTAAAGTTGATCCGGGGGAACATTGTGATCTGAACCTGTAGAGGTAGGGATATTTACCTTATTCTCTCTAATTTGTTCATCATGAGGGTTTGGTATCCTCTTGTTTCCATGAGAAACGGTTTAACCCATAAATAAAAATAATAATTGTCTTAAAGAACGGGGATGGGGAAAGTTGTTATGTTTATCATTGTTCATATCATGTGATATATGTTATTAATTGAATAGGCTTCTGCCTACTGAAAATCACGGTCATTGGGGGACTTTTCTTGCGCAATTAAATGTTTCCCTATCTTTATACACCGTTTTGTGGGTGGAAACTTTGTGTTATGTGGAATCTGGTTAATCACGTAATGTTGGATGATTTAAAATCTGAAACCCTTGTGTGATCACCCTGGTTGAAGAAAATGGAATAATGAACATGTGGGTTTGTCTTGGTTACCTGGTGTGTGAAAGGGGGGGTGAATCCAGGGTTATTATGAATAGAACAGGCAGCAGGGTTGTGGTAAATGATGTTAAAGTGGGCGATGATGTGGAACGAACCTTGCTTTTTGGGTTGTGGTGGATCAGATGAGCAGCGGGGATGAGATAAGTTGTATCAAGGGATGATGATGTGCGGTGTGGTTGTGGTTATGGCCATTGGCATCGGGGCTTCAGTAATGGGTTTGAATGTGATAGGACTATGGGTTGTGACTAATAAATAAAAGTGGGGGAGTTAATGAATGGCGGGACATAGTAATGGAACGAGAATAATAATCAATGGGGTTGGTTGGATAATAAGAAGGACTTGGTTGTATTGCTTGTGTTTTTTCTAACTTGATTTTTGGATGGTAGGGATATGTTTTACGAATGATCGATGTGGTTGGTTGTGGATAGTTTCCCAGTAATTAAGAAACTAAAAAACTATTTATGCTAAAACGTGAAAACCTAAATGGAGTTGGGGTTGTTGTTTTATGTATGCTTCATGGTAGCAGTGCTGAGGTACGTGCTCAGTTTCCTTGTTTAGAAGCCATAGGTTGGGCTGTGTGTTTGGTATATATATATGTATCTGTATCTTTTTGATTTGTCGCACCACACCCATGTTGATCACTTAGTGTCGAACACTCCCATTTCATGGGATATGGTGTTTTCCCCTTAGTTACTAGCTCCTTCCTACTCTTTCTTCCATAGGCTGTGATGGAATGAGTTCACCTTACACCCAAGACTCTTCGGGTAGGTTTTGATTGGGGTGTTTTTAGCCCTAGACTCAATGGGTAGGCTTAACGTTTTCCCAAGAACCTTCGGGATAAGGCCTATGTGTGTGCGGGCGGGATACGTGGTTGTGAGGCCCAGGTGTGTGCAGGCGGGATGCGTGGTTCTGAGGCCCAGGTGTGTGCGGGGGGGGGGGGGGGGTACGTGGTTGTGAGTCCCATGTGTGTGTAGGCGGGATACGTGGTTGTGAGGCCCAGGTTTGTGCGGGTGGGATGTGTGGTTCATGAGGCCCAGGTGTGTGCGGGTGGGAAGAGTGTGGAATCATCAGGGAGTTCTCCATTAGGAAGAGCAGCTAACTAGTGGGAAATGATGCGGGTTACCCAATACTCTTGTTCTTATATACTACTACCTATTGGGATTTTGTTTTTGGTGAGTGTGGCTGGTGAGGTTGGGTGGATAGAATTCCTTTCTAGGTTTCTTCTGTTGTTATCACAGGACATTAGGATGTCTCCCCACTTGTGCACGAGAGCTTTAGGTTTCCCTACTCAGTATACTTTTATGCTAACCCTATGTTTACTTTCATATTTACTGGAGGAATACTAGGGCCGTGCGGGACCCTACTAGTCGGACAGTTGGAGTTTTCCAGTTTTTGTACTCTTGTTTTCTTTTGGTATTGTACTTTGATCTTTCTTGTACTTGTACCTTATTATAAAATTGTTTAAACATGCATGTGGGCTTGGTTTGGGTTTATTTTTCCTTTACTTGTTCCTTTTTCTTTTGGTGTTTGACTCATCCTTTTTCCTAATCTTAAAATAAAAAAAGGTAGATGCCTCCAATATTTGTGAAAACTCATACGCTTGGTGCTAGTCACCACTCTGGGGCCTACTGGAGGCAGTACTCGGGGGGTCATTATCTCTCTTTCACCATTTCCAGCTCAGGAGGGCCATCTTTGGCGGGAGGGGGTCATGAAAGAATGGTATCAGAGGTGATGGATGAAATATAGGATGGATTTTGTAGTTAGGAAAAGTGAGGATTGCATGGGATGGTAGGGAAACATTGTTGGTTAATCTTGGTGCATGACATAGGCCAGGGAAGACCATCTACGACATAGGATTTTAGGGCCCCATGTGATATGATGCAAGGACTCTGAGCCTACATAACGACCAAGTGAGACTACATTAATTGCAGGTTAGAGACCCTAGGGAAGGTACATGCTTCATCATGATTGTGTTTAACTTGATTTGGGTGTTCTGAGAAAGAAATTGAAATAAAATGATAAAATAAAACCCTAAAAATTTCATTATTACTTGGGCTTAGGCGATCTTTGTTTACCATACAGCTATGGCACCTGGACGTTGTCCCCGGGTGGCTCAGATAGCCGATGCCCAGCAGATTCAGGCGGTCGATCAGTTGAGTATTGTCCGAGAGGAAGAATATGACCAGTGGTAGAAGACTCTCCATTCTATCCTGCGGCAGACAATCAAGAAGTACGAGGGTAGTACTTCGGATAAGGATACGGAGTGGTGGCTTGAGGAGCTGGGGATCAGTTTTACTTTGATCCATGCTCTGAGGGAGTACTGGGTTCCCCTAGCAGTCAGTAAGCTGAGAGGGGCGGCACGTCAGTGGTGGACACTCTACCTCAGAGAGAGGATAGAGACAGAGGTTCTGTGGGCTGACTTGGGAAGGAATTCTGAGAGGAATTCCTTTCTTCTTTGATCAAGGTGGAGAAGCGGCAGGAGTTACTCTCCCATCAGCAGGGGAGTATGTCAGTACGAGAGTTGGGGATCAAGTTCAAGGATCTCCTGTGTTTTTCTCCAGATCTCTTTCTGGAAGAGAAGTCTCGGGTGAGACGATTGGAGGATGCGCTCCTTCCTTCGCTCCAGTATGTTGTTACCCCCTTCACCCTTCCGACATACTTGGTAGTACAGAAGAAGGTAGAGGTGGTAGAGAGGATGCACTCGCTGGGAGGTGCACTACGAGAGGAGATCCAGCCGGGCTCGTAGAAGGGGAAGGAAGTCAGTAGTGGGTCTCCTGCGACAAGACCTTCTAGGTTCAGGCCGATGGGGAGCAGGCCCCAGTAGTTCCAGTTCAGATCTTTGGGTCCTCGTCCCTTTTTCACGAGAACAGGACCGAAGTGTTTTTCTTTTGAAGGTTTTGGGCACGTTTAGAGTCGGTTCTCGGCCCGAGCTCAGTACGGTGGTGGTGGGAAGGTTCAACGCCCACCTCAGCAGCACCAGTTGCCGGCGAGGCCCTTCCAGCAGCAGCAGGACCCTGCTCCTCCGATGGCAGACTTTGCAGGAGGAGGCCGACCTCAGGGTGCTCCTCAAGGACCTCGACCAGGTTGTGGTCGGGGAGGTGGTCGACATCAGAGAGGTAGAGGAGCTGGGTGTGGACAGTTTCATGCAGTAGATTTGGCAGCTCCGGCTGGACGAGAGGTGGTGCTAGGTACGATTTTTTTGTTCAACACTCTCATTCTGCTTGGATCGATTCGGGAGCTTCGCACTCCTTTTTTCACTTGGTCTAGCCCATGCCTTGGGTATAGACGTAGAATGACATTCCATACCACTGGTGTTTATTACACCAGTTGGAGGCCAGACCAGTGTATCTTGTGTTTTCTAGGGATGTGGGTTGACGGTGGGACTGCATAAATCTAGTGGGGACCTTTTGTTTCTACATATGCAGCCATATGATGTCATCCTAGCCATCGACTTGTTGTTTTCTATTAGTGCTATTATCGACTGCTTCTGAAGAAGGGTCATGTTCTCCGACGTGGATGGGAACACTTATCTTTTGTTGGAGAGAGGAGCTATCAGGTAGGAATCCGACATGTGAAGCCTCTCCTTTCCTTGTTAGGCCGGTTATCAGTGGTTCCACCTGATACAGAAATGATGGATGTCCTGGAGGTTATTGGGGAGTTCTTCGATGTTTTTCCCAATGATTTTGTGACTCTACCCCCCCCCCTCCCCTCCAACGTGATGTTAAGTTCAGGATAGACGTACAGCCTGGTGCCCGTCTGATTTCGATGGCCCCTTATCGGATGGCACCTTCGGAGTTGCGGGAGTTACGGATTCAGATTGACGTTCTGATGGAGAAGGGTTTTTTTCAACCCATCGTAACACCATGGGGTGATCTAGTTTTCTTCATGAAGAAGTCTTATGGTGGTCTCAGGCTATGCATATACTACCGAAGGTTGAACCAGGTAACAGTCAAGAACCGTTACCCCCTTCCAAGGATAGAAGATCTCTTCGACCAACTGATGAGAGCATGTTAGTTTTTTAAGATTGATCTACGATCTGGATATCATCAGCTGAGGGTAAAGGAAGGTGACATCTCGATGAAGGCTTTCAGGTGTAGGTATGGGCACTTCGAGTTAGTAGTGATGCTGTTTGGAGTTACGAATGCACCGGCTGTGTTCATGGGACTTATGAACTTTGTCTTCCGAGAGTTTCTGGACCGGTTCGTCATTCTGTTTATCGATGAAATCCTGATCTACTTAAAATCATAAGAAGACCACGTTGAGAATCTCAGGGCAGTCTTTGAAGTCCTTCGACAACACCAGATTTATGGTAAATTGTCGAAGTCTAAGTTCTTGATGCAAGAAGTACACTTCCTTGGGCACGTGGTATCTCATCATGGAGTGTTAGTGGACCCGTCGAAGGTGGCGGCAGTTGTTTCTTGGGAAGCACCCAAGAGAGTGGCGGATGGTCGTAGTTTCTTGGGGTTGGCAGGTTACTATCGGAGGTTTGTTTCGGACTTCTCTCGAGTTGCTGCTACATTGACAGCTTTGACTAGGAAGAACCAAGTCTTCCTATGGAGCGAGCAGTTCCAGAAAGCATTCGACTACCGGAAGGAGAGGTTGGTCAGTGCTCCCGTACTCAAGTTTCCAGAGTAATGGTTGTTGTATGAGTTGTTTTTTTATGCTTCTAACCTTTGTCTGGGGTGTGTGCTGATGTAGAGGAATGGAGTGATCTGTTATGGGTCTTGGAAGTTGCACCCTCATGAGCGCAACTATGCCACCCATGACCTAGATCTTGCAGCAATAGTGTTCGCACTGAATTTGTAGAAACATTACCTTTTTTGGGAGATCTAGATATGGGAGACGACACAGAATTCGAGGAACGACCAGTCAGAATCGAGTATCATAAAGAGAAGGTGCTTCGTGGATGAACCATCGCCCTGGTTCGTGTGTTGTGGAGGCATGGTGGCCTCGAGGAGAGCACTTGGGATCAGGAGGCCCAGGTGCATGCTATATACCCAGAGTTGTTTTGACTTGTGTTTTCCCTTGTTCTTCTGAGCTTTGTGTTGATGTTATACTCTATACCTTTGATATATGGAATGCTTGGCTTGTCGGTTGTGAGTTGTTTTGTTTTCCTTGTTCTCTGGAAGTGTGTAACGTGTCAGGATATGTGGAGAAAACGGGAAACCCAATCCTTAATTGAGATGCATTAATGCGGATGCGATTAATCCCATGCAGGTCAGTCAGTGCTGCCTAAAGTGGATAATATCTCGATATGGGAGAAGGAATTCCCCAAGCCATGTGTTCGGGTAGTGTGTGGGTTGTATGGTGTTGGGGGCAGTGTAAGTTGTAAAATCCTAATATATGCAAGTGGGAAGGCCCAATCCTTAATGGAGATGCATTAATGCGGATCAGATTAAACCTGTGCATGAAAGTTTGTTCCGGCTAAAGCGGATAATATCTTGACGTAGGAGGGGGAATTCATAACAACTATGATTAGGGTTGTTGGTTGGGTTCATGTTATAACAAGAACCCAAATAGGTATCTTGTTGGGTTCCCCTAGGTTGGTTATGAATTCTTGGGGATTAGAATGTTTTAACAGGTATCTAATGTAATGGCCTGGACCTCTCTGGCCAATTCCTTTTTCCAAACGAAGGCCACGAAGTGTTCTGGAGGGTAAAATGGACTTTTCCCACAGTTTCCAAAATTTTGTAAGTACACACTGTTTAGTGTGAGTACATGTCGTGTACCACCTTTCCGGGTATACCCTATGTTGAATACTGTGTCCTTGCTGTGTGAAATAAATGAGTACACCCCGTGTGTCCAATACTACACGTCGTGTAGTCCCTCCCTGTAACACCCTGAGATTTTATGAAAAATATTATTTTAATTTCATTAATGTCTTATGTTGTATTCTACACCAAGATTACCTTGCGCTATACGCAACACCGTATTAGCTTGCAGTATACGCAACACTATTCTTGGACCGTGTTACACACAATTTTGATAATAGTTATTCTACGCAACATTGAGTATATATATATATATATATATTAAATGTATAAATGAAATATGGTTGGATTCTGTTATACGAAACAATGAAGGATTCTTTCACAACACGCAACCCTGACTTGGCTTGCATTACACGCAATCGCGACCTTCCTCGATAGTGTGTGTTGTACACAATACCAGGTTTTAATAAACAATGTTATATTATTATAATATTGTCATGAACTAGCTGTTATGAATAGTATTAACTAAATTTTGAATTTTATAACATTATTATTCATCTTACACATTTCTAGAACATGGTATAAGAACAAAATAAATTTTTCGGGTAAAATAAGTATTTTTCAAAAAAATGCAGTTTTGCCGCCTTTTGATGGCGCACCCACTTTAAATCTATTTTTTGACATGTTTATAATTTCAATTTGACAAAATAAAATTCTTCTTTGGAATCAGGAAATAAAAATTTACTTTGGATAAATTTTTCATATTATTCTGGTAACTTTCACATTTTAATGAATAGTAAAAACACGCTATATTTTAATTAAAAACAACTTTTTTCATCGTAATATCTTATGTGGTTAAATTATAATATTGAATGGTTTTAAAGTATAAATAGAATATATTTTTACCATTTAATATAATGTATGTCATTAGCATTGATTTTACCTTGAATTCGTATGTTAAATCAATTCAATCTTTTGCAATGTTTTAAACAAAAAACCCGTTTTTATTCGACAACGGGATTAATTTTAATTTAATTTATGCAACTTCTGTGTATGGAATTTTAAAAAATGGATTCCATATTTGGAATCAGTGGGTCCAAATTATGTTAATAAGCTACTTTTTATTTTTGGGAATTATGAATAGTAACTACGGTAAATTTTATTTACCATAGTTAAAGGTAAATCGGGTAATTAAGGGTAAATATAATATTTTAAAATTACCCTAACAAATGTCAAAATCCTATTGGATGACTAAAAGTCGACCCATATCACCTAAGGGTCGGATTAGAATCATTTAATGAACATTTGTCTATGAAAATAACTTAATTATTATTAAAACCAAAGAAAGTGACAACATGTCACTCTCTTAAATTTTATAAGTATATTAATTTTAATTTCGTGATAAACTTCATGAAACTTCGAAAATGAATAGTATACAGAAATCTAATGAAATTATCTACATCATATAAATTTATTTATAATTTTTAGGGATTAAATAATTATCATTAATTATGACACAATAGTGATGCAGAAATTGTTTATCTAGTGAAAAATCAAGAATAATGTTTTTTTAAACTAATAGTGACCATAAAATGCACAAATACCTAACCAAAACTTATTGGACATGTAAATGTAAACCATAAGCATCCAATGGTCGAATATTTGACCATTTGGAGCCTTATAAAAGCGATTATGACACTTATATTATTTTATTTTAAATGATGCCAAAGTTGTCACCTTCATAATTTAATAAATATAACAATTTAAATATTGTGATTTTAAGATGATAAATTCGAGTAAAAGTATTATTGTGCAAGGTAATATATTTATCTTCATCATAGAATTTTATTTTAAAATTTTATACAAAAAATAAGTATATTAAATAATTATACAAAAATGATGTAGTAATTATTTTATTAAGAGATAAACCAAATAAATTGTTTTAAAAATAATAAAATAAATATTATATGAACTATTTAATGTGATACACTAATTTTATAGAAACATATGACATTTTATTAATATATTAAAGCTTTTATTTCGAACATATCTTCTGTATATATTTTATTTAAATTCAAATAAATGAATAGTGTAAAAATTGACACTATTGTTATTTTACAAAAATAACATATTATAAAATTGCTTAAAAATCACAAAAATATTTAAAAATTATAAATTTATATTTATATGGTCTATAATGTTATAAAGTAAACAATTATGGAAAATTCACAACAAATAAGTAATTATTTGTTATAATTTAAAATTTAGAATTTTATTACCACAAATAAACTTAAATAGATTAAATAAGGATAAATCAAAATGATAAGGTTTAAAATAAGATCCAAACATGTCTAAATTTGATTTTTTGATGATATTACAACCCTATCTCATCTAATCTTCGAATATGAGTCATTTTTGGAGGTTTTTATGTGGGGTTAGATTTATTATAAATTAATATTTTTAAGAATTCCTAAGGTGCCCCTCTCCTCCCTTATAAAAGGGCACCTCCTCCCCCTCCTCCTCACACAACTTTGAGCCTTCAAGATCGGACAAACCCTGCCAAAATCTCTTCTCCACTTCCCTAGAAACATCCTAGAGGTTCTGGTCTTCCTCAAAGACCAATTTTAGTGCCCTAAGAGGAGGTCTCAAAGAGGCACTTCAAAGAAGAGGTAATTACCGTTACCAATTCTTTCATCTTTATTTCTTCTTCCACTACTTCTTCTTAGGTTGTTTCATTATGAAGTAATAACATCAGTATCACTCATATACTGATATTTTATTATAATTATGAAACAACACTATTTCACCATCTATCCATCCTACGGAAAAAGAAATCACCGCGCGTGCGTACGTACGGAATACCGTCTCCACGCCGTGGTGTAATCTATTTTCCACCACCACCTTACATGGATGGGTATAATGGTGTAAAGAATAACTATACAAAGTTATTACAACATCATATTGATTCTGATATATTGTATAATCCACTCCAATTCAATTCAATATTTATAGAAATGATATCATCGCTCGTGCGTACGTACGGACTACCGTCTCCACGACGCGATGAGATTCATTCTCCATGTTAACCATTTAAGAATGATTATAAAGTATATATAAGAAATAATAATGAAATATATGACATTATAAAGCTACTGGATTTATGTGTATATATACATATGTATGTCATCTACTTACTTCCATTTCAAGACAATAAGGAAAGGAAAACAGCGTTCATGCGTACGTACGGACTACCGTCTCCATGAACGGTGTTTTTCATTTTATTTATCTACCTATTATATATATATATATAATGAATATATATGATATATAAATCATATTTTATATTCTGGAAGTAAGTAAATCATGATATAAGTAATAATGATGTCAAGAACAACAAGTCAAAACACCTATGATAAATGAAACGATTTTACCCAAAACGCTTCTTTAACATGGAATTTACAAAAGAACGGGTAATATAATGTCATAAGTGAACCATATATGATATCATAACAATGAATATGATTCTTTAATAAGTCAATAACATGATTTAAATCATTATACAGGAGGTTCGGACACTTACAAAGCAAGTCGGACCAAAGGTAAGGGAAATATCACAATCTCATTTTTATCCGAGATTGTTTATTCGTAAGTATTTACTGGGGTGTATTTAATCATCTACATCCATGTTTACTCAATATGTAATATTATTTCCATTCACCTACAATTGTTTAAATCCTATTTTACCCTTCGGTGAGTTTTTAGTAAAAGATATGAAAGGAATCTTTTGTCGTTTTTCGTACGAGGTAATTTTTTGACTTTTCCGACAAAAGTACGAGAAGAATGTTTTTTTTAAACGGCACGAACGGATTTTTACGGTTTTATAAATCCTTATTTTTTAATGAAGCTTACTCCAAAAGATTTCATGACTATTTTCAATTAAATCACATTCTTTTAAAATTGCATGATGTTTTGTGAAAAGAAATTGATTTTGAAGAAGAAAGGATATTTTCCTCAAGAATTCATTTCAAGTGTTTTATCAAAATTATTTTCCATCTAAGGTAATAAAGGGTTCTGTTTCTATCCATATTATTACATTGATTTGACTATGTTGTGATGGAATTATGTTTATGAATTCCTTTATCTTATATGAATGGTTTTATGATGTCATGTTGTTTAAGAATCCCATTTTTATTACATGGGTTATGCAATGATGTATGATTTATGATTTTGTGGCACACATAAGAATGGTATCATTATGAGATGGGTGGGACCTATATCTCCCTCCAATGCATTGGGTAAAGATTTTATATCTCATGAGATAGACATGGCTGGAATGGTAGGTTATACCGGTTCAGTGAAACAGGACTGAAACGAGGGTTACTCGATTCAGAAAGGGACTTTGTCCACTAAGATAGTCTTGGCAATGAGTCTTGACTAACAAGAAATGATTCTCTATGATTATGTGTGAATGCCACAAAGTTCCATGTTTTATGTTATGATTATTGTGATTACATTTCACTGCCATGATTTATCCCATGTTATGAAATTATGCTCTCTTTTGCATGTTAAGATTTCCAAAAGTTATGTTCTTATGAATATGATGTGATTGATTTTTCTTTTGTATAACCTTACTGAGCATTTGAGCTCACCCTTTTATGTTTTCTTTTCCCCAGGATATAAAGAAAGGTTTTAGGTAAAAAAAAGGAAGATCTTTATGGGAGATATTGAAGATCTTTCACCACGATTAGAAGATTACGTTCCGAGTTTCCAAAGACACTAAACTATTACGATCCTTGTGTGTGTGTTTTTGTTATGTACTAAGTATTCCGAAAATGTAATGTAAGGTCAATGTACGCCAGGCTTCGGGTCTCTACAGTTGGTATCAGAGGAAAGGTTTGGTCAACCTTTGGAAACTAGGATGTGAGAACTTTAGTGAGATCCCTAGAGATATTTCTAAGGTATGTCTAGGGATGTCTCTAAGGTTAAGTATGCGTATAGGTTATAGTACTAGAATTACGCTAACGATCATAGAATTAAACCTAAGATGTTAGATATTGAAGTTACTCCCCCTTTATTATGATTTTTGCCTCTCACACTATTCTTTTGGGTTTTAGAAAATGGCGGGAAACAAGATGATTCACGATAATGGAGGATATTATGGACAATGGAATGATATTCTTCATAATGAAATGGGATTTGGAAGTCCAAACATCATTATTATGCCGAATCAGCAATCTCATAATATGATCAATAAAGTAAAATTTGGTAAGTTTCCTGACTCGGCTAATAAGAGAAAGATGGAGTTTCATGATGATCATAGAGGAAAGAAAGTTCAATTTCCCCTATGTAAATCATGTGGGAAGAGGCATCAAGGAGAATGTTTCAAAGGAACTGGAAGATGCTTTGGGTGTGGAAAAGAAGGACACAAAGCAAGTAAATGCAAAGGAAAAGGTTCAGTTAACAACATGGATGAAGATAATGGTATTGCTACGAAATCAACAATGGTTAAATGTTTTAAATGTGGAATGTACGGGCATTATGCAAACCAATGCCCTAAGGGAAAGTCTCATGAAGATAATCAGTATGGTCGTATGGGAAGTATTTATGTGGATGATAATGAAGAGACTACAAATGATATGTGAGATGAAAGAATTGTTGAAGCTCGGTCAATGGTTTAAGAATGTAGTGGAATGATTACATGTTTATCATGTGTAATGTTGTATAAGTAATCTCATGGCACTATGGAATAAAGATACATGTAAGGATTGTTACATTGTTGTCTGATTAATGTTACCAGTATCCATGAAAGGATATTCAGATATTTTTGGAATGTATATGATATGCGCATAATGAAGGGATAAGGAGAAAATAAAATGTTTGATAGTATTCATGAGCTCATGACTGATATAAGGAGAAGGTTATATCATGGTTTGAGTATATTGAATTTTTGGATTTTGGTATGTGGAAAGAGTTAACTTTTGACAGCATTCATGTTTTCACTAAGGTTTAATGGGTATTCATATTTTTTTCAAGAGAATGCATCATTAAATTATTCACATGATTGGAATGTGACCAACAAGATATATGGGGGATAAATGACGGTATTCACATGCTTGGTTGGCGACATTTCAAGTAATCATTTTCTTTATACTATGAGCTTGGACCGAAGTATTTTAGATAAGCCTAAAGATTGTAATGGATTATGTTAACCATAAGTTAGTATTGTTTAAGTATAGAACTTTTTTTTGATATTATTTATGTGATGTTATAGTAATGTAGTTTTAGAAAAAGGACAACCTGCAGGACGGGCGACAGCCCATCGCTTCGGACAAGGCTGTGGGAATCGAACCCACAACCGAAGTGCGACTGGCCTTTATCGCCTACCACTGGCCTACAGGAAGTCCCTGTTTAGTAGAAACTAGTTTTATTATATTAAGAAGTATGATATATGAAGTATAAGTCCATTTTAGGAACCATATATGATTAATCTCACTATAGATCGACTTATGTATATAATTTTTGGTAACCTTTTGTTTGAGACAGATGGAATGACCCGTCATTCTATCACATGATCTGCTAACACTTCACGAATAACAAATTCAACTTCATTTATTTAAGAGATGAAGTGGAAATTGTTCAAGGCATGAACAACAGTGAGATTATACCAAAATAAAGTAAGTATTTATTCTAATTCAAACTATTCAACTTTAGGGAAACGATATTGAAAACCAAAAATGTTGTCCTAGTGCCCTTATATCCGATGTATCAGATGGTACCCTAGATCGTCACAAATTTATGGCTTTGTGATTTCTGGATTTTCCATAGCCATGTTCTCTACCACTCTCCATCAGAACATGATGGTTAGATTTCTCTTCCATATCCATATTTTCACCTATGTGGAAACCTAGTGATTAGTTTATTTGGGTAATCGTTACATTTCATACTTTAGTTTTTAAAGCCATGTTTTGGTATTCCTTTTTACGATGTGAGTTTCTATTAAAGAAACTTTCGAATAGTAAACCATTTATAACCCCGACGAATTTCGAGGGCGAAATTCATTTTAAGGGGGGTAGAATGTAACACCCTGAGATTTTATGAAAAATATTATTTTAATTTCATTAATGTCTTATGTTGTATTCTACACCAAGATTACCTTGCGCTATACGCAACACCATATTAGCTTGCAGTATACGCAACACTATTCTTGGACCGTGTTACACACAATTTTGATAATAGTTATTCGACGCAACATTGAGTATATATATATATATATATTAAATGTATAAATGAAATATGGTTGGATTCTATTATATGAAACAATGAAGGATTCTTTCACAACACGCAACCCTGACTTGGCTTGCATTACATGCAATCGCGACCTTCCTCGATAGCGTGTGTTGTACACAATACCGGGTTTTAATAAACAATGTTATATTATTATAATATTGTCATGAACTAGCTGTTAGGAATATTATTAAATAAATTATGAATTTTATAACATTATTATTCATCTTACACATTTCTAGAACATGGTATAAGAACAAAATAAATTTTTCGGGTAAAATAAGTATTTTTCAAAAAAAATGCAGTTTTGCCGCCTTTTGATGGCGCACCCACTTTAAATCTATTTTTGGACATGTTTATAAGTTCAATTTGACAAAATAAAATTCTTCTTTGGAATGAAGAAATAAAAATTTACTTTAGATAAATTTTTCATATTATTCTGGTAACTTTCACATTTTAATGAATAGTAAAAACACGCTATATTTTAATTAAAAACAACTTTTTTCATCGTAATATCTTATGTGGTTAAATTATAATATTGAATGGTTTTAAAGTATAAATAGAATATATTTTTACCATTTAATATAATTTATGTCATTAGCATTGATTTTACCTTGAATTCGTATGTTAAATCAATTCAATCTTTTGCAATGTTTTAAACAAAAAACCCGTTTTTATTCGACAACGGGATTAATTTTAATTTAATTTCTGCAACTTCTGTGTATGGAATTTTAAAAAATGGATTCCATATTTTGAATCAGTGGGTCCAAATTATGTTAATAAGCTACTTTTTATTTTTGGGAATTATGAATAGTAACTACGGTAAATTTTATTTACCATAGTTAAAGGTAAATCGGGTAATTAAGGGTAAATATAATATTTTAAAATTACCCTAACAAATGTCAAAATCCTATTGGATGACTAAAAGTCGACCCATATCACCTATGGGTCGGATTAGAATCATTTAATGAACATTTGTCTATGAAAATAACTTAATTATTATTAAAACCAAAGAAAGTGACAACATGTCACTCTCTTAAATTTTATAAGTATATTAATTTTAATTTCGTGATAAACTTCATGAAACTTCGAACATGAATAGTATACAGAAAGATAATGAAATTATCTACATCATATAAATTTATTTATAATTTTTAGGGATTAAATAATTATCATTAATTATGACACAATAGTGATGCAGAAATTGTTTATCTAGTGAAAAATCAAGAATAATGTTTTTTTAAACTAATAGTGACCATAAAATGCACAAATACCTAACCAAAACTTATTGGACATGTAAATGTAAACCATAAGCATCCAATGGTAGAATATTTGACCATTTGGAGCCTTATAAAAGCGATTATGACACTTATATTATTTTATTTTAAATGATGCCGAAGTTGTCACCTTCATAATTTAATAAATATAACAATTTAAATATTGTTATTTTAAGATGATAAATTCTAGTAAAAGTATTATTGTGAAGGGTAATATATTTATCTTCATCATAGAATTTTATTTTAAATTTTTATACAACAAATAAGTATATTAAATAATTATACAAAAATGATGTAGTAATTATTTTATTAAGAGATAAACCAAATAAATTGTTTTAAAAATAATAAAATAAATATTATATGAACTATTTAATGTGATACACTAATTTTATAGATACATATGACCTTTTATTAATATATTAAAGCTTTTATTTCGAACATATCTTCTGTATATATTTTATTTAAATTCAAATAAATGAATAGTGTCAAAATTGACACTATTGTTATTTTACAAAAATAACATATTATAAAATTGTTTAAAAATCACAAAAATATTTAAAAATTATAAATTTATATTTATATGGTCTATAATGTTATAAAGTAAACCATTATGTAAAATTCACAACAAATAAGTAATTATTTGTTATAATTTAAAATTTAGAATTTTATTACCACAAATAAACTTAAATAGATTAAATAAGGATAAATCAAAATGATAAGGTTTAAAATAAGATCCAAACATGTCTAAATTTGATTGGTTGATGAGATTACAACCCTAGATCATCTAATCTTCGAATATGAGTCATTTTTGGAGGTTTTTATGTGGGGTTAGATTTATTATAAATTAATATTTTTACGAATTCCTAAGGTGCCCCTCTCCTCCCTTATAAAAGGGCACCTCCTCCCCCTCCTCCTCAAACAACTTTGAGCCTTCAAGATCGGCCAACCCCTGACAAAATCTCTTCTCCACTTCCCTAGAAACATACTAGATGTTCTGGTCTTCCTCAAAGACCAATTTTAGTGCTCTAAGAGGAGGTCTCAAAGAGGCACTTCAAAGAAGAGGTAATTACCGTTACCAATTCTTTCATCTTTATTTCTTCTTCCACTACTTCTTCTTAGGTTGTTTCATTATGAAGTAATAACATCAGTATCAATCATATACTGATATGTTATTATAAGTATGAAACAACACTATTTCACCATCTATCCATCCTACGGAAAAAGAAATCACCGCGCGTGCGTACGTACGGAATACCGTCTCCACGCCGTGGTGTAATCTATTTTCCACCACCACCTTACATGGATGGGTATAATGGTGTAAAGAATAACTATACAAAGTTATTACAACATCATATTGATTCTGATATATTGTATAATCCACTCCAATTCAATTCAATATTTATAGAAATGATATCATCGCTCGTGCGTACGTACGGACTACCGTCTCCACGACGCGATGAGATTCATTCTCCAAGTTAACCATTTAAGAATGATTATAAAGTATATATAAGAAATAATAATGAAATATATGACATTATAAAGCTACTGGATTTATGTATATATATACATATGTATGTCATCTACTTACTTCCATTTCAATACAATAAGGAAAGGAAAACAGCGTTCATGCGTACGTACGGACTACCGTCTCCATGAACGGTGTTTTTAATTTTATTTATCTACCTATTATATATATATATATACTGAATATATATGATATATAAATCATATTTTATATTCTGGAAGTAAGTAAATCATGATATAAGTAATAATGATGTCAAGAACAACAAGTCAAAACACCTATGATAAATGAAACGATTTTACCCAAAACGCTTCTTTAACATGGAATTTACAAAAGAACGGGTAATATAATGTCATAAGTGAACCATATATGATATCATAACAATGAATATGATTCTGTAATAAGTCAATAACATGATTTAAATCATTATACAGGAGGTTCGGACACTTACAAAGCAAGTCGGACCTAAGGTAAGGGAAATATCACAATCTCATTTTTATCCGAGATTGTTTATTCGTAAGTATTTACTGGGGTGTATTTTATCATCCACATCCATGTTTACTCAATATGTAATATTATTTCCATTCACCTACAATTGTTTAAATCCTATTTTACCCTTCGGTGAGTTTTTAGTAAAAGATATGAAAGGAATCTTTTGTCGTTTTTCGTACGAGGTACTTTTTTGACTTTTCCGACAAAAGTACGAGAAGAATGTTTTTTTTAAACGGCACGAACGGATTTTTACGGTTTTATAAATCCTTATATTCATGAAGCTTACTCCAAAAGATTTCATGACTATTTTAAATTAAATCACTTTCTTTTAAAATTGCATGATGTTTTGTGAAAAGAAATTGATTTTGAAGAAGAAAGGATATTTTCCTCAATAATTCATTTCAAGTGTTTTATCAAAATTATTTTCCATCTAAGGTAATAAAGGGTTCTGTTTCTATCCATATTTTTACATTGATTTGACTATGTTGTGATGGAATTATGTTTATGAATTCCTTTATCTTATATGAATGGTTTTATGATGTCATGTTGTTTAAGAATCCCATTTTTATTACATGGGTTATGCAATGATGTATGATTTATGATTTTGTGGCACACATAAGAATGGTATCATTATGAGATGGGTGGGACCTATATCTCCCTCCAATGCATTGGGTAAAGATTTTATATCTCATGAGATAGACATGGCTGGAATGGTAGGTTATACTGGTTCAGTAAAACAGGACTGAAACGAGGGTTACTCGATTCAGAAAGGGACTTTGTCCACTAAGATAGTCTTGGCAATGAGTCTTGACTAACAAGAAATGATTCTCTATGATTATGTGTGAATTCCACAAAGTTCCATGTTTTATGTTATGATTATTGTGATTACATTTCATTGCCATGATTTATCCCATTTTATGAAATTATGCTCTCTTTTGCAGGTTAAGATTTCCAAAAGTTATGTTCTTATGAATATGATGTGATTGGTTTTTCTTTTGTATAACCTTACTGAGCATTTGAGCTCACCCTTTTATGTTTTCTTTTCCCCAGGATATAAAGAAAGGTTTTAGGTAAAAAAAGGAAGATCTTTATGGGAGATATTGAAGATCTTTCACCACGATTAGAAGATTACGTTCCGAGTTTCCAAAGACACTAAACTATTACGATCCTTGTGTGTGTGTTTTTGTTATGTACTAAGTATTCCGCAAATGTAATATAAGGTCAATGTACGCCAGGCTTCGGGTCTCTACACTCCCCGCGTATGTGTTACCTTCAAACTGTCTATTGACCAGTCAACGGTCGTGTGCCGTGTTGAAGACATGTCCTTGCCGTGTGAAATAAATGAGTACATGCCATGTATCCAATAATACACGTCATGTAGTCCCCCCCCCCACGTACGCGTTACCTTCAAGCCGTGTGTTGACCAGTCAACGGTCGCGTCCCGCGTGGAAGGTCGTGTTGGAAGCCGCATGGTGGCCGTGTGAAATGGCCGAGTACACGCCGTGTACTTTTTTTTCACACCCATAAAAGGAGGGGTCCTATCCTCCTTTTCAACTCACTCCTCTCCTCCCCATTCCTCTGAGCAGAGCTCTCCCAAGAGACTCGATGGCTCTTTCTTCCATAACTTCTTCGTCCGAGCTCCGACTTATGATCCGTCAGCGGCCATGGAATCGTAATGATGAGTCAGAACTTTTGAGATTGGATCTGTTGTCTTTCCTTTGGTCCTTCCTTTCTAGCATCCATATGAGGAGGTTTTTCTGGGATTTGACCGAAGTGACGGATGCCGACGGACGTCTTCTAAAGTTGATCTGGGGGAACTTTGTGATCAGAACCTGTGGAGGTAGGTATTTTTACCTTTGTCTCTCTAATTTGTGCATCATGCAAGGTGGTTATCCTCTTGTTTCCATGATAAACGGTTGAACCAATAAATAAATATAATAAATGGATTAAAGAATGGGGATGGGGAATGTTGTTGTGTTTATCTTTGTTTATATCATGTGATATATGTTATGAATTGAATAGGCTTCTGCCTACTAAAAATCACAGTCGTTGGGGGCCTTTGCATGAACAATTAAATGTTTCCCTATCTTTCTAGACCGTTTTGTGTGTGGATACTTGGTGGAATGTGGAATCCGGTAAATCATGTAATGTTGGCTGATTTAAAATCTGTAACCCTTGTGTTATCACCCCGGTTGAACAAAATGGAATAATGAACAAGTGGGCTTGTCTTGGTTACGTGGTGTGTGAAAGGGGGGGTGAATCTTGGGTTGTTACGAATAGAACGAGCAGCAGGGATGCGGTAAATGATGTTAACTGGGGTGATGATGTGTCATGAACCTTGTTTTGTGGGTTTTGGTGGATCAGATGAGCAGTGTGGCTGCGATAAGTTGTATCAAGGGATGATGATGTGTGGTGTGGTTGTGATTACGGCGGTTGGCAGCGGGGCTGCAGGAATGTGTTCGAATGTGAACGAACTATAGGTAGTGAATAATAAATAAAATTGGGGGAGTCAATGAATGTTGGGGCATGGAAATGGAACAGGAATAATAATCAACGAGGTTGGTTGGCTAATAAGAAGGACTTGGTTGTGTTGCTTGTGTTTTTCCTAACTTGATTTGTGGATGTTAGGGATATGTTTTATGAACGATCGATGTGGTTGGGTGTGGATAGTTGCCTAGTAATTAAGGAACTAATAAACTATTTCTGCTGAAACGTGAAAACCTAAATGGGTTTGGGGTTTTTGTTGTATGTATGCTTCGTTGTAGCAATGCCGAGGCACATGCTTAGTTTCTCTGTTTAGAAGCCATAGGTGGGGCTGTGTGTTTGGTATATATATATATATATGTATCTATATCTTTGTGATTTGTCGCACCACACCCATGTTGAGCACTTAGTGTCGAACAATCCCATTTCCTGGGAGAGGGTGTTTTCCCCTTAGTTACTAGCTTTTTTCTTTCTCCTTCTTCCATAGGCTGTGATGGCATGAGGAGACCTAACACCCAAGACTCTTCGGGTAGGTTTCGATTGGGGTGGTTTTATCCCAAGACTCTTTGGGAAGTTTTTACTTTTTCCGAAGCACCTTCGGGATGAGGCCCAGTTGTGTGCGGGCGGGATACGTGGTTTTGAGGCCCAGGTGTGTACGGACGAGATACGTGGTTGTGAGTCCCAGGTGTGTGTGGGTGGGATACGTGGTTTTGAGGCCCAGGTGTGTGCGTGTGGGATATGTGGTTGTGAGGCCCAGGTGTGTGCGGGTGGGATGTGTGGTTCTTGAGGCCCAGGTGTGTGCGGGCGGGAAGAGTGTGGTAGCGTCAGGACGTTCTTTGTTAGGAAGAGCATCTATCTAGTGGGAAATGGTGTGGGGTACCCAATAATCTTGTTCTTATATACTACTACTTGTTGTGATTGTGTTTTTGGTGAGTGTGGCTGGTGATGTTGGGTGGATAGAATTCCATGCTAGGTTTCTTATGTTGTTCTCATGGGACATTAGGAAGTCTCCCCACTTGTGCATGAGAGTTTTAGGTTTCCCTACTAAGTATACTTGTATGCTCACCCTATGTTTATTTTCAGGTTTCTAGGAGGACTACCAGGGCTGTGCGGGGCCCTTCTAGTCGGATAGTTGGAGTTGTTGCATTTGATGTACTCTTGTTTTCTTTTGGTATTGCACTTTGGGCTTTCTTGTACTTGCACCTTGTTATAAAATTGTTTAAACATACATGTGGGCTTGGTTTGGGTTTATTTTTACTTTACTTGTTCCTTTTTCTTTTGGTGGTTGACTCATCCTTTTTCCTGATCATAAAATAAAAAAAGGAAATGCCTCCCATATTTGTGAAAACTCATACCCTTGGTGCGAGTCGCCACTCTGGGGCCTACTAGAGGCGGGACTTGGGGGTCATTATCTCCCTTTCACCGTTTCCAGCTCAGGAGGGGAATCTTTAGTGGGAGGGGGTTGTTACATTTAATAAATCATTTTATTTTCTTCCTTTCATGGGGCTTGTTATTCAAAAGTTCCCAAAAGGGGTAAGATATTTATGTTTTAGACTCATTATAATCGGGATTCTATATACATGAATTTCCAATAAAGATAATTATTTTATCATTGTCTAATAAACCAATTTAATTTTCATATCCTATAATTATTAATTAGTTTTTCATGTAATAGTATTATAATCCCCACTTTGGAAATTAAATTTCTTTAGGGAATTTTTTTAACAACATACGACACCAGTTCCCTCTTCAATCGAATATCCATTTTATTCCAAAACCATGTTATCTAAAATTATTTTAAAAAATGTTTTCAAATATAAAAAATTTATATTTTTATTTTTATTTACCCATTTTTTTCTTTTTATTTTAAATTTTAATAGAATCTTCAGTCATTTTGACAAACATGGTCCCTTTGGATTTTATCAAAAAATGCGAAAATAATTTTTTATCTAACCTGTATGGCATGTATAAAATTTTACACTCTCAAGACCAATCAATTTTTTGAAGAATTAATTATATGTTTCATGTGTAGTTTTCAAGGAATGGTATTAGCGAAATATTTTTTCACCTTTTAGTTTCAAAAAATATATTCTAATTGAATATGTTGTTTTCATCAAGAATGTTTTAATGAAATTTTTATAAAATTTATATTCATAAATAAAATAAACCCTTTATTATAATTATAATACCCTATAGATAAGTTTTATTGATACCATATATATTTTCTATAATGATTTTTTATGATCAGTTAGACCAGAGAATGTAAATAAATTCTCTTTCTTGATTAATTTTTTTATCCATTAACATTCCCATAAAATATTCACTTAATTTTATCATTAGACATTATACTTCTCATACATATCTATATTATTTTTTATGGATATGGATATTACATAAACCATATAGAATTTCTAGATATTGTATTTGTCCTTTGAAATTTATATGATTGATGGGGGATTTTTGTTACTATAAATTCATTACTCAATAAGAAAAATTATTTATAAGGAATATTGTTCATGAATTAAAATAATTTTTTAATATATAAGTAATAATATTGAAATGAAGATATGGGTGGGGAAAATTTTTAGATAGCCCCTCGATTCATTTTTAGTCTCTTGAGATGAATCAGTTGTATATCCTTAGTGAAATTGGTTTTTTGTGTATACTTACCCATCAGTTTTAAACTATCTTATCAATTGTGCTAACGGTATAGGTATCAATATTCCAAAGATCAATATGTCAAACAATTAATAATTTACTATATTATTAATTCATTGATTTTTACCCATTATATTTTCCTAATGATGTTATTTGTTGGGGAATTTTATTTCGATTTTATTGATTATATGGATTAGGATTTCCTTAATTTACTTTTCTATATTCATTATTATCTATATTATTATGATATAAAACATATTGTTTAAATGGAAAGTTTGATCATATATTTATCTTTAAATATTTTTTAGGCCTTATCAAATCATGATATTTAAATTAATTAAATGGAATATGTGTTCAGTTATATAACATGTAATGTATAATATTATTATTGATTCATGATAGTTTCTATTTTATGTAACCCATAGGGATAATTTGAGCTCACCCTTATTTATTCCATTTACTAACAATCTAGGAAGTGTACTGTTAAGGATATTCCAGGATATTCAAGATAGAATAATTATATTTACAAAAAAATTAACTATTTTATTCAAATGTAATATGTGAACCGTTTATGTTTTTGGTTTACCAGGATTTATAAACTATTCGAGCCATTGGGATTTTATTCCTTATATCTTATTCTAATGTAATAAACATGGCACCCGATCTGGGTTACTATGATTTGGGTCTTCAATGTCAGTATTTGAGACAGTTTTGTAGAAACCATGGGAACCAGATTAAGGAAAACATAGAATAGGGAAAATATTCCAATTATTGAATTTAAAGACTAATATAGAAGAACAACCTTATTTTTTTAAGGAATAGATTTTGTTCGATTTCATAGACATAAAAACATTCTTGGATAGTTCATGTTGACGTGATTCTAGCATTAGTTTACCAAGGGGTAAAATCTCCAAAAAAGGTGTGTATAGAATAACTTGAGTGTTTTCTAGTATACATGAATGGGCCTTACTACGCACCTGGTTTGACACTATCAAGAGATATTCTTTAAAAAACTCACAATTGCTTACCAGTCATTATTAATGATTTGAATAAATGATAAAATTAATTACCTAGGTTATATCAAAGGTTTCATATATTTAAAATAATGTTTAATTATGTAAAAATCTTATAAATGATTCTTCATGATTTTATAGTTTCACATTATGATTATTGTTTCTCATAGTATGTTTTCTCATTTTATTCAATGGTTGTATCCTGAGAGAATTGTGTTCAAAATGAAGATGGAAGATAATGTTTTAACAATGTAAAACATGATTGGATGATGTGAGTAGTGAAAGATACAATTATTATTCTTAATTATTTATCTTGATATGTGATTAAGAACATATACATTATCTAACTCCTAGACTCCCAAAAAAAGTTTGGTGTTCACAATGAGCTTGATTGGTGTAGACCACGGAGGAAAGAAGATTTCACTTCCATCATGTTAGAATTATGGAAAGATACACCCATGAATATGCCTCAGGGGAATGGTTAAATATTTTATGTGTGGAAAATATGGGTATAAAAAGATATCCATTAGGAAAAAATGATGAGTATGATGGATGGAAACAAATTTCATACTATAGATCTATATATAGTTTGTTGTACTAAATTTTGGGAACATTTTAATTTTTTTGGGTCTATTAATTCTTCTATAGGTTAACCCCATGACCAAAGAATTAAAATTTTTGATATTAAACAGATGAAGAATTTATGTATTTTGATTCAATAATTAAATTGTACATGTTTTTATATAAAGTATCTTTTGGTTATAAGAATCATGAAACATTTAAGGATTGTGACAAATTTTTGAATCATATATATAATTATGAATATTATAGTTATGAATACCATCATGTTTGAATGTGTTTAGGATTCATCATAAATTAAAATTATTAAACACCCAATTTTAGTTTTATGAGAATAGAATCTAGCAATATTATAGATTTTTTGGGATATATTTATGGGAATACAACCAATAAGTTTAGTATGTAAAAAATTATTTGAGGAAGAATTCATTTTAAAAAATTGGGAAGTTATATTAATGGAATTCGTAACTATTAAGGTTTATCTTATCTTTTATTTTTTAGTAAATATTGGTAATAAATATCTGTTAAAATTATAGTAATTATATTATTATATTTTTAGAAAAATGGAAAACTAACATATCAGGTGATAACTTGTTGCATCTGGAAAAGGTTATGGAGAATTAACCCATAAATGGAAGATGATAATGGTTTATTTACTAAAACTTTCCTATGTAATGTTGTAGTTATTATTTCATTTTTTTGATAAATTATTTGATAAATAAATATTAATGATGAAGAAGTTTTTTTACTGACAAGGTTTAGAGATTAAAA
Source organism: Viscum album (assembly GCA_963277665.1). Lineage (NCBI taxonomy): Eukaryota > Viridiplantae > Streptophyta > Magnoliopsida > Santalales > Viscaceae > Viscum > Viscum album. The sequence goes on along the minus strand of OY728126.1, from coordinate 2,111,706,598 downwards.
AATTGTGCTACCAATTTTGGTTTTGTAAATTATTTAGAAATAGGATGAATGAATTTTCACTCTTTTATGGAACATAAAACATGTAAAAACATATATTTATTTCTGGAGTCATACAAATTCGTTTTTTGAAAATTATTTCTTGAAGTGACGGATGATCTAAATATTGAAAGGATCAAAACAGAAGGATGAAAATGTGCTAATTAAATAGAAACATATCCAGTATGTATATTTCCTTATATTTATAGATATTAAAATAATTCTGCAACATTAGTAAAAGGATCCTGAAACAAAAGTGTTATCCTATTACCTTCATATTGAATGAATCATTGGTCATTTAAATCACCATAGTTGTATAGTATTGTGGTTGTTTAATTTACCTTGATTATTCACATTATTGTGATTAGTGTCCTCTGTCACCCTCCATAATTATTTGGGCATTAGGCTTTTTCTTCCATTTCAATATATTTACTTCCCACCTATATTCTCATACATAGAAACATATTTATTTTTATCCTACATGAAATTTATTATTTATATTTTCATGTATTAAGAGAATGATTTAAGAACCCTTTTTTGATGTGGGTAATTCAACAAATAATTTCTCAAATTTCAATAAATAGATTTTAAATTATAAGTTTAAACTATTAGAACGCAATTTATTGAAGGAGGGTAGATTGTGACACCCCATGATTTTTAAAGGGAAACATATTATTTGATAGAATATATAATATTGAATCTTAATAATGGAATAAAATTAAATACCCCAAGTTATTATTATATATTTCTTTATTTAAATGAAATCTTTTTTATAGCTAGCAAAGCACTCAAAACTAGGTTTAATTGAAACATAATACTTTATAAAAATATTATTATTTAAAATGTGACCATTATATCCCTGATTTTAATATGTTTTTGTTGAATTTTACAAAATAATTTATGCAAATATATGGTTTATTCAATCTCTTTGTTTATCTATTGATTATAAATAAAAATGAAAAACATTTAAAGAAATATAACTTTTTTTGAAAAAATGTATTTTTTTTTAAAACGTATTTAGTCAAAATTTTCACTAAGAGTTTAAAATAAATTTCTACCAACATTAGAAAAATTGTGGGATAAAATGAATATAATTTATAAAATCATAATTTAAAAAATATTTTAGGGATAATTTATATATTTTTACGAAAAGATTCATTTTTAAATGAATAGTGAAAAAACTCCTTTTAAATAAAAACTAAATTTTCATTTAGATAATTTACTACTAAAATTATATTTTAATTTTTTTATAATTAAAAATTATTTCAATTATAATAAAATTTAACTAATTATGTTCATTGGGTTCAATATCATATTAAATTTTGATGTTAAAACCATTTATCTTATGAGAATTACTTTCTCTAAAAACCCTTTTTTTGTCGCATCAGGGGGTATTATTTGAAATTTGATTCTTACACATCATGGAATTTTATTTGGATAAATAATTTAATATTCATAATATTCATAATTTATATTATATAACATGGCCATATTAATTTTTGACCTTATTAGATAGTGAAAAGAGAACAAAAATCAATTACAATTATTAAGATACAAACAGCTTTACCATGGGGTTAAACTGGGAATATAATGTTTAAAAATTAGCCTAAAACATATCCAATACCACTTTTAAATAAATATTTTGTCCAAATAACCTTTCATTTTGGAAAATTTCCCATATTTTATTCTTGCGGTATGAGAATAACATGGGTATAACTTTATCTTTTTAAAAATCCCATGTGTGTCCTTACCTCACTTATAAAAGGATACCTCCTATCATCCCCTCTTCACACATAAAAAGCAATTTTCTAAGACAATAACTATGTAAATATCTTACTTAATTAGAAAATAACATCCTATAAGAAATTTTTTTATTAATCCCTCCTATGAAGGTGTTAATTATAAACCTAATGAGACTCTCTGAAGAAGAGTTAGAATTCTTAAACATGTTTATTTGTTTAACTTTTCATCCCCTACACAAAATAATATTAATCTATAATGATATAATATAAATATTATACCATATATAATCATATATAATTTTTTTAATGTTATAACCCATAACTTTCCCCACATACATCAAATGGGAATGGAAACAGTTGATCATGTGTGTTGAGGACTACTGCCTCGTGAACCGATATAATTCATATTCCGAAACCAACATTAAAAGATGCATATAATGATGTATTTATATTTTTTATATGATATTATTAATATTATTATAATACTCTAATTATTATATCCCATATAACATTATTACTTTTCATTAATTAGGTGATAATATAATGTCTCTTGTGTGTATATCAGAGTACCGCATTATGAAGCAATACGATTCATTTGTCATGTATGTTTTACATGGAAGGAATTAAGATTAGAATAAATTAATATATATGATATTTATGACCATAAAAAACTTCTTGATGTATAATATCACATATAACATCTTAAATTAAAATCTATTTAAAAATAAAGAATCCCCTTGTGTGAACATGTGGACTACCGCCTCCACAATGTGATGTGAGATGTCATTCATTTTATTTTCCCACTGATGGTAATAAGGATGGGTTTGATTAATATAAGGTATATCTATAAAAAAATAATTATTCTACAGTAGTGAATTTAAATTTATTTTCCTTTCATTATATCTATTAAGAACAAATGGAATTGGAATTCATGTGTTCGTACAACTTACCATCTCTATGAATGGTGTATCCATTTTCTATATATAAATTTTATAGATTACTATAATTACATATATAAGGAATATAAAATAATAATAAAATGTTTTTTACGTTATTTTTCTGATTTAACCCTTATCAATTTAAAAGGAATGAAACTACATAACCAAAAAATACATGAAAAATGAAGCGGTTATCACCTGAAAAGTGATTTTAACAAAGAAATGTTAATATAATGATAATAGATGACTATAAGTAAATAATATAAGATATGAAATATATTTTTATGTATATAAATTTGATTTATAATAAACATAAATATATTATATAGGATTTTTATCCATGTCTGAATAATATCACACATAATGTAAGGGTTTCCCATCACACTTTTTCTTCTGTTATCCATTGACCATATTCACCAATTATACCATTTTTTGGTGTATATACTGACCCTTTTTATATATTATATCATGAATTTAAATCTAATATTTTTATTAAATGTTTTCATCTGATTTTATTTCATTCACTGGGTATATTATTTAAAAGATACCAAAGGCGTAATAGATTTATGTTTCAATCTCATTTTAATCTGGATATTTTAAAACATTAATTTTCATTGAAGGAAATTATTTTATAATATTAAATTGAAATAACATAATATTAATTTCCTTGGGTAATTCTTTATTTTTTCTAATAACAATATAATAATCCTTTATTTTATAATTAAAATGATTAAGAAATTTTTTTAGTGAAATAAAACATCATTTCTCTATTCAGTCAAAAATATTTTTTCTTCCAAAACGATGTTTTCTTAAAATGTTTTCAAAATGGTTTATAACCCTCCAAATGACTAATTAATTAAATTTTTACCAATGTAATAATATTTTAATAATGTTTTGTAGGAAATCTTCATGTCGTTTTCCAAATAATTACTATTTGGATTTTATAGAATATGTGAAATGAATATTTGTTTTTACATATACTGTATATATAAAATTTCCCACCTCTATGTCCATAAAATGTTTTAATGCTTCTATGAAATTTTTTAAGGTTATTTTTCTTCAAACATATTTATAAAATATTTTTTTAGCATTTTGTTTTACCTAGTATTTTTTAAGATAGAATTTTATTTTCATCAAGAGTGTTTTAATGGAATATATACAGAATTTTTATTCATTGATTACTAAAACCCTTTATTTTATTTATGATACTCTAGGGACATATTGTATTTATACCATCATTATTAGTTCCCAATATTTTTTTGATTATTTTGACTAAATAAATAATTAAAATTCAACTTCTTAATTAATTTTTTTTCATTATATTTCCCTTGAAATATTCACTATCTTATTATCATTGGACATTATAACTCACCTAAATATCCATATTATTTATTTTTGATATAATTATTACTTAATTTTTATATCATTTATATATATGTTATTTTACATTTAATTTTATTAGATAGACTGGTAAAATTAGTGTTAATTTATATTCCTTATTCTATGTATAAATGTTCTGATAAATCATGTTTTCATTAATTGAATTCATTATTTTATCTAAGAGGAATGATTTGAACATAAAGATATGGTAGGGGACTAGTTATAGATATCCCCGCAATTCATTGATAGTATCATGAGATGAATAAAATTTCTAACATTATTAAAATGGGTTTCTAGTGTATACATGCCCATCAGTTTTCAATTGTCTTGTGAAAGGCCTTGACGGTGTATGTATCAAGATTTTTAAGATCATGATGACCAAAAATTAAGAACATCCATCATTAAGAATTTAGTTGTTAATATCCATGATATTTTCTCAATGATATTATCTTTGGATTCATTTCATTCTCAGTTAATTGATTATATGTCATGTGTTTTTAGTTATTTTTCTTTCCATATTATTCATTGAATTTCTTATCATGATAATTGTATCATTGAATAAATTGAATGTGTTAAAATATTTACCGTGATATATTTTTTATACCTTACCAAAAAATCATTATAAAAATATTTTAATTTCATGTGTGTTCAATTACATTACTTTCCATGTTAATTATTCTTTTTTATTTTATGATAGATTCCACTATACATAACCCTTATAGAGAATTTGAGACCTCCATTATTTTGTTCGTTTCCTAGAAATCTAGTTTCTTTCATGTAGATGATATGTACGGATATGATAGAGGGAATAATTATATTCTAAATAAAATTTTAATTAAATTTTTGATTCATATCTAATATGGGAATCATGTATATATGTGGTTTAGAAAGACTTATGAACTATTCGGTCATTTGGGATTTTTTCCATATATCTCATGAAAATGAAATTAATTAGACATTGAATCCATGTTACTTTCGTTAGGGTCATTCCATAGAGTTACAAATGTGTTCCACAAAATTTCAAATATCCACCTATTTTTGGAAGTAGTATTGATAATTTTTCATAAAATAATGAATTAGGAAGTTATATGTATCAAATATTCCTGAAAAAGATAAAATTTTATAATATATTTTCCAAAATGATTTTAAATCAACTTCATCACTACTCATTCCCTCAATAATTTTTAGTACATTGAAGCTGACATGACTCTTTCTATCTTATAAATACAATTGGATATTCTAGGGTATAATAGAAGTAGGTTGATCCCATAAAAAAATCAGTCAACTTATTTTTATTTCACCATGGATCTATATATAAATTCCTTTATAAAACCATTAATACAATATCCTTAAAATTATATTTAAAATTAATTTATTTGATCTTGAATTAACCTATGTTGAATTCATTTTTTATTTATGAATCGGTACACCACTATTATTTTATCATCATTTCATTTTAGTAACCATGAATAGATTCCCTCTAGGGATAATCCACTTCTGTGCGGAAAATCTCTCTTCATCAATGTAGAATTAACCATGTTCTAGAAAAGAATAATAAATATCATGTTATGATAGATGTTAATCACAAGACAATCATTCAAGAGAAATGTAATTCATTCAAGTGGGAGGGGAATAATAACTTATGATCTACCAAGTGTTATTGGGAGGGATTTATCTATTTCATTGAGGTTATCTATAGATTTTAGTATACACAATGTAGAAATAGGATACCAAATATTCATAACCTTCCCAATATGTCATAATACAGTTTATATAGTTCTAAAGTTATAAAATAAACAATTTCACAATGGATTTTATTATTTTCATAATTTAATATAAACCCAATCACTAAATAATTTTAATATTATTATCATTAACCCAATATGTGCTAAATTTAAAAATAACATTATTATATATTTTCTTCAATAAAAAAATTAATTTTTATTTAAATTAGATTTAATATAACATTTATCATCAAACCATAGTAATTGGTCTACCAATCCTCTTATGTATTTATCTTCTTTTAAATAATCATTATTTATTTAATTAATTAAATACTACTACCTTATTCTCTAATATATATATAAATTTTAGATTCATTGAATCTCATGGGAATTTTTTTATTAAATTTATGTAAAAAAAATTATGTTTCCTTGTGAATAAACTAGTATAAATAAAAAATTTATATTCACACAATTAAATAAATAATCACCTCATTAATAAATACTTTGTAAATATTCCTCTCACATGTATATTCTATTAAATTACTGATGATTTAATATTTTCCAATATAAAAAATTGATTAATTTTTAGCCCATGTTTGGAAATATTATTTTTCAATCAAGTTCCATTCGTATATTATATTACTATGTTTATGAATACACTTACTATGTTTCCCTCACGACCCTTTCTTAGTGTAATTAGGCAACACTACACAAATACCATGGTTAGAATAAAACAACATGCAAGGATCCCATAGATATAGAATTTAATTTTATAAGGAAATGTGACCCTGTCTAATCATACACTGTGTAATATAGTCCATTTATCTTATTTTTAATAATCAAGCATGACCTATGATAGTTTCATCAACCTATATTTCCGATGTATCTATTTTTACATTTTGAAAAATAAAATTCCAACAGAAACAACATGTCGAATTATCATGAAATTTAATTTCTATAAAAGGCCATATGATATCATCTTCCATTATAGAACTGGAGAGTTAAATCATTTCTCACATTAGTCATTAACAAAACTTCACTCGTGACACTCCCTACGTATCCTACCTCTACATGATATTAAATGAACATGATTTCTATCTATACATTAATGTACGCAACTCAATACATGTATAAATAACAATAATAAAGTCTATATATCACTTCACATTTCTATATATAGTAATTTTCAATGAAACACAAAAATAATGATTTCCTATTAGTGAGTCATGTTCCCATAATCTCATAAAATAGATATTTCCATGAATGTACACCTTGAGAAAGTTTCTCAAATTTCTAAGAGTCTCCACCCCTGAGAGACTATATCATTTGTGTCTCTACAAATGATATCATCTGGATGTATAACATGTATTAAATAATTTCCTCATTACACCTCTATGTTTTCACAAAGTAGTGAAAATCTACGACCTTTTCGTTCCACATATATGAATAGTCCATTAACACATACACTATCACAAATTATAACAATCATTACATGATTAGATATTTCTATAAATATTCAAATATATGAATAAAATTACCTATATGGTACTTTGAAGTTAGTTCAAGGTGAAAACTCAAATGGAATACCACATTAAACAGGGATAATTATTAACATCCTTCAGTATTCTTGCACTCAAATGATTTCCATTATTCTACTAAGATATAAATATAGTCAAAGGGACCACCACTATTACTTTGATAGAATATATTATGGAAAAAACACCACATTTTTTAGGAAAATACTTTATTATGTGATATTTTTGGAGTATATACTTCATTCTTTGATAAGAATTTTGATCCGTTGTGGGATCCACCATCATATTATTGTCAAAATGTAATGTGATATGATATATACTTTTAAGAACCACGTCAATATCTTGGAAAAACATTACAATCCAAATTTATTCAATGGATTCATCCCAAGACACTATATACTTCTTCTCCACAATAGAATCAATGACTACTAGATACTTTTAGCTATTCAAACTAATAGATCCTCTATTGAAAAATATGTTATATCCTAACATTGAAATTAAAATGATATGATCTATTTAGAATCTAGAATCAGTTTATCCATTGTTGGCTAGTTCTACATCTTATCCATATACAAGGAACAAATCCTTATTACACCTCAGTTACTTTAGGATATCCTTAATTATAGACCATTTTTCTTCTCCTATATCATCTTGATATCTACCAAACTTGCATAATGAGTAGGTAACATCAAGAAAAGTACATAACATGGAATACGTGGTAGTTCCTATCATGGATGTTTATGGGATCTGACTCATTTTATCCCTCCATTATTATGTATAAAGAAACATTTTCCTAGAGAGAGACACGCCATGTGACACTAGAACCAGTCCCCTCTTGGATTTTACTATACTAAATACCATTGGTATCAGGTCGTTGTTTCTATATTTACTTATCCCAAAAATCATTTTTAATCTATCATGGATGATATGTATCAAAAAGATATATGATGTCTCACATAAGTCCTTAATGTAAAATAACATGCATAACCAGTCCCTCATTAAAATTAAAACTAGTATATCATGCCCACTATGTAATATGTCATCAATATATACAACTAAAAATGTAACCACACTCACACTAAACTACTTTAGAACACATGTCTCACATTCATTCATTATGAAACCTAAATATTTTATATCTTTATCAAACTAAATGTTCTCTGAACTATATTTCTACTTTATCTCATAAATGGATCTCCAAAAATTATATATAATGTTTACATTTTAGTAAGTGAACACCCTTCAGGTTGTGCAACATAGATGTATTCTTGATGTTTTCCATTAAGGGAATCTATTTTTTCATCCATCTATAAAATTTCATTTTTAGGGATATATATTATAGAATGTATAATTCATAGATATTTAAATTGGAAAATTGGAGAGATGTTTTAATTATAATCAATTACTTGATATTTTTTAAACCATACATACATTGGCCTCCATTTAGATGTACTTACATAAACATATATTTCTAGTTCTATCCTGATTAAAAATTCCCAACCAATTGTCCTGATATCAATATTTTGATTGACTATAATATAAAGATTGTTTTGATACATGGAAACTGAAGATCGAAGCATCAAATAACAACTGAGAAGGGTGGTTGAATCAGATGTTTAAATTTTTATAAGTTTCACAAACTTTAAGAAACTTAACCCATGAAACCTATTAAGATTTATTTCCTTATCAACCTTTAGTATGAAACTCAGGTGTGCAATAAATTTAAGGCAAGAATAGAACAAACGATTTACAAGGTTCGGCCTCATTAAGAGAACCAACGTCTTTTCTATAGACACTCCTGTGGGTCTATTAAAACCCACTATAATAAAGAAGTGAATAAAACTTGTGCCAACTCCCGTTAGACACCTTCTATCTCCCGAGAAGAAAGATTATACTGACTCCCGTCAATTTAAAATATTTTTTTAAGAAAAAATGAGCCAATCACAATAATGAGAACATTGTTAAGGTGCTCCACAAATGCTCACTCTGAATCTTCAATCCGATTTCTTGAATCTGATTTTCAAAACCAATCATCTCAGCAAGATAATATAATTGTAATTCTCTTCATCTCAAGCACTCAAAGAAACTTCTTCAAGATGGTATGAACTTTTCACATAGAATTCAACAGTACTCCGACTTTTCAGCATTTATAAAGTTGTTAATGATTGAATGATATCAACATATATTTGTAGACGACTTAGAAAACAAAGGCAGGAATCTTGAAAATCCATCCCACATCCTCAAATCTCAAAAACTCTGTAAATAGCTCGCATTTAATATTCAATATTTGACTTCTTCAAATCTCCGTAAAGTTCACTGATATTTATGAAAAGTTGAAATTCGTGTTTTCTAGAACTCTTCATATCTTCCTCAGAATGATAAGGCTCGATCTTGGCCTTGATTTTAGGTTCAGGAAACAGGTTCAGGAAAACGGGTTCAAGAAAAATAGTTCAAGAAAACCGGTTTAGGAAATAGACTCTGAATTTCAGGTTCATAAAGTAGACTCTGAATTTCAGGTTCAGGAAGTAGACTCTAAATTTCTGGCTCAAGAAGTAGACTCCAAATTTCATGTTCCAGAAGTAGACTCCGAATTTTTATAACAAGAAGTAGAATCTGAATTTCAGGTTCAGGAAGTAGACTCCAAATTTCTAGATCAGGAAGTAGACTTTGAATTTTAGGTTCGGGAAGTAGACTCCGAATTTCTATCTCAGAAAGTAGACTCTGAATTTCAGTTTTAGGATGTAGACTTCGAATTTCTGTTTCAGGATATAGACTCTGAATATCAGGTTCCGGAAGTAGACTCTGAATTTCTAGCTCCATAAGTAGACTCTTAATTTCAAGTTCAGGATGTAGACTCTGAATTTTTGGATTCGGAAGTAGACTCCGAATTTCAGGATCATGAAGTAGACTCAAAATTTTCGGCTCAGGAAGTGGACTTCGAATTTCAGGTTAAGGAAGTAGACTCTAAATTTTTTGCTCATAAAGTATACTCCAAATTTCATTTTTAGGAAGTAGACTCTATGTTTTTGGCTCATGAAGTATACTTCATAAAAATCCACACCTTCCACTTGTTCTTATCCTTTACACACAATCCCTTCTTTGTTTATTGTACCTTCTCCATTCTTAATGAATTTATTTTTGTAAACCCACTTGGTTCCGATAAAATTCTTATTTGCTGGCCTTGGAACATGTTCCCATTGTTCATTCCTCTCAATCTGATCCAGTTAATCATTCATAGCATCCACCCATTCTTTATGTTAAATAGCATCTAAAACTGATTTTGGTTCACCTTTTGAGATAAGAGAAGTCTGATTTTATAATCTTAACTTCCTTCATGTCGGAACTGGAGCTTTCTGAGCCCCAATAATATTTTTAGATTCAACATGTTTTTGTAAGGTAGGAAAACTCACATTTCCTTTCCCAGCATCACTTTCTTCCCCATGTGACTCGTCTAAGTCACTTTCACTCTGGTGGAGATTCTCTAATTTATCTTCCTCGGTATTCATAATATATTTTGTGTAGGAACTTGGATTTTCAATTACCTTAACATCATATGAGTCCACCAACTTCTGTAAATGTTTGTTCCATCATTTCTAACTTCGTCCATTCGGTGAATAACCCATAAATATTCCTTCTTCATCTTTCTCGTCAAACTTTCCTAAGATCAGATTTTTTTGAGAAAGTATGGACTTCCAAAAAGATTAAATAATTTAAAAGGAAGGTTTTTTTATTATAAAACATCTCGTAAGGATTCATGTTGGTTTCTGGTCTCAATAATCATCTATTTTGAACATGCACAGCAGTGCTAATAGCTTCTCTCCAAAAGAATTTTGATAGTTTGTATTGTGATAACATACTTCTTCATATTTCCACCAAGCTTCTATTTTTCCTTTTTACTACTCCATTTTGTTTTGGAGTATAGGGAGCACTATACTGATGTTTGATACCATGCTTCCTTAGATACATTTCAAAAGCATTGCTTTTGAATTTGGTACCATTGTTTTTTCTCAGCTTCTTTATGGAAGCTCCTAATTCTTTCTCAACATCTCTTCTGAATAATTTAAACATTCCAATAGCCTCTGACTTATGCTTCATGAACATGATGTTTTTGATCCTAGTGAAATCATCAATAAAAGTGATAAATTATAAATCTCCATTTGTTGGTTGATGTCTCATCGGTCCACATAGATCAGAATGAATAGGCTCAAGTGGTTTGTTAGATTGAATCTCAACTCTTTTATGACATTTGTTAGTCATCTTTCTTTTCTGGAATGTCATACAAAAAATCTTCATCTCTCCTTATCAGTTTTGGAAAATTTTGAACAGTATCAACTTTAGAGAGCTTACTAATTTTCTTCTTCCCAAGTTGTCCAAGTCTTCGGTTCCACAACTTGTTTTCATCTTCAGCGCTCAAATAACAATAATTTTTGGATTCTCCAATTTGAATGAGATTCCCATTAGTCCTTTCTCCTTTTGTAATCACTTTTATATTTTTCACACTTTTGATGATAAAATAATCCTTTCTGAAGATAACTTCTTTTCCATCATCAAAAATTTGACAAACACTATGTAAGTTATGTTTTATCCCATCAACAAGCAAGACTTCCTTAGATTTCAGTTTCTCTACTTCAATCACTACTATTCTGATTCCCTTAATTTTTAAGGAACTGACATTGCCGAAAGTAACTTCTCCTGTATCATGACTTTCAACATGTTCCAAGATTTTTATATCAGCTTTCATGTGTGAAGAACAACCACTATCAACAATCCATGGTTTTTTCCTCTTACTTGCTTTCAAAGCTTTCTCAACAACAAAAGTTATCTCATCAACCTTCTTATTTTCAGCTTCCTTTTTATTCTTATCATAAGAAACTTGTTTTGGAAGGATAGTAATACATCATTCAGCCTGATGACCAGATTGATCACATCTTCCACAAACTTCTTTCAAACATTCAAACTGATTCTTTGTTGGATTGTTTCTGACATCTTGATAATTCTCTTTTTAATATTTTTGAGAGTACAGAAAGTTACTCATTCTTATTTCACTATTTCTTCAAATTTTCTCAAACCTTCTTCCGGGTGGAGATAAATTGTACCAACAATTATGAGCTCTATGCCCAAATATTCTGCAACATCAGCAATTGCCCTCAAATCTTGGTTTTCTATTCAAGACTGATCTCTCTCTATGAAATTTTTTTTGAGGTTGATAACTTCTTTCATCTCTAGAAAAATCCGTGTGTAGGCCATCTATTCTTTTGAGTGAGTTTTCTACTTTTGTAGGATTGATAGATTTCTCAAATCCTTTCACCACCCAAGATTTAGTAATACTTTTTTCATAAATTGAAATGTTTGAAGAATCAGATAATACATTATTATTGATAGGAGACGATTTCACTGATTCTCATAGTGATCCTTCTCAGCAATCTTGGAAGTCTCAGCTTTTACTTCAGTGGATTTGTGGAAGTTTTCATTCATCTTCATTAGGGTATTTTCGGATTCAATAAATTTTGATTGAAAATTGCTGACCTATTATACTTCAGTTTCCATCTTTTTGATAAGATCTTCAATCATCTTTCCTTATTCAAAAATTCTGTGATTGTAACTTAAAAGTTGTTGAATGTATTCTTCTTTCTTCTTGGTAACATCTTCACTTCCATCATGAACTTCATCATGATTTTTCTTCATTACACAAGTTTCTTTATTGATAGATTTTGTTTTTCTCAAGACATGCAAGAAGTTCGGCTCATAGATGATATTCTCTGTAAGATTCTTCACCACCTTCTTCACTCTCTGAGGAAACATTTGTTTTCTCAAAATTTGCAATGAAGGTTCTGAATCTTTCTTTACTTTCATCTTCTGAGGAATCATTCTCAGATGATTCTCATTCAACTTTCTTTCTCAACATATTAGTTTTCTATCCAGAAAACTTCTTGAATTCTTTAGAAGCCTTCTCTTGTTTTTCATTCTTGTTATAACTCTTCCATCGAGGATTCTCATTAGAAACATCTTGATATTCTCCAACTTTCTTCTAAGGGAAATTCATTTCAAAATGTCTGATTCCACCACAATCAAAACATTTTAGAGGAAGTTACCCTCCATAATTTCTTCTTCCTCTTCGATAGTTCTTGGATATGAGAGACATGATTTTTTCATTCAAGTCTTCATTTTCCTTATCAACGGACTCACAATGATCAGCTTCATCACCATCTTGGATTTTCATCTTTCTCATAGCTTCAAAATCCATTTCATATTTCATATTCTTCTTAAATATTGGATCTTTCCTCATTTCATAAGAAATATGAAGGTTATTCAGTTCATCAAGAGATAAATCACCCTTATCTTCCAAAGCAAAAATTTTAGAATCAAACCTATCTGTAAAGTTTCTCATAAGTATCTTCATAATTGTAGAATCTTCCAAGTCTTCTCAAAATCCCATAATTTTGCAGACAATTTCATTAACTCTGGTGAAATATTCATCAATTGTTTTGACATACCTCATCTTAATGTCTTCAAACTTACTACAATATATTTGTAGCTAGTCCTCCTTGACTTTTGTATTTCCATCGAAAACACTTTCCATCTTGTCACACATGCTTTTTGATGTTGTGAGACCCATCACCTTTTGATAAAAAATTTATGATAAGGACATGTGAATAGAATTTGTAGCCTTTCCATCAACTTCAATGTTTCTCTTATCAGCAAATGTCATAGGATCATTTTTCTCAATAGGTGGAAAGCTAATAGTAGCAACATAAACAACTTCATGTCCAAGAGATAGAAGATAAGGAATCATCCTATTCTTCCATCCATAATAATTCTTTCCATCGAATGTAGGAATTCCTCTACTATTGAAAAAATTGATATTCTACATGATAAGGATAAACAAAGGGAACATCCCTCTGATACCACATGTAGTTACAAGGATCGAATAACAACTAAGAAAGGGAGGTTAAATCAGTTGATTAAATTTTTATAAGTTTTAAAAACATTAAGAAGCTTAACCCTTTCAACCTGTTAAGATTTTATTCCCTTATCAACCTTTAGCAAGAAACTCAAGTATGAAATAGAGGTAAGGAAATAAAGGCACACAATATTTACAAGGTTCGGCCTCAATAAGATAACCGACTTCCGTACCATAGCAACTCTCGTGGTTCTATGGAAATCCACTATAATAAAGAAGTGAATAAATCATGTTCCAACTCCCATTAGACACCTTCTATCTATTGATAAGAAAGATTATACTGACTCCCATAAGATTACAATGTTTACTTAAAGAAAAAATGATCCAAACACAAGAATAATAACTTTATTAAGCTGCACCAAAAATGCTCACTCTGAATCTTTAATCCGATTTCATGATTCTGATTTGCAAAAACAGGTCTTCTCAGCAAGATAAGATGATTCCGCCCAAGTGCTCACTCCGAATATTCAATATGATTTCATGAATTCGAGTTTTAAAACCAATATTCTCAGCAAGATAGGATAATTATGATTATGTTCTTCTCAAACACTCAAGGAAACTTCTTCAAGATGGTCGAAACTTTTCACTTAGAATTTTCCAACACTCTGCCTTTTCTGCGTTTGTAAAAGTTGTTAATGAGCGAATGATCTGAGCACATATCTATAGGTGACTTAGAAAAAAAAGGAGGGAATCTTGAAAATCTTTCTCGCTTCCTCAAATCTCAAAAAATCCACAAATCTCTCGCATTTAATATTCAATCATTGATATCTTCAAATATCCTAAAATTTCTATGAGATTTATGCAAAGTTGAAATATGGGTTTTCTTGAACTCTTCATATCTTCCTCAGAATGATAAGGATTTATCTTGGTTCTGATTTTAGGTTCAGGAAACAGGTTCAGGATAACTAGTTCAGGAAAACTAGTTCAAGAAATAGACTATGAATTTCAGGATCAAGAAATAGACTCTGAATTTCTGGTTTAGGAGGTAGACACTGAATATTTGGCTCAGGAAGTAGACTCTGAATTTCAGGTTTAGGAAGTAGACTCAGAATTTCTGGCATAGGAAGTAGACTTCAAATTTCAGGTTCTGGAACTAGACTCTAAATTTCTGGCTCAGTATGTACACTCTAAATTTCAGGTTCAGGAAGTAGACTCCAAATTTATGGCTCAGGAAGTAGACTCTAAAATTCTGGTTCATCAAGTAGACTCTGAATTTCTGGTTTAGGAAGTAGTCTCCGAATTTCTGGTTCAGGAAGTAGACTCCGAATGTCTGGCTCAGGAAGTAGACTCCGAATTTCAGGTTCCGGAAGTAGAGTCTGAATTTCTGGCTCAAGAAGTAGACTCCAAATTTTTCGTTAAGGAAGTAGACTCTGAATTTTTTGTTCAGGAAGTAGACTCCGAATTTCAGGTTCAGGAATTAGACTTCGAATTTTTGGCTCAGGAAATAGACTCCAAATTTCATGTTCAGGAAGTAGACTCAGAATTTTTGGCTCAGGAAGTATACTCTGAATTCCGGGTTCAGGAAACTGATTTAAGAAACTGGTTCAGGAAACTGGTTCAAGAAATAAGTTCAAGAAAACTAGTTCAGGAAAACTGGTTCAGAAAAACTGGTTTAGGAAATAAGTTCAGAAAAACAGTTTTAGGAAAACTGGTTCATGAAAACTGGTTCAGGAAAACTGGTTTCGAATTTCCCCAGAATTTGTCTTTGTGAAAAATATAAATCCTCTTCACCATTTCATCAACAGCATTTATCATGAAACTTTTCATGATTTGTGATATCTTTAAGATCAGTCAAGCATCGTCTGATTATATTTAAGAAGTTTGAGAAACTTTCTTAACTTATGACTTCTTATTCTTCAACATAATATTCTTTACGGAAATCATCAGCAACTATTAACTTAAACATTTTTTAACTCAATAACATTATTCAACAAAAATATTAGATGTCAACAAATACAAAACTATGTTAAAAAAACACCACAATGTTTCTTCAGAATCCATCTTAAAATTAAACTCTTCATTCTAGATTTTAGATTCTGATCTCTCTACTGAAACCATGTAGTAAACAGGGTCATTATTTTCCACCAAAAATGAATCACCATATTAGTGAATATAAACATATATATTTACAGTTCTCTAATCTCTTTTGAAATCCTAAACATTACATGTGTTTAAATATTAATATCTTACATAGGGACCATGTAAACTTGTTCCTCTACCAACTATTGGGTATCAAGAGAATAAACATCATCAAAGGTAGTATTTCTCTAACCATCCATATTTATTATTTCATCCCACTCATGAAAAATTGTTTGTCTTGTGATAGAAACTTTCTTTTTAGAGGTGTTGTAAATATATTTTACCTTTATGTTCTATGGATACCCTATAAAGACACACATCATTCCTTTATGTGCTAGTTTGTTTCCAGATTTATCCTTAACAAATATCTCACACCCACATTCAAAATAATGAGTCCAAAAATATTTCATTCCATAAAATAATTTATATGGTATTTTATTTACTATCTTAGTTGGTGATCGATTTAGAATGTGTTTTGTATCACTTAATTCATATCCCCAAAACGATAATGGATGAGATTCATTAATCATCATCGACCTTACCATGTAATGTATGGTATGATTCTTTCTTTCAATAACCCCATTCTATTGTGGCTTATAATGAATAGTTATCTAGGATACTATCCAACACACTCATGTAAAAACAAAAAAAATAATGGTTATTATATTCCCCACCATTTTCATATAGAAACATCTCTATCTTTTTTATTTTTAGATTTTATAATTCATTATGTAATTCATTGATTTTGTGAATGGGCTTGAATGTAAAACTCATTAATTAGACATAGCCACATGTAGTCCAGTCACCAGTAAAATTAATGAAGTAAAATTATCCACCAATAGCTTTTATAAGAAACGTTATATACACAATAAAGTATACCAATCCTTGATGCTCTTTAGCTCTTTCACATTGTCTTCCAAATAGAGGATGGGTAATTTTTCCTTGTAAACAAATAGGACTTATGCCAAGTAGTTTAAGCTAAAAACTATATATGTTGCGATATTAATATAGATTTTCTATTTATATATAATTTTCATGGCCCAGATGATGATTTACAACAGGATATCAAAAGATTCATGTGAACTTTATTCATTATCAATTCTCAATAAATGTTTTATATAAATTAAAAAATAATGACCATAGTTTAAATGAGTCCTACCATAACATATGATGCATTAATAAAAGAAACGGTTATTACAACAAAATTTGAAATGAAAAACCTTTGTATATAAGATATATATATATATATATAATATGTTTTTCATAGTATTTGGTACATGATAATAATATTTTAATACCAATATCATATATGTTCCCAACTGACAGTAGTTGTCTTCAATTTCTATAGAATCTATCCTAGACTATTGGACACCCAAAAACCCACCAATGCATTGGAAATATTTTGAAATATATTTGGTTACTTCTTTTGAATAATTATTTGATCATAATATTATATTTATAACACTCAATTTTATGATATAGAAATATTCCCCTTGATATTTAAGTGACCTAAAGTTTCTCCTTTCTACTTTTACTGGGAGATGTTTCTCTTCTTTTGGAAGACCTTTCCACATGAAACCCATACTACATCGTTTTCCTTTTAATTTCATTAGATCTTCCTTTTATTGTATGGTTATTACATCATAAAAATTGACATATAATGAGTCATGTTCCAAATTTCCTTGTTCTTTCGTTTCATATTCACTATTAGTACAATAGTTTTTCACACCCTATATACCTATCGACATGGGGAATTATTTTAAGTAATTCTACCAAATTTTTGTCACTGTATATTATATTATAATTGACAATAAATTGGTATAAAATCTAATATAATGATGAATTAATGAGATCTATTTTAAAATAAATTGATATAATAAAAATAAATATGTCTAAGAGAACAATATGGCCAATAATTTTTTCTATGTGAGACCCAGCTAGAACTGACACTCAATAACTGAATGTGAACAATGCCTTCTAGATCTCATTCCCCTCTTCTATTTAATTCTTTATATTGACATCCCAAGAAGTATGTTATATGAATATTTATCTACAAGCTTTCATAGAAGCTCACAAGACATAAAATATTGCATTAAATATTGTTTAATTACTTGGATTTTATAGGTATTATTTTTAGTTAATATATGGAGAATTTTTGAGACTAGGAACTAGGAAAATGTGTAAATATTAGGCCTAGTGTGATAAAAATAATTTTTTATGTATATTAAATATATTAAATAGGATGTGAACATGTTTTCTCTGAAAAATTTGAATAACTTCTATATGGTTTCATGGATCAAAAATATTAGGGAAAAGTTGAGATTGGAACATGATTTTTACCCAATGTGTGACATAACCTTTTTAGATGTGGGAATTTGTTGAAACATCATCAGAACTATAAAATAAATTATATAATTAACATAAATTATTTTATTTCATCTATTGATGCAACAACCTAGTTATTTTCTTCTTAAACATGATTAGGGATGAATTTCAATGTTAGTCGTATAACCCTACACAAAAATTAGACAGAATTAGAGGGATTATATTAATAGACAATGACCGTATTGAAGATCGACGATCGATACAATATAGAATCATAAGAACTTTCCAATGATTTGGTCATGGATCCATTATTCATTAGAGACCAATCCGAATAAAGGTAGTACATTGTTTTCATTTTGATTATTCCGGGTTTTTTATTATTACAATAAACACAAATCAATCAAAGAAATTATTGATTCATAGATCGATCATTTTGTAGGATGCAATTATAGAATAGATTTATTGGGATAATTTTCTTTGAAATTATTTGTTATCGGTTCATTCATTGTTCTAATATTAAAAAATTGAGTTCACCATGAACATTTACCAAGGTCAATTACTCATGACTGGTCATTTTTATTTTCTCTCCCAATTCTACATTCATCATGGGAACTCAAGATTTGTATCGTGGTTAAACATGCACTGGGTAATTGATCGTTGCACACTTAATTCTTGGAGAAATAATACAATATTGTATATATGGGCTCAACATAAGGTGAAATTAGTTAAATTATGGTATTGGTGAATATATCAGACAAGATTTTAGACCTCCAGTTTTTAACGGTGCATGCGATAGTGATGGGGATGAATGAAAATAGGTTTTCACGTGAATTGGGTGACAAAAAAGGTAACACCCAAGACTTTTATGAGAAATATTTTGTATTTATGTTATATAAATCATCAAATGAATCTTTCACTACACACAACACTAGCTTGGCTTTCTTTACACGCAACCGTGACCTTCCACGATAGCTTGTGTCATACGCAATACCGAGTTTCACTAAACAATGATATATTAGAATACTAGCCGTTATGAATATTATTATCTGAATTTTGAATTTTATAACATTTTAATTCATCTTATACATTTTCTATAATGAGGTATGAAAACAAAATTAGTTTTTTGGATAAAAGAAGTATTTTTCAAAAAAAATGCAGTTTTACCACCTTTTGATTGCGCACCCACATTAAATCTAGTTTTTGACAAGTTTATAAGTTAAATTTGACAAAATAAAATTCTTCTTTAGAATCAATATATAAAAATTTACTTTGGATAAATTTTTCTTATTATTCTGATAACTTTCGTATTTTAATGAATAGTAAAAACATGCTATATTTTAATTAAAAACAATTTTTTCATCGAAATACTTTACATGGTAAAATTATAATATTTAATGTTTTTAAAGTATAAATAGAATATATTTTTACCATTTAATATAATGTATGTCATTAGCATTAATTTTACATTGAATTCATCGGTAAAAACATTTCAATCTTTTGCAATGTTTTAACTTTTAAAACATGTTTTCTTAACAACGAGATTAATTTTAAATTAATTACTGAAACTTCTCTGTTTTGAATTTTGAAAAATTAATTCCATATTTTGAATCATTGGGTCCAAATTATTTTAATAGGTTACTTTTTTTTATATTATGAATAGTAACTAAGGTACTTTTTATTTACTACGGTTAAAGGTAAATAGGGTAATTCAAGGTTAAAAGAATATTATAATAATTCAAAATTACCTTGAAACTTTTCCTAACATTATTTGATGAGTATTGGCCGACCATGGGCATCCTTGGGTCGATTTTGGGACCCCATTGAGCCACTTGGAATTGACAATGACAATTTGGATTAATTAATTTAATGTAAAGACAAAATTGACATTAACAAAAATCTTTTAGTAATTAATTTTTATAAGGGGTTATATAAATTATATTTTCGACTATAAATATTAATTGGAAAGCTAAAAATATTTAATACATAATTTTATTTTTTTTATAAATTTTAGACACCAAATAAATTAAATTATTTATGACACAATAATGATGATGTATTTACCTCATTAACAAATGATTTAAATAAATAAGATTATAATGATTAAAATATTTTCCAAAACATGTCCGATTCTGATTGGATGATTTTATTTCGACTATTAGTCATATTATCTTCGTCTTTAATTATTTTCGGACCTTTTGAAACCGAATATATGTTTATAATAAAATAATATTTCCACACTTTCCAAAGGTGCCCCTCTCCTCCCTTATAGAAGGGAACCTCCTCCCTCTCTTCCTCAAACCAATTTGAGCCTTCAAGCTCGGCCAAACCCTTCCCATTTCACTTTACCACTTCATTATAAACCTACTAGAGGTACTGGTCTTATCAAAAGACCAACTCTAGTTCCTTAAGAGAAATTTTAAAGGAGGCACTTCGAGAAAGAGGTAATACCTTCTACCATTTTCTACAAGTTCCATTCTTCTTCTACTCCCTCTTCATTAGTTATTTCATTATGAGGTAATGACATCAGTATCCCTCATATACTGATATTTTATTATAAATATGAAACAACCCTATTTCACCTCTTATCCATCCTACGGAAAACTAAATCACCGCGTGTGCGTACATACGGAATATCGTATCCACGCTGTGGTGTAATCCGTTTTCCACCACCACCTTACTTGGATGGGTATAATGGTGTAAATAATAACTATATATTATTATTGTAAATTGATATTTATTCTTAAATAGTATAAATACACTTCAATACAATTCCACGATCATGGGAATGATATCATCACTCGTGCGTACGTACGGCCTACCGTCTCCACAATGTGATGTGACTCATTCTATATGATCTTCATTGAATAATGATTATATAAATGAATTTAATGAATTAATATGATATATATTACACTAATAACATTTTTTAAATGATGTATCTATATCCTATAAATAGTAATAAGAATTTATTCGACAAAACACGCATAAGAACAAAAAGTAATAAACACCCGAATAACAAGTAGTAATGAAATATTACTAATAAAAAGCTAATAATATGACCATATATGGCTTCATAACAATTAATATTATTCTTTAATAAGTCAATGACATTATTTAAATCATTATACAAGAGGTTAAGACACGTACAAAGCATATCATACCTGAGGTAAGGGAAATATCACAATCTCATTTTTATCCGAGATTGTTTATACATTGGAATTTACTGGGGTGTATTTTATCATCCACATCCATGTTTCCTCAATATTTATTATTATTTCCGTCCACATACAATTTTTTAAATCTAATTTTACCCTTCATTTAGTTTTTAGTGAAAGATATGAAAGGAATCATTTGTCATTTTTCGTACAAGGTACTTTTTGACTTTTCCGAAAAAAGTACGAGAAGAATGTTTTTTAACTTATACAGCATGAATGGATTTTTAAAACATTATTTCCAAGAATTTTCCTTTAAAAGTTTTCAAGTTTATTTCTAATCAACTTGTTTTAGTTTAGAATTTTATGACATGTGAAGAAAGGAAAAGTTTTTTTGAAGTAGAAAGGATATTTTCCTCAAGAATGGAGTTCAAGTGTTTTATCAAAATTATTTTCCATCTAAGATAATATAGGGTTCTATTTCTATCCCTATTATTACATTGATTTGATTATGTTGTGATACAAATATTTTTATGAATTCCTTTATCTTATATGAATTATTTTATGATGTCATGATGTTTAAGATTCCCATTTTTATTACATGGGTTATGCTATGATGTATGGTTTATGATTTTGTGGCACACATAAGAATGGTATCATTATAAGGTGGGTGGGACCTATATCTCCCAAACATTCATTGGGTAATGATTTTATATCTCATGAGATAGACATGGCTTGAACGGCAGGTTAAACCAGTTCAGTGAAACATGACTGAAATGAGGAGTGAACTCAGTTCAGAAATGGACTTTGTCCTCTAAGATAGTCTTGGATATGAGTCTTGAATAATAAGAAATTATTCTCTATGATTATGTGTGTATGCCAAAAAGTTTCATGTTTTAAGTTATGATTATTGGGATTACATTTCACTACCATGATTTATCCCATGTTATGAAATTATGATCTCTTTTGCAGGGTAAGATTTCCAAAATGTTATGTTCTTATAAATTTGATGTGATTGATATTTCTTCTGTTTACCCTTACTAAGAATTTGAGCTCACCCTTTTGTATGTATTCTTTCCCTAGGCCAGGAAGAAGTTTATTAAGTAAGATATTCCAAAAAGGGACTATATATATGATGAAATAAATGGGAGACAGTGTAGATGCTTTATGAACCAGTTTTTTGTGTTTCCCAGTTTCTAAAGAAACTATACCTATACGGTACTTTCATGGTTTTGTTATATGTTGTAATACGTATGCTTCAATTTTTAAGTATTAACCATGTATGTAATGTATGGGTCATTATAGTTGGTATCAGAGGAAAGGTATAGTCAACCTTTGGAAACTGGGATGTGAAAGACTTAGTAAGAAACCTAAGGATATGTCTAAGCATATAACACAATCATAGTGTTTTAGAAATGGCCATGAACAACCTATGATAAGACCATAAGTGTGAAATTTTATTCTTGATTAAGTGGTTTTCCTATTATAATTAGTGTTACTCACACTATTCTTCTTGGTTTTAGTCAATGGCTGGAACCTGAAGAAACCGTGTTAATGCGGAATGCGACGGACAATGAAATGATTTCCCCCTGAGAAACCAAACGTTATGGGAGCTGGAATTCAAAATCTTATAGCCATTCTCACACAACTTTCTCAAGCTATGAACCATTCTAGACTTCCAAATGAGCAAAGGATGGAGAAAAATTCTATCGAATCCTTCATGAGGTAGCGTCCACCTTCATTCAGCATGTCTTTTGATCCATTAGTGTCTTAACAATGGATCAGTACCACTGAAAAGATATTTTCAGTTCTTCAATGTTATGAACATGATAAAGTCATCTTAGCAGTATATCGTTTGGAAGGTGATGCTGATCAATGGTGGAATCTTATTAAGAATACGAGGCAAAGGGATAAAATTGAGTCTATGGAATGGGAAGAGTTCAAGAACTTATTTTTCAATAAGTATTTCCCTCGTATTCTTCGAACAAAGATGGAGAAGGAGTTTCTTGAACTAAAGAAAAAGGATGATGAATCCGTTGGTACCTACGAAGAAAATTTTACAAGACTTGCAAGGTATGCTTCCAGAATTATTATCCAACCTGAGAGTAAGATCGATCGATTATTTAGTGGCTTAAAACCAAGTCTTCGAAGGGTGTTATCCATAAGGGACTTCAATAGCTACTAGGAAATTGTTCGATTTTCTCTCAAGGTTGAGATGGAGATTGTTGTAACCCATCAGTCACATGGGTTTGATAAGAATAGGAAAATGGAATTCAAAGGAAAATCAAAAGACCACACTGAAAAGAATATGAGTTTTCCCTTATGCTCAAAGTGTGGAAAAAAACATTGGGGAAATTGTCTTAAGGGGACAATCAAATTTTATAAGTGTGGAAAAAGAAGGTCATCGGGAAATTGAATGTCAAAATAATGGGAAGAAGATGACTAATGATGAAAACAAAGGAAGGGATACACAGAATGAACCTACTACACTTCAATGTTTCATGTGTAAGGAAATGGTGCATTAAGCCAATCAAGACCCAAATCCAAGGGTTTATGATGATGATCGACGTCAACAAACTCTTAAGGCCAAAGACAAAAGAAAGTCACATGAAATTACTATCGGCGATGTGGAGTACGACAGCGAAGTGGTGAGAGGTACACTTACCATCCACTCTTAAGTAGCAAATGTTTTATTTGATTCTGGATCCACCCACTCTTTTATTTCTGAAGAATTTTCTAAGGGTATCACCATATTACCTCAACAATTAGATGTTGAGTTGGCTGTGACAACTCCTAACGGAACAACTGTCGCATCAAAAGTTTATAATTCTTCTCCGATTGATGTTTGTGGGAAAGTGCTTCCTACAAATCTTGTGATCCTTTCAATAGTGTAATTTGATGCGATTCTTGGCATGGATTAGCTTTCATTATATAGAGCTCATATCAATTCCCAAAGAATGGAAGTCACATTTAATATTCCAGATCATTCTATGATCGTCTATCAATGCAAGGATGAACATAACCTTCCAGTGGAAATTTCTTCCATCTTATGTGTCTTGATCCCACTAAATGAAGGTTATTTATCTCAAATGGTTGGTGAGAAACTCATTATTAAGAATATTCCCATTGTATGGGAGTATGACGATGTCTTAACGGAGGAATTTCCAGGTCTTCCAGCAAATCGTGAAGTTGAGTTTTCAATAGAACTCGTACCTGGTGCTTTGCCTATTTCAAAGACACCTTATAGAATGGCCCCAATTGAGTTACAAGAGTCGAAGAAGCAACTCCAAGAGAATCTTGATAAAGGATTCATACGCCTTAGTGCGTTACCATGGGGAGCACCTGTTCTATTTGTTAAGAAGATAGATGGATCAATGAGACTCTACATTGATTATCGAGAACTTAACAAGATCACTATCAAGAACAAATATCCTCTCACACGCATTGATGACCTATTTGGCCAACTACACAGAGCTCAATACTTTTCCAAGATTGATCTTCATTCAGGGTATCATGAATTAAGGGTCAAAAGGGAGGATATACCAAATACAGCTTTCTGTACAAGGTATGGACACTATGAATTTTTAGTGATGCCATTTGGTCTTACTAATTCCCCTGTTATCTTCATGGATCTGATGAATAGAGTCTTTAGAGACTATCTTGATCAGTTTATGGTAGTCTTTATAGATGATATTCTTGTCTATTCAAATAGCAATGAAGAACATGAAGATCACTTGAGAATTGTATTAAAGACCCTATTAAAGGAGAAGGTTTATGCCAAATTTACCAAGTGTGAATTTTGGCTTCAACAAGTTTTATTTTTGGGTCACGTAATCTCCAAAGAGGGGATATCTGTGGATCCAACAAAAACAGAGGTTATTGAAAGATGGTTGAGACCAACAACAGTAACTGAGATCTGAAGTTTTCTTGGTTTGGATGGATATTACTGACATTTTCTGAAATATTTTTAAAGGTTATCTTACCCACTCACCAAGTTAACTCGAAAAGGAGTTATGTTTGTTTGGATGGAGCAATGTGAATAAAATTTCAAAGATCTAAAAAGAAGGTTAGCCAGTGCACCTGTTCTCACACTACCTTGTAGTGGAGAAGGGTTTCTGATCTACAGTGATGCATCCATGAAGGGACTGGGATGTGTTCTCATGAAAAATGATATGGTGATCGCTTATGCCTCACGACAGTTGAAAATCCATGAGCAAAATTACCCAACTCATGATTTGGAGTTAGCTACGGTAATCTTTCCATTAAATATTTGGAGGCATTATCTTTATGGATAAAAGTGTGACATTTATACTGATCATAAAAGTTTAAAGTATATTTTCAAAAAAAAGGAGCTGAATATGCGCCAAAGAAGATGGTTGGAGCTGATTAAGGATTATGACTGCTCAATTCATTACCACTCTTGGAAAGCAAACAAGGTGGCAGATGCAATAAGTCGACAAGACAATGCTAACTTATCCACGATGAGAATAAAAAAAGATCCAATATTTATGGATTTAAAATGGATGTATCTTGGAATCATAATTAAAGGTGAAAAATATTATCTTTCTCAAATGAATGTTCAACCATCTATACATTTGAAGATTAAAGAGGCACAGAAAGAAGATGTCTAGTTACAAAAGAAGGTGATAAATGTTCCTAAATTCAACCTTGATTGTGATGGGATAATAAAGTTCAAGAATCGGGTTTGGGTTCCTCCCATCCCCAAATTAAAGAAGGAGCTGCTGGATGAGGCTCATAGTTCTTCATTATCTATTCATCCTGGAAGCACGAAGACATATAGGGACCTGAAAGAGTACTTCTGGTGGGATGGCATGAAAAGAGATGTTGTTGAATATGTCTCTCGATGCTTGGTTTTTCAGCATGTTAAAGCTGAGAGACAGAAGTCTAAGAGGATGTTACAACCATTACCCATACCTGAATGGAAATGGGAAAACATCACTATGGACTTTTTCACTGGACTTCCTAAAACATCCAAAGGCAATAATGCTATCTGGGTCATAGTTGATCATCTTACAAAGTCTGCACAATTCATTTCTATTAGAGAGGATTTCTCTCTAGATTATCTTTCCAGGATATATGTAAAGAAAGTGGTAAAATTGCATGGAGTACCACTTTCTATTATATCTGATCGGTATCCAAGTTTTACCTCAATGTTCTGGAGAAGTCTTCAGCATACTCTAGATACAGAGTTGAGTTTCATCACTGCATATCATTTTCAGACAGACGGTCAGTCTCAGAGGACAATTCAAACTCTAGATTATATGTTGAGAGATTGCTCTATGGATTTCAAAGGTGGTTGGGATCAACACCTTCCTTTGGAGGAATTTTCTTATAATAACATCTTTCACTCCAGTATTCATATGGCTCTTTATGAATCTCTCTATGGAATGAAATGCAGGACTCCAACTTGCTGGGATGAAGTTAGGGAAAGAATTCTATTAGTACCTGATCTTGTTGATGAAATGGTAAAAAAGGTCAGATCTATTCAACAACACGTAAGAGCAACTCATAGGAGACAAAAAAGTTGTGTCGACAACCGAAGAAAAGACCTAGAGTTTGAAGTGGGTGATAAAGTGTTCTTACGAATATCTCCTTAGAAAAGAGTAATGAGATTTGGAAAGAAGGGAAAGTTGGTCCCTAGATATATCGGTCTTTTTGAAATTCTGGATCGTGTTGGGAAGGTAGCTTACCGATTGGCGCTTCCATCGAATCTCTCTCAAGTTCACAATGTGTTCCATGTATCTATCCTGAGAATGTACATACCTGATCCTTCACATGTACTCAGCTCATAAGTTTTACCGATGGAACAAGATCTTTCTTATAAAGAACAGCTGATAGAGATTCTGGATGGTAGCGAAAAAGTCCTATGGAACAAGACCACTCACTTGGTGAATGTTTTATGGAGGAACCACCAATTAGAAGAAGCTACATGGGAACTTGAGGATATGATGAGGGAGAGGTATCCTCATCTGTTTGTTATGAAGTGAAGACTTTCGAGGGAGAAATTCATTTTAAGGGGGGTAGAATGTAACAACCAACACTTTTATGAGAAATATTTTGTTTTTATGTTATATAAATCATGAAAGGAATCTTTCACTACACACAACACTATCTTGGCTTTCTTTACACGCAAATGTGACCTTCCTCGATAGCTTGCGCCGTACGCAATACCGAGTTTCACTAAACAAAGATATATTATAATACTAGCCGTTATGATTAGTATTAACTGAAATTTGAATTTTATAACATTTTAATTCATCTTATACATTTTATAGAATGAGGTATGAAAACAAAATCAGTTTTTTGGATAAAAGAAGTATTTCTCAAAAAATGAAATTTTACCACCTTTTGATGGCGCACCCACATTAAATCTAGTTCTTGACAAGTTTATAAGTTAAATTTGAAAAAAAAAATTCTTCTTTAGAATGAAGATATAAAAATTTACTTTGGATAAATTTTTCATATTATTCTGATAACTTTCATATTTTAATGAATAGTAAAAATACACTCTATTTTAATTAAAAACAATTTTTTTCATCGCAATACTTTATATGGAAAAATTATAATATTGAATGTTTTTAAAGTATAAATAGAATATATTTTTACAATTTATTATAATTTATGTCATTAGCATTAATTTTACATTGAATTCATAGGTAAAAACATTTCAATATTTGGCAATGTTTTAACTTTTAAAACTCGTTTTCTTAACAAAGGGATTAATTTTAAATTAATTACTGAAACTTCAGTGTTTTGAATTTTGAAAAATGGATTCCATATTTGGAATCAGTCGGTCAAAATTATTTTAATAGGTTACGATTTTGTTTTGATATTATGAATAGTAACTACGGTAATTTTTATTTACTACGGTTAAAGGTAAATAGGGTAATTCAAGGTTAAAAGAATATTATAATAATTCAAAATTACCTTCACACATGTCCTAGCCTTATTGGATGAGTAGTGTCCGACCATGGGAATCCTTGGGTCTATTTTGGGACCCAATTGAGCGACTTGGTAGTGACAATGACAATTTGGATTAATTAATTTAATGTAAAGACAAAATTGACATTAACAAAAATCTTTTAGTAATTAATTTTTATAAGGGGTTATATAAATTGTATATTTGACTATAAATATTCAATGTAAATATAAATAAATTTACAACATAATGATATTTTTTTTATAATTTTTAGACACCAAATAAATTAAATTATTTATGACACAATAATGATGGCGTATTCACCTCATTAATAAATGATTTAAATAAATAAGATTATAATGATTAAAATATTTTCCAAAACATGTCCAATTCTGATTGGATGATTTTATTTCGACTATGAGTCATCTTATCTTCATTTCTAATGATTTTTGGACCTTTTGAAACCATAGATTAGTTTATAATAAAATAATATTTCCACACTTTCCAAAGGTGCCCCTCTCCTCCCTTATAAAAGGGCACCTCCTCCCTCTCTTCCTCACACCAATTTGAGCCTTAAAGCTAGGCCAACCCCTGCCCATTTCACTTCCCCACTTCCATAGAAAGATACTAGAGGTACTGGTCTTATCAAAAGACTAACTCTAGTGCCTTAAAAGAAAGTTTAAAGGAGGCACTTCGAGAAAGAGGTAATACCTTCTACCATTTTCTTCAAGTTCCATTCTTCTTCTACTCCCTCTTCTTTAGTTGTTTCATTATGAGGTAATAACATCAGTATCCCTCATATACTGATATGTTATTATAAATATTAAACAACCCTATTTCACCTCTTATCCATACTATGGTAAACGAAATCACCGCACGTGCGTACGTACGGAATGCCGTCTCCACGCCGTGGTGTAATCTATTTTCCACCACCACCTTACATGGATGGGTATAATGGTGTAAAGAATAACTATATATGATTATTTTAAAGTGATATTGATTCTGAAATACTATACATACACTTCAATACAATTCCACTATCATGGGAACGATATCACCGCTCGTGCATACGTATGGCCTACCGTCTCCACGATGTGATGCGACTCGTTCTATATGATCTTAATTGAATAATGACTATATAAATGAATTGAAAGAATTAATATGATATATATTACACTAATACCATTCTTTAAATGATTTATCTATATCCTATAAAGAGCAATAAGAATTTATTTGACAAAACACGCATAAGAACAAAAAGTAATAAACAGCCGAATAATAAGTAGTAATGAAATATTACTAATAAGTAGCTAATAATATGACCATATATGGTATCTTAACAATGAATATGATTCTGTAATAAGTCAATGACATTATTTAAATCATTATACAGGAGGTTTGGACATGTATAAAGCATATCGGACCTGAGGTAAGGGAAATATCACAATCTCATTTTTATCTGAGATTGTTTATACTTTGAAATTTACTGGGGTGTATTTTATCATCCACATCCATGTTTCCTCATTAATTAATATTATTTCCATCCACCTAAAATTTTTTAAATCCAATTTTACCCTTTGGTGAGTTTTTAGTAAAAGATATGAAAGGAATCTTTTGTCGTTTTTTCGTACAAGGTACTTTTTGACTTTTCCGACAAAAGTACGAGAAGAATGTTTTTTTTAACTTATACGGCATGAATGGATTTTTAAAACATTATTTCCAAGAAGATTCCTTTAAAATTTTTCAAGTTTATTTTTAATCAACTTCTTTTAGTTTAAAATTGTATGACATGTTAAGAAAGTAAAAGTGTTTTTGAAGTAGAAAGGATATTTTACTCAAGAATGGAGTTCAAGTGTTTTATCAAAATTATTTTCCATCTAAAATAATATAGGGTTCTGTTTCAATACCTATTATAACATTTATTTGATTATGTTGTGATGGAAATATTTTTCTAAATTCCTTTATCTTATATGAATTGGTTTATGATGTCAGGATGTTTAAGATTCCCATTTTTATTACATGCGTTATGCTATGATGTATGGTTTATGATTTTTTGGAACACATAATAATGGTATCATTATGAGATGGGTGGCACCTATATCTCCCTCCAATGCATTGGGTAAATATTTTATATCTAATGAGAGAGACATGGCTGGAACGGCAGGTTAAACCGGTTCAGTGAAATAGGACTGAAACGAGGAGTGAACTCGGTTCAGAAATGGTCTTTGTCCACTAAGATAGTCTTGGCTATGAGTCTTGACTAATAAGAAATGATTCTCTATGATTATGTGTTTATGACACAAAGTTTCATGTTTTAAGTTATGATTATTGGGATTACATTTCACTACCATGATTTATCCCATGTTATGAAATTATGATCTCTTTTGCAGGGTAAGATTTCCAAAATGTTATGTTCTTGTAAATTTGATGTGATTGAATTTTTTTTGTTTAATCTTACTGAGCATTTGAGCTCACCCTTTTATATGTTTTCTTTCCCCATGTCAGGAAGAAGGTTATTAATTAAGATATTCCAAAAAGGTACTATAGATATTATGAAATAAATGGGAGACATTGTAGATGCTTTATGAACCAGTTGTTTATGTTTCCCAGTTTATAAAGACACTATACCTATACAGTCCTTTCATGGTTTTGTTATATGTTGTAATAAGTATTCTTCAATTTTTAAGTATTAACCATGTATTTAATGTATGGGTCGTTATAAAAAACTTCCAAGCAACAATGGAAATTCTTAACTAGAGTAGATCTTCTATTTCTAGTGAAATCAATGTTGAAATACGTGGTGGAAACTGTATGTGAATATGTGGAAATAAGGACTAGTGTTTCTTGAAAATTCTGAACAATACAACATGTACTTTAGAGCTACATGTCATGTGGGGCCCTTACAGCGGAGGAAAAGGTTTTCTAGAGAATGGTTAGGATCATGCAAAAGGTAACCCTATCTCACATTGTGTGAAACTTCCTCGGATGCTTAGAATGTACCATGGAGGGTACATGGGAATGAATTGAAGTACACGACCAATGTAATTCCATGTACTCAAACAAAGAAACAAGTGGGATCGAAACACACATGATAATTCATGTACTGGTACACAAGAAGATGTACACTAGTAGCATGACCCCATGTATTGTTACACGAACATGGTACTTTTATATGGGTAGGACCTAGGTTCGAAGGGACACAGTTTTTACCTCTACTACATACGTTTTAGTCCTCAAATGTTATCTTGGTTCCCTTATACTCTGTATCATTAACAAGTTCCATTAGGAATTGTTCTGTATATCCTTTCCTAGAGGGTCAGTATGGAATCTCCTTATACACATAGAAAAATCATCCCTTCAATAGTATATCTTTGATAGAGAATTTTTAATCCTTTTGTGATTCCCAGAGTGATATTATCAATCATCTTCTTTCCCTAGGTTTATTTCTGAGTATCTTCAATACCAAAAAAACAAGGGGATTGATCCTCTACATAATGTGTTTTTATAGAATGATTTTTGGAATACCATATGTACATGTGTGTGATCCTCATCAATGTATTGTATCTTTTTATAAATCCATCATATACTTCAAAGCATGATACCCAATGAGAACTACCTCTCAAACAGACATCAACATCTCTATTAGACTCATGGACTGTATCCTCTCAGACGAGTGCTCAATGGAACATTCGAGTTGTAATCCTAGGATTGAATTATGGTGTTGAATCATCGTTAGAATGTTTGTCTTAGTGAGTATATCTAGGTATTCTTGTTATATGTGATGTATACATATACCAATTTAGATATGATTATTATTATTTTATTGTATCATTTGTGGATTAATGGTGTCCTAATATGTTCTTTTATACTCAATTATATAACCTCTTTTCACACATGTTTCGTGTCCTATAAAGATTATCAAAGCTTTGAAAAATTACAAGATGGACTATGAATAGAGATTTTATAGTCATATCAGTAAAAATAAGGTGTGTTCCAATAATATCTAGATAGCTATCCTCAGTTTACTTTATGGTTGGACTTGTTTCTATAATCATTGTGTTGCGATTTCATTTTTCCCTGCTTACATTCCATTACATCATGTCATACTTAGGTTGTGTGATATAGATGTATTCTTGCATGGATATGTAGTTATTTTTATATATCTTCATTTTATGGGATTGGAAATATGTGTGTGTATATAAGAACATAGGCTAAGGCATCCAATGTTAGTGATATTTCTTCATAGCACTAGCCCCTAGCCTATTCGTGTCGTGTTTGGTGAGTTCGGGAATAGGCCCCACTCGATCAGGACATGAAAGAGTTTTATAAGAGGATTTTGTTCTACCTTTTTACCGGAGTCTGTGAGATTTGATTTGGGAAACTATGTCAACTATTTCAAGTTTGGAATTCAATCCAGGGACACCAGTATTAGTGTGGAAACTAATTTATTCATACACTATGACTCAGATCACCAATTTTTGACTTGGTATATGAGAGAAAATGTTTTTGGGGATAAAATGGAACATTCATTGTATATGAATAGGTTGTGGTTTCCATAAACGTTTTAATTCATCTCTTGAGATATACTCATTGACGGTGGTACATCTTGATTACTGTTAATATTCCTCCATACACTAGGACTCTGGACACCTCATTTTCTAATCAGTATCAGAGAGAATTTATTATGGGGAAAATGATACATTTTTCATATAGGAATTGCTTGTTGTTTTCATGTCCTTCTTATTTCATCTCTATAGAAACACTCATTTACCATGGTATATATTTTTTACTTCTAGGATGCCTCCATGTTGTATGCTGGATAGGATTCCGCATCAAGAGAACGAGGATGATCCCCTAAATGATGAGGCATCGATAAAAGGACAAGATCAGGATCTTCTACCTCATTGTGGTTCACCATCTATACCATCACCTGTATATAATAAAATGGTACATACCGTACCAAAAAAAGAGGTTCATATGATTAGCGCACATCATGTGTATCAGTGACAGAGACACATTCGGTTATGAGATGATCATGGCCCATAGGGGAATGAGTACTGGCTTGAGGCAGTGACATAATATTTTTATCTATTAAGGATGCCAATAGATCATATGGTGGTCCTATTTTTCAGCCTTCCCCCTAGAAAACATGGTGATGATGGGTGTTCATGACCCAGTCTTAAGACGAGTCAACTCAATAATGGTCATAGTTTGAGCTCCTCTTTAGAGATAATTTCTCTAAAGTTACACTGATGGTTTTATATATCCAATAGATTCTGAATCTCTACCAGTTTATCATGAAATTAGCTGATTATTCATTGAGTTTTACCAACCAATCTTGGTACTCGATGCATAAGGATCAAGATCAGTTCTTTTGTGATATGATCTTCGAGTGAGGACTGCATAGATACATCTAAGATATTTTCATACCTCTACACATTCATAACTATTCTGGGGTGATAGAGCGTGTTTTTTTGTTTGAAAGTATCCTGGTTGAGTAGACACAGACTAGGGTTATTGTTTGTTGTCCCACAAGATAAAATACCTCATATGTGGAGAAGAAGATTCTCATATTGGGAACCTAGATGTGTTATAAAATTTAGGGGGAGGTCTTAAGAAAATTATTTTGTAGTTCAGGGCTCATAGGATAGGTCAAGTCATCCTATAGGGAGGCAGTGATACTCATGTTATAGAATATTACATCTTGCATGACATTGCCCAACTCATTATATGAATAATCAAAGGACCATGGATGGGACACTATGGAATAGGTATTGGTAAAAGAAAACTAATTTGTTGGGTAGAGGATGGGGCAGAGGATACATGAGAATAGATAAAGGTTCTAGATTCATTGACTTTTTACCAACACCAACCCCAGGTAGTCCATGCCAGGCTCAGCGAGTAGGGGGATTAGAGTGAGGGTAGTTGCAGTAAGTCATGGATTTTGACCCAGAGGCTCAAGGGATGATACATTTTATAATATATGTATTTTCTAATTAATATTTGGTACTAATATAAATATTTTATATTCATTCCTTTATATTCAAATATCTTGTTTAATACAAGTAAATTCTCGTTTATCTCATAGCTCAACCCTTACGGTTGGAGAATCCAACTGGAGATCACTCAGAGATCAAACCATTGTGCCAATAGTGTGACCTAACTCTTTGAGGTGAGAGTTTATGTTGGGATCTCTTTATATTAGGGATGGGGTCTTATAACATCATCTTATATATTAAAATTGTATCTAAAATTCATTCCCATATTGATTGTTTCAGGTTGAGTATGTGGTTCCTCTATATTGATGGTAACATGTTCTTCTTTTTTAGTGAAAAGGAAACCAAGGAAGAATTGCTTGGACTCATGCATAGGAGGGTGTATGTGACTACTTATCATTTTTATAACAAGACCCTTGATGTAGTGAATGTTAGGAGTTTTCAATTCCCAAATTTGGTGTTGGGGTTTGATGATGTATTCAATGAGGATATTCTAGTTCTATATTGTTTCCAAGAGATAGACTTATTTATTGATCTAAAACATGGGACAATGCCAATATATGCACTAGAATATTAGGTATCTCCCATAGAACATCATGAGTTGAGGGTGTAGTTGGAGGACTTGAAGTGGATGATACTTTTTATTACCACTGTTTCACTCAGGTCAGCACCAATTTTGTTTGTAAGCAAGGAAGATGGGAACATGGGGTTTTGTTTGGATTACTGGAATGAAAATATAGTGATCGTGAAGAAAAATTGTCCACTACCAAATATTTATGACCTATACAATCAGTTGAGAGGGAACTAGATTCCTCCAAGTATGACCTCAGGTATGGACATCACCAGTTGCGTTTACATGACGAGAATATACTAAATATGGAATTCAGATGTCATGATGATCACTATGTGTACTGGGATATTCCCATTGGAGTTATGAATAACCCAACATTGTTCATGGGACTCATAAACCATATCTTTTATACTTTCATAGATTGATTCATGTTAGTCTTCATCAATGATAACCTAGTGTACTATATGCCTGAAGAGGAGCACATGAGACACTTGATGATAGTTCTAGATGTACTCTGAGAACACCATATTTATTGGAAGCTCTCGAAGTTCTAGTTTCAGAATCAGGGGATCCACATTTTAGGACATGTTTTCTCAATACCTGGAGTGGTATTAGACCAATCCAATGTTCAAGAAGTGTTATCTTGGGAGCCACCCCATATCATGACAGAGGTGTAGAGATTCCTTTAGTTGGAAAGAAATTACTGGAGATTCATACCCAATTTCTATAGTATAACAACACCCATGATATATTTTTCCTAAAGGGATAATCCATTTGGGTTAATAGATATATGAAAGTATGATTTTATGAACTTTAAGTAGAGATTGACAATCACTCCCATCATGATAATTTCCTAAGGAGGATTTAGAGTATGTAGTCTTCTGTGATGCATCAACGACGAGACATTGCTTTGTTCTAATGCATAACATGGTTATGTTTGCATATGGTTCACATAAATTTATACCCCATGAGAATAACTATGCGATTCCATGATCTTGAGTTAGTAGTGGTAGACTTCTCGCTAAAGATTTGTTGACACTACATGATGGGTGAGCGGTTTATCATCTATTCTGACCACAAGTGTCTCAAGTTTATATTCTATTATAAGGATCAAAACATGAGATTGAGAAGATGATTAGAGTTCCTCCAATATTATATCTTTGATACCATTTATACTCCTATGAAGTTGAACATGGTTGACGATGGTCTTAGCAGGGGATATGTTTCACAGTTAATGAATAAGGCATCAAGAAGTTATCCTTTTTTAATGAATACGTATCATCTTACCTCCATTAAATGGTTTTTACCCCAACACTCATGCAGTGATTCAAGGAGGAAAAACCTAGGGATACCGACTTTGAGACACTACATAATCATATATCCACTGGACATTCTCTTGATGGATTTTATGTAGGTGGGGAGCATGTATTTAATTTAATAAGACACATGATGGTACCTGTGATGTTACAGGAGGAGGTTAGGAGAGAGTTTCTTACATATCCTTTCAATGTAAATATAATTTTGTAAAATATGTACTAGTACCCCCTACATCAGTTTTTGTGTCCATGGTTGAAGAAGGGAGTTGCAGAATTTGACTCTTGATTCCATACTTGTCAGTAAGTGAATAATGAGCACCATGTTCAAGTGGGTTTAGCTCAACCCCTTGAGGTGATAGAGTGGATGTGGATGGAGATATACATGTACTTCATGAAGGTATTACCAAATACATCCTAGTGAAATGATTCTATATGGATGATCTTAGAAAAAATCACTATGATGGACCATTTTTTAGTTATTAAGG
Source organism: Viscum album (assembly GCA_963277665.1). Lineage (NCBI taxonomy): Eukaryota > Viridiplantae > Streptophyta > Magnoliopsida > Santalales > Viscaceae > Viscum > Viscum album. The sequence continues at coordinate 2,111,669,418 of OY728126.1, read as the reverse complement.
AGTAATGTTTTGTAGAGAGATTGGGAGGCCTCTATGTGTCAGAGATATTCTAACATTATAGGGTCCTCTTAGTGATCATTTCTGAATATGATGTCTACATCACATCTCATTTATGGATGGTATTGTAGAAGTATATTATGAATCGAAATGCGATTGATCGCATCATTTCACCAAAAGACTGACGGCTATACAGAGAGGACCATTCAAGTTATGGAGGACATGTTTGGGGCATACATGTTGTAATTTTCTATAGTTGGGGGAGGGGGGTCACCTACCATTGGTGTTTTTTGTGTACATTAATATCTATTGTTTCACCATTGGTATCAAACTATTTGAAGCTTTGTATAGAAAAAATTGTAGGTCCCCACTTTTCTAGACTGACCATGGAGAGTTTGCACTTATTGGCCAAGAGTTTGTCGAAGCTACTATTGAGAAGGTGAAGATCATCCAGGATTGGATGATGGGTATACAGAACTGTCAAAATTCATCTTTAGATAAATGTTGGACGACCTTTGAATTTAAGGAGGGAAAACATGTGTTCTTTTAGGTTTCACCTCATTCAATATTATAGAGATATGGATGGGGTGGCAAGATTTCCCCATGATTCATTTTCCCTATCCAGATACTTCATAGAGTTGGAATGTTGGTGTATCAATTGGATCTATACAGCAGTTAGACCAGGTACACAACACCTTCCACGTGTCATAACTGAATAGTTATGTTCATGAACCATTACACATTATCGACTATGGTGATCTAGAAAATAATGATGGAGAAACCATTTCTGAGTACCTAGGGGAGATCAATGATCGGCTACAGAGGATCCTTCTTTGTAGAGTGATCCCTTTGGTGGGTTTCTGGTGGGGGCATGGGAATATTCATGAGAGAACATGGTAGTATGAGGCTCATATTCATTCTCACTACCCACATCTCTTTATTTTGAACATATTTTTGATTTTCATGATGTCAATTAAATGGTGGAGGAAATTTAATTACTACGATTTTACTCGTATTTTTTTGGGTTACATTATGAATTATTTTCCAGACCAAGCACCAAAACAGTGTGTGATTCTGAGACCTGATATTCCAAAAATAAATGTCTGAAATATTTTAAAAATCACATGTGTATAGTTTTTTTGAAAATGTTCAATAATTCAAAAAAAAGATAAAGATAACAAATTTAATAGAACCATTGGGTTAAAAACAAGTTTTTTACCTAAGGAAATACATATCCTTTGTAGGTGCAAGTTATAACAACCCTGCTTTTTATTACACACTTAATCTTGATTTATTACATAAAATATTCACTTTATAAAACATAGAAGATTGTGAGGTCTAGTTCCCTTTGAGATTAATAACATTAAATAAAATCTTAAAACATAAAACACACAACATATTTATTGAAAACTTCTTTTAAATGAGCACTATATTCCCTCATACTTAGCATTGCATGGGATAACCTGAGGACATGCATAAGAGAAGGTTGAGCTATAAAGCCCAGTAAGGAAATAAACATGGAATAACATGAGGAATAAAATACATGTTAGAAAATAGTCATACAAATGGAGCATAAGATACCCATGAACATAAATGCATGATAATGCATGATAATCATAACATGTAAATGTGGCAACAACACTTAACATGGAATTAGCATGAGCCAAGGATCATTTCACATGGAGCATGAGTAAACCCTCATTGCACATGAATCATGAGGAAAAAATCATTTCACTAGATTTAGCTTCAGTAAACACCCATTTCACATAACTTATCATGATATTATACTTTACCCAATGCATTGGAGTGCTATCAAGGAACACCTTTCTTAAACATTTCATTTCATGCATAAGTGTGCCACATAGATCATATAACATGGAATCAATCAACATCATAGGTTATTCCATGATTAAGTAATGTGTAATAAATACATGAATGTAAAATTGAATAGGTATATGTGAATAAAGTTGAATTCCCTTAATAGAGACATAGGTATGGTATTCACTAAACAATGATCTTGGCTTGGAAAAACGTGATGCAATTTCGGCAGCATAACAGCATGACATAAGGATTCATGAAAATAGTTGATGAAATATAAAATGGTGTCTCATCATATGTACATGAAATGGAAATTAAAGGGGTCATATGGATACATTTCCCAAAAAACATAATGTAATTTAGATGCATAATACAAAAGAATTACATGGATATAAAAGAGGAGAGAGAAATCCCTCACAGAATTTCGTCATGGTAACGGGTGTACATGGGAGGATTTAATGAGATCGAAATGTGTATCCCATCATCCAAACATAAATATTACAGTATGGGGGAGGTTTGAAATCATACACCAACATTTTTAATTGAAAACAAAAGTACATAACAAAAAAAGAAAATTAGACAAAAATGAGAAAGGAAGAAATCCCTTACTTGGAAGTTTGATCACAAAGGATTGGGAGAGGCTTGATAGAGGCTTCTTGGGAGCTTGGGGCACCTTAGGAGGATTCTAGAGATAGGAGGGAAGGGGTTGGTCAAACTACAAAGTCTTTGAGTGAGGAGTAAGGGGGATCATGGGTGGGTTTATATAGGAAAGGAGAGGGAATTATTTATTTTTTAGGTTTGGGACACCTCACATTAAACTAATCAATAACATAAAGCATCCCATTGTTTTTTCCACTGTTTATTTCCAAAGGAGAGTGGAAAATAATATTTTATATGTCCAATGGCCTAACTTCTTAAAATAATAGGGTTTCTTATGTGTAGGTGAGTCACACTCTTAAGGAAAACGATTTAAAAGGACAAAGTGTTTTATAATTCCTAGATGGTACACAAAATCCTTGTAAATTAAATAAAACAAATCTAAAATTACATTATTTTAATTATAAAACACATATTGTCCAAACATGATGTTTATAGTATTTTATTACTTCACTATTGGGTCATTATGATTTCATAAAACACATTATATATTTTAACGGTATTTAATTTTTATCCCAAAATCCGACTGTCTAATAAAATAATGAAAAGTTCACCGTTGGATAAGTTAGACATCATGATTCAAAAAATAATTCTAATATTATCTAAATAATTTTATAAATATATGTATTTTTACTTTTAAAATATAAACTGGCATTTACCGAAAATTCATGGGTTTGGACAAAAACAGTTTTCAAACCTTAATAAAAATTAGAATTGCATTAATAAAATTATATGATCATATAAAAAAATATAAAGTAATTTAGAAGTAATATTTTATTAAAATATTATTTAATTCAAAATCCATTAATTTATCAAAATATATTTCTTAGTTGAATATTAACTAAAAATACTATTTGTGCTTTAAAAACTATTTACATAGTAACAATAAAAAAATGAATGCACGTTATTTATAAAAAATAATGTACATTGTCATAGTGTTGGGGTCTTGTTACATAACCACTTATAACACCCGCATAAGACTAAAGGTTAAGGTGTGCAATGGTGACAAACTCTTGATGTGGCTTGGATAACAATTCTCAGGCGGTCATCTCTATTAACTTCCACTTCTCCGGTAGTTGTTTCCGCTCAAGCTTAATGTCTACAAGCTCGGCTTGGGATTGGTCAAGAGTGAAGCGAAATGATGAAACCTCCATTTAGATCTCCAACAAATGGGCTTCGTATTGGGAAAGTCTGCTGGAAGAGGATATCCCTTCCTTTTTCTGAGTAAATTGGATTTGATAAAGCCCTATATTTATACTAATCATGTGATCACTGTTCAAAGAATATATTAGAAACGGTAATAATTCATAACGATATTTTAAACATCAGAAACATAAAACCAATGAAGGTCACATTTTATATAACCATAATAAGACATTTAATTATATCAAGAGGAATTTTCATTAATGAAAATTTGGTTCGTTACAATCTTCCCCCCTTAAGAAATTTCTCCCTTGAAATTTCTTTTTTCCACACTAAAATAGATTTGGTTGACTTTTCTTCATCACTTCCACCAATTATCATGTCGCTTATTCAATCTTTTGGTTTTTCCACAACACCTTGATGGGGATCATCGTCTTATTTCATAGAACATTTTCTCTATAATCTAAATTCTTCATTGGTTCATCCTCTAAAGAAAGATCCTCCTCTAGTTGTACTACCTCTGAAAAGAGTACATGTGAAGGGTAAGGTATGGACTTCCTTAAGAGGGAAACTTAAATGACATCATGTACTTGGATATGGTATGGGGACGTTCTAGTCGATAGGCCACAACCCCAATATGATCAAGAATCTCGAAGGGGCCAATTTATCTTGGACATAACTTACCATTCTTTCCAAACCTCATGAACATCTTCCATAGAGATATGCATAGAAATACCATGTCTCCAACTTTAAGCTCAAGGTCTCATTGAAAGTTATCTTCATAACTCTTCTGTCGACTATGGGATACCTTGAAATGATGTTGAATGGTTTTCACCTTCTCCACCATTTCTTTAACCATTTTTGGTCCAAGAAGCTTATACCCACTGACTTCATCCCAATATGTCAGTGTTCTGAACCTCTTCCCATACAGGTCTTCATAAGGTTCCATTTGGATGCTCGAGTGGAAAATATTACTGTATGATAATTAAACCTGTGGAAGATGTTGGTCCCACCCTCCATTGAAGTCCATAGAACACACTCTCAAAATTTCCTCAACTGTTTGGATAGTCTGCTCAGATTGGCCATCAGTTTGAGGATGATAAGCCATACTGAAGATCAACTCAGTACTTAGAGCATGTTGAAGCATACTCTCAAACATAGATGTGAATATTGGATCTCGATCGAATACAATATATAGTGGTACTTTGTACAGCCTTACCACTTCCCTGATATATATCCTTGTATGTTTATTTAATGAGAAATCTTCCCAAATTGCAATGAAGTATGCAGACACTGTAAGATGATCCACAATAACCCAGATTGCATTGTTGCCTTTGGATGTCTTTGGAAGTCCGGTGACAAATTCCATGGTGATGTTCTCTCATTTCCATGCTAGTGTGGGAAATTGTTGCATCATCCCCTTTGACTTATGCTTCTCTAACTTCTCTTACTGATACACTAGGCACTTTGAGGTATTCTCATCGATCTCCTTCTTCATGTTATCCCACCAATAATGCTCTCAAATATCTCAATACATCTTCTGGTTTCCTGGGTGAATAGAGAAATTTGAAATATGTGCATCATCCAAAATTTCATTCTTCAACTCCGAAAATGATGAAACACTTAGTCTTTTCCAAAATCTCACAATTCCTTCTTCATTAACATTGAACTCTGAGGATTTCCCTTTTCTGATAGCGTCCACTCTCTTCTAAATTCCCACATCATCCTTTTGAGAATGCGTTAGCCATTAAAAAAGAGATGGTTGAGCAATCATTTTTGAAAGGATTGATGATTTTCCCTTCTTTGTGATTCTCATGACCATATTCATCAAATCTTAGAAGATTGGGTCCTTCTCAATTCTCATCAATGATAGAATTTCTTTTTCCATTCAACATAGAGCATCTTCCACCTGGTTCTCCTTCCCAAGGTGGTAATGGAATGATTAGTCCTAGTCTTTGATCAGCTCTAACCATCATCATTAGCGCATGTTCAACTTTTTATCTTAGAATATATACTGAAGTCTTTTTTGGTTCGTATATATTTCGCACTTCTCCCCAAAGATATAATGCTACCAAATTTTTAATATGATGATCACCGCAACCAACTCCAAATCATGTGTTGGATAATTCTGCTCATTAACTTTGAATTAACTTGAATCATAGGTAATGAATTTTTCATTTTGCATCAACACATAGCCCAAGCCCTTCTTCGAAGCATCATTGAATACCATAAAAAGTTCTCCAGTTGTGGGTAATGCGAGCATGGGTGCAGTGATAAGCCACCTTTTTAAATCCTTAAATCTTTTTTCACATTAATAACTCCAAGAAATCTTCACTTCATTCCAAGTTATCTTGGAAAGAGGGTTGGAAAATTGTGAGAACTTTCTCACAAATCGTCGATAATATTCAGCTAACCCTAAGAAGCTATGTATATTCGTTACTGATGTTGTCCTAGACCATCCCAAAATTGCTTCTATTTTGAAGGGATCTATATATATCCCATTTATTGTGATGATATGGCCCAAGAATGAGACCTTATTCAACTAAAAATCACACTTTCTGTACTTTTCATAGAGATTCTCCTTCCTCAAGGTCTCTAGTACAGTTCTTAGATGCTCCTCAGGATCCTCCTTGGTTTTTGAGTATATAATAATAAAATCTACAAATACAACCACAAATTTGTTGAGTAAATCCCTAAAGACTCTATTCATAAAGTCGATGATGATTTTTGTAGAATTATTGAGTCTGAAAGGCATTACAATGAATTCATAGTGCCCATATCTTGTATGAAAAGCAGTCATGGGGATATCTTCCTTTTTCACCCTTACTTGATAATATCCCGACCACAAATCCACCTTGGAGAATTATTGTTCTCCACACAACTGATCAAAGAAATCATTAAATCATGGGAGATGATACATGTTCTTTATCGTGATTTTTTAAGCTCCTGATAATCGATGAAAAGCCGCATTTACCCAACCTTCTTCTTGACGAAGAGGAATGGCACACCCCATGGTGAAGCACTTGGGCGTATAAACCCTTTATAATGATTCTTCTGTAGTTGTTTATTTAGCTCCTCAACCTCCACAAGAACCATTCTATATGGATTTTGGGATATTGGAAACTCCCTAGGTATATTATCATTTGATAATTCTACATATCTTCTAAGAGGAATACCATGAAATTCCCTGGGAAACACTTCCACAAATTCCCTCACAATACGTGTGTCTTGAAGGTTGGTTGTCTCCTTGGAATCAGTCATTTGAGCTAGATATGTGAGCTCATAGGGTAGCAATATCCACGCTTGATATGATAGATATAAGAAGATTCATCTTCTTCATTGCACTTGAATAGAATCTGGGGTTGATTTTCACATAGAGTGTGATTTCCCTCTCACATCAATTTATGTTGGCTCAATATAAGGAAAGCCAATCCATGATAAGAATTGTGTCAAATTCTACCAGAGGGAGTATGACGAGGTCCACAGGGAAATTAAATCCACAGATTATAATAGGGGAGGAGTGATATTGATGGGATTCAATGATTTCCCCATTTTCCATACTCACCTACATCTTTACTTCGATGATTTATAGTGGTTATGGGATTTTTATACTAGTATTTTAGGATATAAAAGAATGTGTAGAACCTGAATAAAAAATTAAATTCACTGTTCTTGAATGAATAACTAGTGTACCTATCAAAACGTAGTTGTCGGGGTTCACTTCAGCAGTAGTGATGGAAAAAGCTATCCCTTAGTGCCTTGGATGTTGTTTCTTTCCTCCGAAATTCCTTGCCATAGGGCACTGATTTGCAAGATACCATGGTTATTTGAAATTCTAGCAATGAACAACATGTTGAGGCTTGAATGGTGAATTCCACTCCCAAATTTCAGTTGTGGGGTTTTCATGTGGGTAGTTAAAATCTATGTTCACTTCTCTTCCACACCTAAAGCATTTCCTCATCCCCTTCAGGCAATTTCCAGGGTGCTTCTTTCCACACCTTTGGAAAGTGGGGTGATGGATCTTCTTAGCACCATTGGATTTATCCAGCAGACCACCAGCATTGAAGTCCACCATATGATTCTTATCGCCATGATACTCCTAAGATTATCCAATCAACATTTTGACCTTGAGGTTACATTGGATAATTTCTTTATAGCTATCAAAGTCACAGATCGCCAGCGCTTTCCACAGGCTAGGTTTTAGCCCACCAATGAAACGGTCAACCTTGAATTAGGGGGTAACAACAAAGCCAGAGGCATATCATTCAATCCATGTTAATATTTCCTCGTAAAATCATACATATTGGTAAAAAAATTCTTGAGGTCAAGGAAGTCCCTTTCCATCTTAAGTCAGAGGGTGCATTGAAAATATTTATCAAAAAACATCTTCCGAAAATCCTTTCATTCCAACACCTCAATATCTTCCTCCAGATTTTTATTTTTTGATCAACATCCACCATTGGTCGGCTTCACCTTACATATGATAAGCATCTAGAAGATCCTTCTCTAGTTCAGAACATTGAAGGATGGAGAAGATCTTTTCAATGGAGTGGATCCATTGTTCGGCAATTGTTGGATCAGAAAATCCATTAAAAGTAGGAGGCCTTTGTCTCATGAAGCTCTCGATTACGAATTGCTTTTTATTGGGGGTGGGTTGACAATTCCACTTGACACATTTTTATTTTAAAATATTGAGGTAACAGAGAGATAAGTGTGACAGAGATCGTGATTCCCGCTCCAATCGGATTGGGCATCTCGTTAACACAGTCATCACTTTGATCTTCACATCGGTTGTTAGACTTAGTCCTCCTATTACCATCCATTGGATGGAATAAAAGTAAAGTTAGTGGTAACACATAAAGGGTAATCAAAAGGCAAAACTAATGAGTTATAAATATCTTTTATTTCCTTATCTTATCAATCTATAGGCTTCAATCTATGCTATCCATGATCTACTTTATAACAAATATTCTTAGCGGAATTCTTTTAATTCCCTTAATAAGGGTTCATACTAAGCTTATGAATTTACCTAATCATATCCCCCAAGAGTGTCGTAACCAATAGTTCATTAAGGCCCGTTTTCATGCACCAGTTCCAATTCGAGTCTACCTTAAAGCGGTGTTTTCTGGTTTTACCCCTAGGATACATCTGTGCCAGAGCCGCCTCCACCTGGTCGTACGCAGACATGGATGTATTTACTTGATAAACCACTTACTCAATACTCACCAATACTTAGGGATGTTTTTTTAAACTTATTATTGTCTCTAAGTCTTCACTAGGGTTTTCTAATCCCAATCCCAAAAATAACTAAACATATCCTCTGATACCAACTATAACAAACCATCTTTTTATTACACACTTAATCCTAATTTATTACATAAAATATTCACTTGATACAACATATAATATTGAAAGTTCTATTTTCATTTGGTATTAGGAACATTACATAACATCTTAGAACATAAAACACACAACATATTTATTGAAAAATTCATTTACAAGACCACTACATTCCCTCGTACTAAGCATTGCATGGGATAACCTGAGGACATGAATAAAAAAAGGGTGAGATATAAAGAACAGTAAGAGAATAGACATGGAATAACTTGAGGAATACAATACATGTTATAAAATAGGAATATAAATGGATAATAAGAGAAACATGAACATAAAGTCATGATAAAGAATGATAATCATAACATGGAAATGTGGCAAAAACACTTAACACAGAATTAGCATGAGCCAAGGCTCATTACACATGAGGCATGAGTAAACCCTCATTGAACATGAATCATAAGTAAAACCTCATTTCACTTGAATTATCATGAGTCCAAACCCATTACACATGATTTATCATGATACTATAATTTTACCCAATGCATTGGAGCGCTATCAGGGCGCACCCTTCATAAACATTTTATTTCATGCATTATTGTGCCACATGGATCATATAACATGGAATCAATCATCATCATAAGTTATTAAACAATTAATAAATGTGGAATAACTAAATTAAATAACCATTATATAGGTATACGTTCATAAAGGTGAATACCCTTGATAGAGACATGGGTACTGTATTCACTACACAATGATCTTAGCTTGGAAAAGCACGGTGCAATTTCGGCTGCATAACAGCGTCACATAAGGATTCATGAAAATATATGATGGGATAGAAAAGGGTGTCTCATCATATGTACATGAAATAGACAGTAAGGGGTCATATGGATACATTTCCCAACAAACTTAATGGAATTTATATGCATAATACAATAGAATTACTTCGATGTAAAAGAGGATAGACAAATCCCTCACCGAATTTGGGCATGGTAATCGGTGTACATGGGAGGATTTAACGAGAGAGAAAAGGGTATCCCATCATCCAAAAGAAAATAGTACAGTATGGGGGAAGTTAGAAATCATACCCAAACATTTTTAATTGAAAACAAATGGGCGTAACAAATTAATGAAAATTAGACAAAAATGAGGAAGGAAGAAATCCCTTACATGGAAGTGTGATCCCAAAGGCTTGGGAGAGGCTTAAGAGAGGCTTCTTGGGATCTTTGGGAACCTTGGGATGATTCTAGAGAGAGGAGGTAAGTGTTTGGTTGAACTCCAATGGCTTTGAGTGAAGAGGAAGTGGGATCTTAGGTGGGTTTATATAGGAAATGATAGGGAATTATTAATTATTTAGGTTTGGGACACCTCACATTAAACTAATCAATACCAAAAACCATACCATGGGTTTAGCTCATTGTTCATTACAAAGGGGAGTGGAAAGAAATATTTTATAAGTCCAATGGCCAAAATTCTTAAAATAATAGGGTTTCTTATTTGGAGGTGAGTCACACTCTCAAGGAAAACAATTTTAAAGGAAATAATGTTTTATAAGTCTTGGAGTGTCCACAAAAGCTTTGTAAAATAAATAAAACAAATCTAAAATCACATTATTTTAATTCTAAAACATATATTGGATGGAAATAATTTATATTTTATTTTATTACCTCACTATTGGGTGATGTCATAAAACGCATTATATATTTAAACGGTATTTAATTTTTATCCAAAAATTAGAATTTCTCAGAAAATTATGAAAAATTGACCATTGGATAATTTTGAAATCTGGATTCCAAGAATAATATTAATTTTATCTAAATAATTTTATGAATATGTGAATTTTTTACTTTCAAAATAAAACCTGACATTTACTGAAAATTCATGGATTTGACAAAAACAGTTTTCAAACCTTAATAAAAATAACAATTACATTCATAAAATTATAACATAATTTATATTTAATAAAAATTAATTTAATAGTAATATTTTATTAAAATATTATTTAATTCTAAAATCCATTATTTCATCAAATTAGATTTCTTAGTTGAATATTAACTAAAAAACTATTTCAGCTTTAAAAACTATTTACAATGTAACAATAATAAAATGAATGCGCATTCTTTATATAAAAATAATGTACACTGTCAAAATGCTAGGGTCTTGTTACATAATCCCTTATAACACACACATAAGACCGAAGTGTAAGGTGTGCAATGGTGACAGACTCTTGGGGTAGCTCGGATAACATCGGGCGGATGGTAATCTCTTTTAACTTCCACTTATCCCGTAGACGGTTCTTCTCAAACTTAACGTGTTCAAGCTCGGCTTGGGATTGGTCAAGAGTGAAGCCCAATGATGCCACCTCCTTTTCGAGATCTGAAAAATGGGATCTTGTATGGGGAAATTCTACTAGATGAGGCCATCGCTTCCTTTTCTTGAGTAAAAAGGATTTGTTAAAGCCCTGCATTTATACTAATCATGTGATCATTTTTAAACTCCTATATTAGTAACGGACACCAATCATAACGATATTTTAAAATACAAAAAACTAAAACTGATGAAGTTCATATTTTATATAACCATAACAAGAAATTTAATTAGATCAAGAGAAATTTCATTAATGAATGTTTGGGTCGTTACACATGTGTTTGTGGAAAAGTCATCATGATCGTAAAATAAATAAAATAATGTACTTGAATTTTTTTATAATATTTTTATGTAGTAACCAAATTATTTTATTTTCAAAAACTCAAATGGTTTAATTATAGGGTTATCCAGATATCACTTAAAATTTTTGGATAGCGTAGGATTGATTCTATTGGTAGACGACGACCAGATCAACGATCGATGACCGCTGCATGACGAACTCAGAGGATCTCAAAAACGATCATGGCGCAGCTCCATTCATTATTAGAGATTGATCTGAATCAATGTAGTGTGTTATTTTATCTAGATTATTCCATGTTTTTTATTTCTACGATGAACACGAATCAATCTACTAACAAATCTATATTCGGATTGATCGTTTTCTGGGATGGGATTATTACGGGGATTTATTAGGATAATTTTCTCTTTGTATATTTGTTATATCGTGATGAAACTTTTTAATGATAAAAAATCAATGCCGAAATGAGAATTGACCAAGTTCCATTCTTTAATATTATTATTTTTTGATTATCTCTCTAGATTCTATGTTCAACATGGGTGTTATTAAATTGGCTCATGGTTCAACATGCATCAAGGAATTGACCATTACATAACTATTTCCTGGAGAAACTATTTGATATTATAAGTTCATGCTTAGATATAGATAAAGTAGGTGTTACAATAGTATCATCAAATGGATCAAACTAGAATTGAGACCTCCAGTTTTGGATGGTGTTTGTGAGGACCAGATGGATGAATGGAACCCCATTTTAATGTGAATCGGATCACTAGAATCCAGTGAGCAGTGACGGTGTGGCCCACCTAGAGTAGAACCATCATATCTGGAAAAATATAAGAAAAAAAACTAAGCCAATAAATGTATGAGAGTCTGCGGAATGAAGAATAGGGGTTTATGGAAAATCCCGAACAACACAGATTTTACATTGGAGATACACGTTGTGTGGGTTCCTTACAACAACAGCTAGGGGATCAGGAGAAATTTAAGGATCACACGGCTTATGACCCGATCACATGTCATGTGAACCTTCCTCGATGGCTCAACATGTCCTTTAGAGGGTATGTAGGGATGTTTTAAAGTATAGGGATATAGGAACACCATGTACTCCTATGTGGACACGGCTAGGATAGGCATACATGGGCTAAGCCGTGTACTGGTACATGAGTAGAAATACACGGGTGGTGGCATGTTCTGTACTGTTATATATATATAGGTCATTTATAGCGGAAGAAACCAGGGTGGAATTAACACTACATGTACCCAAACTATATCTCGTGTACTCTTTAAATGTTGTGTTTGATCCATTGTCTTATATAACTTTTAAAATATTTTTTAAGGTGTGTTCTCCATATACATTCTATAAGGGCTAGTTTTGAATCTCCTCCTACACATAGGACATTAATCCCATCAACTGGACTTCTTGGATAGAGTTTTTGGAATACTTCCATGAGTCCGAGAGTGAGATCATCTATCATATTCTTCCCAGGTGGAGTTCTTGGTGTCGGCTGGAACAATGTTATGTTGTAATCGATCCTCTACTTTGTGTTCAAATCCAGATTGATTTGTGGGTATACCCAATGGACTAGGGTGTGATCATCATATATATATCACATCCTTTTATACTTATAATGTATATTTCTATTGATGATACTAGACTATAACTATCGCTCGGATGGACTTCATCAATGATATCATAATCATGGAGTGCATTCTCTCATTTGAGTGTTATGTGGAACATTTGAGCTAGAATTCTAGGATGGCATTGGGGTTGTGACTTACCTTTATATTCTATGTATTTTTTAAGTTATCTGGATAATCTTGTTATATGTTTTATTCACATATACTTATATAGAGTTGAATGTTATTATTCTGTATTACGTTTTTTGGTTTCAAGGTTTTTTACTAAGTATTTTTATTCTCACCCGTGCATAGTCTTTTCTAGTGTGTGTCACGTTTTGTGTAGATGATCGTCCCTTTCACATAGTACAATAAGGACTAGGACCAACTGGTTGTTAGTGATACTAGATAAACCAAGTTGTATTCCAATAGAATCTTGAAAACTATCCCCAGTTTATATTCATGATGGAATTATTTCCATATTCATTATGTTGGGATTCTATTTTCCCCCTTCACTTTCAATTACTTCTTATCGTACTCTGGTTGTGGGATATAAACGTATTCATGCATGTTATTTTATTTATTTTTCCATTTCAACATTGTATGAGCATAGACATGTATCTATGAGGTTAAGGCCTCCCACGTTGGTGATATGCCTTCTCGGCACTAGTCACCAGCCACTGGACTATTCGAGGCAAGCTTGGGGAGTTATTGCATGGGTCCCATTGGGATGAGTCATGATATATTGTATATCTATAGCTATGTCTAAATGTTATAGGCTTAAATACATTTCATCATTTCCTACCTCTTTTACAAGTGCCCCATGAATAGGGTCTTCTAGCTATTATAATTTATATTCATGGTATATTATAATGAATAAGCATTTGTATCATTCCAAGAAATTCGTGCTAGTGAAAATTTTATTCTTCTCATGAATGGATTAAAGTGATGTTTTTGAAGTTGTGTGAAATACCCCTTATACAATAGATTAGAGTATGATTTCATTACTTTATCCATATTAAATTTAAAAAATAAATTTAATTTAATTTTTTGATCTCTGGGTATTTAATCGAACCACAATATCCATCACCATTTGTTTTGGAATATAATTATGCATGGATATCCTAGTGAAAAAGATATATTTGTTACCTATAATAACATAGATATAGGTCATACTAGCTACTCAATATTATATTGTAAGAAATAACATTCCAATTTCTATAATTTTCCTCTCCTTGATCAATTGTGTATACTTGTCAATCAAAAAATTGTAGATGGATATTTCGTATATTATTTTCCTTCTAATTTCACTATACCTCATGGATGTGATCAACCTTTAAGGAATACTATTCCAATTCATCCTAGAACTCAATTTAAAGATTTCATAATATTTCAAACCACTCCAATGGAGGTTATTCATGCAGTATGAACTATGATTCAATTTCTAAAAATGTTTTGTAAGGATATACTGACTTGATATTTTAATGTGATATATTTTTATATTTATTTGTAAACTGTAAATTTAATCATATAAAATGATTTATAATATTAATTGTATTTTATATAAGTGATTATCCATGTATTAGATAAATTTTACACCTATAATAATATTAATTTACTTTTATATTTTATTATTTTTATTAGTTTATATAAATATATGAATATTAATATATAATTTACCATGATACTGAAAAAAATAATGAGTTATGACAATGGGATTCTCTAATGGTTGATTTTTTGGATCATAAAAATCCAACCCCTTACCCTAGTTAACTAATTCCATGAAACAAGATTATTTTGAGTTTCATATTCCCCCCTATACACATATGTACCACTAGGACCAGTTTCACCAAAACTCTAAACATGAACAACCTCCACATTTTTGGGAGCTCCAACCATTACATAATTTTGACTCACACATAGATGAGGGACAATAAAAGATTATTTATGGGGTTTATATTAATGAAACCATGAAAATTTTGGCCATTAAATAACAAAATGAGAGGGATGACAAGTATGGAACTATTTAATTTAAATCATTATCAAAAAACCATTAATAAATATAAATAATAAACCAATTGTATACACATGCTTTTGTAATCTCCTGGTCATCTATATATATAAATAAAATATGAAAAATTGTACTATCCATCAATCAAATTAATTAATTATTAATAATTAATATAGATAAACATGAATAATTTTAATTCATTGATTCATTAATTTTTTATAAACACCATTCATTGTCTATTATATATACACCATGTGATTTAATTAAAGAAAATAAATGTCGTGACTAATAATTACAGACCACTAAATGGAATTTATATAGTATTTACTTATTTTGAAATAAATTTTTACTTTGTTACCATTTTAAATAAAAATAGTGCTGTTTGGTTTTTAGTGTGTCAATTAATTATTTTTATAATGTAATTTTTTTATTTCCATTATTCGTTCACTACATGAAATGTACGAATCAGCTACACATGGTGTTCCTAGAATGACAAGTATCTAGGATAATGTCATATGCACTAGGTATGTATATCAGATGCATTAAAAGGAGTATACTAACGAGCTACAAATCGTGTGATATTATTTCTTTGAGTATACATAACATACCAATTAACTCAATGTTTTCTCTTTATATGGGATTTAATTAGTAACATGGTTTCTATTCTAGACACACATCATGTATCACATTATTGATTCAAACTATAAGACTCACATTATGTTATATATCATATTTGACCACACGGGTAGTGTAAATTTTGTTTCAAACCATGTAACCTAAATGGTGTGTACACTAGCTACAAGTCATGTAATCGATAGACTGTGTGGCCTAATGGAATGGTCATCTTGTGGCATGATGCATCCAGTTGATGTTTACTTGGGTTCGTTTCCACATTGCTCACATTTTTGTAACTAAGTCCTCTATCCAAAATCCCCAACACATACCAATGGTATATCTATTAATTATTTTTCAGATAATTATATGTTTAAGATTATATGAAAATTGATTGAAAATAATTAATATGTTAAAAACATATTGACTACACTCTGAATTAAGGAATAACTAAAACATATGAAAAAAAACAATTTGTGTATAATTTATTTGTGAGTAATAAAAAATTATAAATTATCAAGAGAGCCATATCATACCACTTAAAGGTTTTTGGGGTGTAGTAGAAGTAGGTCAAGAAGATTCCTATAAAACAATTTCCATCACTTTTGATGTATTTCTCCAAAAAACCAGACTTAAATCTTTTTCACATCATCTATGAAGGCAGGATCATTTACATATTATTTAAAACAAATTTAATTAATTAAATATTAAAATAAATTTAATTAATTACTAATTAAGGAATCAGTATACCACTATTTTTGAACCATTATTACGTCTGTGTAATCTAGTGTAGGTTCTCCCTATAGGTGATCCACACATGCGTTCTGAACATCTGATTATTTCTATAGAATTCATGAGGTGAAAACATTGAATAATCTATCACCTAAAATGATTAATGTAGATTACAATTGAATACATCAAGATTAAAGTGATTCATTATAGTTGTATAGGAGGAATGCTATGTGATATTCTACACTTTCTAGGTAGAGGGTTCCATGGGGCTTAAGTGATTTCCATTAGATTTCATTTTTCACTTTTATGTAATTGGATTTTATCTTTTCAAATCCTTTATAAATTTTCAAAATCAATTTTATATAGTGCTAGGTTTAGAAAATAAATAAATGAAAAAATATCTTATTATTTTTTTATTTCTTAGTGAACCAAATGTCTAATTAATAATAATATTATTATTATTTAGATGAAATGCTCTGAACATAAGACTAAAATATATATTATTTTTCCTGAATAATTAATTAATATTTATTTAAATATTACTTTATATGAAATCTATCACTCTACTAGAAAACATGATCTACCAATCCGCCTCAATATTTGATAGTCATTGAATAATCCGTATTTATTCAATTAAATAAATAAAATTTAATTATTTTAAAATAAATATATAATTGTTATATCCCCTAAAACAAGTGAATAATTATTTATTAAATATTCATATTATAAAAATAAATATTTTTTTACCTTGTTAGTAAACAATAATGACAAAATATTTTATATTGGGATATTTAAATAAATAAATAACTTTTGAATAAATATTCAATAAATGATAAAATTAAATATATATTCTCTCGAATGACTAGTAATTGAATATTTTCGATCAAAAAAACATAAATAATTATTAACCCATGTGTTGGAATAATATTTAACCAACATGTCAAATTCATATATAATTTAACGACATTTTGAAATATAGTAAGTGTGTGACCCTCTAGGCCTCATTCTGAGTGAAATTAGGTTACAAATCCTTGAGTCCAATTTATGAGTCTAGAAACATGCCAAACATCCCACGGGGAAATAATTTAATGATGAAATTACTTGTTTCCTCATATGAAAATACACCCAGCAATATAATCAATTTTTCTCAATATCTCTAATAAATCTGGTGATATTCTAGTTTAACTAACATATATGTTCAATGTATCATTATTTTACTTTCCAAAAATGAAATTGTCGACAACAACACTACGGAAATGAACATAATAAATAAATTATGTTTTCATTAAAGGTGTTGAGATATGATAATCTATTAAATAATATAATGAATAAATAATTTCTCACATTATTCTTTCACACAACATCATTTATGAAACACCCAATGTGTTCTACATATCCATCAACATATAGTAACATGGTTTTCATCGATACATCAATGTACATGACTCATGAGATGTATTAGTAGTAATAATAAGTTATAAAGATCATTTTTCATTTTTTTCATATTGGAATATCCAATGACATGCATGAATTTTGATTTCTTAATAATGATTAAAGTTCTAATATTCTCATGTACTAGATATTTCCAATGGTTTTCACCATGAGAAAGCTTCTAAATGTCCTATGAGTCTCTAGTCCCGATATCCTATATTATGTTTTTCCTGTAAAATAATCTCTTCTAGATATATAACTTATATTAAATAATATTATCATGACACTTATTTTTCCTCACCATATAAAGGAATTACTATGAGATTTCAGTACAACATGTATGCATTCATGAAAAATATTAATCATGATGTAATTAGATTTTTTTTAGAATATTAAAATGTATGAATACATGTAACCATAAATTACATAGAAGTTGGTTCTAGGGAACTAACTATAACACCAATGATATCGAAGAACAACTAGAATCCTATTTAGGGGATTATATATATAATCCAATTTATTAACCTTGTGTCTAATTCAAAAACAAATTGGTGCTTCGGGATAAATATTTCAGTGCCTTATTCAAAAGGATATTGTTTCACATAAATACCATGGTTTATAATTCATATAGGAATTTCATGCTATGTTTTTTTGGGGATTTAGGGTTACTCTATAGATAAAATTACATTTTGAATCCTTATAGTCTTATTACATTGAAATAGGATTTTATAAAAGGGTTGGAATATAGAAAAAAATAAATGATGAATCCAAAATTCTCACCCCTAATGGATTGGAAAATTCTAAAATAAATCAAAGTAGTAAATTTATTGATTTTATTATTTTACTATAAAAAAATATTAGGGCACTAATTCATGATCTGATGAATCATTTGGTTTTGTAGGAAAATGAATATTACTTTCTAGTTACCTTCCCCTCCTATAATTTCCAAGTATGTGTTTATCTTGAGAAACTTCTATCAATTCAGTGAGAGACACACAATTAGTCTATGAACAAAAATCTTTTCTATACTATGTTAACCTATACATAAAAATAGGTTATACTGATATTCAATAAGTACAGTCAAGCCTATTTGACTCATTATATATGAATCCTTAATGAAAAAATATGGTTTATGCCCCTTTATCTCTATCCGTGTGGTGTCAGTCAAGTCGGGAGAACTCTTTCACATGTGATATGTGATTGATCCCAATGAAAATTATGACCTTAATGTATTTTTTTTCTTAGCCACATGGAGTATTTGAATAATTATTCAATAAACAATGATAAAGTCAAAAGGACCAAGGATTACCCACCATCCTTCTATGAAGGTGTTTACAACACCATGTATGAGATCATGTTGGTGAATTTTAATACCAATGAGGGTAAACATAAAAAAATATGTTTAGTCATAATATCGATAAATTGAGAAGAATATACATAATTCATTAAGAAAAATTAGGATATTTTAATGTGTAATAACATAGATATTCATGGGTTAAATCCTCGTTTTTCTAAATATCTTGTAGTTTTACTATACGACCAATATGGTTATAAACAAATAATGAGGAAAATATATCTAAATCATGCCACAAAGGGGGAATGTTAATTTGATAATTTGATCCATGCTGAATCTATTCCAGAAGTTCAATATCTCATTTCACTGAACAACATTATCCATGTTATTAAAAATAACATTAATATCAGTGACATCATTTACTTTATGTATTTAAACCACCATAATCTAAATTTTTCATTTTATTATCTCAATCATGAAAATAATAATCAATTAGACATATGGTATTGAAAACATATCATTCAAGGAAGATATTCCAATTATAACCAAATTTGAATCACTTGATAAGATGATTAATACTCTTCTTTAAAGAGAGCTAAAGGGTTATATTGCTACCAAGTGATTTTTTTGGGTTGATTAATGGTGTTCTTACATACTATATTTCCATGAATAATATATTTACGTACATTTGGTGAAAACATAAGAAAATAAATATGATGATCAATTACTCAAATCTCATTGTAATTGTGATCATATTTCTAACATTGAGGAAATGTTCTACAATTTACACAAATATAGCATGAAATTAATCCAATACAAATTTTCATTTGATGTAAAATATGAACAAACAATCAATTTTGGGGTATTCCATCGTGACATAAAAATTGACCCTGAGAATAATATAGAAATACTAGATATTTCCCCTCCTATAAATCCCTTAAATATGAGGGGGTTTCTAGGAAACTATAAAACCCCATGAATTTGGATTGTATGTCCCTTTAAATAAATTTTATGTGTTCAATAGCTTGTGATACATGCAACATTAAACTAATATGAAAAATTAAATATCATAAAAAATGAAATAATTAAAGGATAAGTAAGTGAAAGGTAATTATTAAAAAGTGAATTTCTAATATAATTAAATGTTATAAATCCCTTTGGAAAATAAAGGTAATTTTTAAGACACATTTTTATGAATTATGTATTTTTTTAAATTTATTAATTTTAATGAATGACATAAACAAAATTTATTGATTAAATTCCTAAAATTTATATTAAAATAAGTTAATAACATATAATATATTATTATGTAATCATAAAGAATACTAATTTAATTATTCATGTTTAAAAAAATTGTTTTTCAAAAATGAGGTATTAATTATATATTACAAGCTTCTAAAAATTAATTGAATTAAGAAATTAGTTACTAAAAAAACAAAAATCATTCTCACCCAATGAAATTTTTTTAAACTATACCCAAATTTTAATATTTAATTGTATGCCTTCAATGTTTCCCAAAAAATTAAATACACATGATACCATTATAAATATAATATATGTGATAATCATATATATAATCTAGGTAGAAGGGATATATAATAACCGGTGGGATTTTAAGGTTAGTAAATGAATTCTTATATTGGAAGCTCTCAGGAATACATAAGGGGTAAATATTATGATATAGTTGAAAATAAATATATATTTCATTTAATAATTTAATTTAGTTTGAAATAAATCCATTGATAATATTAATTTAGTAATCATAAGGACAATAATAACTAATTTAATAATCATGGAATGCATAATTTTGGACATTATATTCTTAATATTAATGCCTCATTCAAAGAAATCTTACATATATAAGAAAATAATATGCCAAATACCCAATCTAGATACACCCATTAGACCAACTAATTCATTAAGGGGAAATCTAATATCCGGCTTCATCTGTCATAGTCTTTTTTTAATGAATTCTTCATATAAAATAAATAAATAAAAATACAATACAATATAAACCTTCCACATTAATACACATTAATATTAATAAACTAGTATATGAAATTTAAATATTTTCCTGGTAAATGAACATCCTAAATTAGTATTCAATAATAATCCAAATTTAAATAACATGTATAGAGATTTCTAATGCTTCCTCAGTAGGTAAATGAGTTATATTTCATAGTAAGCACCCCCAATATGATTTATTTACTAAATGGGTAGTTTACACCACACAATGTAATCGGTATAAGACTATATATAACCCAAGCCTCAAATATAGTAATTTAATATTATTTCTTAATAAAAATGAAAACAATTCACATTATAATATATCATGGAACAAAAATTGTAATTTTATAGGATAAATGTAAATTTTAAACTTATTTCTTCAATATAATACTACAATGAATATTTTAACTTTTCCTTGAGAAATAATATTTTATGAATATTTAAAAATGTACTATTTAACTATTCTTTGTTTAATAAATAATAAATTGTAATTATATTTCAAAATTATAATTAGTTAACTTTAAATTTGATAGAAATAAAGATAAGATCATTTTCCAGTAATAACATGTATTTTTCATAAAATTGTTTTTTCTTTAAAAGGATATTGTCCTCCCATTTTAATTAATCAAAATAATCTTTATTTATCAATTCTTTAAGTTTGATATATGTATTATAAATCAAAAAAATGAGTATAAATCAATATATTGTTTATTAATAGTCATGTAATTAATATAAATCATATTATGTATCAAAAATGTATTTCATGAAGACAACTTTTCGACATGATTTAAGGGATTATTTTTATATTAAATTTAATGAATTTTAAGAATTGAATTTATTAAAATATATTCCATATTTTATGTTAGAATAAATAATATTATTTAATGACGTTCATATTTTTTATATAATAATTAGTAATGATATTAAAAATTAATTATTGTGGTTGAGGTTAAAACTCGATTTTGTGTGTCCCAAGTGCTTCTATTAAAATTAAATCTTTGTATATAATTTTTTTAATTAATTATATTTAATATCTGCAATCAGTGGCTCTATATTATCTAAAAATGGTCATTTATATTTATTCATAAATAATTAATTATCCAGGGTAAAAAAACGTGTTACCATAGTAAAAACTAAAATGGTAAACGAAAGTAAACAAAGAGGATACAGGTATAACATGTGGAAAACAAGTTAACTTTCTGGGTTTGAGGTGTGGTTCGACCACAAATTCAATAAAATATAGTTGTCATATATTTTTTATCCACATTGTGTGAGAGTTACTATCCATTATTATAATGTTTTTTTAGTTAAAAAATGTCACTCATCCTGAATTATAAAATGATTCTTACTCCGCTCACTTATTCACAACTCTAAAGACAATTTTATTACCAGACCCTACCAAAATATCTCCCAAAAATTATTTTATACAATATATAGATACTATTATTTCCTTAATTCCCACCCTAAGGTCCTTAATAAGTGATCCAATATAGTGTTCTCTAATAGATTTTAATCTTACTAACAAAGGTAATTGTTTTTCATTATTATTTTACAACATTCAATATTCTTTTTATTTCTTCATTTACAACATTCAATTAGGAATAAATACTTATAATATAATAAAACCAATATCTTATATATACTGATATGATGTTATATTTATGGAATATTATTTATCTAACTCCTTCTAAATCAAAATGATAAAAAATCCATTACTTATCTTTATAGAGGACTCCAACCTCACGAACCGATATAAATTTTTTTCTACCTTCGAATCACATGAATAGTAATAATATTGGAAATAAAAAATATATATGATACATATAAAGTGATATTAATTACCTGAAATTTGTTTATCATCCACTTAATTTTCCTTTCATGCGCTAATATAAGGATATCATCGCACATACGTATGTATAGAATTCCATCACCCATGAAGAATGTGAATCACTTTCTATATATAATGTTGAAATATTTTTATAAAGAGGTATATAATGAATTAATGAAAAATTTATAACATTAATATCATTATAGATATTATGGAATACTATCCTATATATAAGAACCTTGTATTTAATGACAATTAGGTCGGAAATAAGGACAATAACACCAGAAGTAAGGGAGAAATTGAGATGTTATTTATGAATGTGTTAAATGATGATATAAAAAAGAAAATATATTATTTATAAATATGAATATGGTTCTAGGATCAATTTTTCTTCATTTTGACATATTCTATTATTTTGAACCAAATTTTTTTATATGGTGTATATAGCTACCCATTAAAATTTTATATCTTGATATACTTATGTTAATGATATTTAATGTTTCATTTGAGGTTATTCTTTCATTTTCATTAATATATACAAGTTTCCAAAGTGGAAAGGAATTTCATCTTGATTCGTATTCCACTGAGACATATTGGTTAATATTCACTAATTCTCTATTTTACAATTTATATACTAAAAATTTTAGGTTTTCTTTATGAATACATATATATTCATGATTATTAAATATTAAATTCATGCCTATTATTTTAATGGGTTTCAATTTAAAACATACCAAAGAAGAAATAATCAATTTTACAATCTAACTTTATTTTGTGATTTATTTTACTTTCATTAAATAAATGTAACAATTTTAACATCATATTATCTAACATATTTCTTATCCAATTGTTAGTTTAGGGTTTATATATGTTATTCTAACTTTTTCTATATTTTTTAATCGAATCAAGAAAAAAAATTAAAAGAAAAACTTATTTTATTCCCCTTTAAGTCAAATATATTTTACATCCATTTCCTTGTATTCCAAAATTATTTTACAAAAGTTATTTTGTTTAATAAATTGATTTATTACGGAAATATTATATTGTCCTTGAAATTTAATAATAGTTTGAAATTAAAAATTATTCTATTTTCCAAAATTTAAAATTGCAATAAAAATTCACATATTTAGAGATAATGGACTTCCCCTCTATCATAACAGTTTAATTATATATAGCTTATTCTACACATTTTCAAGTGTTTTAAAAAGAATAATATTTTATTAAAATATGTTTTAATATATAACTTGCATTCTATTTATTCTTTAAAAGAAATAACTTTATTCAAAAATCTATATTCATGATAAACCTATTTTCACCTATAATTTCTCGAATAAATTTGGTATTGTAAACTTTATATTGAGAAAATCAACTTCTTGTGAACATTTATCATTAGACATAATATTTCTCAAAAATATAAATATTATTTGTATCATGGATATAATTATTTTATAAACTATGTATCATTTATACATATGATTATTATTTTAAAATTTATTTGATTAATTGGAAAAATACTAATAAATCATTATTCTATACTGAACATAAATATTTTTCAAAGAGTAATGTTCAATAATTAAATTGATCATTTGATATATGAGGAATGAATTTGACATGCGGTGATTGAGGGGGCATAGAATCATCTATCCCCTTAATTCATCATCATGTCTCATGATAAAAATTAGTTCTCCAAATTAAATAGTATTTTACATATAGTTTTAAAATGTAATGGCATAAGTTCTGGATGAATAGATATCATTGAGTATAAGGTCAGAACATCCAATATTAAGAATTTCCTTCATTCTAAATTGAGTAATTATTAACCTTAAGATTTTTTTCATCAATATTATCCATGGATGGATTTTGTGATCTTTTTATTAATTAAATGGAGTGTTTGATCAGTTATTTACCATACCATGATGATTATGCCTTAGAAAATCATGATTGTATTATTATTGATTAAATGTAATGTTAGTTCAATTATTTAACTTTCTATATTGACTATACCATATGTAATCTTGATATTCATGTTGTTAATTAAATGTAATGGGTGTTCAATTTTTTACCTTTATATATTTATTATTCCTTATTCCTTTATGATAACTTGTACTATAAGGAACCCTTACTATGAAGTTTAGATAACCATTATTTTTTTCCCTTTTCCCGTGATATGATGAATTTTTTAATGAATAAGTTCAAGGATGTTATTTATTTTCAATTACTATGTTTTATATTTTTTCCCATTATAAAATGGGTATAATGTATGTTTCTTGGTCTCCAAAACTACTAAACTGACCAATCCTTTTGTATATTTCCCCTTTTATCTATGATAAGGTACTAAAGTAAACATAGATATTGGGTGACTAGGGTTGGGGTTTTCTACAGTTTTTAAATAGGTACTTTCGTATAAACCATGTGAAGTACATATAGAAAACATATATTAGGGTAAGATACAAAGACAATCATTGAGGATAAGTATAGAAAAACGTCCAAATGTATTAGTAAGGAAGATATTATGTGGTTTTTTCATGTAATAAAAAGATGTATAGATACTACTATTTTACATGGTTATACCACAGTTACAAATAGGGTTAACAACTATGAAAAGGGAACATTGTTATTTGACTCAATCATCACCTGGTTCTTGAAAATAGGTCTTACTGCACACTAGTTTTTACACTATTGTGGTATACTCTTTAGTTAAATAACACATTCATTATAAAACATTATGAAGAATTTGAATATATTTTTATGATTTTATGATTACAAAAAGATTTGTTGGAATGTACATTAATCACAATTTAAAATTTTACAACTCATTTATTTGATTCAAGATTATTTAACTTTATATCTTTCATCTTTTCAAAAAAAATTATATATTTTCCAACCACAACTAGATGGAAATTTTCAATCAAATACTTTAGTAGAAGTCTCGCTACGGTAAGGATGTATCAAGAAGTTCCACTTATAAAACCTCAAAATCCTCTATTTTATTAATTAACTATCCTAATTATGGTTAAAATATATATATTTTTTGGTATGTATTGGATTAAAAAATATGATGTAGAATTGTTTTAAAGGAGAAAGAAATTATGATTCATGATGTAGATATGGAATTCCATATCTTTATAAAAATTTTGTCATCATCTAATTCATGTCTAGATACATCCACTTATAGAAAATTTGAATTAGATTCTTAGGGAGGAAGATTTAACAGAATATATGTATATAAAATGTAATCATTAAATTGAGTATGTGCATATCCTACATGAATACATAGATGTATTATCTATGAAATTTCATTGAAGTCCCCAGAATCATGATGTAGAGTTTTCCATTGATTTAATCCATAAGGTAATCCCAATATCATATAATTCTTATAATTTTTCCAATGTAGAGTTAGAAGAGTTAGAAAAACTACTAGAGGATTTTTTGATATTGTATTTATTCTCCCAAGTGTTTTACCTTGGGTATTTCCTATTAATTTTGCTAATAATAATGATGGTTTGATGATACTACACATTAGTTATAGAGAAATCAATATAATTACAATAAATAATAATTATCCTCTCCCTAGAAGTTTGTTACTTATTCGATCATGTTCTCATCACATAATATTTTACAAATATTAACCTTATTTTTGGTTATCATTAATTGTGAGTAAGGAAAGAAGAAATTCAAAAGGCTATATTCTAAGTGTGTTTTCGACATTATGTTTTTTCTATAATTCCATTTCAATCGACTAATTAACCCTCAATTAATATTTTTCTAATGAATTTAATATTTGGGGAATAACTCGAAAATTTCATTTTGGTTTTCATTGATGATATATTCATGTTTTTATTAGAAATTTGGACCATGAGAATCACTTACCAATCATTATCGAGACTCATAGATGGAAATATTTATATTAAAAATTTATAAATTATGAATTCAATCTAAAATAGGGTTATTTTATTCACTATATTTTCTCTATTGATGTAATATCAATTGATCATATGATAAAGAATGCATTCAGATATTGTCCCACTATAATGATCACAAATGGGAAACATAATTTCATTTGTTTGGCATGTTACAATCAATAATTCATTCATAATTTTTTCAGATTTGATGACCCATAAAACAAGATTACATATAAGGGGTAATTCTAATTTGGAAAAAAATGTGTTGAATGATTTTATAAATTGATTATAATATTGGTTAGTACTCTAATTTCGAATCTACCAATAGGAAATGATGGTTTTTTGATATATACAGATACATCAATGATGATACTTTTTTGTCATTTAAAATGATAAAAAAAATTCAAATGAATCAAGAAATTTAATGACTCCTAAAAAGAACAATATAACCTGTGATCATGGGTAGATTTCATAATTTTTTTTGTTGAATATATTGACACATTGTCTCTATTGTGAAATATGTGAGACATACAGAGACCATAAGAACCTAAAAAAATTCTAAAAAAAGATAAAAAAAATGTAGAAAAGATGGTGGCTCTATCTTCTGAATGATTAATATTTCTCATTACATTACCACCATTTTAATTTAAATAATTTATCTTTTTCCTTGGGGATACGGATTGTGGAATTATAAAAAAAATGAGGATTTTGATTGACCTGATGTTCATCTATTTAGTATATATATATATATATATTATTGAAGGGTATACATCTCTTTCTTAAAATGATTATTAAAACATGTTCATTGGAAAATATTAAATGATATTAATATGATGATTCTAATTTTCAAAATGAAATTAAATATGTGGGATATAGGGTGTTGGAAGAATTTTTTTTGTGAATATGGCGTCATAAAATTGGGATGGAGTTGATGTATTCCATATATTACTGATATTAAAATGGATTTATTGGATGATAATCATCATTAAAATTTATATATCCTCCATAGTATCACCTACATGTATTGGGATTTGAGATAAAATTTGTTATGGGATAATAAGAAGTGATAATTTTCTAAATTTGTGTACAGATGTTTGGTTTTTCAACAATTAAAGTCTATGAGATATAATCCTATAGGATTCCCAAAAATTATTTATTATCAAGTAAATATGTGATGAAAATACAATGGTATTTTACAAAAGACTACGAATGATTCCTATAATAATGATGCAATATGGGTTATTATTGTTCTCCTAACCAAATTGAAACATTTAATCACTATAAGATAAGAGTTACCTCTTGATCACCCCATAGTCCTCTTTTTAAGTTAATTTATAATAATTCATGTTAAAATACATAATTTTTTTTCTTATTTCCTCCCCATCTTTCATAAAAATTTAAGAAATGTCTTCATCACACTCCAGATACCTAGATTAATTGGATTACCACCTATGGTACCCAAATCAATAGATAGTTTGAAAGGACTATTCCAATATTGGAAGACATGGTGAGGTCATTCCCACCTGGCATTCAAGATATATTGGATAATTATATACCTCTAATATATTTTTATTCAAACTATATTTTCCATTCATGTAAAAAATGTTTACATATGATGCATTAAATGAAATGAGATATAATTCAGTGACTTGTTGGGATGCAATTGATGAAAGGAAATATGTTATCTCAAAACTTATTAAAGATATAGAAAAAAAAAATTAAATACTATTCTTAGTCACACGATAGTATATCAATGTAGGAAAATGAGTAATGTCATAAACCATAGGAAATATTTGGAATTTTAAGTGGTAGATCAAATTTTCCATAATGTATCTCCTTGGATGGGTTTCATAGTGTATGGTAAAAAGGAAAAACTGATCCCCAAGCACATCAGACCCTTTGAAATTCAGGAAAGAATTTGAGTTGTGGATTATAAATCGGAAATGAATCTGATCCTCTATCAAATACATGATGTGTTTTGTATGTCATTGTTAAGGAAGTAAATTCTAGACCCAATACTGGTTCTCACCTCTAAATAAATAAAATATGAAGATCATTTTCTTACTCTAAAGAGCCTATCAAGATTCATGGAGCCAGGGGGTAAATATGAGTAAAAAAATAATTGATTGTTAATGGTAATTTGGATAAATAATACAATTTATGGAAAAATATGATAACTAGAGGATGTTATGAAGAAAAAACACCCTCATTTGTTTATGAAGTAATATCCATAATTATTTTGAAGGAAACATTTTAGTTGGATAGAAGATTGTAAAAACCAAGAATCAAATGTATTAATTGATAATTATATATTAAAAAAACTATAAATTTGTTAATATTTTATTATTTCCTAAAACAATAATTCTAATTGTAATGGATGAATAATGATTTTGAACATATATAGTCAAAAGAATCCCAAAATGAAATTTTGAAATTTCCCCTCATAACTAAGAATTTATGAATAAAAAATGTATTTAACTCTTAACAAATTTATTCAAAATAATCTATAATAATATTAATAAATAATAATTTATTAACTATAAGTTTCTTATAAATAAAGATAAGATCATTTCATGGTGAAAATCAGTTTTTTCATAAAAAATTTTGGGTTATAAAAGGCATAATGTCTACTCATTTTAAATAATTTAATGTAGCTTTAATGATAAGTGATTAAAATTAAATTCATATATTTTACATCTAAATATATGAATTTAAATCTGAATAATTATTATTACGAGTCATATATTTAATATAATATCATATTTTTCTTGCAAAATGGATTTCTTAAAAACCTATTTTCGACATGATTTGTGACTTTATTATAAAATAAAATTCTTACACTTATATGAATTTAAATTGATGAAATACATTTCATATTTTTAATAATAATATGTAATAATAAGTAAATATTTCACCTTAATGTTTTTCCATAATTGTTACTAAATATTTTAAAAATTATTTATAGTGGTTATAGTTAAAATGGTGTTTTGTGCATCGGGTGCACTTAAACAAAATTAATTTTCCCCACATATAAAATTTTTATAAAATAAATTAGGTATAATTTTATTAATTTTATTTTCTAAATTATCCTATAATTAAAATTCTATTTTTTGATTAATTTATTTATTATGTTTGATAAAAAAAACTAGCTACTATGGTGAAAATTAAAATTTTAAAAGTAAGAAAACTTAGAGGATAATAGAATAACATGTTTGAAAACATTTTTTTAGGTTTGGATGTATCTAAAATTACCTCCACTATATTATTTCTCAAACTTATAGGCATTTAAGATGATAATAACTTACCATTATTGAGGATTTTTCGGTTTTTATAGAAATTTCTCTCGTCCACAATAATATAAGAGCACTCACTCCCCAAACTTATTTATAAATATTAACTAATTTGGATGTAAAAAACAAGTAAAAATAAATCCCCAATATCTTTAAACACATTTTAGAGCTTACGGTATTCCAGAAATATCAACCCTAGGGTTCTTAAGAATATATCCAAAGGGGGATTCTCTATGGGAAGGTAATCATCATAACAAAGATGTGTCATTTTCATTATTATTTTACCATGTAAAATTATGTCTTCAATCCTCCATTATAAAAACAATTTTATCTAATATATAATTATATTAAATTATTCTATTGAAATGATATTTGATCATCTCTTCCTTGATCAAATGTGAAACAAATCTATCGCTCATGTGTATAGAAGAATACCACCAAGTAAAGTGGTGTAATTTGTTTTCCATTATCAAACTACATGTGTAGTAATAATGATGTAAAAAATTAATTGATATGATAAATATCACCTGATATAAATTATGGAAAATTAATATATCATGCACTTCATTGAACTTTCTCTTTTTAATTGAATGATATTGTCTCTCATGTCTACATACAACCTACCATCTCCATGAAGTGATGTGATTCATTTTATATGTCCAACATTCAAAAAAAATTTAAACAGATATATAATGAGAAAAAGTTTTATTTATAACATTATTATAATTTTCGATCTAATTCCAATATATCAATCACAAAATAAATAGAACTTTTGTGACAAGCATGAATGAGAAAACCAAGAAGTAAACACCTAAAACAGTAATCTAAATGAAATATTTTTTATAAATAGAAAAATAGAAGACATAATAAGAACATATATGATATTATAAATATGAATATGGTTATTTTATAATCTAATTAAATGTTTAAAACCATTCTACATGACTTTAAACATTGTTCAACTTAATAGATGTGTGGGGGAAGATATTTAGTCATGGTTTTCTATATTGGAGACATATTCTTTTTTTATAATCATAGTTTATTTTATATGTTGTATATACTTCCAATTTAACATTTTTTATAATTATTTACCCTTATTTTAAACATATTTATTGAAAAATTAGGTGTTTTTCTTTCATATGGCTTAATATTTTAAAATTGTCAATGTGGTATTAGATTTTATCTCGATTCTATTTCAACATTGATATATTTGTTAATATAAGACTATACATATTTATTTAGTGTGTATATAACCCCATTAATGTATTTAAAATGAATTAATATATATTTATGATAACTAATTCTTCCATTCATGTCAATTATTTTAGGAGTTTAATAATTAAATAATACCAAAAATGTGAGAATCTATTTTAAAATTTCACTCTCTTTTGATATTTCTTTTACTTTCATGGAAGGAGTATTACAATTTATCATTCATAAGATCCATTAAAATTATTATACACTATATATTTGAGTGTTTTCTATAATTTATTAAAAATTCTATTATCTCTAGTACTTGATTCATGAAAATAAATTATTAAATTAAAAACTAATTTTCATCTCTTTAAATTAGATATATTATTCTTACATGCCCATGTTTTCCAATATTATTTTATAAAAGTCAATTTATTTACTCAAATTATTTATTAAAAAAAGATTATATTATACTTTAATTTCAAAAAATTATTTAATAGAATACTTATTATTGTTTCCAAAAGGTATTTTTCAACAAAAAGTTAGATGGATTTTATGTTACATATGGAGATAAAAGACTTCCCCATCGCCATAAATTTTTTTTGAAATGAATCTTCTTCTAAACATTTTTAATGGATTTAAAAATAAAAAAAACTTTTATGAAATATTATTTTAATGTTTAATACCCATTTACACTATTTTCAATTTATTTTATTTTGTCCAGAAAAACATTATTACCTATAAGTGGATTGCCGCCTCTCATTTCATGATTAAATTTGTTGTTGTTAACATTAAATTAATAAAATTAGTTTCGTGTGATAATTTTTTGATATCCATGAAATTTCTCTTTTATATATATATATTATTTGTTTATTTTATATGATTATTGTCAAAATTTTATATAATTTTAATATATGTTTTTTACTATGAATGTTTCTTTCTTAACGGGGGAAATGTTGAAAAATATATATTATTTACTGAATACATATTTTTATTTATAAGGAATATTTTAAATGAAATAAAAATATAATTCGATATGTGAGGAATTATTTGTAAATACAGTGATGGATGGGGCATATAATTATAGTGATCATTTATGCATCAACAATTCTATTGAGGAAAATCACTTGGCTAAATTTATTATGTTTTTATGAATAATTTTAAACTATCCTATTATAAGGTCTTGATTTTATAGATATTATGATATATAAGATTATTATATATGATATTAATATATACCTTCATTTTGAATTAAGTTTTTATTATTAAAGGCATTCTTTGAATTGATATAATATATAGATTATTTTTTTTATAATTATATTGATTAAATAGAAATCTTGTTTAGTTATTTTCCATTACATATTGATTATTGCTTATCTAATCATGGTTTTTAATTTATTAATTAAATGGAATGTGTGTTAATTTATTACCTTAAAAACTGATTTATACTTTTCTAATCATAATAGTCATATTATTGATTAAATATAATGTGTTTTAAAGGATTTATTTATCCATATTGATTATGAATTATTCATTCATGATATCTTACACTATATGTAACCCATTATAATAATTTGATCTCCACCCTAATTTATTTCCTTCCCCTGGAATATGAAAAATAATTCATTAAACGTGTTCTAGGATGTCGAATTTTATCCATTTCTACATATATTATTCAATTCCAAAAATGGGTATATATATGTATTTGGATCTCCCAAAATAATAAACTGATCAGTCTTCCTAGATTTCACCCCTTGAATCTATTTCACTATAAAATAGTAACCATTGGATCTTAGTTATTAGGGTCAAGGGTGTCATAGGATAATTCAATAATATAAATTATATATAATATAAACATGATAAAAATAACTTTGACATGAATTAAACAACAAATTCCATGAAAAAAATTAATACATTTAAATAAATTTAGTTCTTATGGAATATGGAGATTCAAATGGAAGAAAGCCATTTGAAATAATTTCATTTATACCTTTTATAAATTGGATTTAATGATGAAGTGTAAAAGTAACTATTAAAACCCTATTTATGAGATGTCAAGAATCCATTTAAAACATTATATGTAAAAATGAAAATAATAGAATCTTTTAAATATACAAGACCTCTTTAAGAAAATGGGGAGTTTATGATAAAAATATACAAAAGTGGAATTCAATCCCTTTTCTAAACATGTAATAAAATATTCTACTTTTTTATTAAAAAATTAATATGATAATGGTAATAAATATTAGTTTTGAGAACTATCAGAACATTGAAAGGAAGTCAAATTAATAAGAATAGATTTATTTTCGGTATATGTTGTTCATGTGGAAGAAATTTAAATAGATATTATTTTCAAGCTATATTAAATAAAATAGATATTGAATATTCATAAAATGAAAAAATGATTCCTTTCTAAAATTTTAAAACATTTTATAATTTAACCTAATTTAACCTTAATAAATAATTTATGTATATAGAAGAACATTCCTTTAATATAGATTATGGATATGGAAGAGAAATGTAAACTATGAAATAAGTTAAATAAGGATTGATTTTCTAAAAAACATTCCTTTAGTTGATCAGAATAGGAATGATAGTAAAAATGGGTTTAATTCTTTATACCCTCCATAAAAGATCATTGTAGAATAAAATAGATGGGTTTTTGGACTGTAAGAACATAAAATTCATGAATTTGGGATTGAAATACCAATAATATCTATAAAGAGTGTGATTGTACAATAAAGTTTTATGGATTTTGTAACACGCAAATTAAGACCTCTTGAAATATAAAAGCTTAAATGGAAAAAAATTACTATAAAGTATTAGTGAATCATGATATTATATTTCAAATATGTTGTATATATACTATATTATGGAAGTGGGGGCATCATTCAAAACATGTCGCAAATATAATGTTTTAAAGGATGAAACCATTAACATGGGATCATGCTTTGTCAGGTTCATTATATCATCCAGTATAATATATTTATTTTATAATTAATCCATATTATATCTATATTTATATATTTTTTTTAAAATATCATTTATTAATATCTTATTTCTATGAATTTATTCATTATTATTTCTCAAAATCAATTATTTAGGTGTTGAATATTCTATTTCTAAAGCATGTATTGATTCATTTGTTTAATCCATACAATTTGGTCTTGATTTAACAATCTCAATAATTTTAATCATTTCATATATATCATAGTCCTAAATACAAAACTTTTTAAGTTACATTTATGCGTGGAAGTTATGAAAAATAAGATATATTGTTTTATGTACATGACAGTCAATACCGACACATGAGATACATTATCTATTTTTATATTGGTTAAAAAAGAAGTAAATATAAAAATGGTTTATTTCAAATAATCATAAAAAATTTATAAATATCGTATTCATTCTTTAAATAAATCCATATAGAAATTTATGTAACATGGAATTGCAATGAAAATTAAACTGCTCTATAGAGGTTATAGGCCACATGTATGCATGACTGATGTTATCATTTTACAAATAATGGGAGGGTAAGATGGTAGATAATATTTAATAATTAAATAATTAAATTTACGTCATAAATATCACATATATATATATATATCAATTAAATATTCCAACATAATAATTCCTCAATGGTTGTGATGAAAAATAAAATACATCACCTAATTTTGATGGTAGTTCATATGTACATATGAGTGATATTTTAATTTTTCATTAGATTGATGTGAAGTATACATTTATTGATCCATGAACATTATATCATTAATGTATATTAAATTGTATTATTAAATAATTTTATTAAGGTTACTATATAGTTTATAGAAGTATAATAAGAAATAAAAATTAAACTATTAGGTTAAGACTTATACCTCATTCTTGGGTATCTTCTATTGACTTACATTTTATGCCCTATGGGTGTATATTTTGGTTAGAATGGGATGTTTATTCCTTATAGAGAAATTTTGGGAAGGTATTTGGGTCTATTTGTGTTAATATAATGGTCACAAGTGTTGTGGAGAAGTAAGGAGAGGATGTGTCCATTTATATTTGTGGTGAGTGGCGCTATTGTAAATATTAATATGTTTAAAAATTAATAAATATATTTCTCGTTAGAATTGGCCTTATTTTTTTAAATTTATGAAATTATAAATGTTAAGGTAAAATTATACTCATACATTCATATTTATACATTTTTATGTGATATTTTATGCTTTATCACTTAGGTAACCCCCTTATTAACTCTTATAAAGTTTATCATGGTAACAAACTTTTACAATTGTAACCATTCATTATGACTATAAATTAAATTCAAAAAATTAAAAATTATAAAATTTCATTACAAAATATTGAATCTATTTTATAATATATAATCACTAGATGTGGTAAAAATTAAAAATAATTTATGTTTTTGAGAGAAATTGATTTTTTGGTTAAAATTACCTCTTTAAGGATAAATATGCCTTTATAGGAATATAACATATTATGTTGATTTACAAAAAATTTACTATTTTTTATATCTAATAAAAGTTAATTTATTTTAATTAAAAACAAAATGAAAATAATGAGTAAACATGTGAATAATTTATTAATAGAAAAGATAAAAAATATTTTTTAATTTTAATAAACACATTTATTATATTTATAAAATGTTTGAAATAGATTTATAAGCTCAAAATTATATTTATAAATATAT
Source organism: Viscum album (assembly GCA_963277665.1). Taxonomy (NCBI): domain Eukaryota; kingdom Viridiplantae; phylum Streptophyta; class Magnoliopsida; order Santalales; family Viscaceae; genus Viscum; species Viscum album. The sequence continues at coordinate 2,111,633,184 of OY728126.1, read as the reverse complement.
TATGTAATATTATAAATATGTATTTGGTCCCTAAAAATATTTCATAACCCATTATTCATTATTTTATCATGATAATATCATAAAAGATACATTTTTTAAAAATTATTATTTTTTATTATTCACTCAAAAACCACAGATTTTGAATAACTGGTTAAATTTCACCACAAGTTTATTTTGATAATCATAATAATAAAATTAAGATCATTTCATAAAATTAAATTTATAAAATTCTTAAATTTATCTTTTAAATGATAATAAAATATATGAACTAAAACTGATTTTAATGAAAATTAATATTTTTAAACATCAAATGCATATAATAATTTTCCATAATAATTTATAACTAATGAAGTGTTAATTTATTAGTTAAAACATTAAATTATTTCAAAAGTAAATAATTTATTGAAATAAGTGATTCTTGAAAAATACCCTCAAAAAATACCCGTTTAAATATTGATTTATTTTAATTATATCTGATTAATTATTTATTTACTAGTTATTAAAATTCATCATTTAATGAAATCCAATTTAATTATACTAATAGATTGTTGTATTTCATTTTACTAGGGAATTTTTTAAATATTTTAGGAATAATATTATAATATTTTTGTAACTAAATTAATCTATTGAATAATGTGTAATTTGAAGGAGAATTAAATATTTATATCTTTGAGGCATATTACTTTAAAAATGATCTCCTTTTACATTATAGAATTATTGTTTTAAAAAGTATCACACCATAACATATATAAATGTACCCACCTTTACCCTCAAATAAATCCAAATAATTCCTCTAATTGTATCATGAACCACTATAAAAATTATCACCTTAATGAGACTCTACAAATTTTCAGAACCTCGATTCATAGTATGAAGTCTCAAACACATCATTTCCAAGAGTCCCTATATAAAGAGATTCACATCTTCAACATAAGTGTAATCTTATATTTAATTATTATTAATTATATTTTTCATATACATATTCATTAATCTAATTTAACACATTAGTAAAAACATTGAAATCCTTATGCTTCTTAGAAAGTGACATTATCACAATAAAATAACTTTTTCTTAATCATTCATTCATTATGATGCATTATTATTTTGGAATATTTTTCCAGTCACATGAATGGTGTTATAATTATTACCTCATGAATAACTAATAAAACCATAATATTGTAATATTATGTAATAATTATTAGTTTTATTTTATTTTATAATTTTGGAGAGCTAATATTCCAATGCATAGTCACCAATAAATTCAATCTATTATTAATTCAATAATTGCTGAAAATGATATTTTAAAAGAGTTATATAATAACCACCACTATTATATCCATTAAATGATTGTGGGACTCTAAATGTATATATGATAATGAAAATAAATAATAAACAGAATTCTATTGGTAATAAAACTATGATCATAGGTTACAGATCATAACTTCCAAATCAACGAATTTGTGGAAAATGAGGCAATTAACACATAAATATTAATTATCAAAGAGAATTATTAATAAATTTATAATATGAATTTATAAATAAATAGTATAAATTAATATATATATATATATATATATCTGTGTGTGTGTGTGTGGTTTTTATATATATTATTAATAAAATCCAAATACTAATATAGGATGAAGATAATGTTCAAAAGAGAGGGAATAAAATGTAAGGGTTTCTTTGCCAATATCCAAATCAAATCATGATTTTTTTGGTAAAATTTTATATTTATCTAAATTATTTGTTTTATAACTATAAAAAAATCTAGTTTTTTCTACTATAGTAATTTATTTTCTTTACACATCTTCTTACTATCTCACCATCCTTTGTTTTATATCACAACAGAAAGGATGCATGAAAGTGGATCTGACCTTATGTTATATTTTTAGTTAGAAATAATTATCATCCATATCCATATTCTCTATAATGTTTTAATAATTTCATTCTTTATAATTATAATAATAAATAATTTCTAATTATATTTTATGTTAATTTATTTTAAAAAATTAAAATATTTTCTTTTACCTTTTTAAATATGATTATTTTTTAAAGACTTTCTTTAAAAATTATTAAATGAATGCAATTAATTCATTAAAAATAAATCCATTTACTATTCTATTTTATTTAAAAATATTTATTTCAAATATTTCATGGACTTACCAATTAATTTCTTTTCATATTATTTCATATATTATTCGCTTTTAAATAAAAATTATTTAAAATATAAATAATATTTTTTATTATTTTTCAATGTAATTTTATAATGGTATAATAAAGTGTTTTTCATCAATTTAAACATATTTTATCATATATTATTATTCACATGTGATATATTATCTAGTGATATCATCAACCTTTTTTCTACGGATGTCTAATGATCATGTTTTATGGAAATCTTTATGAAACCTGTTTATTTCCCATGGTATAATTATTCTATAACAAGATTATAAATTTTTTCATGTTCATGTGTCATAAATATATATGGATTATACTTATGTGGTGGTAATATCCATTATAGCACTCAAACTAGTTGGTTAAACTTTTATATCTCATTACATAATGATGTCATGAAAGGTCATGATTATTATTACATGTGTTCACTACATTATGAAGGGGTTGATTATGGTTTTTTATACATTAAATTTATGTAGGGACATGATTTTTTAGCTATGATTACAATGTGATAGTTTTTCATTCTTATGTTTTTGTTCTATTTCTATTTATTCCTCATGGATATTGATTATTAACCCCTATTCTGTATTACTATATTATGGTATTTTTTCTATTTCATGAAGAATATTTTGAGGTTATATGTCCTTCTGTCATATCATTTGGATGCCTCTCATAATTTTATGTTCTATTTAATATAATATTCCTCAGATGTTGTTTTTCTCACATACATAATATGTAACACTTTATCAAAAATTTATATGTCCTTCACTTACTATTTATTAGAGTTAACCCCTAATTTTGTTTCTAATTTTCCATATAAATTATATGTAGGAATATATTTAAGAGGAAGTCATGTGTGGGGAACTTTTTAATATATATTAAAAAAATATTATGTAATATAAAAATTTAGTTTCTAATATCTAAATTCATTAATCCATTGGGTTTTGGGTTTATTTATTCATTTATGAGATATAATTTTTAAATTATGCAAATGATGTCCAATATATGGTTGCTATACATAGGCTTTCTTATTCGGTATCAAATTGGGATTTTTATTTTTTTAGAGATTTTGTTATGAAGTGTAAGAGAACACAACACAAAGAAGACTTGGTTGTATTGAATGTACCATGGAAAAAATGATGGTGTCAAAGAGTAAGACATCATGAGGTTTACATTTCATAAACTTATTTACATTGACTCTAAATATATATTATTTTATAATACTCATGTTTACACTTTGATTTTAGTAAATGGATAGATTAAAGATGTACTACATTAATAGTGTCTGACATGGATAATGTGGTGATTTCCCAATGAGAAACTAAAATGGATGGGGTAGGATAATAAAATCCTATAGCTTTGTTAATTTAACTATCTCAGATTGTGAATAATAATTTAAACCATGTTAAACTCTTAATACCCAAATGAAAGGAAAAACACCATTGATTCCTTCATATGGTAGAATCTTCCCTCCATTAGTTGTCCATATGATCCACTAATTTAATTTTAATAGATCAATACATTATAATAGATATACTAAAATCTTTAATTCCTTGAGCAAGAAAATTTTGAGATGCCAATTTGTCATTTTGAAGGTGAATATTACAAATAGTGGACTCTCATTAGTAATAAATGTAAAAAATAATATGTTTAATCTATATAATATAAGAATTTTATGAAAATATTCATCATAAAATATGATTCCCGAACTCTACATACTAAAAAGAAGGTAGAATTTATAAAGATGAAATAAAAGGACAATGAATCTGTAGGTACATATATTGATATATACATTATACTTATATGGTACACCTATGGTTCTATTATTGACCATAAAATAAAAATTGATCATATATCTTATGTCCTAAAACAAATTATTATGAGTCAATTTTCAATAAGTAAAATTGGATGACAAGATGAAATTAATAAATGTGAACATAAGGATGAAATAGAAATTGTTGTATCTAATTGTTATTAGGGAGTTATAGATATAAAAATGAAAATGATATATCATGTAATATTAAATGATAAATCTCATTTAAAAAATTATAATTACACTACCGACATGATAAAATTTGGGAGGAATCACAATGGTAATTTCTTGGGAGGAATTGGAAAAAATTTGATCTATAGAAAGGATGGCCACCAACCTCGTGATTATTGAATAGAGATGAGGTGACTATTCAATGAAATTTAGGTGAATAATTTTGAAAATAATCCACCTCATACACTTTAATGTTTCAAATTCAAGGAGTTAGTTATTATGAAAATAAATTCACAATACAAGGTATAATAAGAATAATAGACAACAGAAACCTCCAAGATTATGGGAAAAGGAAGAGAATATGTGATCAATTACACTAAATAGGATCACAATAATGATATTGTTAATATTACAAATATTTTCTAATTTTATTCTATGAATTTATTATTTGATTTGTGTTCTTCAAAATTTTTCATATCATATGAGTTTCTTAAGAATTTTAATATAACATCTCAAACACAATATATTGAATTATTAATTAAAATAGTATATTTTATGATGATTTCACCTAGGGTATGTAATTATTATCATGTTGATGATTATAGAATAATATATTATATAATTCTTATATATCTTAAATTGGAATTATTTTATGTGATATTAGGAGGGGGTTAGGTCTCCCTACAAAGATCTCATATATATAGTCTATATTGAGAAATCTAATTTTATATCCCAAATAAACCCTTTATAAAATAAGAATGAATGTATGATGAAAAACTCCTTTTAGAAAAAAAACATTAATATTGGACTTGACAACCAAAAATTAGGGATACTTGCCTCAAATTATTGAGGAAAAAGTAAATATATATATATATATATTGTGTGGTAATATGTTGTTGTATTACTAGAAGAGTTTCACAATATTCTCCCAGGTTGTGATGTTGAATATTAATAGAACTCATACCTCAAGTATTGTATATATCAAAGACACTAATAGAATGGACCCAAATAAATTGCATTAATTCATGAAGAGACTCCAAGAGAATTTGGATAAGTTTTATATATACATGTGTGCTTAACTATGTGTTTCAAAAGTTATTTTTTGTAAGGATAAATATAGAAAAATATTTCTTTTTATTAATTTCTATTAACATAATAAAATCACTATCAAGAACAAATATCATTTTCTACATATTGATTACATTATTGATCAATTTTGAGTCAGTAAATACAACAATAATATTAATTGTAATGGTAGATATAAATATTTAATCGAGAAAATGGGAGGCTATACCCAATACAACCTTTTGTACAATATATGGACACTATGGATTCATAATGATTAAATTTAGACATAAAAATAATAATTTTATCTTCATGGATCAAAATAATATACTCTTATAATATTACTTTGATCAAATATATATAGTATTTATATTTGATATTCACATATATTCTAAGAGAATTTATGACCATGAAGATTATTTGAAGATTCTACTAAAAAACATTAAAAATGACAAAAAAAATTGTAATTTATTGAATTTTTGAATTCATTATATATGAATTATTATTCTTGGATCACATAATCACAAGTGATGATATATCTTTATATCTTTCACGGATGTAAAAAATTAAAGAATAGGAAAAAATAACCACTATAACTGAGATCAATAGTTTTATTGGAATGGGTATATAATATGAATTTTTTTCCAATCCACTTCCCAATTAAAATTAGAAAAGAGTAATGTTCCATTTGATAGTTCAATGTAAATAAAATATTAAGGATCTTAAGAAAAGTTTATTCACTACACCAATTCGCACCATACAGTGTTGTGGATAATGGTTTTTTATATATACTAATTTTTAAAAAAATGGATTTCTATGTTTCCTAATAAAAATTGATATGGTGGTAGATTATATATCAAATTAATTAAATGTTTACTATAAAAAAATATTATGCACATGATTTGGTGTTATAATTACTCAAATTTTCATTATTTAAATGGTTCAATTATTTCAATGCTTAAAATTTAAAATATATAATTATCATTATATATTAAAATATAAATTCACATATATGGAAATAAACATTACCCAAGTATATTTTATGAGTTAGTCAAGGACTATGGATACTCAACACTATACCATCTATAAAAGGAGACCAAAGTGGTCAATTCCCTAAAAGGAATGATCATGCTACCTTGTCGCAGAGAGGAATTGAATGAGACCCAATACTCTTTTATTTATAATGGAATGACCTTGAAATCATAAATAAAGATATATATCCTATAATTCCAAAGTGATTCCCCATCCATCCATCCATAGGATGATCAAGGAGGGATAAAATAAGGATTTGTAACTACATTGGTAGGTAATAAATATTTTTGATTTCAACCATGATATTAATGGGATTATAAGATCTAAGAAATCAATATTTTTCTCATAAATACCAATATTGAAGGAAGTGTTAAATGATGACCCAAGATCACCATTATCTATCCATCATGACATCATAGTGATTTATATATCTATCAATAATCATTTTTTGGGGGACAATATAAAGCGGGCTATTATAGAGTATGAATTTTGAGGTTTGATTTTATTGAAAGTGAAGAATGGACATCATAAATCTTACAGGACGATGATAATATTACCCATTAATGTATGGAAATTTCATAAATCACTATATATTTCATTATTATACTAACTATGACTTCTAATGTCCATAATTATATTTGTATTATAGTTTATTTCATTAAAAATTTGTTAAATTTTAGTATTATTTGAGAATATTTATCATTGATTCATCTTTAAATGATTTACATAAATGAAGTGTTGTGGATACATAATGTACCAATTTCCCTAGTATTGTAACGATATTTAAGGTCCACCTTGATGTTATGGAGATGTAAAAAATAATCATTTTATATTAAGATAATATTTATCACCACTAATCAATGTAAGATAGATGTTAAATATTATAGGGGAATTCAAACTCTAGAAAAAAATTTGATATCATGTTCACTATATTTTAAAAGATTTGGTGATTAAAAACATCCCTTGGTTGATCTATTATATAATAAATTTATTTAATCTAGCATCCAAAGGAACATTATAAGTCTTTATATGGGAAGATAAACAGAACTCTAATATATTGGAATGATGTTTGAGAGTGGAAGCTACTATAATATAAGCTTGTTCAATAAATGAAAAGTAATGTTCATACCATTGGAAAACATATCAATGTATAAAAAATTTATATAATAGATATTATGAAAACAATCAATTATATTTATATATTAAATTTACCATTATGTATTCCTTTAATTTTTCCCTTTGAATAGGGTTATGATATTGAGGAAGAAAGTAAATATGATCCCAAGATCCATCATCCCCTTTGATATTTTTGATCATGTATGTAATTTATAAAAATTATTAGTGATTCACCATACCTCCTATATGTCCATTATGGGATAAAAGTATCACATTTGAGAAAGTAAATACTACACCCATTATATTTATATAAATAAATGGTTATCCAACTGAAACATGACATCTCTTATGATGAACAACTAGTTGAAGTCTTGGATCCTAGAGATAATGTACTATGAGTTAATACCATGAAACTGGCTAATGTTCTCTGATGGAATCCAATGATTGAGGAAGTAACATGGGATTATGAATATGTATTGAAGAAAAAGTACACACACAGTGTCACTAGATTAATTAAATTTCAATGAATGATTTTTTGAGGGGGTAGAATGTAATGCCCCTTAATTTTTGTATTTATTTCTATTTGATAAATTAGTATATTTTGTAACATATGATTCAGGATTCAACAATATATGGTGGAAAACAAATTTTAAGAATCCAATGGAATTAGAATAGTTAAATAATGTGGTGTTTGTTATTAACCATGGGTGTGATGTATAAAAATATTATTAAAAAACTGTTTGACATTTTTAAGGTGTGATAAAATTCCTTGAGTAGTTTAGAAGAGTAACTAAAGGAGAGATGTTGAAATGGAAGAAGAACCATTTGAAACATTACTAATATGTTTGAATTCCTTTGGATAATAGACATGAAACTGATAATTACATGGAATTCATAATATGTGATGATGACAAGCATGATGTTCATATGATCTAAAGTTTAGAATTTTATATTGTGGAACTTATTAAAAAAATATTTGATGACTTTTTAAATGATATGTAATTTTTTAAAAGAATTTTTTAAAAAATAAAACATCTTACATAATATGTAATATCATGTGTTTTCACACTAGTGGTACCCATGATAACATACCCCATATGTATGATCTTATTCATAGATATTTTTTAGATTTTAGATGATTTATAAATTCATGGAACATTGTATTCTAAAAAAATGAATCTTGATGGAGTTTTATATGTTGATTATTGTTTCAAAATTCATAACATAAATAAATATTATTCATTATATTTGATATTCATCTCATTCTAAAAATTGATAGGTTGTCATGTCTGGATGGTTTTTAAATGGCATGATGAAGAACTAGCTTCCAAGAATGTATTCTGGTGTAAATTGTTTTTTAAAATACTGATCGATTTCAAAGATTTATTTAATAAGGATACATTGAGTGTCTCCTAGTGAATTAAACTTATATGTTGACATGTATTTAAATTATATATGAATGTGTTCAAGGTAGAATATTTATTGTAATCTTTAAAACTACAATATTGGGCTGTTAAAAAAATTGGGAGTTTTGATTTCAAAATACCAACCCAATGTCCACAATATTATCTAAAAATAAAATTTAGAAAATAATTCAAAGAAATATGTGTTAAAATAAATGAGAAACTAAAAAACAATGATACTTTGACAGTTACAGAACTTCTTTATCAAAGAGAGATGAAGATTTGAAGGTTGACAAGTTCATTCTACTCAATTAATCATCTATATTGATGAAATAGGATATGTCATTAAAATTTTGATTAATTCCTATGAGAAAGAAGAATAGTGGTTTGTTATTTAGTATTATGTGACACAATGTCTGATTATTTTGTTTGGATAAGATGGATTCCAGAAATGCATGTTGTTTTTTTATATATCTCTAGAAATAAACATATTAGCTTGATGAAGAAGTTCTTTTCTATGATACTGTCATGACCCGCCTTCGGCAAGATGATGGAAAGGGCAGAAAAGGTCCCCTCCCTTCCTTCCTCAAGTCGAAGACGAGATAATGTCCCCCAAGTCCCGCCTCCAGTAGGCCCCGAAGTGGCGACTAGCACCAAGGGTATAACATTTTCACAATATGAGAGGCATAACCCTTTTTAGTTAACCACGATTATGAGAAAGAATGAGTCAACACCAAACACCACCATGTATAGGAAACTCAAAAGAAAACCAAACTACATGCATGATTTAATAATAAAACTGAACAATGTAAAAGAACTACAAAGTACAAAACCAAACCGGAAGGAAAAAGTCTAAGTAGAAACCAATAGCGACCAACAGCAACTCCAATATCTAGACTAGTAAGGTCCCGAAAGGCCTCTAAAGTACTCCTAGATACCTGAATGTAAACATAGTATTAGCCTATAAAGTATACTCAGTAGGAAAACCTAAGGGTCTCATGCACAAGTGGGGAGACATCCTAAAGTCACGTGAGAAGCAGAAGAACCAACATCTATCAAGGAATCTATCCATCCCACCACACCGTCCACACTCACCAAATAACACATGAAGTAATGTAATAGTAAAGAACAAAACGTTTGGGTACACTATACCACCATATCCCCCACTATCTAGCTGCTCATCCCTAATGACAAATGTCATGACACTACTATGATCTTCCTGCCCGCACACACCTGGGCCTCACAACCATCGACATTCCTGCCTGCACACATTTGGGCCTCACAACCATCCACATCCCTGCCCTCACACACCTGGGCCTCATCCTGAAGAAACCTGGGAAAACAAACATGCCCGAAGAGTCCTGGGCTAACAACACACCAATCGAAACCTACCCAAAGAGTCATGGGTGCAAGGTCGCCTCCATCCATCACAGCCGAGGGAAGAGGGAGCAGGAAGGAGAGTAACTAGGGGGAAACGGCCTTCCCCATAAGATGGGGTGTCCGACACTAAGATCCCAATGCGGCGTGGGGTGCGACTAAACACAAAACATATAGTTACATATATATATCAACACACAACCAAACCAATGGCTCCTCAAACAGATACAAGAATGTGCACAAGCACTACTGCCTCAGAAAATAGGCACACAACAAATAGTTACCGGTTTCCCTATTCAAGTTATCATTTCAAAACAGTTCAGTATGAGTTAATCCCTTCACTAATGGGAAAAAAACAGGAACAAATACAGATAAAACAACAATAAATCAGTAAGGAAACCCATCATGTAATTTAAGCATTCACAACCGGTTCTCTTGTGATGTCACAAAAACAAAGGGATCAGTGAGATCCCCCAAAGTACTGGAACCAAAGAAAAACCCTACAAACCATTGGTTATCCCACATTAATTCATTACCATTCCACCTAGTTCGTTATTAACTTTCCACTTATTCATGTTCATATCCCAACCAGCAACCCTGCTACGAAACACCACCACAGCCACCCAACAACTCATGCCAATCCAACCACACCATTCATAGACCCAATATTAACCAATCCATAACTGATCCAGCCCAACGTTCATAATTCATTCTTTTATATTATTTAGTTCAACTGGAGTGATCACACAAGGTTATGGGAATTCACATTCAAGAGCTGAGTTTAAGTGTTTAACCAATTCATACATGATTCCCAAACACCAGAAAAAGTATAAAACAGAGCATAGCATAGGTGCACAAAAAAAAGGCCCCCAACGGTCATGATTTTCAGTAGTCCTAAGCCCATTCAATTCATAACAACATCATAGGGAAAGAATGGATAAAATCATGTAACAATATTAACAAACATCCTTTTCCCCATTCTTTAAATTGTTATTATCTTCATTACATAATTTACTAACTGCCTCGTGGGAACCATAGAACACCCACCCAGCATGATACACCAGGAGGAGAGACAAAGGTTGGATTCCTACCTGATTGATCAAGCATCGACATTACGTCCTCGTGTGGAAACTGGATATAAAGAGTAGCATGAATTCCACGGAACACGATCAAGGAAAACTTCACAACAGGGGTACAACTATTCGGGAGGAAGGGTACTCCGATCACAGGGTGAGAAAAAGAGAAAACCAGAAAGAAGTGAAGACTTTAGTTTATAAAGGCTAAGATACAGCATTCACGGGACGGTTAAGATATGGAGAGAAAAACTCGAAACCGCGGAAGAAGAAGGATCATGGGTTGACCACGCAGCTGGGCCACCCCGCATGGCTAACTTAAAAGGTCTCCACCCTTTGGGGTGGTTTAAACCGATGCACACCTCTTTAACAAAGGAAGGACTCCTCACAGGATGCCCTACTGGAGTTTTCAAAAACGTGGTTAAAGGCATGACTAATGCATGGTTTTTCATTTAAGGAGGGTACCTCACCAATCATTTAATTAATTGTCATTAATGGGATTTAAAACAGGCTTAAAGGGGTCAAAACACTGTCAAAAACCCAATTTGTGCGAAAATGAGGCGCTACTGGAAAAACCCGTGCAGTTAGGTGAGAGATACCGGTACCCCAGGGTCACTGGTTCACTAGGGCTACAAGTAGACTAAGGTATCGGTCGTCCGAGGCTACCAGTAGGCCGAGGCTACTGGTAGGCCGAGGCTACCGGTAGGCTGAGTCTACCGGTAGGACAATGATACCGGTAGGACACAATTACCATTAGGCCTAGGATACCGATAGGCCCAAGATACCGGTAGTCCAAGGCTACCGGTATGCCGAGGCTACCGCTAGGAGTCTTAATATTCACCAAGAAGCTGGGATGGCCTTCCAGACCACCCAGAACACCTCAAACGTCAAATTTTCACCATGTAATACAGCCCAAAACCTCAAGCCATTACATCATATACTTCTCAAACTATTATCGTCCCCAAAAATATAAGAACAATTCAGAAAAGGGAAAAGGGGGTCCAAACAACCACCCTCAAAAGATACTTCTCAGGGGAAAAACCATGAGCTATTCGAAAGCTGGAACAGAACCCCCTACATACAAGAATAATCCCACAATATTTATCAACACCAAATATCCCCAACGAGCACAAGGATCACATTTTCCAACACAAGAGTCAGGGATTCCCTTCCTACATGTCATGATATTATCCGATTTGGGCGGCACTGACTCGCCCGCACGGGTTTAATCGCATCTACATTAATGTGTCCTAATTAGAAGTCAGGTCTTCCCATCATCACATATTCAGACACACACAGAGAGAACATGGAACAGATCTTCAAATATCTAAGCAAAACAATCATTTCATATATTAAATCACAAGGTGAAACATCTCAACAAAAATCAGAACAAAAACAACAAGGAAGTCAAAACAACTCTAGGTACTGAACGCGTAACTGGGGCTCCCACTCCCAAGTGCTCTCCTTAAGGCCACCATGCCTCCACAACACACGAACCAAGGGGATGGTTCATCCACGAAGCACTTTCTCTTTACTATCCTTGATCTTGATCGGTCGTTCTATGAAGGTCACATCATTTTCGACATCTAACTCTACCCAATCGATGACATGGGAGTCGTCCTGTAGATATCGATGAAGTTGGGAGATGTGAAAGATGTTGTGAGCATTCTCCAACTAAGGTGGCATCGCCAGCTGATACGCCACCTCACCAACTTGTCCCAGCACCTCGAAAGGTCCAATGAACCTAGGGGAGAGCTTACTCCCCTTCCCAAACCTTCCCTGCCCACATCGAGGGGAAACCTTCAAGAACACATGATTTCCAACCTCGAACTCCAAGGGCCTCCTGCTATGATCGGCATAAGAATTCTTCCGGTCCTGGCCTTCATTCATCCTCTCATGCACGAGCTGAACCTTCTCAGTGCTGCCTTGCACCACTTCTGGCCCAAGAACAGTTGCTTCCCCAAACTTTGTCCAGCAAACGGGTGAATGGAACGACCTTCCATACAAGGCCTAAAATGGTTTCATGCCAATAGTGGATTGGAAGCTATTGTTATAAGAAAACTCCACTAGAGGCAAGTGTCATACCCATGATCCCCCAAAATCTAGAACACATGCCTGCAGCATGTCTCCCAATGTCTGGATCGTTCGCTCTATCTGCCCATCTGTTTTGGGGTTGAATGCAGTGCTAAGGCGTACCTGGGTGCCAAAGGAATGTTGTAATCCCCTCCAGACTCGTGAGGTAAAACACATGTCTCAATCGGAGAAAATATATCTTGTATTCCCATGAAACTGCACCACCTCATCGACATACCTCTGGGCTAAGGTACTCACCGGGCTTGACTCCTTGATCACCAAGATGTGAGATGATTTTATCAACCGATCCACCACTACCCAGATGGAATCATATCCTCCCTGAGCCCTAGGTAGCCCTGTGATGAATTCCATCGAGATGTAATCCCACTTCTACTAGGGAACATCTAAAGGATGCAATAACCCTCCAGGAAAACAGTGTTCAACCTTCACATGCTGACACAGTAGGCACTTAGCCACAAACTCTACCACCGCCTGCTTTACCCCGGGCCCCCAAAACTGTCCCCTCGGGCCATGGTACATCCTTGAGACCCCAGGATGTACCGCTAAAGCAGATCCATTGAACTCATGGATAAAACCTTTATGCATCATCTCCAGAACAAAGATCCTTCCATGGAAAAACATCTGATGATGACCATCCTCAGACCATCCCTCAGGAGCATTTCCCTAATAAACACAGTCTTGCATCACTTCTACCTCTGATTCCCCCCACTGAGACTCTTACACCTGCACCACTAAATAGGAATATAAAGTCATCTGAAATAGATAGCCTCTTCCACCTTCCACCCTTGCATCCAAATGCAAGGCCGCTAACTCTTACATCGCTCTCCAAGCATCTGCATATTCCTGAACAGCTTCCTTCTACAATTTCATGCTGAGGGCATCAGCCACAACATTACCCTTTCCCTCAGTATAAGAGATCTCGATGTCGTATTCTAAGAGGAACTCAACCCATATCCACAGCTGCAAGTTCAGATCCTACTGGGAAAAGAAATAATGCAAGATCTTGTGATCTGAGGAGACCACAAAGCACTCTCCGATGAGATAAATCTGCCATAACTTCAATGAAAACACCACGGCTACAAGCTACCGATCGTGGGTGGCATAGTTACGTTCATGAAGATGTAAATCCCTAGACCCATAAGAGATCACTCCTTGATGCTACATCAGTACACATCCCAACCAAAGGCCAGAAGAATCACAGAACACTTCAAACAACCCCCCTTATCTGGTAATCTAAGTTCTGGAGCACTAACCAGATTCTCCTTTAGGTAACCAAAAGTTGTCTGTCACTGGTTGCTCCACACAAAGGCCTAGTCCTTCCAAGCCAAAGCTATAAATGAAGATACAACTCAAGAGAATTCGGGAAAAACCTCCAGTGATAGCCTTCCAAACCCAAGAAACTACGAACTTCCACAACATTATTGGGTGATGCCCAGGAAACGACTTCCTCGACCTTCGACGGGTCCACTTCTATTCCGTTTTGAGACACTACGTGACCAAGGAATTGTACCTATCACATCAAGAACTTTCACTTAGACAGTTTCCCATAAAATGGTGGTGTCTAAGGACTCCCAAAACTGCCATGAGATTCTCAACGTTCTCTTCCTTTGATATTGAGTAGATAAGGATGTCGTCGATGAACACCACAACAAACTGGTCTAGAAACTCTCAGAAGACAGAGTTCATGAGTTTCATGAAAACAGCTGGTGTGTTTGCAACGCTAAATGGCATGAACACGAACTCAAAGTGGCCATATATGCACCTGAAAGTTTTCTTATAAATATCACCTTCCTTCACTCTCAACTGGTGGTATCTTGACCGCATATCGATCTTAGAGAACCAACAAGCTACCCTATGCTGGTCGAATAGATCATCTATCCTCGGGAGGGGGTAACAATTCTTTACTGTCACCAGGTTCTGCCTCTGGTAGTCTATGAACAGCCGTAGACTACCATCTTCTTTCTTTACTAACAAAACTGGAGCACCCCACGACAACACATTGGGTCAAACAAAGCCCTTCTCCATCAGATCTTCAATCTGAATCCAAAACTCCCACAACTCAGAAGGTGTCATCCGATAAGGAGCCATTGATATCGGGCGGGCACCAGGCTGTAAGTCTATCCCAAACTCAGCGTCACGTCGAGGGGGTAGAGTCACAACCTCATCGGGAAAGACATCAGGGAACTCGATTAAGACCTCTGGGACATCCATCATTCATGCATCCATCGACTCCACTGATACCTTGTACAACATAGAAAGGAGTGGCTCCACATGTCGACTCCCCACCTGATAACTCTGCTCCCCAAAAAAATCCACACGATGTCCATCCTCATTGGAGAATTCAATCCTTCTCCGATAGCAGTCGATGATTTCATGCATGGAGAATAACCAGTCGATTCCAAGAATGACATCGTATTGTTACATCTGCAATGGAAGAAAGTCTCCACTGGACTGATGCGGTCCCAACATCTTTCTAAATCCCCGGAAAAAGTAAGATACATTGGTCTGACCCCCAACCGATGTTCTCAACACTTGGGGCACAAAAAGTCTCTTGGTATCCAGACCTAGAGCATGGTCTAATTCGGGCGTAACGAAGGAGTGCTAAGCTCCCAAATCAAACAAGGTAGAAACAAGAGTGCTGAAAAGACTGATCGTACTTCAAATGACCTCTGGTCCTGCCAGAGCTACTAACTCTGCAGCGTGCAACTGTCCATGCCCAGATCCTCTTCCTCTCTGATGTCGACCACCTCCCTGACCATGCCTTGGAAGAGGTCCCTGAGGAGCACCCTGGTGTCGGTCTCCTCCTGCAAGGTCATCCCTCAGAGGGCCAGGGGCCTACTGCTGCAGCTGGAAATGCCTCACCGGCAACGGATGTTGCTGAGGTGGGCAGTGAAACTTCCCACCTCCGCCATGTGGAGCTCAAGTCGGACACCTACTCTGGATGTGCCTGAAAACTCTGCAAGAGAATCACTTCGGTCCTGGCCCTGTGGAAAAGGGGCGAGGGCCAGAAGCTCAGAACTAGAACTGATGAGGCCCAATCCCTGATTGTCCAAACCTAGAAGGCCCTATCGCTGGAGACCAACTGCTGACCACCTTCCCCTTTGACGAACCCAGCTAGTTCCCCTCTCATGGTGTGCCTACCTTCGAGTGAATCCTCTATACAATCTCGGCCTTCTTATGTACTTCTAGGTACGTCGGAAGCGTGAAGGGAGTGAAAACGTACTGAAGAGAAGGACGGAGTGCCTCTTCTAGCCATCTTGCCCGATACTTATCATCCTGAAAGAGATCTGGGGCAATGCGCAAGAGATCTTTGAACCTGATCCACATCTCCCCCACTAACATGTTTCCATGATAAAGGGTGAGAAACTCTTGTCTCTTCTCAGCCTTCACCGTAGAGGAGAGGAAATCCACACGGAATTCCTTCTCGAAACTGGCCCATGAAACCTCTTCCTCTATCTTCTCTCCTAGGAAAAGCGTCCACCACTGACGTGATGCTCCACTCACCTGGCTGACGTCCAACGGAACACAGCACTCCCTCAGAGCACGGATCAAAGAGAAGGTGATGGCTAGCTCCTCGATCCATCCTTCTGTCACTGAGTCAAAAATGTTTCCCTTGTAATTCTTGTGGGTTTGTCGCTGGAAGAAGCACAGAGTCCTCTGCCACAATTTTTCCTCCTCATCTCGGTCAACCCTCTACTAGTCAACTACCTCAATCCACTGGGCCTCAACCACCCTAGTTTCTCATGGATAACGTCCGGGTTCCATAGCTGCAAGGTAAACAAGGAATGCCTAAACCCGAGTAGTGTACAATATTTCTCTTAAACTTTGGTATAATTCTTATTCATTTTAAATCCCCAACACACCCATGAAACATAGGAACACAATTCATTATGATGCATGTACCTTTCCTAGGGTCTCTACCCTTAAACAGTGTAGCCTCACTTGGTCGTTCAGTAGGTCCAGAGTCCTTGCATCGGATCACGGGGGGCCCTAAAATCCCATGTCCTAGCTGGTCCTCCCTAGTATATTTCACGAACCTAGATCACCTAACACTATTTCCCTACCATCCCATGAAATCATCGCTATGCCTCACTCCAGACATCATCCTATCTCTCAACCTCACCTCTGATACTATTCTGTCATGACCTGCCTTTGACAAGACAATGGAAGGGGAAGCAAAGGTCCCCACCCTACCTTCCTCAAGTCGAAGACGAGATAATGTCCCCCGAGTCCCACCTCCAATAGGCCTCGAAGTGGTGTCTAGGACCAAGGGTATAACATTTTCATAGTATGGGAGGCATTACCATTTTTAGTTTACCAGGATTGGGAGAATGAATGAGTCAACACCAAAAACAACCATGTATAGAAAACTCAAAAGAAATCCAAACTACATGCATGATTTAATAATAAAACTGAACAATGTACAAGAACTCCAACGTACAAAACCAAACAGGAAGGAAAAATGCTAAGCAGAAACCAACAGTGACCAACAGAAACTCCAATTTCCAGACTAGTAAGGTCCCGTAAGGCCACCTAAGTCCTCCTAGATACCTAAAAGTAATCATAGGGTGATCATACAAAGTATACATAGTAGGAAAACCTAAGGCTCTAGTGCACAAGTGGGGAGACGTCCTAAAGTCCCATGATAATCTGAAGAACCAACATCTATCAAGGAATCTATCCATCCCACCACACCGGCCACACTCACCAAATAACACAAGTAGTAATGTAATATTAAAGAACAAAACATTTGGGTACCCCACACCACCATTTCCCCCACTATCTAGCTGCTCATCCCTAACGGCCAACGTCCTGATGCTACCATGCTCTTCCTTCCCGCACACACCTGGACCTCACAACCATCCATATCCCAGCCCACACACACCTAATCCTCACAACCATCAACATCCCTACCCGCACACACCTGGGCCTCATCTCTAAGACACCTAGGAAAAACAAACTTTCTCGAAGAGTCCTGGGCTAACAACACACCAATCGAAACCTACCTAAAGAGTCTTGGGTGTAAGGTCGCCTACAGCCATCACAGCCTAGGGAAGAGGGAGCAGTAAGGAGAGTAACTAAGGGGAAACGCCCTTCCCTATAAGATGGGGTGTCTGACACTAAGTTTCCTACATGGGTGGGGTGCGATTAACACAAAACAGACAGTTACATATATATATATCAACACACAGACCAACCTATGGCTCCTCAAAGAGATACAAGTTAGTGAACAAGCACTGCTGCCTCAGAAAATAGGCAAACAACAAACAGTTCCCGATTTCCCTATTCAAGTTATCATTTCATAATAGTTCAGTATGAGTTAATCCCTTCACTACTGGGAAAATAACAGGAAAAAATACTGATAAAACCACAATAATGCAAGAAGAAAACCCATCGTGTAATTTAAGCATTCACACCCGGTTCTCTTGTGAAGTCACAACAACAACAAAGGGATTATTGAGATCCCTCAAAGTACTGGAACCAAATAAAAAACCAAAAAACCATTGGTTATCCCACATTAATTCGTTACCATTCCACCTAGTTCATTATTAACATTCCACTTATTCATGTTCACAACCCATCTTGTAGCCCAACTTCCAAACACCACCACAGCCACGCAACAACTCATGACATTCCAACCACACCATTCACAACCCCGTTGTTCACCCATCCATAATTGATCCAGCCCAATGTTCATAATTCATTATTTTATATTATTTATTTGAATAGGGGTGATCACACAAGGTTATGGCCATTCATATTCAATAGCTGAGTTTAAGTGTTTAAACAATTCATACATGATTCCCAAACACCAGACAAAGCCTAAAACAGAGCATAGAATAGGTTCATAAAAAAAGGCCCCCAATGGTCATGATTTTCATTAGTCCAAATCCCATTCAATTCATAAAAACATCATAGGGAAAGAATGGATAAAATCATGTAACAACATTAACAAACTTCCTCTTCCCCGTTCTTTAACTGGTTATTATCTTCAATATAGAATTGAATAATTGCCTCGTGGGAACCATAGAATAGCCACCTCGCATGATACAGAAGGATGAGAGACAATGTTAAGATTCCTACCTGATGGATCAAGGATTGACGTTATGTCCTCGCGTGGAAACAGGAAATCAGGAGTAGTAGTAATTCCTCTGAATGCAGTCAAGGAAAACTTCGTAACGGGGATATAACTCGTCGGGAGGAAGGGTACTCCGAGAACAGGGGGAGAAAAATAGAAAACCAGCGAGAAGAGAATCCTTTAGGTTATTAAGGCTGAGATATAGAATTCTTGAGATGGTTATGATATGGAGAGAGAAATTTGAAACCGCGGAATAAGCGGGATCGTGGGTTGAGCACATGGCTAGGCCACCCCACACGTCCAACTAAAAAGGTCCACGCCCTTTGGGGCGGTTAAAACCGACGCACACCTCCGTAACCAAGGAAGGACTCCTCACAGGATTCCCTACAGGCATTTTTGAAGACGTTTTTAAAGGCATGACCAATGAGTGGTTTTTCATTTAAAGAGGTTAACTCACCAATCATTTAAATAATCGTCATTAATGGGCTTTAAAACAGGCTTAAAGGGGTCAAAACACGGGTTAGAAACCAATTCGCGCAAAAAGGATCTGCTACTGGAAAAACCTGTGGAGGTAGGCGAGAGATACCGGTAGGCGAGAGCTACCGATAGGCGAGAGCTACTGGTACCCCTAGGTCATCGGTATACTTGGTCTACTGGAATACCAAGCTATTAATAGGCCAAGGCAACCGGTATGCTGAGGCTACCTGTAAGCTGTGGCTGCCTATAGTTTGAGGCTACCGGTACATCGATGCTACCGGTAGGCTGAGGCTACTAGTATTCCTAGGCTACCGGTAGGCCGAGGTGACTGGTAGGCCTAGGCTACCGTTAGGTCAAGGCTACAGGTATGCTGAGGCTACCGGTAGGCCGAGGCTACCGCTAGGAGCCTTAAGCTTCACCGAGAAGCTGGTATGGCCTTCTAGACCACCCAGAACACCTCAGACATCAGTCTTAAGCTCCACAATGTGTTCAATACCCAAATCTGTTTTGACTTCCTTGTTTTTTTTCTATGTTTTGTTGAGACGTTTTACCTTGTGCTTTAGTATATGAAATGCTTGTTTTGCTTAGCTATTGGACGATCTGTTCCGTGTTCTCTGTGTGTATGTCCGAATATGTGATGATGGGAAAACCAGACTGCTAATCTGGATGCATTAATGCGGATGTGATTAAACCCATGTGGGTGAGTCAGTACCGCCCAAAGCGGATAATATCCTGAAATGTAGGACGTGGCTCCCTGACTCATGTGTTGGACAATGTGATCTCGTTGTGGATGTTTGGTGTTGATAAATCTTGTGGGAGTATTCTGGTATGTAGGGGGGGTTCTGTTCCATCTTTCGAACAACTCATGGGTTTTCCCCTGAGAAGAATCTTTAGAGGGTGGTTGTTTGGACCCCTCTTTTCCCCTTTCTGAATTGTTCTTATATTATTAGGGATGATAATAGTTTGAGAAGTATCTGATGTAATGGCACAGTGTTTTGAGGTCCATTACTTGGTGAAAATATGATGATTGAGGTGTTCTGGGTGGTCTGGAAGGCCATCCCAGCTTCTCGGGGAATCTTAAGACTCCTAGCAGTAGCCTCGGCCTACCGATATCCTGGGCCTAACGGTGGCCTAGGCCTATCGGTGGCCTTGGCCTACTGGTGGCCTTGGAATATCGGTCTCCTCGGCCTACCGGTATCTTGGTCTACCGGTAGACCTAGCCTACCGGTGACCTTGGGGTACCGGGATCTCTCGCCTACTGGTATCTCTCGCCTATTGGTAGCTCTCACCTACCTCCACGGATTTTTCTATTAGCGCCTCCTTTTTATGTGAATTGGTTTTTAAACCGTGTTTTTACCCCATTAAGCATGTTTTAAATCCCATTAATAACGATTAATTAAATGATTGGTGAGGTACCCTCCTTAAATGAAAAACCATGCGTTGGTCATTCCTTTAACCGCGTTTTCAAAAATGCATGTAGGGCATCCTGTGAGGATTCCTTCCTTGGTTAAGGAGGTGTGAATCAGTTTTAACCGCCCTAAAGGAATGGGACCTTTTATATTGGATGTGTGGGGAGGTCGAGCCGCGTGGTCAACCCACAATCCCGCTTCATCCACTGTTTTGAGTTTTTCTCTCTATATCTTAAATGCCTCGGGAATGCTTTTTATCATCCTTTATTACCTAAAAGCTTCTCTTCTCATTGTTTTTCTCTTTTTCTCACCCTGTTCTCGGAGTACCCTTCCTCTTGACAAGTTGTACCCCCATTCTGAAGTTTTCCTTGATCACGTTCCATGGAATTCCATCTACTCCTGATTTCCAATTTACACGCGAGGACGAAACATCGATCCTTGATCAATCAGGTAGGAATCTTATCTTTGTCTCTCCTACTTTTGTATCATTTAGGGTGGGTGTTCTATGGTTCCCACAAGGAAGTTAATCAATTCTGTAATGAAGATAATAACCAGTTAAAGAATGGGGACGATGAAGTTTGTTAATGTTGTTACATGATTTTATCCATTCTTTCCCTATGATGTTGTTATGAATTGAATGGGATTAGGACTTCTGAAAATCACGGCCATTGGGGGCCTTTTTTCACCTATGCTATGCTCTGTTTTATGCTTTGTCTGGTGTTTCGAAATCATATATTAATTGGTTAAACACTTAAACTCAGCTGTTGAATATGAATTCCCATAACCTTGTGTGATCACCCCAGTTGAACTAAATAATAGAAAAGAATGAATTATGAACATTGGGTTGGATCAGTTTTGGATGGGTGAACAGCGGGGCTGTGAATGGTGTGGTTGGAATGGCATGAGTTGTTGCGTGGCTGTGGTGGTCTTTGGCAGCAGGGTTGAATGTTTGGTTGTGAACATTAATAAGTGGAAAGTAATAACGAACTAGGTGGAAGGATAATGAATTAATGTGGGATAACCAAAGGTTTTTTGGGTTTTGCCTTGGTTCCAGTACTTTGAGGGATCTCACTGATCCCTTTGCTATTGTGACTTCACAAGAGAACCAGGTGTGAATGCTTAAATTACCCGATGGTTATCCTTCCTGCTTTATTGTTGTTTTATCTATATTTTTGCCTATTAGTTTTCCCAGTAGTGAAGGTATTCACTCATACTGAACTGTTATGAAATGATAAGTTGAATAGGAAAACCAGGAACTGTTTGTTGTGTGCCTGTTTTCCGAGGCAGCAGTGCTTCTGAACCTACTTGTATCTGTTTAGGAGCTATAGGTTGGGCTTTCTGTTGATATATATATATGTAATTGTATGTTTTGTGTTTAGTCGCACCCCACCCGTGTTTTTCACTTACTGTATGACACCCCATCTTATGGGGAAGGGTGTTTTTCCCTAGTTACTCTCCTTCCTGCTCCCAATTCCCTCGGTTATGATGGCTGGAGGCGACCTTACCCCCAACACTCTTCGGGTAGGTTTTGATTGTTTTGTTGTTAGCCCCGGACTCTTCAGGAAAGTTTGTTTTTCCCAGGTGTTTTCGGGATGAGGCTCAGGTGTGTGTGGGCAGGTATGTGGATGGTTGTGAGGCCCAGGTGTGTGCGGGTAGGAAGAGCGTGGTAGGGTCAGGACGTTTTCCATTTGGGATGAGCAGCTAGCTAGTGGGGGAAATAGTTGTGCGTGGAACCCAAATGTTTTGTTCTTTAATATCACATTATTTCTTGTGTTATTTGGTGTGTGTTCCTGGTGAGGTGGGATGGATAGATTCCTTGATAGATGTTGGTTCTTCTACTTCTCACGGGACTTTAGGACGTCTCCCCACTTGTACACGAGAGCCTTAGGTTTTCCTACTTACTATACTTTGTATTCTCACCCATTTTTTACATTCAGGTATCTAGGAGGACTTCAGAGGCCTTGTGGGACCTTACTAGTCTAGACATTGGAGTTGTTTTTGATCGTTGTTGGTTTCTGCTTAGCCTTGTTCCTTCCTATTTGGTTTTGTACTTTGGAGTTCTTGTACTTTTTTCAGTTTTATTATTAAATCATGCATGTAGTTTGGTTTTCTATTGAGTTTTCTATACATGGTGGTGTTTGGTGTTGACTCATTATTTCTCCCAATCCTGGTTATCTAAAAAGGGTAATTTCTCCCATATGGTGAAAATGTTATACCCTAGGTGCTAGTCACCACTATGGGGCCTACTAGAAGCTGGACTCGGGGGTCATTATCTTGTCTTTGACTTGAGTAAGGAAGGGTGGGGACCATTGATGCCCCTTCCATCGTCTTTCTGAAGGCGGGTCATGACATTAGTATTCCATTTTTATACATTCATATTCCATTATATATGTTATAATTTATGATTATATTTTTGAGGTTATATGTCCTTCAATTATGCCTTATGTATGACTCATGTAATTCCATGATCATAATAATAATCCATTTATCCATTTATCATGTATTATCACATGTTGATGATCAATCCTATTATGAAACATTTATATTTCTTCCCTCACGGGCCATTTGATCTCAATACTTATTATGTTTCATATTTCCCAAGGAAATGTCAAGAAGGAAAATGTTTTAGAGGATGTAATGTATGTAAAATTTTGTGGGATATATGGAATAAATTTTAAATAAGAAAATTATTTTTATAAAAGTAGAATACAAAAAAATTTTGGGTTCTGGTATTGTGTGTTTGTTTTCTTGAGTTTATGTTTAAATAATAGAAATAATGTAAAATATAAAAATTTTATTCTCATGTAATTTTAGGAACATTTCTGATATCTAGGGTTTCTTCTGAAACCTCAATAGTATATTCCCACCCAACATAAATATAATTAATAATGTACTAGAATACTTGTTTAATAAAGATTTTGTATATCCCTCCAATGAAATTAAAAAATATATTATTCACCCACTCGTCTCGATATCTCATATAAGAGAATAATCTATAATGCTATGTGTAAAAAAATAAGGAATGGTTTCTTTATTTCGCTATTTCTCTATATAATAATGAGAGAAAATTGAATATTTTATACTACCAATAATTTAGGAGGCATATACATTATACTCTAATGTTTAGAAGAACTTTCTAGAGTTGATCATTGTGGTTAAGATGCATCATTATTATTTTAATCATAATGAGTTCCACTTGATTTACCATTTAGATATTCTTAGATACAAACATTTTCTCCCAATGATGAAAGGAATATTAGAAATATTTCTATTATCATACATTATGTTTTATTTAATTTGTTATCCTAATATCTATTCATTGGGGAAGAACTGTCATATCTCTATGAAGCACACCCAACATTAGATAAAACACTAATGGACTTAAAACTCATTAATGAAACATTTTTCTCTATATATGACACGTCATATACAATGGAAATTTATTTCAATCTTTCTTTTCTAATTTTTACATAGAAATAAATTCATGATCTAAGAATCAATAAGGTCATATTGGGTATTTTTTTCATTTTCCTAAAAATGTCAATTTTTCCTTATTCTTTCCTATTATAAAAAGGGTGTTCCAATAATTGGAAAAGAATACCATGTTTTTATCACAAGATTGGAACAATATATATAGATAATTAAATACTAATTAAAAACTAAATATGATTAAAATTTTAGTGATCTAGAAAATAATTAGAATAATTTCGGCAAGAAACAAGAACTTATACCCCTACTCGACTACATGGGTGAGTTAATGGAAGATTTTCTTTTAGAACCAGTGTTATCCTATATCCCATGATTATAAAATTATCACGATGATGA
The DNA here is from genome assembly GCA_963277665.1 of Viscum album. NCBI lineage: Eukaryota > Viridiplantae > Streptophyta > Magnoliopsida > Santalales > Viscaceae > Viscum > Viscum album. The sequence goes on along the minus strand of OY728126.1, from coordinate 2,111,608,075 downwards.
ATTGTTAAATCAATCCATTACCTTGTATGATCTAGATTATGATGAAAAATTATACAAACTACATACATCATGTCGGTCTCTCTATTTATCAGTTACGTTATGGAGAAGATAAATGTAGTTAATTTCACATAAAGTTAATGAGAATCCTCACCTACCCTAAATAACACAATAGTTATTTGGATTTCTCCCATTGTATAGTATTTTTAAAATTGTAATCTTCCAAAAGATCAATGAATGAAACATTAACACTATATATGGAAATTATTTTTTCTACTATCAGATGGTCCAAATTCATAGAAGATCTCTTAAAAATGGGACATTTATAGGGTCTTTACTAAATGATTTAAAGGGGGATATATCCTCGCTATTATGAATTAGGTATATGTTAGTGCCAATAGTTCCAATAATTCAAGGTCCATGCTCATCCATTAAATTAAAATACATGGTTATTTATGTCAATCAAAGATGAATAATTTCATATAATTCACTTGAAGTTCCATTATTTTCAAATAAACAAAAAATATATTCATTATCCCATGGAGTTATTGAAGACTACTAAATAATATAGGTAATTATTTGTTTACAGTGATTGATTTCATGGTATCAAATGCATTTCCACGGTTAGGAAATTAATTTTCGTCCTCACTGCTATCAATTTCTTCTTAAAATGAGGAAAAACTGTACCCCCAAGTTATGATAGGACAATTTTGGCGATCAACCATCTAACATCCAATATCATTATTATATTTTAAGTCCAGTATACAATACAAATGGAAAATGGAACACATTTTTGTACCTTTCAGATGAAGAGGATGTTCTAAGAGTGCAACATCTTGTCAAATCACTCATCCTTCTATTATACATGGGTGAATAGACAGATACTAACTTCTAATAAACATATTCATAATATCCTTATAAAAAAAGATAAAAATAAAAATTAAAGTTTCAATAAAATATTATAATATTTGGGGTATTATAATATCATAGCCTATACTCACAAAAATATGAATCCATATCTAATATTATATTGGACAAATTTATTATTTCTCATTATAGTTCTTTTTAATGCACTTTACATTTCCATTTGAAATGATTTTTCCAAAGAAAAGAAGTATTATATCCTTCCTAATAAATTTGAATGGTTTGATGAAAAAAAAATTATGCACAATAAATAAAATTTATTCAAATCAATACTATATTGTGTAATAATTTTACAAGAAGGTCAACCTTTACTAGTTTTCCCATGGGGAATTTGTATTTTCCTTGATAATTCTAGTGATACCTATATTGGAAGATAAAATAGTTGCGCAAAAATGTGATTCCCCTTATACAATTAAAATGGATTACTCTAATAGATCTTTCTCCTTGAGAACAATGGATAAAAATAATACTAATCTGACCATAAATGTATGAATTATAATGAAAAATATTATATAAATTAACATTATGTTTACTCATTTCTGTGTTGTGTGACATTACATTTCATCGCATCATGTCTTAGTAGTATATCCTGAAACTATATGACATAATGGTTCACTTTATATGACCCAAAGATATATAAAACCTAATTATTCAATATATAGATTTAAATAGTATAAGTATATAAACCTTATCAATTGAATTTACATTCTCTGGGACATCCCCCGTATCACATGACCCTTTATCTTCTTATAGTGTTCTGTTTCATATGATGTGATTTCCTTACAAGGGTGTTTTATCCATATGAGACTCCCAACATATTATTTCACCAATCTACAAGCCTACGTACAGATTAAAAATTCCACCATCTTCAAGAAAAAATTTTGTTTGGACAGTATTTGTTATAAAATAAAAAGTGAGTCCCAGATTTCTTACCATGTTCTACGAAACAAATCCCCTTATCCTGAATTATCCTCTATGTCCTTGTGATTGGGCCTTCCTCCATCGATGTTGGTATTTCTCTTATGGGCGTGTACTCGGATGGAACCATTTTCATCATGATCATGAGCAAAATATATACAGATACCTCAACCCAGGACTATGTGTGTCTTGATTCTTATTTTAATAGGATACGTAGGGACACAAATATCTCATGTATCGGGTCCAAGGATATATTTCATCCACTATAATTCCCCTTTATTCATAGTGTTTGCGACATCCTTTTTTCATGTTGGGATTTATCTAGAATCACAACATTAGGATGAGAATATTTCTTCATGCGCATTCATTATATTTTTACAGAAACCACTCCAAAGAACATTGTTTGACTACATTTCTATTCATAAATATTTTATAGTGACTCCCAGATCAGTTTTCATGGGTCCATTAATAGATTTCATTAACTCCAATTCCACACAATATCTTAATAAAATTTCCATTAAAAATTCATGTTGTTTCATCACTAATTGCTTTATACTAGAATATATCATTTCATTTCCTCCTTTTTATGATTCAGAACAACACATTAACACATTTCCAAAACAATGCGTATGTTTCTTCCAGTTTTTACATTATATATAGTATAACACTGCATGAATTTAGTAATTATTATTAATTAAATAAATACTACATAATATATATTATGACACACACAACACCAAATAAATGTGAATAAGGTATTATTACAATAAATAGTGATAAATATTGCATTAGGTATATATAAAAGATAATATCCAAATTACCTAATTTTCTAAAATTAAAAGGGTTCTATTTAACATAAGATAATACGATTGATTCTTGAAAAGATGGTTTTCAGTGGCCAGTGTATTTTTGTATTTATAAATTAAAATAATAAATACTAATACATTATTTTGATAAAAAAAATTATTAATGTATTCAATCAATTAAATGAATCATAATCAAATGGTTTTTACTAAGCATGTAATGAGAATAAATTCATGTTTGAAAATACATATTATTTCTAAAATTTGTATATACATGTTTTTTGGGTGGATATTAAAATTATTTTACACCACATATAGAAAATATATTTTTAAATAGAAAATAATTTATTAATTCCTAATTATAATTTATCTTAGTGTGAATTTTTTGGATTTTTCTTAAATTTGTGAGGTTTGGGTTAATATTGATAAGTATTGTTTTTGAAATACCATAATTAATGTGGAATAATAATGATATAAATATTACATAAAATATGTAAATATATATAAAATATATTTTTTGATTATATAATAAAAATTATACATAAATATCATTCCCTTAAAATAAATTATATTTTATTTCAATACAAATACAAAAACATTTATTTGTGACGAAAAACAATTTGGGAAGCATGGGGAAAGACAAGATTCATGACTAAGTGATGTTATTTTTAATGAATAATTACTATCTAGAAATTAAGAGAAATATATGAGGAGAATGAAATTATATTAACTTATACGAATGAATTGGAAAATTATATTATTTTTTTATGGTCCAAATACTTGTGCAGTGCATGCTCAATCTAAAAAAATTTCCAAATAATACCTAAAATAAGATTTTGTGATCTGGATGAAATTCAACATAAATTATGAAGGATTCTAGATTATTTTAATTATGGATAATAATTTATATAAATTATTTCAATGTTTTTAAAAAATAAAATAAAAGTTTTGTTACCCTAAATTCTTAAGGGGAATTGATGCAAAACCGGTGAGAATTAAGGAAAATTCAAATAATAAATCTTTAAAATTTGTAACATTATTTAATTTTGATAAAATAAGGTATTTAAAGGATTTGATTAATTAATATGGTGATTATTTAACAATTTAAATGTTTTGATTTTAGTTTAATGTCAATCAAGATGATCTTAAAGTCAATTTGTAATATTAACCATAAAAATGAATTTAAAAACTATTTCATGTAAAAAATTAATAATAAATAAAAATAAAAGTTAGAAAAATAATATCACCATTCAAGTGGATTTTTAAATGGTTCACCCAATAACTTTTTATCCATTATGAAAAAATTATTATTTTTAAATTGTATTTTTTATCCTTAATGATTGAATATTTATGAAAACATGATACATTTTTTCTATAAAATGGAATTCATTCTACCATTTCCAAAACGCAACTCATGTTCACATTTATCACAAAATTATACAAAATTACTTCTATAAAAATAACCTAATTCAATCATAATCCTTTTAACTTTAAAAAATTCCCTTATCCAAAGTCTTCATGCTTATCCCAAAGTATGTGATTCAAAACAATAGGCCAGGTTTTATCATATCCAATATTTGTCCATGGGACATGATTAAAATTATTCACCTATCTTTTTTATAAGGTCTATATGATAACTATATGAAATATTATATCATGATACACTATTTTATCATAGTAATTGATGTTTATATTCAATTTATATCATTCTAGATGTTTCTATTCATGTGTTATAATATCCATATGGGTTTTTTGTGTAACATTTCATTCTTTGGGTAAAATTGTGAATTATAAACCAATTTTATAGTGTATACTATACGTATATGAAATATTATATCATGAATCTCATCATAAACATTTTATCTTTTGATACTTATAAAATTATATCTTTTAAGGTGATTTTGATTTTAAAATTGGTACATGATTTTTCATTTTAAAAAATTTTAAATATCTTATACTATATTTCTCAATATAAAATCTCCTTTTATATATTCAAGAAATTTATTAATCATAAATCAATGGTATTTAAATGAAATTTTCAATTACATTTGAAATTATTGATTATTATTTTAAATGGAATATTTTCATTAGTTTTAATACAAGTAATTTTTTAATTTCATTAATAAAGTAAAAAAACATTATCTCAACTATTATTGCATTACCTATTTTTCCCACCTTAATTTTTTTTCATTATTAGTATTTATTTATATGATTCTATGATTTATCAATGAATATATATTTCTTAATATTATGGCAATTTTTCGTTTTTATAAAAATTAATCTTCCAAAAGAAAAGGATATTTATTCTTGTCTTCCAAGAAAATTCCAAATGTCTTCTAAAATTATATTTTCAACCATCTCAATATAATTTAAAGTATATTATTCATAAAATTAGATATTATAAAATGATACCATCCACTATGTTTATGTGGATGTCTTATGACCATGATATTATTTTGAATTGGGAATATTTACATTCTATATATTTGATTCAATACAAAAAGTTATTGGTTATCAGGGAATTGTTATTATGTATTATATTATTGATTAAATATAAAAAAAATTTAGTTTAAATGCATAATTGACATGTGGTTCAATGTTTTATATTGCCCTTTAATTAATTTTTTAGACTGATCATACATATAAGAATAATTATTTCATAGTTTATTCCATACTATGAAATAAGAATGACATGTTTCATTGGCCTTAATAGAATGAAAACTATCTTGGTTTAAAGGAATTAAATATATATAATATTTAATAGTTGAGAGTCCCTAAAAATATGTATGATTTCATAGTTTATAGGCCTTGAATGTAAGATTAAAATGTAATATATTGTGAATTCCAACATTATGAAGTTTGTTACATATTTCAATGTGATTATTTTTTTTTGTCTATAAACTTATTTATTTCTAAAATTTATTTATTATATGTAACATTTTTTTATTTTTTTCATTATTTTTTGATCATTATTTCTTCATGGAAGGCTTCATCATACGGTTTCCCTTTCTAAGAATATGAACTTACAATTTATAATGATTTATTTTTCTTTTGTTAGGTAAAGGGATCTTTGAATGGTTTCAATGATGTAATAAAAGAAATGAGAAATTTTTATGGTGTTTTGAATACATGATTTATGTTTCCACTATAATATGGAATTAATCTATGTATCTAGTCTCCCAAGACTACTAAACCAGTTGATTGTTTAGTAAGTGACCACTTGTATCATGTGTCGATTGATTATAATAAACACATGCTTTTGGATTCAAGAGTTGGGTATGTTATAGTTCAAATAAAATAATGTTTAATATGACCCTTAGTAACTAGATTTTAGAATAAAATGGCTATTAAAATCATTATATTAAATCTAAATAATGATCATCATTTTTTAAATATTTTTATATATAGATCAATATTCATAATTATTTGAGATAAATAAGTATAAAACATTATCAAGATATGAATCTCAGTTGATGGAGTAGAAAACATATCATCTCACATAAAAAATATAGGTTTTACCTCTTGAGAAAATTAATAGAATTATTATTGGAGATAAACTAGTTATAACTATATTAGGTCAGTGGAATCATGTAACAACAAATAAAATTATCATATGGAATAAATTCCTATATCACTATATTATAAAGTTATGTTTGACTGCTTGATTTAGAATAATCTCCAGTTCTTTAATAGAGATAATAATTCATTGGTAGATTAAAAATAGATCATGTCCGTTGAAAATACATTTCTATCAATGATAATTAATGAAAGGGTAATGGTTATTGTATAATCTTATTATAACAACCTAGAACCTACACAACTGGATCTGGTGAAAAATTCATAAACATTAAATTTTCATATTTGATACCTAATATTGTGAACCAATTTTCACTAATATAATCATAAAAAAATTATTGGATCACTTACATACCTATATAAATTTTAGGTTTAGATTTGTATATAATGAGGAAAAACTCCTACATAAATAACTCCTAAGAAATTAAGTTATATTTTCTCCCATTAAACCCGGTTTTTCTTATTTCACATTAGTTCACCAATATTATCCTTGTAAAATACCTTATAGACATAATTTATTCGACCACATTCATTATAATCCGGGGAAAATGAAGCATAATATGGGTGACCTTAAATACCTAGTAGGGGTATACATAAATATTATGATTGAATTTCACCAGTGAGAATAAAATGTGTAGGAGGTTATGAGTAAATAATCATAGTGAATGATACAATATTAAAAGAACTCATACCCATAAATACTCATATCATCCAATATGAAAACAAGGAAAAGGAAAGAGTCATCAGAATCATTAATCCTGATCCACATGATATCAATCTTGAAGAAGATAAAAATTGAAAACCTATAACAAGTAATTAAAACCTTTTTTAGAATCTTGGAGCATCATTTTTAATAAACCCTTTAAAGTAACATTTAGTTGGATCAACCATATATAAAAAATCCTAAATAATCATTACCCAAATAATTAGAGTGTTTCATAGATGCACCCATCGTATAACCTATAACAGACTCACCAAGTTCTATCTGGACCACCCCATTTTTAAGATGTAATAGTATTACCCGATGTTATCTAGGCCACTTCATATTCAATTTGTAATCTCCAAGAACCAAAACTTGAATAAAATACATTTATATTTCATCATAATACTAATTTAAAAAATAATTATTCTTTTATAACCTAATCGATGTATGGAAAAGAAATGGTTCTCATGTTATTCACTTTGAAATATGATTAACACGTGGAAAGGAAACTGTTTCCATAAAAGTATCTTTGAAACATGGGTAACCTAAGAAAAACAAAAAGGTAAATTAAAAATCACTTTGTAACATGTTTAACACATTGAAAACAAATTTTTTCCATAACAATATCTTAGAAACAATCTTGATCAATTTATAAAAGAATGAAGATTGAGTCATTAAAAAAATTTCCCTGTGGAGGGTAAGTAAAAAAAGGGTTTTTAAAGTTGGTGAATAAAAATACCATTAAAATATCATTAAAAATATTATTTAGTAAAATAAAATTTTTTTATAAAAAAATCAAACATACAACAATTTAAAAATCCTTTTCTTTTGAAAATAAGCTTGAAACGTATAAAGTATTATTTGAAAATAATTTAAAATACTTTTTATGAAATAAAACTTTTTAAAAATAATTTTCATTGTAAATAAGATTAATTATCATTTAGAAACATTATTTAAAATATTTTTAGATGATAAGGTTTTATAAGAAAATCGATTTCTGCCTGAGGAGTGAAATGAAGTTGGTTTTTCTTAAAAACATTTTCTCAAATACACTAATATACAAAGAGTGATAAAAATATTAATATTACTCAAATATCATAAATTACTGTGTTATAAAAGAAATAAATGAGTTTAGTTAGAGATATATCATAAAAGTTTATAATTATAAGCATAATCACAAACAACCTGGTAAATAATGATAATGTAACATAAGACACTTATAACTTTGGTATCTTAGATTCAAAATGCCCATGAAATAATATCACTAAATGAAACATAGAATAGCATTAAAATAATTATATTCATTATATAACATGTAAAATGGGATTAATATACACCTTATAAACCCATATAGGTGTAAAACAAAACTCACCTCTCAGAGAAGGAAAATTGAGATAGAAATCCATTAACTCTTTGGTAAAAATGAAACTATAAAAACCATGAAAGATGGATGCCCAAATGGCTATTTAAATCCCAATAAATTCATCTATAATAGTCATAAATTACATTCATGTCATTTTTAACAATACATAATGAGAATTAGTGGAAAATATTTATTTTAACTTATATAAAAATAAGTGAGAAGATAAAAACCCTTACCTTCAGTCTGATGGGTTTGTTGGCCATATTCGGTATAGGTGTCAAAATTTACATTGATCAGCTATATATAGTAAAGAAGGTCATTATTTAAACATATCTAAAATAAGATCAAAAAAATATTTATCACATTTATACATTAATTATATATTTATAACCCATTGTGAAATATTCTTATGAAAAATGAACTTACATTTTGATCATGGAGATGGTATACCATAAGTACACATATGTAATGTTCCCATTTTTAAATGGTCGTTATAGAAATAATGAAAGTTTCATTTAACTTTCAAGAATAAAACTTATATCATAAATACCATATTATTTAATTATATATACATATATATATCAATATTTTTATTTTCGCATTAAAAAATAAGAATCACATCGCCTCAACGAGGCGGTAGTCCGCACATCCACAAATGATGTTATCACTTTTTTAGTTAGTGAAAATGTAAGAAAGAAAATGTAATATAATAGTTAAATAAATAAAATTATGTGTTGAATATAATCATATGTAATTTATATCACATATAATAATTATATTTACCCTTATTACCTTCCATGTAATATGTTAGTAAAGACAAATCACATCGTTGTGCGATGAAGTAGTCTGACACACACACAATTGACATTATTATGTTCCTTATGTATAAAAATATATAAAGGGTATAAATGATATAATAAATAAATAGGTATAAAAATTATCTAAACATAATAAATATAATATATAAACATTATTTACGTCATTATTCATAACCGTAAGATGTGGTGATGAAAAAATGAACAACATCATTTCTCAAGGCGGTATCCTTCTGTACACATGAATGATGATTTCGTAACCCATTTTGGGATGGGTGTGTGGGTTTATGTAACAAAATTAACAAAAAAATCTAAATATATCTTATAATTATTTTATTATATAATCATTTTATATGTATACTCTAAAGGTGTGGAGAAATAAATAAAAGAGAAACACTCATTGGAGAATATTACCTCTTTCTCGGGTATCTCATTTTAGTTTTCACAAAAGAATATCCTTGGTTGGAATTATGACCAAATTAAGTCTTATATGATGATATGATGGATTTATATAAGTTATTTTGAAAGGTATTGGATGATAAAAATTCCTTGATATGTGACTTTATAGGAGGAGAGATGGAGGCCTTTTATAAGTTGGTTGGGTGGGAAACATTTAAATAATAGAAAAGTGAATTGAAAACATGTTTTTACAATGTCAAGTGGCTCCAATAATGACCAAAACTTTACATTATGAGTAAAGATTTCTATATATGTCCAAAAAATTGGTTAATTACAATTTTATAGGTCATTTGTCCTCTTATGTTTATAGTTTAGCTACTTGGTAAACCCATTTTTTACCGTAATCACTATAATTAAATTTAATTGTTTTCAATAATGAATTTGGTCAAACATTATGTTGTAATTATTAGAAATAAGAAATTATTATAATTATAAATATTTGATCAATTTTCTAGAATTTAATTTTATGATTTAGAAATTTTAATTTAATGTTATTGAAGTAGAGGCGGCGAGACAACATATTTCTAAGAAGAGTGTTTTTTCGATATGGATGATTCAGTATTAACTCTCTAAATAATAATATAAATTATATGAACCTCAATAAATAATTACAAATATAAATTATATAAATTTATTTTAAAACATTCCCCGTTAGTATTTATTTTAGTTAATTTAAAAGTAGAAACATTGTGCATTTCAAAACAGTTTTCAGAAAAAACCTAGTTTTTTTACCCCAAAAAAACATATACCAAAAACAAACATAAAGTTGATCAAATGTATTTAAATAGATTAAATATAACTTATATTAATTATAAAAATAAGTAAAAATATAAAAAAATTAAAATTACATAATTTATTGAAAATAAAATACTTTTTATGAAAATGATGTATTTTTAACTATTTAACAAAAAATTAATATTTCCTAAAAAATACCAAAATTTAACCCAAATTAAATTGTTATATTATTCTTTCAAAAATGGATATTTTCATTTAAATTTTATAAAACTGTTAAAAAATAGTTTTAAAATAATTTCACCATAAAAATTCGATAAAACTATTTTTTTTAATATACTGCTTTCAGAGAATGTTTGGATTTATTTTTATATCATGCCTAGAAAACAAATTAGATGAATTTCAAATATTATATTGAATATGTATTATATAAATTAAATTAATAAAATTCAAAAAGATATAATTATATAATTTATTTTTATAAAACACACTTATGCGGATTAAAATAGTTTTTCACAAAAAGATATCCTTTTTTTAAAAGGTTTTTATTTTCATTTTTAATTAATTGGTAGAAAAATAATTAATTATATTTAAATTTCTAAACCATATTTTTATAATTAATTAAATCCTTTTTAACCCCCCCCCCCCAATTCATATGGTTGTTTAATAGTGGTAATATATGTCAAGGGTCCTTTGAATTTGTTTTTGGCAGTTGAATATGCTATTGAGCATAAAAATCCTTGGTTTTTGTATAATGAAAGCTAAACTGGGTGTTGAGTCTCATGAAATATATTTAATAAAATAGTTGTTTAATTTATCATAAGACATACTTATTGATTTTTTTCCTTTACGCTATAAAATATAATCTTTTTTTATAATAAACATGAAGAGTTAAATACCCCCCCCCCCCTTAAATAAATGCATCCTCGCAATTTGAACATTAACTCGGTAATAAATGGTTGGAAAATAAAAATACTTTTTCTATAAACCCATATCATAAAAAGTTTTAATAATGAATACACTTAATAACCGTGAAAATTAAGAATGGAGGTCATATTTAAAAACATGAAACTAGGTTTCCAAAAAGTAAAATATATGTGGGGATGGATGAAAATAATAAATAATTATAGATACTGGTTAAGGAAATTAGTCAAAGGTAAGTGAATGATCAATGGAAATTTAAGTTCCTCAACAACATATATCTACGACGATCAAAAATACCCTAAATTCACCATAATTGAGGGAACTATGATAACAATTTTAATTCAATATGTGTTTCCTATAGTCTATGAATTCCTATATCATCTGGACTAAGTGTTCATTGAAATATACTTAATTTGTGAGTAAAATTTCATCTTAGAATCAATTTCTACTATAATATCATCTTTCTTTTAAAATATGTGTATTTTGGATGAAAGTTTCATTCCTTGAAGCACAAAAAATAAAATTTAAAATACCACATAACTATTAAAGTTAAAACAATATATTCCTATTTTCTTCAAAAATTAACAAAACAATATGTTAGAACATTGTAAGATTATTCCCAAAAAGAGTAAACATTCATACATTATTCTCTAACATTCAATAGTAATTACAAAATTATAAACCAAATCACTTAATAAATTATTATTCTTAAAATTATTCAATCATATCCCAACTAAATTTGATACTAAAATATTTGAAGGATTTAATCATATATTCTTCAAAGATAAATCAATAATTATTCCATAAAACCCCATTTTTATTTGAAATAAACATTGAATTAATTTATAGAAAATGTAATACTAACTAGTATATCATGTAGTCTAGTGGTAGTTGCAAAACCCTTATCATACATTGGCCAGGGATTCAATCCTCCATGCCTTTCCATATGTGATAGGTTCTCAACCAACAAAAAATTCATTGCTTTTTTTAACAAGAAAAAAATTCCTCTTTTATAAAGCATTACAATGATCATAGGGATTAAAAATACCTAAACCCAATAAAAAAATCAAAAATAGCATTAATCACTTTAATATATCATAATTTAAAACCTCAATGGGTTGTCTAAGATTTTGAACATAGGATTTCCCTCAAGATTATTGGCATATGATAGTATCCATAACTCTTATGAAAACATCACATGAAAAAAATCATGATCTTAAAATTTATCTAAACCATTATATGATGAAATCTAAAATTTCATAGAAACACGATAACCTTCATAAACACAGTTACGCTTCCCCTAGGGCATCTGATATACCATTTCACGGAGCTCCCAAGCACCGCAAACTGACGCCCTTCGCAAAGGGCTCTTCCCTTTGCAATGTAGGGAGCTCCTTTGAGTTGCTCGAGGCTCTGTGAAGCCCCTTTACTCCATGAAGACCTTTACTCTGTAGTATCCCATACACCGCAAGAAAATTTCTTTTATGAATCATCTTCTTGAGACCACATGCTTTGTGGGGACGTTTTCTCTGCTAGACCCCATGCTCCTCAAGCACCCTTCCTTCGCAATGATGCTTTTTGAGACTGCATGCTTCGCAAGCGCCTTTCCTTCACGAGGCCCCATTCTCCGCGAGCACCTTTCCTCCGTGAAGCTACTTTGCGAAGCCCTATCCTTTGAGAAGCTCCTACCTTTGAGCCCCCATGCTCTGTTCTAGTCCTTTAACTTCCATCATTGACCCCCATTAAAAGTGGACAGTCGCAGCACAAACTTTTAGGGATGGGTTGTAGTCATTTTCCATTTTTCCCTTATGTACACACACCCTCCACCTATATAATATCATGATTTGAGATACTCTTCCATACATCATGAAATACCTTGAGTTGACATATTCCTCTTGGTCTATTTCACATTTCCTGATTTGAGATTCTCATCTTCGATTCCTTGAGTACCTTTACATGAACCATTCCTCAAGCAACTCCTTCAAACCCTATCACATGGCTCCTTTTCTAGGTTGAACCAGAAAGGGATGCTCTTGCGTAAGTCCCAAAACTAGACATTTCTAGATACCTTATGCCTAATAGTCCTCTCTACATGACTATAACCTTTTGTATGCCCTATACAACGAATATAAGATGACTCATGCTCAAGAAAGAGATGCCTTATGTGCCAAGCATAAGATTCCAATAGTCCTCTCTAAATGACTATAAATTGTAGTACACCCTTATTTATGACGCTTTCTCCAGGGCATGTCCATGCATCTATTTTGAAGGATGCACTGACTGTTACCCCGAATTCCTACTTTCCAATGGTGAATGGCATCTGTCACCTATTTAGGGACGTTTTATCCTTTATCGAAATGGGATGATGGGATTTAAGTTCATCCATTTTTGGATTCCTCCTCAGAACACATCACTTATTCTAAGTCTCCCTTAAAGATTAATTCATTGTTCATAAAACTCTTCTTAGTTCCATCACTTCATGGAAATCAGTTAATTACACTACTTCTATCAGGACATTCCATAGTGTTCGGTCAGGGCAGCAAACATCGGTCGTGGGAGTAGTCATGTGGGACATCACTGATGTGTCTAGACGCTAGAACACTGGCGCATTTGGTTTTATTCCCCTTATGATAGGGCATCTAAATGGAATGGATGCCCAAGAAATCCCATGTCAAACGAAAGGAATTATATTCCATAGGTTTGTCTCTGAGGTTTTCCTTAGCTTCTCATGTTTAACACAGGGTATGTCGTGAGTTTGAAATTTAGCAGAGGAGGATCATACTAATTAGAACACTGACTGGAGTGGATCAGATGGGTGAAACCTATGGAGGTAACACTGATTTTGGGGGTAACGCATGGTTAGGTACTATATTAATTATACGGTCAGTGAATATGTGAATGTCATGATCTCACTGGGATGTGGTGGCTCGGGTAAGAATCAGGATGAATATAGAGAGTTAAATGATGTAGTATGGGAATGAGATGGAACCGTTATGAAGGTGATGGTATTGTTAGGATTGATCCTCGATTATATTTCCTACATATCCCTGTGGTAGGGGAAATAAGGTCCACGTAGTATATTGGGGTGATGGGACACCTAAGGAGGTGACTCGTATGCATGGGACTTAAAGGAATTGGAACCTCTAGGTTGGATGATGACCTTCCCGAAATGCATAGGTTCGAGGGGGAGACTAGGATGGTACATGAGTGATGGGATTTATCCTTAGTGAGGCTTCCTATATACCATTATTTGGCTAGGATCAAATCCCACATAGTTCAGTATGGGGGTATAGAATCAGGGAGTGCACAGAGGACAGTGACCCGATGACGTACTAGGGCTTAAGCGTGGTTAGCAGCCCATGTAGGTCTGACGCTCGAGGGGCATTCCAGAGATGTGGGTCCTAATAAAGGGAACTACCATGGCTTACTGTCGATTAGGGAACATGATATTTACCATCCATGGAAGTTGACAATGGCTTGCCACTGATTGGGGTTGGCAATGACTTACCATATATTGGAGTATGCAACGTCTTACCATCAATTAGAGTATCACAATGGATTTCCACTGTTCAGGTAACAAAATGGCTTACCGCTGGTTGGGAAACACAGCTGCTTACCACTATTCAAGGTTGGACCTCTAGGAGGCTTCCTTCGTACCTTTCCTATGAGACATGGATCAAAGAATGCATAGTTAGAATGGGTACAGTTTAACATCTTGCTGGACAAAAAGGGGAGTATAGTTTAACATCATGCATGAAGAGGGTGGACTGACATGAAGTAGTCGGGACTTATGAGTGTTGGGCATGAACCTCAGGTATGCTTCCTATGTAACTTTCCTTGGAAAATATCAAAGTACACATACTTCAAGAGGGGAGTTGTTGAACCGATGTGAAGGGGGTCTGGAGCAATGGTTATTTAGCTTGAAACTCAAGGAGGATACCTACATTCCTTGTTGTGGAAAGGATTAAAGTCCACGTAGTTTTGGAATGGTGTTGGGACTTAAACTCTAGGGAATCCCAGAGAGGAAGTCATGGTCAATTCTTACTCTAAGCCCATGTGAGTCATGCTCGCTGTGAAAAATAAGAGGAATCAAATACATGACAATCACATCGTGAAAGGTGCATCTGTGGAAGGTGAAGTGGGGATTACACTTGGTTAGTGGCCCAAAAAGGAAATAGGGGCCTACACATGGTTCACAACCCAAAAAGAAAATATGGGCTAACACATTGTTCGCAACCCAGGGAGTTGGAGATCGGGACTTACTCCAGGATGGAAACCTGGTGGAAACAAATCCTAGAGGGGTTTGTCACAGAAGAGAGGAGGGTTTCGGTGCACATCCCCCCTCTGGTCCTTTCACTGAAGAAGAAAGTATGAGTAAGGTACTATATCTTTCATGAAAACTAGGGGCTTACACAAAGAGGGTTTCCCTTCCCCATGGATATATGCCGCTCCAGCAAAGAGGATATCATTCCATGTAAGGAAGATTTCACTCCTGTGGAGACCAGTGGGTGTGGAGAATGTATCAAACGGGGCACCCCGCATATGATGCATGGGGTGAGGCCACAGTTTAATGTCTTGTGCTGAGGATGATGGCACTTTGTAGTTTCACATCATATAGCTCGGACGTGGAGGGTTCACTCCGCACCCCTAGGACTTACATAATAGATACTTGCTTGCCCTTGGGGAAGGGAAGGCATCAGCAATGTCTTGGTGAAGGTGTGTCGTGGAGTGATCCATTGAGGGGGCCACATCAGCATGGCTATGAAAAGAATTATTATCCATTCACATGCCTATTCAAAGAAGCATAAGGCTAAGTAACGCAACATGAATCACCTCCCATGAGGCCTAGAAATTACTTCATATAAGCCTGGAGGGCCGTACGGTAGAATTGTGTGTAATATAGGCATGTTGTGTGTAAGACGTGCCAAAAGATGGTGTCAGTAGGAGAAAAAACGAACAAATGTTAAAAGGTACACACAAGAGGAAGGGATTGGGCACAAAAGGAGAAGTTTGCACGCAATAGGTGCACAAAGAGGAGATTGTTGCACACAAAAGGCCAGGTAGAGCGGAAAACAAGGCATGCAGGAAAATGGAAGTGGTTTGTGCGCAAGTGGAAGGGATTGCATGCTAGTGACGGGGATTGCATGCTTGTGGAAGGGTTGCGTGAAATCCCAAGGGTTTTCACTTAAGTGGACCAATACTTCAAGACTTGGGAAAAGGTCAATCCCTAGTGATCCCGCGCAAAGGCAGACCCCTGGGAGACTAGTTATGGAAAAATCCCATACATGAAAGCTATCTTTTTCACATGAAAGAGATGAATTCTGTGTATGGGAGACAGTTATTATTCTTCAGCCTGGAAGCAAAGGGGGTGCTCTTATATTTATAGGTGAGAGGTAGCTACAAAGGGAGCACAGAACTCATCTTGTGATGAAAACACTTTTCTTTAGTCGGTTGGGCACAATGTTTTGCATGGTGCATAGTTTTCTGTGTGGTGCACAATTTTTTTTTAGCGCTATATATTATGCACCATGGGATGGTTTTACATGAAATTCTAGGATATTTAGTGCAACCATTCAGGCATTCTCGGACCACTTCCTTTGGTCAAAATTCACCTTGGGGTTTTCCTGAATTGTGGTCTAAGGACTTCGGCATATTTCAGTGTCTCCAAATGCCCCCCCCCCCAGAATCAGAGCTGCGAGGGGCAAGAGGGCCTGATTCCGATATAAGTGCCGAGAAAAATTCCCTTTCTAGTGACGGTGTGCGTAAAAACCTTCAGGTGCATGTAATGATTTTTCACACACACACACACTAAAAACTCACCTTGTGCCAATAAAACCCCTCGGGGTGTCCCATGGTTTGTACCAATTTTCCCATGCGATAAGCTCAATTTCCCTCATGCACAGAAAATATCACCTGCCTTTTTATGTAATATATCCTTTGTTGCATGAAACCCCCTGACATTGGTTCTGATTTTTCATGCAGCATCATTTTTCCACACAATTTTCTTGGTTATTTATTTGTGCCAGCTTTGGATTTTTTGCGCACCGTAGAGGATTTTTTGCATCATACTTTTTCGGAACTCACTGAAGGAAGATGGCTGCTGATCAAAGTGATGTTGAAAGAGAAGATGTGTTTGCTACTCAGAGGGTCATGATAGTCACGAACCCTAAATTATATGGTGCCTAGAAATTTTTATCCGGTAATCAAACTCTCTTAAACATGCTGACCCAAGCTGTGAAAGAATATGTACTATCTGACAACCATCTGATATGGGATTTTGGTATTATAGTGGTGGTCCCGATTCCGAGATTCAAAGTTGTCACACCATGGTCAGGGTTGAATCGCAAGGATGATCCTCCTCGATACAACATCATAAACAATGGCCATCATAACAGAGAGACCACGAACATGGCCATCTATGTTCTAAATGCACGGACCAAAACCATATCGGGAGGCGAACTGGTCACTGTGGACTCCCCGACCCATTACGCAAGTACCTTTCAACATAGCATCCCTGATGAAACTAAGGGCTGGTTGCAGGATTGGGACTTAAGTTCTGGAGGCAATTTCACAAGTGAGTGGGCCTGGGCATATTGGGTATGCCAATCATGTGATCATTTTGGGGTGGAACTATGGCACATCTAGTTGTTTGAGGTGGTGTGGACATCGTAGTTACACTTCCACTGCCATAAATAACATGGACAGGAGTTGTTTACCAAGTGGTCCCCTGATACAAACATCTTCTATCTCCACAATGGGGAGGTCGGTATCAATCTTTTGGACATTCATTTAATTGGGGTAATTCCTTTAGATGGGCACCTATACGATGAATTTCTTCAGACAGATATCATCTGGTGAGATAGGTCACGGAATCCCATCCTAACATGGAACCTATTGAACCTAGCCAAGGAGAGGTTGGGGTCAAGGAAATTCTTAAGGACATTGCCTAATCAAAATGGCTCAGTGTATTTCTGATGAAAGAACTAAATATCAAGATGTTGGCATGCAGAAGATTGTGTCCAAATGCAGAACAGAGGAGAAACAATGTATCATACTGGATGATCCTAGAGGCAAGATAGTATCAATCCTAGAGATTTAGATTGGAAGAGACATGGGACATGAATTTCTGATACGCCAGATTTCATGAATCCTTCTTAAGGGGGTGGATATTTCAAAAAAGGGATAAAAGTATGGAATTCCTCCCCCCGCAACATTGGGGATGGCTGGCATTATGGGAGCCAATCAAAGGTTCAACATGGGGGGTCCCTTTACTGACCCGGCTGTATGCCATCCTGGGAATATTTGGAGAGGGGATCATCAAGGAGGATCTGTGTCCCTTTCTTAATACTTCATGGTTGGATCACGGCTCACTTTGGTAGGTACACCATCCCAAATTCCATTCGTCCACAATGTAATGGCATACAACCTTCCTTGTTTAATATTTTCGGGGTCATGTCATTAACAGTGAACAAAGATGGGGTAAGGATCGAGATCAGAAATCACAACAATTTTACCTTCAGTATGTTCCCCACCCCAGCTGGCCAGATGGTAAATGAAGGGCAAGGTTAATTGGAGAAAAGAGTATACTTGCATAGCCTCATAGGTGGGGTTCTTGTAGCCCAGGTCGATGGAGAAATTTTTTGCAACCTTATATGCCTTCAAGATTTTCCATGCAGTTCGGATGCCTCCAACGGATGTCGAAGAGGGTGTATACAGATATCTGAGAGGAGAAACATCCATGCGTTCTCCATCAAATGTGGCTAATGTTCACAACCTACGACTCTTGTGAGGTCATTACCTTCCCCCAACTAGAGTAGATTTCGTCCTATCAATACAATATTCCAAGCATTTAGAGGAAGCCTATCCCAATGGGCTCCTAAGGAAGTGAGTCTGGTAGCACAAGGCAGCCAGTGAGGAGCCTGGGCAGCGAGAGAGTAGACAATGTTTAGTGGAGGTGGAAAGGTCAGGGACATGTTAGGAAGCTGGGTTGGTACATGCCGAGACTTCAAAAGCAGGAACATCACATGGTGTTGTTGTTCCCAAATTGTTTGGTAGGAGAGGGGATTGTGAGCATCCTCGTGGAGAATCTAGGGAGCTTCTTAGGAAGAAGGTAAGGTATTTTCTTCAACCTTTTGAGGGTGCAATCTTCCATGTATTGTGGTCATCCTGGTTGACGCTACAGTAGTCAATGGGCACCGAATCCCTTTGTAAAAAAATAGTACGATATGGAATCCAGCTGTAATAATTTGGACTCATCTGGATTGATGAAAGGGTGAACATCAATCATTGTAACGCATATTTTATTCCCATGGATGCATATGAACACCATAGTGGTTATTGTGAGGAACCACCTCTCCTGGTGAAAGTAATGCTCGGCCGGAAGCATGATCCAAAAATAATTTCATCTGGAGATGCCAATGTCGATGAGGAATTGGAGGGAAATGAGTCATAATAAGAGGAGGTATAATGAGAGGGACAAGGAGATAGAGAATTAGAGGGAGAAGAAATAGGGTAATTAGAAGAAAATCATGGAGGGGGAGGGTCCCAAGGGACATTATTTAAGGGAGTCTTCAGAAAAGCGAAGAGATTATTGGCTCTAACATAGAATTAACTGAGCTAATCAATGTATGCATCAATCCTTACCCACTCTTTTCCTATTTTCATCACTCGTAATCTTTAATCATATCTTTTTATCCTGTTCAGACACATATTAGCATTGGTCACGAAGCTCCACCCTAAGGGGGGAGGATACACCGATAAAACAAGGTTGGGAGCAGATGCCCATTATTGAACTGAAAAGCACTGATGGATCTCCTAAAGAGATAGATCCTACGGAAACAAAAACATCAGAGGAAGATGCTCTGAGCACCTGTAATTGTTATCACTAGGACACTTGTATTACTGATTAGAGTACTCATCTGATTAGGGCATTCATTTTTTGTGCAGCAATCATGGAACTGGTGGCTCGACAGGCCGCTGAATCCAGGCCATCTATAGATAATCCTATGGGGAATGCACCAACCCACTTAGGACATATTTATAAATCTGAGCCAGCCCCGACATCAGGTGAGAAAGTGGTTGTGGACGTCGATGATATTAACATGGAGGTGGGTTCTGGAATTGGTGGGGGTGAAGTTACTAAGACTGAGGCGAGATAAAAATGCCTCCCACATGTTGAAAAGCCTGATACCTTGGCAGGATTACCAGAAGAAGTCATTGTCACTGATCTCTTGGATGGTTTCCCTAACTATCGGCCTGCAGACCTTGAGGAGAAAGATAACTCTAATTCAGAAGCATCCTATGAGAGTCATATGACTCCGTTCAAGGGATGGATGTGTATCAAGTGCTTCCTCAGTCAGCCATAGGCATAATAGCTAAAATGGATGGGATCAATCCGCACCTGTCTACACTTTCACTACACTAGAGGGGTAGATGCTCACAGACTTCATGTAATGATCTATGATTAAATTTCCACGAAGATACATTAGAATATCCAAAGTTTTTATATTGCCTAGTTCCAGAATGTATCATAGAATACTCAGGCATTATTGATGGTGGAACATGAGGTCTGGTGCCTTGAATAGTAAGCTAAACAAAGGGAGGCATTCATTTCAAACCACTCTGAGATCATTGAGAAATTGAGGGCCTAGCTAGTGGTTTCTCAGGAGAAAATAGTGTGGGTAAAATGCCAATTGATTTTTCTTCAAACTAAACAATCACAGGCCTAGTCCAGATTTAATGATTTATGCTCTACAACTGCTGATGAAGAGAAGGATCTCAGGGGGAGGGAAGCAATGCGGGAGGCCACAAGTCGGATGGTTGAAAGAGTAGAACAATCCATCCAAAATGAAGATCCTTCAGGGCCCTGTTTTGGATGAACTCATAAACTTATTCTTCTTTGTTGCTGATTTTTTTGAACTGCTTGCATGAATAGATTAATCACTTGGTTTTTTTGTTTAATTCATTCCAATCATAACCATAAAATTATTAGAAATCCATCCCAATGTTCACATGGGTCTTGCTCGAGGTGAGAAACAAGGGATGGTCTCATCATCACTTCGTTTTAATGTGGGATTGCCAACCAACCTTTGGGCACCCAGGGTATAAACCACCCATCCAAGCTTCTAAGAAGAACAAAGTGGTGTATGATTGGAGAATGAAGCTCTCAGAATAGTCGAATTGTTGTCATCCCTGTGTGTTCTAGTACACGAGCGGAGTAACGCTAGGGAAGTTAGAATAAATTCAGACATAGGGGAGTAGAATCTGTGATTCACGATACACGAATTTTCGAACACTGTGCGGGTTTTATGAAAATGAAAAATAAAATTTGACCATGTTCCAAACACAGTACCCCAATTGTGTTAGCCTAAAATGGAGATAACAAATGAGGTCTGAAAGCTGACCTTGTTTGAAACACGGGTCCTGACTCAAAATGTTATCCATAGACTTTTGGAACATTGGCCTAGGATAGTAGGCAAGCCATAGGCAGAGAATCTGTAATGTTAGGGGGTTCCTTTAGGAATGAAAGAAGAAGAGGGTCTGAATAAAGGGAACACAAATCATGGAGAGTCGTGTGATTGGTTGTTCAACTGGAGTTCAACACTCTCGAAATTACGCCACCCTGGTGGAAAATGTTTGGTGGGAACATTGGTCTGATCGGGGATCAAACATACATTCGAACGTGACCTTTCTAGTGAGAATCTAGAACACATCATATAGATTTGGACGATAAATTGAATATTTCAATGTCATATGATGTGGACCAATATTGGGGTTAAGGGGCCCGAAGGAAGAATGACCCTAGGGCTAGGCCCGAGGCAAAAGGCATGGACATCTCTATGTATCGCATGCAGATGAGAATCAAGCCAACATAGTTCTTCAAGCACAGTGCGGTCCGTGACCAATGCTAGTTGGTATAATCCTCTTTGGCAAGGAGACTGGTACATCCCACAATTATTATTGGGAATCCTAAACTAGTTCAGGGTAGGGCTATAGTTACATGGTTCCCCAAAAGAGTTCGGGCCAATGGGCTGAAAAAGAGGGGGTAATATTTAAGATTCATGGGGCTGGACCTAAGTACAACATTCATGGGAATTCATAAGTATCCCTCAAGGATGGGAATCAAACCATATGTTGTGTATTTTGATGTCTTATGGCACAGATGTGAATTTGTCTTAGTTTACAGTCATAGAGCATAGACTATATATGGAATGGAGTGAGGGAGACATGTGGTGTGGTAAGTATAAAACCCAATGTGAATGAGTACATAATCCCATACCACAATGTACTCCTTGATATGATTTTAAGTCGAGGGACCAAAAGTGAATGTTAGGTTGGGCCTGAGGCAATGTTTTTGGGCGTTTTTATGTACCCCATGAGAATGGGAATCAATCAATACATAGTTCTAGAGATAGCATGGTAAGGTACCAAGGCCAGAGATAATAAGGTCTTGTGGTTCTAGAAATCACACCAAATGAATTGGAATTTGATATATCTCATTTTTCCTTTAAGGTTGATGTGTGTTTTTTTCTGAAGCGATAAACCAGGGAAAGAGAATATTAGTATCGCTATCGAAATCCAGCCACATGTAGGTGTTGACAAATGGTCTGGTGGGTAACCAGTACACAACATGATGTCCCCTTGAATGAGGACAGAATAGTGCAGTGCTGTTTTTCATCATGCAGCCAGGATGATAATGTCACAATTTTGGGTCGCGTGATAGGACCAACCAGTGAATTTTAATGACATGCAATAAATATAATAGGTTAAAGTAATGTGGGACCACAAGGGGAATGAGTGTGATTGGATAAATCATATCTGACATGAATGAGGACGAGATCTACATCACACCTTGCACAATTCCGAGGTAGAAACAGTGGGTGTAGTGGCCAACAATGGTCATAAAATATGGGGTTGGACCTATGGATGAAGCATCCAGGTGTTCCAACATATCCCATGAAGATGGGAATCAATCCATACGTAGTTATGAGAGTGATGTTTAACATCAGGCATGATGTAACAGTTTAAGGACATGTAGGACCATATATAGTTTAACGTCATGCGGGATGACATAATGTTTAATTTCATGCGGTATAAGAGGTGGGTGGGACTATATCCTAGAAGGGGAGTACATGGTGAGACTATATAAAACTCTACATGAATGAGTAAAAATATCATACACACCACACCATGCAATCATATAGGATTTGGGGCATAAAAGGATAAACAGATGATATAATTTGTTGAACTTGAGATGGACCCAAAGACGAGATGTCGAGGAATTCCTACATATCCCATGAGGATGGGAATCTATCCATACAGAGTTTTATGGGGAGGATATATAAGGAGATCATAGTTTAAGGAATTAGATCTCAGACCATGAATAAGAGAAACTCTTCCAAGCAAGCACACACCTCGATATGATCCCTAAGCCCACGTGAGTCAAACTCAATGTCGGAAACAAGGGAGTAAGAGGTCTTTGAAACACATGGGATACACGTAAAGGGGAAATTATTGTGAATCCCCGAATGATGCCTTATCATGGCTTTGTCCTCCAAACGTGAAAATGTGCACGGAGGGATAATACCTGGAGTGTCGAAATTCTACTTGAACATGATGGGGAGGAAAAAGATGTGAATCATTCAACCAACATTTAGGGCTTCATGGGGTAGGTGTGACGATGGAGGATTACTATTGACCATGTTAGAAATATAGCATCTATGTCGTGTGACCTGACATGGGAACAAAAAATGAGAGTCAACCATTACCCATATTTTCAACGCGGGACTTGTATCAATTTGTTGTTCAAAACCCTCAAGGATGTTGGCCCCTAATGGTAGGAGAGCCTTTGTTCCAAGCATCCATGCCATTTAGGGGTCCCTTCTGTTGTAAAAGAAAATTAAATCCCAAATGAAGGGAAACGTGAAGCCTGAAAAATGGGTGAGAGCATGTCCAGGTAGAACCCGACACTCTAGGTTCTAAACCAAAGTACTTCTGGGCACATTAGTGAATTGCCAAAGAGGGTCGAGCATCCCATCTTAAGTGCATCCAACAAGAGAAGATGAGTGTTGGGCAAGGGAGTGAAGGTCTATTAGGGGAAAGAGGTACATGTTGTGGTTTCTATGAAGCCGACGTGAATGAGTACCTGAAGTCCATTCCACACTGCAAAACACTCTCTAGAAGAACTCCGGCTAGGGGGCAGGAAGATGATAAGGAGGTTTCTAAGAGATGGGCCTTGAACTGAAGTCTAGATGTTCGTGTGGTCATATATATCCCATGAGGATGGGATTCAAGCCATATGTAGTTCTAAAAAGGCCAAGAAGATTTACGTCGTGTGGTGAGGATGAGGCATGTGATGACCTCCCAGAAGGGGTGACACATGGTGTGGTTATGATAAACCTACTGTGAAATGGGGACATTAGCCTATATTACACCATGAATTTGAGGAGGTATCTGGGATGAAAGACCGGACCAAAGGGGGTGATCTTGAATCATTGGGTTGGCCCAATAGACAAAAATATCTGGGTGTTCCTACATATCTAATAAGGATCAGAATCAAGTCTTACTTAGTTATGAAAAGGAAATGTTGTTTAACATGTTATGGTGAAGATGATATAGAATTTATGAATGAGAGGGGATCATGGGGAAGTCATCGTAAACCTAGCTTCGATGGGGCAAAAGGATTTTATGCTACACCATGCGGGATCCTCTGAGAGAACTACTCCCAGGGGGTAGTCAAAGAAAAAAATTGTGGCTAGACTCGCGTCCGAGAATTCCTATGTATCCCATGAGGATGTGAATCAAGTTGTTCGTATTTCTGAGAGTTCAGTTTAATGTCATGCAGGACAGGTGATGAATAGTTTTACATCCTTCAGTTCGGACGAACCACACATATTAACGTCTTGTGGTATGGACGGAACAGTTTAAGGTCGTGTGGGACCAGGTATTATTTAACGTCCTTTGGGATGACATATAGTTTAATGTCATTCAAGGAATATATTTTTAAGGTCATGTAGGACCCCATTTTCGAAAGCAAAGTACCGCTTGAGGAACTTGGAATTGGTGGGAGGATTTATACACTCACCATCTATGGTAACCAAGGAGTATGCACCATTGGGGTAATCCTTGTGAATGATGTAAAGTCATTCCCATTTGGGCTCCAATTTGGGTGGTTTCCACCTTAGTATCACTGGTTTTCTCAAGGAAAACACCAATTCACCTTGCAAGAAAGAGAAGAGGTGAACATTCTTGTTGAAAGCTCAAGATATCTTATTCGGATGCCTCTTCGGATTATGCAGGGCACAGATCCGGTTCTCATCGAGGGCTTCCAATTCAGCCAGATGGACTTCAGCTACTTTATCTAGTGCTTTCTGATTGTAGAAAATTGTATGTAATAAAGGTAACTGAATCTCGATGGGCAGGACGACCTCTGTTTCGTATCCCATGGAGTATGGGGTCACCTTTGTGGAATTACAAGTTATTTTCTGGTAAGCCCATAGGGCATTGGGGAGATTTTCTGGCCAACTCTTCTTGTTCTGACCAACCATTTTCTTGCAGAATGTTAGAGAGGGTTTTTTTAATACCTTGATATTATCATTTGATTGTGCGTTCCAGTGGGAGGTATGGTTAGAATAGATGTTGTACTTGGAATACAATTTCTTCAACTCTACTACATGGATGTTGGTACCATTATCGGTGAGGATGACATGACGGACTCTAAACTAGTAAATGATATTAGAGCTCACAAATTCAACTATTGAATAGACCTTGACCTACTTGTGAGGAACCAAATCTCCAAATATGGAAAATAAATCAATAGAGGTTAGGATTAACAAACATTGGTGAGCTTCCACAAGTGGATATAGTCCCACAACATCGAGTCCTCAGACCGCAAAGGGCCAAGAGTACATGGTAGTGTAGAGAAGCTCTGGTAGATGTTGCATAATGATGGCATGAATTTGGAACGCATGTCCCCTCTTGGTAAAATTGATCTCATCACGGATCATAAAGGGCCAATAATACCCCAGTCGTCAGATCTGGTGAGATAGTTTCATCCCAATCTGATGATCCCCACAGGAACCGGCATGATCCGACTACAAGACATAAGGAATCTCAACTCCTCAATTACAATGGAAGATAATCCCATCAAACCCATGCTTCTAGAGGATCTGGTCAAGACTTGGACCACTCTGGTGGGTAAATTGTAATGCACGGTGTCAGAATCGCTCACGCTCGGCTTGATCTACTGGGAGACTAATGTGCTGGAGGTACTAAGTAAATATAATCTTCCAGTTGGGAGTCACCTGCAGCTCTTTAATAGGGGGCCCTGAGGGCCCTGATGTGGAGGCACCGGTGGTATGTTGGCATACCTGTAGACTATCATCGTCGTCTAGAGTGATGGGGGCAATGACTCTCTGGTGCACCACATGGATAATTTGATCATCATGATCAGGCTCTACAAGTGATGCTGCTAGAATAGCCAAGGCATCAACTCGACCGTTCTGAGATTGATGGACATTAGTAACTTCTCACCGAGTTGGGAATTAGGCCATCAGCTAGAAGGTGTGTTTCATCAATGGTATGAGCTCTGACTTTCTGACGACATAGTCACCGTTGATCTGCATGATGACTAGTTCGGAGTCCCTTTTCACATGAAAGTGGAGAACATCAATCTCAAGGGTCATCTAAAGTCCTGTGAGGAGAGCATGATACTCTGCCTCATTTTTGGGGTAGCCTTCTGACAATAGGAATGAATATGGTGGAATGAATTGTGATGGGGTAATGAAGATGATACTCAGGCCTACTCTGTTGAGTCTGGGGTCACTGAGCCTTCTACCGGTAGGGCTCCGGAAGCACCATCAAAGTGCATTTTCCATCATAGAATGGCTTTGTCTACAGATAGGATTATCTCATCCGGAAAATCAATGTCCAAGGACTAGTACACAAGATCTGGATGAGCGGCAAGGAAATCCACCAATTCATGACCCTTGATAGCCTTCTAAGGAACAAACCGGATGTCAAAATGTTAGAGAATCACTGCCCACTAAGCTAGACAGCCTGTCAACATGGGGTGGTTCAGGATGTACTTCAGTGGATCTACTTGGGACACCAATTTTACCTCCTGGTACTGCAAGTAATGTCACAATTTCTGTATATTGAATACCTGTGTGAGGCACCTCTTATTGATATGGGACTATCTGTTCTCTATATCGAGGAGTATGCGGTTGATTTTGTAGAGACTATTCTCTATTCTCTCGTTGTTCTTCTAGGCGAGAAGGGTGCCAAGAGATCATTCCAAAGTTTTCAGATAAAGGACAAGTGGCTTACCATATACATGTGTCATTATGACCAGAGGCTGGAGCAGATAATACTTGATTTCCTCGATTGCATTCTGACATTCTTTGTCCCCTAGTTTAGATTTCCATTCTTCATGAATCTAGAAAAGGTATTACACTTGCCATATAAATTTGAAATTAATTTCTGTATGTAGGCTAAGTGTCCTTGTAAACCTCAAATATCTCAAATGTTTCTTGGGGAAGAAATTTGGCTGATGGCCTTGATATTCACCAGGTTGATCGAGATGCCCTTACATTTTACAATGAAGACAAGAAAATTCCTGAAGGTGGCCCCAAAGGCACACTTTAATGGGTTCATCTTCAGGTGGAAAGAAGGGAGGAAGATGAAAACATTCTCAATTTATTTGAGATGGCCCTGATGCTGGGGAGATTTGACCACCAGATCGTCCATGTAGCATTGCACTAGTGTCCCGAGAATCAGCTTAAATATGTGATGCATAGCCAGCAGACAGGTGGCACCTGCATTCTTTTGACCGAAGGGCATGACTTGGTAACAGAAAATACCTTGTGGTTCCCATAAGGACGTATAATTATCATCCTCAGGAGCCATATGGATTAGGTTATACCTAGAGTACCCATCCATGAAGGAGAGATCTTTGAACCCAGCTGTATCATCGATTAACAATTTCGTTGTAGGAAGGAGAAAATCATCCTTTGGACACTGACGATTGAGATCTTGGAATTCGATGCAGAATCTAATTGGTTTGTTCTTATTCCTGACTGGAACAAATATGGCTATCCATCTAGGTTACTAGACCTCCTTAACGAAATATTCATTGATGAACTTATCAACTTCAACCTTGACCATGGAAGAATGGGAAGGATGCATCTTTCTGGGAGGTTTCTTAAACCCACTATGGTTTGATGGGAGGCCAATGTGGTGGATGGATACATAGGGATCCATCCCTGGCACTTCACTATAGATCAAATAAAATAAATCATGGTGTTGTTTGAGGAAGACCACATACTTCTGTTTCTTCTTGAGGGGAATAACGGCACTGGTCATTGTGGGTTCTAGGTCCGCCTTGCAACTGAGGTTCACCTATACCAATTCATCAATTGTGGTAGAGATGCCCTCTTCAAAGGCAGGAGGATCATACTATAAATCTTCTTCTTCACATATAGAGGAGGTATCCCTTGTGGGAGGAGTTTCCTCTAAGTTTATAGATCCAAATGGGGGCCGGTACCATCCTGAGCGGCAGTGGACACTGCATCAGGGGACTCCTGTGCAACCTAAACCATAACAAAGAAGGCTATCGATCTGATATCATCTGGTCTTTAGACCAAGGGGCCATTCATGATGATATAAAATAAATAGTGGCACTTCATCTTGATCTAGATTATCCTAGCCAGATAAAACAAGAAATTATGACGTATTTTTGTCTCCATGGGGCAGATATCCTGATACCTTTTGGGAGTAGGGGGCTCCAGGATCACCTGAGCCTAATTCGTGTAGAAGTATGAGGTGATCACCTATTATTGCATTGACTTGGGAATGTGATCCCCCCTCATTCTAGAAAAAATGATGTATTATCCCATGTCTGGGGTGGTAACCTTCAATAAGTGGATTGGAAAGATATAGGCATCATCTAGATCTGTCCATGTGTCGGTCGCAGCTGGAGCAGGATCAACCTCATTAGCATGAATCTGCTTGTCATTGCTCTTGTAATAGTTGGCATCTAAATAGCAGGTTTCACAAGAGACAAAGGAAGATGCGTCACCTTGGAGTACACCCACTCGACCATTAATAAAGTACATGATTCACTGGTGATACGATGAATGTACCACTACATACAGGTGGGGCCATGGCCTACCCACCATCGCATTGTATGCGGGGTCCTGGGGGACAACTATGAACTCGGTGCAAGATACCATGCCACTTAACTAAGTCATTAGGAGATTTTTTCTGACCAGTGTCTATTCCATCCTATAATTGCTTTGTATTTTAAGTTGAGAGGGACTCAGATCATCCTTGGACAACCCTAGTTTTTATAGTGTCCAAGTCGGGATTTGGTTGATCTCAGAGCCTATGTCGACAAGACAACAATGAACCTTCATGACATTAAGCTGGACGGTGATGTACAGTGGGAGGATGTACCCATTTAAGGAGAGGATTAATCTTCTCCCAAGAATGAGATGATGTCCTGGCATTCCGTATTCTCGGCCGCCTCAGCATGGAAGGCTTATGCGGCTGCTACATCCATCTCAAATTGGAGGGGGCTTCTTAAAGACTCCACGTGGGCTTCACGCATATCGTACGACAAGACAAGGGCCACAAGGAAGGAGAACCTTGCTGAAATTATAGAAAGATGTTTGAGGACATCATACTTCTGTGCCAGGTGTGAGCTTCTTCTTACAGAAGGCCGCTCTGTAACTGCATGTATGGTAGGCCCTGCCGGCTGGACAGGCAGCTAACAGGTGCTGGGAATATCCTGTTGCTCACAAGTTGTAGCATGTGGAGTGACTATTAGATGAGGGACATATGACTGAGCCTAGTCTGTAGTAGAGTGAGACTGACCATGGCGCAGTCGAGGTGGATCTTCCTGATCAAGCAGCACAAACGGTGGAAAAGGCGTGCCTGATGACACGAGATGACAAAGATGCACGTGATGAGCTCTGCGCTGGGCCTACTATCTAGTTTTGGTGGCATGCATTTCCTGGCTAGAAGACCTGATTGAGGCACTCTGAAGACACATATTTGTTCGGCTCCATTGACACTGAAGATTTATGGGAACATTGGGAGGATATGCCGAGCGCTCCTCGCCATCAGAAATCATTTAAGGGTTTACCATATCTACAGTGTTAACCGAGGTATACCCTTGACTATCACTTGAAGAATCATCCACTACTAGATGGATTCGGGGGGGAA
The DNA here is from genome assembly GCA_963277665.1 of Viscum album. NCBI lineage: Eukaryota > Viridiplantae > Streptophyta > Magnoliopsida > Santalales > Viscaceae > Viscum > Viscum album. The sequence goes on along the minus strand of OY728126.1, from coordinate 2,111,577,637 downwards.
TTTCCATCATAGGGGGTATGAAATCACTGAGAGTACGAGATTACGATTGCATTGGCGGGGGAATTTATTTTCCCTTGCGCTTCTGATGCCTGCTCTTCTAGGAAGAGGAAGGTTAATCTATTGATGTAGATGTATTGGATGTGACTTATAGATGATATGGTCAATTTAGGCTTGCATAGATAATACCATGGGAACAAGTGACCATTTTATGATCCATCCAGTCATCATACTTCTGTGATCCGTGGTTAAAAACCTGATGCCATTCTCCTTTGATGTCACTGCTGCTATCGGGCATCACGAACACACATGCCACATGTGCTAGAGCTCGGCCCAACTTGACTATGTTGTTGTCGACCTATTCTTGAAGCCAATCCTTAAACACATAACAATGTTTGACGGTGTTCCCTAGTATTCAATGATAGGGGCAGTGTTTGGGGCGATCAGTTAGACTTGCCTCTTTTGGCCTCCTACATTTGGGAAACTGTACAATTCCCTGTTCCAAAGCACTTTGGAAACAGTCGGCGACCTCATCCCCATTAAATGACTAGGTATGGTTACACCATTCTTGGAAGGAGGCTCTGGGAGCCTAACCCTGATGATTATTTGTAGGACCAATCGAGGATATGGATCTTGGTTATCTTGCATGGATGGTTGTGGCATGTTACGTGGGGGCGCCTAAAAGTTCTGAGGTGGGCACTGCTTGGCCGAAGGCTATGCCTGAGCTGGAGGGCCACTGTGAGGCTGTAGAGGCGGATCCACTGGTAATAACTCCAGCAGTATGGGGGCCTCTATTTGGGAAACACTGGCAGGCTCAGCCCTGGTGTCCCTTCTTACGGGAATTGCAAGAGGCAACGGACGTGCCTAGCTGTCCTATTGTAAGGATTACTCTAGGATATGGGGAATATCAGAGAATTCTTGGAATCCCCTGAAGTAATTCTGGGTGATCAGAGATTGTAACAGTTCTGTCTTGACATTCCCCCCACACATTGTCAGTAGTTGCTTCTGAGTCAGGGGCATGTCAAGAGATTATGTGAGCCCTTTCCACCGGGTGACAAAGTCTGCAACGCGCTCGTCAGGCCTCTGTTTGCACTTGAAGTGGTCTACGATACTCATATTCTATGTGGTGGAATTGAACTAGTAATGAAATTGCCTATGAAGGTCTTCCCATCCAGCTATTGATCTGATGGGTAGCTGGATGTACTAGATGAACATAGGCCCTTCCAATGTCTGTAAGAAGCATCAGAGTTTGGGAGCCTCCTACTATGCGAGAGTTCCCAACATGGGTCTTCACCTTGAAATGAAGTAAGCCAGATGCTACATTAGTTCACCCATCCCATTAAAGGGATATAAGGTGGGATTTCCAAAGCCCATAGTTGCTGGCATATCATCCACCCATGCCAGATATGGCTTACTATTAGGTGAGAATGCCACTTATCGCATTTCAAATGCCTTGATGCGGGAAATGAGTGCCACCATCGGATCATCTGGTTGGGGGTTCTTGTATTGATGGGGATACCAAACCACCAATGCATTGGTGGGTTCTTCAACATGACAAGAAAGCCCAGTGACTAATGGACCGGCTAGTGGGATGACCTGCGGAGGAGCTTGGGGAATCTGAGTTGGATCCCGGGGATTGTCTCACCGCTCTGATGGATTTGGTGAAACATACTACACCCTCTTTCCATATGTTCTAGCCTCAACCATGTCTACGTGGGAAGGATGTTCGGGGTCACCTGGAGACAATTCCACTAATGGAAGCTGTGTCTACCCCTGCTTCCTTGGTCTAGGATCGCCGTAGTCTAGTCATCGCTCCGCGGCTTGCTCAGGAAGGAGGTCATTGACCATCATCTTATGCTTTGTGAGCTGTTGATGCAATGCGGCTTTCTTGATATCTTCCTTCACCTTTTGTACTGAGCCAGACGAGACAGAGTTTTTGACGGATCCGTTGTTATCCTAGCCCTTATTGGGATTCCATCCTAGGTTTAATGATTCGGCGGGTATGGGAAGATGACCACACTATCATGACACGTGAAATTTATTATGTTTTTAAAGTTGATTTTTAGACTAGGGTAGACCCTATATCATCTCTCAAAGAGAATTGGTGGGTTTAATGTGTGTGTTTTTAATAATAAGTACTAAAATAGGGGTGGTTTTGGAAACAGTTCTAGGATTGAATAACTTAATTGAAAGTTTAAAATATTAGAAACAAAATGGAAGTTAAAAAATATGAGATAAAAGGGTTCATTGTGAGTTAACTACACACTTTCAATTTCATCATTCTTGGAGATTAATTTAGGTTTTCACTAATTATTTGGTTTAAATTAATTGGAATCCCGATTAATTCCTAAGCCTTTATTTCATTGCTTAAAGAACCAAACCTTTATATAACAATCATATTATCAAGGTCTAGAACTTATGCATAGAATAAGAGCTTCCAAATAAGATTGAAATCTCAAGAATGTGGGTAAGAAAATGATTATTTTGTTACCCAATCCGAATAACACAAGTCACACACTCAAAACCTCACACCAATTGGTTAGAAATTAAGAGCATATCATCTGCACACATCTAAACAATAATTCAAATAAGAAAGTATATAAAATAAATGGAAACAAAAATTAACACCAAAATTAATCCAAACCAATAGCTAATATATTCATTGAAACACCCTTGATATGTGTGTAGCTCCCACACAACGAATGCCCATTGTTTAGCCCAACATCGGGTGTAGGAGGATGCTTGGGTGGAACTCCTTCTTCATTCTTGATCCCCCTCTGAGGATAGGGGCCTCCAGAACTTCTAGGATGATGAGGGGACATCTCTGGAACTCCAAATTGGCCTCAGTTCACTTTTTGTCCAAACTTCCAAATTAGGATCTCAAGCATCCATTTTATAGGAAAAATATAATGTGGTTTTGGGCACACATATTGTGTAAAACCGCTTGGACGATAGTTTTTTACCACTTGACAGTCGAATCTCACTTTAGAAAAAACTAGAAACTTGTTTCCCCACCTACTGACTATCTTCGCCGAATGTTTGGAACCATTTGGACAACAGAATCTGAAGATATTAATAAACAAAGAACACTGCATTTGACATTGGGCAGATTTGATGTGCTGGACAGATAAGGTAGGTCAGGCCACTATATGGATGAATGAGTCATGGAGCCCTTCATAATAAATGTTTCCCAATGACTTTTGGACCAGCAAAAAAAATTCATCCCATTTGGATGCACGGTCTAGTAGAAGTGTGCAGATGGATCCACTGTATGCTTGGGTCTTGCGCATTTTTACCCATTATTCCTGGACATCATTATGGGTCCTCCAAATCACCTCCACCCTCAATGAAACTATCAAAACAAGTAACATTTCCCATGTTAAGAGTGATCAACACAAAATTATTGAAGCAAAAATGGAGTTAATTTTGTTATTATATTTTGAATTTAGAATAAAAATTCTATTTAATACAATAGTGTAAGTGTGAAAATGACACTGTGATTCATGGTACGATCACACCCCCACACTTAAGCATTTTCACTCCTTGGCAAAGTCATATATCCAAAAAAATGATTCATGTATATATTCCCAAAATCTTGAAGATGTAACATTTGAGGAAATTTTAATTCATTAAAGTAATATGATCAATGCACGAACCACACCACGGAGTTCTTCTTAGTGAAAATGGAAAAAAGATGTCTCATAAATTACATCACAATGAAATTCAAAGAGATTCATGACACCAAATTGAGAAAGTAATTCCAAATTCAACCATTCCACTGACTCTCCAGGTGTCTTAGTGAAAACCATTGCAAGCTATTGTTTCCACTTTCTATCCAATAAATATAGGTTATTTTAAAATTAATCAGCTTTAAATAAATTTTCACTGAAACCTGCCCTAAATCCTTTGTAATAATATTTCAATACCCACTCACTTAATCATTCCCAGTAGTCAAACCATAATCTCAAAACCTAGATATCATCATATGTTGAAAATTTCATCACTCCCCTCATTTTTTTTAGAAGTTTCATTTGGAACAAACCACACACTCATCTCTCAACCCTTGTCTGATATCCCCACGACACAAATTGAAATGATTATAACAAGATCAAAGGTTGAGGAGGAGTGGTTTTTGACCTTCCCAAGACACAACCCAATTTTTTTAGGGCGTACATTCTTCGGACATTAGGTACCCATGCATATGTCAATATGGTACAGTAATGAAACAGATCGGATAAGGAACGAACGTATGAAAATATCATTTAAAGATGAAAAATGTTAACCTAACATATTTTAACCTTATATTAAGTACGAAATATTCACACTTTTTGGTTTGGTCCAAAAATGTGTTGGGATATTGGTGAAACATTTTTTCCAAAAACTACTCACACATGGGGAATCAATAATCTCAAATGTTTCACAGTGATACAACCATTTATATGATTGACATAAAACTAATTCACTAAAAATCACTCCCTGATGTTAACTTCATACCAATATTATTTTTCTTCATTCATTATTGTATTTGTACTCCCCCACCCTTATGGTCACCAACTCATGGAACATTGATATATTTGATGGGGTAAAACTGAAAACACTATAAATAAGGAGAAAAAGACAAGAAAGAAGAAAGACAATGTAAATCCTAATGAACTCAACAAGAGGGGGAAAAGTGAAAATACCATAAAGAAGGAAAAAAAAGAAAAAAACGATGAAAACTATTATATAACCTAGGAATGTACCCATCCCACCACACCTAGAATGTGTAGTGTACTCACTGTAATAATTGAGAAGGTGAGAAGGAAAGATAAAACCTGGTGTGTTTCATTGGTATGTTGCTTCTTTAACATGGAGTTACTCTATCAGGATCTCAGAAAGGGCTTCATGGAAGTGCTTCAGACGCTTCCCATTGATAGTGAAGGTTTTCATGGTTTCCTCATTTTTAACCTGAACAACACCAAATGGAGATAAATTAATTATAGTGTATGGGAAAAACCAGCTGGAACGAAGCTTACCTAGATGCAACTTCATCCTTCCATTATAAAGGAGGACCTTCTACCCAATATGGAACTAACGATGAAGCATAAGACAGTCGTGGGCAGCCTTGGTTATCTACTTATAAATCCTCGAGTTTTCATATGCATCTATTCTCATTTCCTCGAACTCCTTAATCTATAACTTCCTTTGAGAACCTGCACCTGAAAGATTATAATAGCATTGTATGATGGATCAGTAGGCCTAGTGATCAATCTCAACATGTAGGTGAAAACTCTTTCAAAATAGAAGTTAATATGGTGAAATTCAAATGGGAGTTTTGAAAGTAGTATGGTAGGACCATAATGAATCATCAAGTCAAAGACTCCAATCTATTCTATTCGGTTGAACTGTTTTTTTCACGAATCTATTTAACTCTCTATTTGACACCTCGGATTGACCATTGGTCTATGGGTTTTATGTAGTAGACACTCTATGACCAACCCCATACAGAAACAAAAGTGATTTCATTGTTCGGTAGTAGAAATTATACCCCTGGTCACTGAGGATGAACTTAAGTAAGCCAAACCTACAGAAGATTTGGGTTCTCAAAAATTCTACAACTACCATAGAATCATCTTTCCTTGTAGACCGTGCCTCTACCCATTTGGACAGGTAATTAACTACCAGAATAATGTACATGTTGCCAAAGGAATTAGGAAATGAACCAATAAAGTCAATGCCCCAAACATCAAAAAGGTCATGAAAGAGTAATGGTTGTTGTGTCATTTCATTTCTTTTATATACATTCCCCAATCTTGGACAATGAGAACAAGATTTGAGAAAATCATGGGCATCTTGAAAAAGTGTTGGCCAAAAGAGGCTATAATCAAGGACCTTGAGAGCAGTCCATTGGAGACCAATGTGGCCCCCACAAGAAAGAGTGTGATTGAATCTATGGACAGACTAAAACTTGCAATCGGGAACACGATGCCTAAAGACTTGATCACTACATGTGCACCAAAGGCAGGGGTCATCCCAAATGTACCAATGAGACAAATGTTTTAGATGACTGGATTTTTTTATTGAAATCAGTAGGAATTCAAGATGCTACCAAATAATTTACAATTTCAGCATACCAAGGAATATCATCTTGCACTCAGTACAATTTCTCATCTGGAAACATATCATTTATAGGAATACAGGGGGATGAGTCAATGTTCTGGGATGGGGGAATCCTAATAATATGGTCAGTAACCACATTCTATTCTCCTTATTTATCTCTAATTTCTAGATTAAATTCTTGAAGGAGGATCATCCGGTGAATGAGATGTGGCTTGGATTCTGGTTTCTTAAGGATATACCTGAGGGCAACATGGTCTGAGAACACAATGACTTTGTACCCCAAAAGGTTTGACATGAATTTGTCCAAGGAAAATACAATGGAAAGGAATTATTTTTCATTTGTGGTTTATTTTCCTTGAGTAGGGTCCACGGTACGTGAGGCATAGACAATGACATGTGGAGCTCGATCGACCCTTTGTGACAAGACTACCGCAACTTCATAGTTAGAGGCATCACACATGAGCTCAAACAATAAATTCCACCAAGGTGATTGGATTATTGAGGGTGACAACAAATTCCATTTTAACTTATTAAAAGCTTCTCACATTCATTATTATTGGGAAAAATTCCTCAAGGTATCATTGAATCATTTTTGAGGTGATTGTGTTTGTTGACAAAGTGGACTTCTGTGTTGTGATTGTTGACAAAGGAAACCATGACATTCAAAAAAATTAAAAAGGGGATTTCATGCTGGAATGTCGAGTTCAAGGTATGTGGTTAATGATCCATGTTTTATTCAAGAACCTAGACAAAGGAATCGTTGATCTGGAGGTGGCATAAAAAGTTCAGATACAAGGTGGAGCAGTTTTCTAGTGTTTGCCAATTTTTTTGGCCCAAAAATTGTCAAATGGAGAAAAGTGGTTTTCTAAAAGGGACATGTGTTCCGTTTACTTGAAGTAGAGGAAAATTTCACCCCTATGTTTTTCAATATCAGAACATCAAAATATGGAAAAGGGAAAATTGGCGCCCATGTTTTATGATTGTTCGTGCAAGTGACTTGCGTGGCAGAGACTAGGGCGGTAAGACTTGCGTGTCGAGGGGAGACTTGCATTCCATCGCGTAGGGTGTCCAAATGACTATAAATAGAGTTCGAACACTCTTCATTCTGTATTAGTTCAACACTTATAGAAAATTAGAGCCCCCGTCGTGCAAGTGTGGTGGTCGCGCAAGTGGTGTGTGGTCGCGCAAGTAGACGGTGCACGCTAGTTGAGTGTTGCATATCCAGAGTGGTTTGGGAGAGAAAGGAAGGAAGTCGACCAAGTTTAGATTTGAAGAAGGAGGTTTCATGCAAGTGGTGTGGTTACACTTGCGCGCCATGTTTTGAAGAAGTTCGAAAGTTAGTGGTTGCGCGCCAATATTGGTTTGGGCGTAAAAGGGTGTGAGTCGTGCAAGTTTGGAGTTGCAGAATCTTGGGTCACACAAGTGGTTGAGGTGGACTTGCGCGCCTATTGTAACTTGTGTGCCGAGACTTTCACGCCATCTTGGAGAAGGGTTCCAGGTATGGTTGAAGCACTATTGTGATTCAAGGCTATGGGGAAGCTGGAAGATTTCATGATACCTTTGGTGCAAAGTGAGGTTCATCTACGAGTGAAAGTTGGACTTCAACAGAGCATCTACATACAATAGAGGATGTATTCATTAGTGATAATGAAGAGACCTATAGGTCTATAAACTTTGAGTGGATCCTTTCTAGAGTAGTGAGAAAAGTAAGAGTAAGAAGGTGATCCCCTCCACCAGCAGTGAGCTAGAGAGAGAGAGAAACAGGGAGTCACCCTTGGGAAAGTAGTGAGTTGACCCTAAACCTTGTAAAGGCAGTGAGCCTGGGAATAGAAGTGATCTAGCCTGAACCATCTAAACAGTAGTGTGCTTTAGTGGATTTTTTTACAGTGGCACATTTCCATTGTATGCTCCTTGGACATAGCCCAGTAAGGGTGAACCAAGTAAAAATCTCTGTATCTACCTACTCACTTCCCTGCATTGCATTTAAAGCATAATCATCAGATAAAGAAGAAAAAAAGTGGTCATAATAAACACAAAAGTGAAAACAATGTGACCCTTGTAATAAAGAGGTCAACATCTAGTGGTTCAGGAAGAATTTTGAAAAAGAATATCCATACCCTGATTCACCCCCACTCTCAGAGTATATATGCCCCTATTGGTCCTAATAATTGGTATCAGAGGGAAGGTTCCTTTAATCAGATTTGTTTTCTATCACTAGTCTTAGTCGATCTATGTGGTTAATGATTCAGTATACTCTTATCTTGGTGTTCCATGTCAAAGGGGAGAACGTCAAAGAAGAAGCAGACTTCGGGTGGTATCCCTTAGTGTGGAAGTTTCTGTGGAGATAGTGTGATTCAGTTAAAGGAATATACTAGTGAAGCAAATGTTTATTTGGATAAAGTGTACAGTGAAAATTCATAATCATTCAATTATGCTGAAGGAATGACTGAAAAACCTTATATTCTAAGTGATGTTGCAACTACCGTTGATAAAGAAGCTCCAAGAAGGTGAAAAGTGGAAGTTTTCCATAAAACAAAGGAATTGGATCATAAGTTGGATGAAGAGATTAAATATAATGATATTCATATCTATGCACTGGAAACTGAGATCAACAAGATAAGAGGTTTGAATCAATGACTTATTGATGTAGCTACTGATCTAAGGGAGAAGAATGATTCTCCTGATGAAGAACTACGAAGGAGATTTGCAAAGGTAGAAAAATCAAAAGCTGATGTCAAGGGAAAGAATCTGAACTCACATGAGATTCAAAATTTTAAATTCCGAAATGATAATCATTCTACACAGCTATCTGAACTAGTTCAGATGAATCAAAGGCTATAACAAGAGAATGTATCTATCCTTTAATCTGTTTCTCAAGAAAAATTGAAAGTAAAGGTGAAAATTGATATGGTAGAAAAGCTCACATGATAACTGGAAGATGAGATGAGTTGTAGAAAGAATCCTTGAAGAGAAATCAATGCCCAACTTTAATCATGTGATATGAAGATTCATAAGTTGTAAGAACATCTAGAATCGGTAAAGAAGGAAGTGGAGAAATCCAATGCTAGAGGAAAGCCTAAAATGAAGGATTCCTTGCACTTACTATTTGATAATCCTTCGGCAGGTGATGATGAAATGAAAAGAAAATTTTCTATTTTTGAAAAGAGGCAAGATCAAATTTTCTTAGCTCAAAGACCATACAGTTTTTGAAAAACTAGTATTGGATTTGATGAATCACCTTTCACGCATGATAGAAACAGAGCTTTGAACAGTTCCAGATATAAAAAAATCCAATTGGTGATGGAGATAGGCCTAAAAAGATTGTTACAATAAGTATTGACAACATGTGCTATTTTTGCGGGATTCATGTCCATACATCCAGATTTTGTTCCGAGGATCTAGAATACATTTTGGGCTGTGAAAATAGAGTGATTACTAAATCTAAGAATAAGAAGAAGTTTTATGAGAAATATGAAAGAAAATTCTCTCAGAGGAAAGAATTTATTAGATGTTATTTATGTGGAAGAATGGGACACACCATGATTTTGTGTCAGGAAGCTCAGGAGCTCAATGTTAGAGGAAGAACTCAAGATGAATCAATATCTCGATAGAGAAATGATGAAATGAGTATGCCTTTTATGGAAAATGTTTTATATGTTTTGATTATGGGAATTTGGCAAGACATTACAGCAAGAAGAAAGTAGGAAAGGGAAAGGAACTTGAAAGGAGATTCACGACCCCAGTGGTGTATAGTGAGAAATCTTACTCTGGAAGAAAAAGTGTTAAATTGAAAAATAGTCTTAGATCCTTAGGGGAATCACTTGGAGCTGAATGAAAGGTTTATCAATCACCTCCTCTGTCACACTCACAGCCGATCTCTAAGAAATAACATGAACAAATCTAGATGAAAAAAGGATAAAATGCTACAGTTGTGAGTAAGAATAATGTACGTTTAGTGGAGGACCTACCACCAATGCAAAATAGTGTGGTGACTTAGATATCTGATAAAAGGAAGATGAACAAATAATGAAAAAAAAATTACATGTAGTGTTCTACAGTAAGAAGTAGAAGAAATAGAAATACCCCAGTAATGGTTGAAGAATAAAGGGAAGGTGACAAGTAGAAAGATTCCTACCTAGGGATGGAATCAAGGGAAATGGAATTTTGGTGGAAAATAAAAGAAGGAAATGTGTAACGGTTGGATTAAACCCCAAACTATGAGAAAGGCTAAGCCTGAAAATTCCACATATCAGAAAAAGACATAGAATGTGGGTAAAGAATGATTATTCATGAGGCTAGAGCAGATAAAATTGGCTAGGTAGTTATAAGAAGAAATGAAATAGTATGATTCTCTTTAAGAAATAATCAAAGGGTTGACCCATCAGGATCAACTACAATTCTCATCCTGAGAATTCCATAAGCACCTCTCTCCCTATGTATATAAATGTTGTTAACTAATTAATCAAATATTTCATGTATTAGGGAGATACAATCCAAGGGGCTGTGGCATCTAAAGATGAAAATTGTAGAAGTGATATGCTTCGGGGTTTCAATTTCCTCAGATCAGGTACCAAAGCTGAAGAAGAAAAGGGGTAACAGAGAAGAATAAGAAGTGATTGTGTTATTAACTTTGTCTCTTGTTTCCTACACGATATTATAACTCAATAGACTTAGAGATTTTATTAGTGTCTATATTCTATTTAGAAGATAAGAATAAATGATATAGGAGAAGAAGAATTTTTATAGGTATAAATAATTTGCCTAACCCCAGGAAGTGTTGCGTAACATAGGGGGAGAATTCAATAACTAAATTGGATGCAAGATCCATCAATGAAATAATTGGATGACTCATCTTAGGTGTTTCCTATCAAGGGAAGAAAGAATCAAAATGAGAAGTATAAATAATCATGCATCTCATGCCTATCTATTTCATTATAAAAAGTGGTATTAGCTAACAATTTTCAGGATACTAGGAAGATGCAAGAGAGTATCAACCGTGTATCAACAAAAAGCTCAGAAATGTAGTTGAAAGATGTGAAGCCACAGAATAATGAAATAGTGATAAATTTACTGATGAAAGTGTTGAGGAAGAAAGAAACATAAGAGGATAAGTAGTGGCAGATGATGACTCAGAAGAAGACACTGATGATCAACAAGAATGTGTCAAGTCTGTGTCTGCAAGGAAGCCGAAGAGTCAAGCTGAAATTGATAGGCATAATATCATTGGTGATCAGTCATCTCCAGTTCAGAAAAGAATATTGAAATAACAACAACATACATCATTATTGTCACATTTTGAACCCCAAATTCTTCACTAATGTAGTTGAGGATAGAAACTGGTTTCAGGCTATGAATGAAGAGGTTGATCAGATTGAGAAAAACCAGACGTGGGAGACTGTTTCGAGACCAGCAGATAATAATTTAATTGGGACTAAATGGGTCTATCGCAACAAGATGAATGAAGATGGTGCAGTGGTTCGAAAAAAAGCATGATTAGTGTGAAAAGGATACTCCCAGGTAGAGGAAATAGATGTTGGTGAGACATTTTCACCAGTTGCAAGGCTGGAGACAATCAGATTATACTTAGCCATTGTAGTGCAACGGAAGTTCAAGGTGTTCCATATGGATGTCAAATCTTTATTCCTGATTGGGATTATGGAGGAATAAGTGTATATTGAGTAGCCAGATGGTTTTATCTTTCATGAGAATGATAAAAAGGTTTGCAGACTGAATAAGGAATTGTACGGGCTGAAACTGGCACCAATAGCATGGTACTCAAGGCCTGATTAGCACTTGAATAAGCTTGGTTTCCAGCATGGGGGAGTTGATTACAATCTCTACTTCAACAGAAATAGTAATCAAAGGATTTTGGTGCTGGTTTATGTCGATAAAATAATATTTTGTGATACAAGGAACTAATTGCACTTTCATTTCTCAATACTGATATTCCAAGGATGTTCTGAGAAGGTTTGGAATAGAGAATTCCAAGGAGATGAAGACTCTGGTTGCTACCCGGATGAAATTATCAAAAGATGACAGTGGAAGGGCAATTAATATAACTGAATACAGGCAGATTATATGCATTTTATAGTGCCTAATAGCAACAAGACCTGATATTGTTTTCGCCACATGCCAAGCATCTGGTTACTAGTGTAATTACAAGGAAACCCGCAAGCTTGAAGTGAAAAGAATACTTTGGTATATCAAGGGCATGGTGGACTTCGGCTTAACATATAATGACAATTCTCAGATAGAGGTATTGGGATATACTGATGCAGACTGGGCCGGTTCAGCGGATGATCGAAAATCAATGTCAGGTGGTGCTTTTTATCTTGGTGGATTGTGTATTTCTTGACTAAGAAAGAATAATGATTTCATTTCTCTGAGCACCACAGAGGCTGAGTATATTGCGGCCACTCAAGCTTGCACATAATTATTGTAGATGAATTAGCAGCTTGAAGATATGGGAGTTGAAGTGAAGTCTCCAATCAGAATCTAGTGTGATAACTCAAGTGCTATCAATCTGAGAAAAAATCATGTTCATCACTCAAGGACAAAGATCATTGAGATCAAATATCATTTCATCAAAGAGAAGGTGGAGCACGGGCTTGTGAAGTTGGATTATGTGCCTGCAGAGCCACAGGTTGCAGACTTTCTGACAAATGCTTTACCCAAGGAAGCTTTTGAGAGGCATCGACGGGCTCTGAGAGTTCAGTCGACTCCCCACACTTGAATGAGTGTGGATGTGGAACCCTCCTCTCCCCAAGGTATTATGTGTGTTTTTCCGTAATGTGCTGATATGCTTTCTTAAATATTTTACAGACTGCAAAGGAGTGACCTTTGGGTTCGTTGACAAAGTGGGAGAAAATAGTGATTGTTCATGGGGGAGACAGTGTGGCTATTTGAGAAATCATGACAAATAGGGGGAGAAGATGACAGATGGAGCAACATAATAGGGGGAGTATTAAATATGACGATGCTAGAAGTGATGGATTAAAGAATAGATATCACGACAACTGAGGATCATGATAAAAGCAGAAGAGTGGTGTTAGAATGCAGTAAAAATATTTCCAAAAATTGGTATCTGTTTGGTGTCAATAGTGGGTGTCAAAGTTGAAGAGATTAATTGATGAAATTTTCATTTACTCTTGTTTCTCACACCGAGCATTACTCTTGTGGGCTTAGAGTATGTGTTGAGTAAATCCTTTATCGCTATCAGAATCGCAATAGGTGAATGGTGGATGAATAATTAACGATGTATCTTTTTATGGAAGAGTTCTCAATAAGCCCAAAGGGGGATATTGTTGGGAAAAAATCACTCAAGGTATCATTTAAGAATTTTTGAGGTGATTGTGTTTGTTGACAAAGTGGACATCTGTGTTTTGATTCACGACAATGCAAACCATGACATAAAAATTTTGTTGACAAAGGGGATTTCATGGTGGCATGTTGAGTTCAAGGGATGTGGTTAATGATCCATGTTTGATACAAGAACATCTACAAAGTAATGGTTGACCTGGAGGCGATACAAAAAGGGCAGATACAAGGTGGCGCCGTTTTCCAGCATTTGCCAATTTTTCGGCCTAAAAATTGAGAAATGGAGAAAAGTTGATTTGGAAAAGGGACTTGTGCACCGTTGAATTGAAGTAGAGGAAACTTGCACCCCATATTCTTTTGAAGATCAGAACATCAAAATATATCAATGAGAAAAGGGGTTCCCAAGTTTTATGTTTGGTCGCGCAAGTGACTTGCACGGTAGAGACTAGGGCGGTGAGACTTGCTCGCCGAGGGGAGACTTGTCCGCCATCGTGTAGGGTGTCCAAATTCCTATAAATATTGGTTGACCCCTCTTCATTCTATATGAGTTCAACACTTAGAGAAAATCAGATCTCCTATCGCACAAGTGTGGTGGTCGCGCAGGTGGTGTGTGGTCCTGCAAGTAGAAGTTGCACGCCAGTTGAGTGTTGCGCATCTAGAGATGTTTGGAAGAGAAAGGATGGATGTCTCCCAAGTTTATAGTTGAAGAAGTATGTGTCATGCAAGTGGTGTGGTGACACTTGTGCGCTATGTTTTGAAGAATCGCGATAGTTGGTGGTTGTGCGCCAATATTGGTTTGGGCGTAAAAGGGTGTGACTCGCCAAAGTTTGGTGTTGCAGAAGCTTATGTCACGCAAGTGGTTGAGGTGGTCTTGCACGCCTGTTGTAACTTTCATGCCGAGACTTGTGTGCCAGCTTAGAGAAGGACTCTAGGTATGGTTGAAGCAATTGAGTGATTTAGAGATACATGGAAGCTGGAAGATTGCCCGATACCTTCGGTGCAAATTGAGATTCATCTACAGGTGAAAGTTGGACTTCAACAGAGCATCTACATACAATAAAGGATGTATTCATTAGTGATAATGAAGATACCTATAGGTTTATAAACTGTGAGTGGATCCTTTCCAGAGCAGTGAGCAATGGAAGAGGTAGAAGGTGATCCTCCCCACCGATAGTGAGCCAGAGAGAGAGAAACAGGGAGTGACCCTTGGGAAAGCAGTCAGTTGACCCTAAACCATATAAAGGCAGTGAGCTTGGGAATAGAAGTGATCTTTCCCAAACCTGGTAAACAGAAGTGTGCTTTAGTGGATTTGGTACAGCGGCACATCATCGTTTTATGCTCCTTGGATGTAGCCCATTGAGGGTGAACTAAGTAAAAAACTTTGTATTTAACTACTCACTTCCCTGCATTGCATTTCAAGCATCATCATCAGATAAAAAAGAAAATAAGTGGTCATAAGAAACACAAAAGGGAAAACATTGTGACCCTTGTAATAAAGAGGTCAAGATCAAGTGGTGCGGGAAGAATTTTGAAAAAGAATATCTATACCTTGATTCACCCCCCCCCCCTCTCAAGGTATATATTCCCCTATTGGTCCTAAAATTTATGAAAAACAAATACTTTTTCTTTTGGGAGTAATCAAAAGAGGGGGAGTGCAATTTTACAAATGTCACAAATGAAACGATGGTAAAATACAACATGACCTAGGAAATACCGCACATCCTGTACATTTTTTGGGAATGGTTGGGAAGAAATGGAATCCACTTTTTATTTAACAACTTGGATGGCATCCCCAAAAATGACATGTCCCAAAACTATTCCTTATCGCACCATGAAATGGAATTTCTCATAATTTAATATGATATATTTTTCAATACAACAACGTAGGACAAAAGCAAGACTACTCCAACATTCCTCAAAAGAGGATCCATAAAAAGTGAAATCATCCATGAATAATTCCATGAAATTCTCTAGGTAATTCGAAAAAATACTAACTTGGAATCGTTGGAAAGTACACCGACAATTGTACAGACCAAATGGCATTCTTATATAGGAAAATGTGCCAAAGCGGCAAGTGAATGTTGTATTTTCCTGATCCTCGGAGGGAAATATGGATTTGAAAGTATCTAGAATACCCATCAAGGAAACATTAGTGGGACATACCCGCTATCATATCTAGAATTTGGTCTATGAATGTAAAAGGGAATGGTCCTTCCTAGTGTATTGTTTTAGTCAGTGATAGTCTAGGCAGACACACCAACTATTCTGTACATGAGTTAGAACCAATTCATTGTTTTCATTTTTGGTTATTTTAAGGCGAGTTTTTTTTGGAACTAATTGAATGGGGCTGGACCATTGGATGTCAGAGATGGGGTAAATGATTCTTGCAACCAATAATTTGGTTACCTCATTTTCCACAACTTATAGGAGGTTTGGGTTCATTCAAAATTGTGACTACCTCACTATTTTAGCCTCATCATTTAATAAAATATGATGTGTACAAATTGTTGGGAAAATACTAATAATGTCAGAAATTTTCCATCCCAAAGCTTTTTTATACTCCCTCAATAGTTCAAGCAGTTTCGATTCAGCTCACAAGGGAGTGAACTAGAAATGATGATAGGTAACTTGTTTCTATTCTCAATATATGAATATTTTAAATCATGAGATGGTTTTTTAGTTCCAATTCAAGTGGATTTTGGATTTACGGGAGTGTGTGTGAATGTGAGAGGTCACTGATCTCATCTAAATTCTCAATGGTATCATCCTCAGATGAGGAATGAGCTTTTAGAGGCTTAGCAGTATCATCGATGGTCATTGGATCCTCAGTGTTCAAGAAATTATCAATTAATAAACATGCATGACACTTTCCTAGACCACTACTACAATCCATTCATTATTCATTTTATATAACATCAATCAATAAAGAAAACTCGGAAAGGGGATCAGGGGAAAGAAAAGTTGTTTTTTAGGGGAAGGGAGTACATCAATTGAATTAACAGAGAGAGGGGAATGTTCTTCTAAGGGGTGCTTCATGGAATCAAGGATATTTAAATGGACTATGTCACCACCAAATTCCCTAAATAATGTACCATTATGGACATTAATCATGGATTTTGTGGTTTTCAATAAAGGTCTCCCTAATATAATTTGGGCATGTCCATTCATCCTATCATCTTCCATTTTAAGCACATAAAAATCTTCCGGAACAATTAAATTTTTCACCCTCACTAAAACATCCTCTAACACACCAGAAGGGTGTGCAGTACTCCAGTTGGCTAGTTGAACGAAAATTTTGGTGGGATTCAGTCCCCCAACATGCAATGTAGAGTAAATAGAGTGAGGCATCGCATTTATAGAGGCACCTAAATCAATCATAGCATTAGTAAAAAAAATAATCCCCTAGGGTTCACAGAATTGCAAATGTTCCAAGATAATTGCACTTGGTGGGAAGTGATGTCTCTATCAGTGCTGAAACGTTCTTCCCCAAGCTCACTTTCTTATCTCCTCAAAGTTACCTTCGGTGTGTACACACCCCCTTTAGAAACTTGTTGTACTGTAGAATTTTCTTCACAACATCAATCAATGGTATGTTAACCTATGCTTTCATGAAAATATCCAATACATCCTTATCAAGTTCAGTTTCCTTTTGTTTTTTTGGTTGGGTGTGCCTTTGAGGAAATGGAAGAGGAATGGTTAGTCTAGGTGACTCGTCAATATGCAAACTCTTTCTTTTGGAATGGCTTCTCTCAGGACAAGGTTCTTCAACATTTGGAACATTTTTAATGGTTGGGATAGAGGTTTTATTGGGTGGGGATGACTCTAATGGAGGATTCATTTTACACTCTAGTTGTTTTCCACTCCTAAGGGTGATGGAACTAACATTTCCTTTATCCCTAGGGTTAACTACTGGTTTAAAGGGTATCTTACCTGACCCATGACTTTTAATTTCCCCCACCGAGTTAGCTAGTCGGCCTAATTGGGTTGTGATGTCTTGTATGGATTCCTAGGTGGTTTGTTGGAATTGGAGAATACTGGCAGCCATTTGTTTCATCATATCTTTTAAGCGAGGATCTGGTTTGGGAGGGGCTGGTAGGAAAGGCCTTTGGGGTGGTTGAGGATTTCTAGGTGGTGTTTGTGGACAACTAATCTTCCCTTATTGGTTCCATAGTTGATGAGGTTGGTTTGAATACCCACCTTACCTATAGGATTGGTTGTTATTACATCCAGAGTTTGATGGATAGTGTGGTTCTTGCCTAAAGGGTTGGTTATTGGGGCATCCTAGGAAGATTTCCGCATAACTCTCCGATGTTTCTCTCAATTGGGGGGATTGGTCAGAATAATGGGTGTCATAAGAGGAGATTCTACAATGGATTGAAGGAGGAGATTACGATTTTCCTTGGGAGAGAGCGAGTTGTCGTAAAGGGGTACTTACCTTTTCCAACTTTGTGTCCACCTTCTTCTCAAATTCAGTACTTTGCACCTCATGGACACCATAATGGGTATTCTAGACCTTGTATCGAATTTTTGAGTGTTTTGTGCCATGTTTTCAATCAGGGGACATGAAGCAATTGGGGTCTTATCTACCAGCACACCACCCGCAGTAGCATCGATCATATTTCAATCAATAGGGATTATGCCTTCATAAAACTATTGAATTAAAAGGTGTTCACTTATTTGGTGGTTTGGTAAACTTGAACAAAACCTTTTAAAGTGTTCCCAATATTAAGTTAATGTTTCCCATTGAGATTTTCATATCCCACAAATTTCTTTCCTTATGGTTACAGTTTGAGTGGCTGGGAAATATTTTTCAAGAAAAAGGTGTTTCATGTCAAACCAACCTTTTATTGGGGAATAAACATAATAAATCCAATATTTTTCAGTATCTTCTAAAGAAAAGGGGAATGCTCTAATATTTAATTGTTCCTCATCCGCATTAGCAGGTTTTAATGTAGAACACAACATATGAGTTTTTTTTAAATTCTTTTGTGGAAACTCTCTAAGAAGTCCATGGAATCATGGTAATCGATGAATAAACCATATTTTAGTTCAAAATTGGGTTCCTCCCCATGTAATTGAATATAGGTGGGTTGAATATCAACATCAAGAG
Source organism: Viscum album (assembly GCA_963277665.1). Classification (NCBI taxonomy): domain Eukaryota; kingdom Viridiplantae; phylum Streptophyta; class Magnoliopsida; order Santalales; family Viscaceae; genus Viscum; species Viscum album. The sequence continues at coordinate 2,111,559,114 of OY728126.1, read as the reverse complement.
AGGTTAGTTCATTTAGTGTCTGATTGTTTTCATCCATATTATTCACGTTAATTTCTGTTTTACTATGGGTTTCCGAAGAATAAGATGAAGGATCAAGATGAGTGTTGATGTTTTGTGTGTCCTCCTTTAAAGGTTCCTCTTGAGTATCTTGGGATGGCTGATGTAGGATCCTCTCCGGTTTGGGATCGAAAGGTTGGAAGTCTCTTTGATTAGAATTCATCATACATAGAACCTAAACAAGAAATAAATTAGAATGCAAAAAATAAATGTTAAGGTAGAAGATAAAAAAACAAACATTAACAAAATTTTAAAAAAAAAATTAAAAAACATGCACTAAAACCAAAGCGCTCCCTGGCAACAGCGCCAAAATTTCACTGCGCTGTCATGACACGTCAAATTGAATATGTTTTTAAATAGAATTTATAGTCTAGTGTAGACCCTAGGTCATCTCTCAAGTATCATTTGTGAGTTTAGAGAGTGTGTTTTTAATAATAAGTACTAAAATAGGGGTGGTTTTGAAACTAGTTTTCAGATGAAATTACATAATTGAAATTTAAAAGATTAGAAACCAAATGGACTTTAGAAAATATGATATAAAAGGTTTCATTGTGAGTTTTCTACACACTTTCATGTTCATCATTCTTGGAGATTAATTCAGTATTTTATTAATTCTTTGGTTGAAATTAATTGGAATATCAATTAATTCCAAAGCCTTTATTTCATTGCTTAAAGAACCAAACCTTGATAGAAAAATTGTATTGTCACGGTCCAGAACTTATTCATGGATTAAAATCATCCAATGTATATTGAAATTTCATGAATGTGGGTAAGAAAAGGATTCTCATGTTACCCAATCGTAACAACACAAGTCACGCACTCAAAACCTCACACCGATCGGTTAGAAATTAAGAGCATCTCATCCGCATACATCAAAACAAGAATTAAAATATAAAAGTATGTAAGATACATGGGAAAAAAAATTTAACACCCAAATTACTCCAAACCAGGAGCTAATATATGCTATGTAACTCCCTTGACATGTGTCTAGCTCCCTCACAATGAACGCCCACTGTTTGGCTCGACATCGGGTGGAGGATGAAGCTCGGGTGGAACTCCTTCTTCATTCTTGATCCCCCTATGAGTATAAGGGCCTCCAGAACATCTAGGATGAGGATGTGACTCCTCTAAAACTATAACTTGGCAGCACTTCACTCCTTGGCTGAACTTCTAAATTAGGATCCCAAGCTTCCATTTTATAGGCAAAATAGAAGGGGGTTTTGGGCAAACAGATTGTGTAAAATCACTCGGACGATAGTTTTCGACCACTTGAAAGTCGAATATTTCATTGGAAAAAACTAAAAGCACGTTTCCCCACCTATTTCCTATCTCTACTAAATTTTTGGAACCATTTCGACAAATACATATCGAGATATTGATAAAATACAGAACAATGCCTTTGAAATTATGCAGATTTGATGTGCTTGAAAGATAAGGTCGATTGGGACAATATATAGAAGAAATTGTCTTGGATCCCTTAAAAAGAAATGTATACCAATGTATTTTCGACCAGACCACAAAATTTCATCCCATTTGAATGCACTTTCTAGTAGCATTGTGCGGATGGATCCACTTGTCTGCTTGGGTCTTGTGCTGTTTGGCCCATTTTTCATGGACTTCATCATGAGTTATCTAAATCACCACCACCATCAATGAAATTATCAAAACAATTAACATTTACCTTTTTAAAAGTGATAAACAAAAAATAATAAAATCCAAAAAGGTGTGTATTTTGTTATTATATTTTTAATTAAAAATAAAAATTTAATTTAATACAATGGTGTAAGGGTGAAAATGACACAGTGAATCGTGGTACGATCAGAAGACCCCATAACTTACTTTTCTGATGAGTGATCCATCCCAATGGATTCAATAGGTGGGAGAATCCCTAGTGGTAGGTCTTCCTCTAGAAGCTATAGCTCTTTCTCTTTCCCTTGTAGGATGTCCATGTTAATCACGACCCTACCTGGAGGCATATCCTCGATATCGTCTGGCATGTCAGGTTGGCACCGGATAGAATTGAAGTGGAGGGAAGCATACTTCCCCTAGCCATGGATCTGCAAATGGGGGAAGGCTCTTTTATAATCTTATGTAGCACTTTAAAGCCTTCAATTCATCTTCTTTGGAGGATCTTATGGCAGTGTGGTGACTCAAGGAACTGGGCCATAGGGAGTGCGGCCAAATCAACTAGATGAAATTATTGGACAATGTCTTCGAAATGTGCTTAGACTTTTTGGGTAGGCCACTCATCGATAAGGAAGATGAAAGTTAGTTTCCCAGAGGGTCTGGTGAAATCATCCAACCTCATCCTTGGTGAGTGTTTTCGATGCCCTAAAATTTAGTGCTGCAACTAGCCAAAACATCGTTGGGAAATGGTATACTGCAAGAATGTCCCACTAGATTCTTGGTCATGACTTAGGGTCTGGCCCTTGGTATCCCCATTTGTCAACTGAAGGCTGTTGGGGAACTAGTAGCCGTACTAAAGCAAACATTTGATATGGTAGGCTGGCCAATGGGGAATATAGTATGAAGTATGATAGGCCACACATCTCGGGATTTCCTCTGAAGAGTGCAGTGACTTGGCCAACACATCGAGATAAGATAGGCTGGTGACTGTAGCTTCTGGCAAAGGGAATGCAGCTGCTAGTAGTGGACCACGATGTTGCTCATTCTCCATCGATCCCCAGAATAACTCTTTGTGATCTCTAGTCAAGGTATAAAATTCTCTTGGTGATGATGGTTGTGATTTCATGGTCAAGCCCTGGGGAGACACCAAATCCACATCCTCCTGGATGCATCAACAGAGGGAGGCAAGGATTCGGTGGACCTCTCATTCTGGAAGTATGAGGTTGATGTGCCTCGTTCCTGCCCCGGCCCTCAACACGAAGGATCGAGGTGAGGGATCCATTACTGAGTCGTATTCCACCTCATAATCTGAGATGAAGACAGGTTCAATCTCAGTTTGAATCTTCCCTACATTATTTTTATAGTGGCGATGACCTGACTTCCTACCTCGGGATGGCTCTTCAAGACATGGAAGATTTTTTTGGCTCAGGGAGGTTCGTCGGCCGAATTGGTGCTAGGACAGAGAGGGCTTCCGCCTAAATCATTCAAGGTGTGAGGAGCACCTGGACAGATGTTAAAGGGAACACAAGTAGGACCTCCCTATCCACTAGTCGATTTGGGAAAGTAGTCTCCACCTATGGTGCTGGAGTGAGTAGGAGCACGGGTAGGGCCTTCATGCTTATTTCCCCTAGCTGCGTCAGTGCAAGTAAGGTCATTGTACTAGTCAAGCCAAACGCAGGTAGGAACTCTGTGTTGTGTGCTAATGATGCAAGGCTAACCTTCCCTCCTATGACTTATGGGGAAAGGAGGAACTTCAACAACCACTATAAGGACAAGGGGGAGGCCCCCATGATGGGGATTGACCAGATGTGTAACATCTATGTGCCAGCGGCCTGTGGCTGGAGAAAAAACCCCATACCTGATGTCATGAGAGCGGAATTGGATTTTGTACTGAGTGTCACTGTCTTGGAGAGGACCCTCATTTGGATTTAAGGTGGTATAGGGTGGACATCCACACTGATCTTGGATGTGGAGAGGACTTGTGTTCTCAATGGTGGTGGTATGGGGAGGACCTACGTACTGGGTGTCGCTACTGCGGGTCAGTCTGCGGCTGGAACTCCCTACACCGGAAACCAGGAGAGTCAACCCATCCCGCCAGTGTGGTAGTTGGGGCCTCGATACGGGTTGGTTATATGAGTCCCCATGCTCAACATAGATAGGGTACTGATGTTATATGTCAGTGGTGGCACGATCCATGGTAGTCGTTGACGTTGAGGCCCCTTGGCGGGCATCCACCTCATCCTGCACTCGACGTTGGCACTGAGTCAGCCAGACTAGGTTCAGCAGTGTATCCACATAGCTTAACTACTCCTCAACTCTTGGGGATATGTGGTGGTGAATGCGCAACCTAGTGGGAGGCCTCCTTGGGAGCCCCTGGAATGAGATCTCAGCCGGCATGGCCCGGATATCCCCCACCTCATCGGCGTAGGGGAGTGAGTCATCAAAGAATTTTAGGGAGGGGCTCCTGAAATAGCTATGCATTGAATTAGGGTGTAGTGGCTCCCTGCGCGGCCCTTAGGGTTGGCGGTGGCGATGAGAAACAGAAGATTTTTGGTCCTGTCGATCCATGTCCCTAGATGGGATGATCCCCTCCTTATATCATCGGGAAAGGTAATTTATCACCCTTTGCTGAACAAACTTAGACGGGAAGATAGGTCATGGGAACCAAGTAGCTACGGATGTGGAGGCTTCCAAGGGGGAAATGAAGGCACACATGATTACCGTAGTGATGTTTCCCCTACCTTTGCATCAGTAGGTGGATGGTGATCGGTTTCATGATACATAATCTTGGGTCCTGTAAGGAAGGGAGATTAAATCATTAGTGCTGAATCAAGGAAATCGGCGTCCAATTCCCTATCTCTATTCCATCTTCTGTGGATGGTAAGAAGGATCCACAATGACAACACTACAGACCAGGATGACCAATTTTCAACTACCCCAACTTCTGGTGAGTTTCACGCCAGGCCCACTATTTTCTTGGTAGGGCCTGGAACTGGGTACATGGATCTGGTGACATGTTAATCCACTGATTTCTCGAAGGCTACTAATATCCACAATGAGGATAAGACCATCACTTCTTCATCACAATTTATATTTCTGACGATTTCAGTGGGGTTCTGGTATATATCTATTTCGGAGGACACACTGATCGTTTCCCCGCATTCCCGCTTTCCATAGTCGGGTGGCATCTGTCACCTATTTAGGGACGTTTACTCTTTGATCGAAATGGGATGATAGGATGCCAGTACCTCCTTCCATGGATTCTTCCATGGAACTTGTCACCTTGTCCTGGTCTCTCGTATAGATTATGATGTTGTTTGTGAAACTCTTCTCGGTGCCATGTCTTCATGGACACAAGTTAATTACACATCTTTTGTGAATACATTACAAGGGTTTTGGTCAGTGTAGCAACCTTCGGTCGGGGAGTAGTCATGTTGGACACCACCGGCATGTCTAGATGTTGGAACACTGGAGCTTCTGGTTTTCTTCCCCTTATAATAGGGCTTCTTGAGGGCGGAGAATCCGGAGGCATCCCCCATCGAAAGAGGAAAATTATATTCCATAGGCATGTCTTTGAAGTTTTCCTCATCTTCACATGTTTAACAAAGGGTATTTCACGAGTTTAACGTCTAGCAGAGATGGATCAGACTGATCTGAACACTGATTGGAGTGGATCAGAATGGTGAAACCCCTTGAGGGAACATTGATGATAGGGATAAGAGGTGTTTATGTACCTGATTACTACTAGGGGTAGTGAATAGGTGAATGGAATGATATCACTGAGATGTGGAAGTCTGGGTACGAATAAGGATGGATATGGAGAGTTAAATGAAGTTATAGGGGAATGAGATGGAACCATCATGAAAGTGATGGTAGTGTTGGGATTGAGCCTCTAAGAGAATTACAATGTATCCTCGTGGCAGGGAATCAAAGTCCATGTAGTTTAGTAGGGTGATGGAATTCCAAAGGAGGCGATAGTTATGTATGGTACCTAGAGGAAGTGGACCTTCTGGGTTGGGGCATGACCATCCTGAAATGAATATGCTCGAGGTAGAGACCAGGATGGGACATGAGTGATGGGATTGAGCCTCTGGAAGGCTACCTACATAACTTTACTTAGAAAGGATGAAAGTTCACGTTGTTCATGATGGGGGTATAGAATCAGTGTGTGCGTAGAGGACAACAACCGGATGACATAATGGGCTTACATATGGTTAGAAGCCCGGGTTGGTCTGATGCTCGACGGGCGGACCAGAGATGTGGGTCCCAAAAAAGGGACTACAACAACTTACCGTCGATTAGGGAATATGACGTCTTACCATCGATTGGGGTTCACAATGGATTACCACTGATTCAGGTTGGAAATGGATTACCACCTATTTTGGTATGCAATGTCTTTCCATCGAATGGAGTATCACAATGGCTTGCCACTAGACGGAGAACCCAACAACTTACCACTGGTTGCGGAACACAACATCTTACTACTAGTTGGGGATATACCTCAGGGAGTCATCCTACGTACCTTTCCTAGGAGATAAGGATCACATCCCACATAGTTAAAATGGGTACAGTTTAAGGTCCTGTAGGAAAAAAAGGGGTGTACAGTTTAAGATTATGCAGAATGATTGTGGACCGACGTGTAGTAGTCAGGATAGATGGGTGTTGGGATTGAACCTCAGGGAGGCTTCCTATGCACCAAGCCTTCATAAGTATCAATGTCCAGGTAGTTCTAGACAGGTGTTGGTGAACCATCATGAAGGGGCTCGGTACCAATGGTTGTTGGGCTTGAACCTCAGGGAGGCTTCCAACGTACCTTGCCTTGCAAAGGATCAAAGTACACGTAGTTTGGGAATGGTGTTGGGACATAAACTCGAAGGGTGACCTAGAGAGGATGTCATAGTCAATGATTACTCTAATCCCATGTGAGTCATGCTTGGTGTGAGAAACAAGTGGCAGCATAGACCTAGCGATCACATCGCAAAAGGTCAATCTGTGGGATGTGAAGTGGTTCTTAGATGTGGTTAGCCGCCCAAAAAGGAAATTGGGGCCTATACGTGGTTCACATCCAAAATTGTAAATAGGGTCTTCAATTTGGTTCATTGCCTAGGGATATGAAGATTGGGACATACTCTAGGATGGAGGCCTGGAAGTGACAAAGCCCAGAGTAGTTTGGCACAGAAGTGATGAGGGTTCTGGTGCCCATTCCCCCTATGGGCCTTTGTATAAAAGAAGAAAGGAGGAGTAAGGGTGCTACCTCCTGTAAGAAAACAAGGGGATTACACTAGTATATTTTCCCTTCCCCATGGACAAATGACGCTACATCAAAGAGGATCTCATTCCTTGTAAGGAAGTTTTCACTCCTGTGGAGGCCAGTAGGCATAGAGAATGTTTGAAACGGAGCACCCCAAGTATAATGCATGGGGTGAGGCCAATGTTTAACATCATGTGATGAAGATGATGATGCTTTTCAGTTTAACATTCTACAGCTCGGACGAGGTGGGTTCACTCTGCACCCTTATGACTTATATAACTAATACATGCTAGCCCATGGGGAAGGGAATGCATCAGCAATACCATGGTGAAGGGGTGTCGTGGAGTGATCCATTGAGGGGCCCACATTAGCATGTCTATGTGAAGAATAAATATCCATTATTGTGCCTATAAGAAGAATCATAAGTCTAAGTAACGCAACATGAATCACCTTCCAAGGGACCTTGAAATTACTTCATACAAGCCTGGAGGGCCATATGGGAGAAGTGTGAGTAACATATGAATTTTGTGTGTAAGAAGCACCCGATGATGGTGTCCGGAAGAGCGACATAAAATACATGATAAAAGGCAGACACAAGATGAATGGATTGCTTGCAAAAGAAGAGGTTTGCATGCAATAGTTGTGAAAATAGGGGATTGTTTCATGCAAAAGGTCAGGTTGAGAGGAAAACAAGGCATGCAGGAAAATGGAAGAGGTTTTCGCACAAAGAGGGTTAGAAGTTTTGTGCGCAAGTGGAAGGAATTACAGGCAAGTGGAAGGGCTAGCATGTAAGTGGAAGGGTTTCACGTAATTCCAAGGGTTTGCATGCAATTGGACCAACACATATGGACTTGGGCGCTGGTCAAGACCTAGTGATATTGAGAAAAGGCAGACCTCTAGGAGACCTTTCATAGAAGAATCTCGTACCTAAAAGTCATCTTTTGCGCAGGGAAGAGGTAAATTCCGCATAAGGGAGACAATTTTTATTCTTCGGTCTTGATGAAAAGTGGGGTTACTTATATTTATAGGAATCTGGGTGTCGTGGAGGGCACGTGGAACTCGATCGGCATGGAAAACAATTTTCTCTAGTTGGTTGTGTGCAACATTCCACGTGGCATGCAGTTTTCCACACGGTGCACAAAATATTTTTTTAGCGCATTATTTTTTGCATCGCGGGATGGTTTTAAGTTCACTTCTCAGATATTTGGCATGTCCATTTGGGATGTCCCAAACTAGTTCTTTCGGTCAAAATTTTCCTTCGGTTTTCCCGGAATTTTGGTCCGAGGCCTTAGGCGGATTTCGGTGTCTCCAACCCTATATAACTAATATTGGATGCCCCTTGTTCTAAAAAAGAGATGCCTTGTGGGCCAAGAATAATATGCCAATTTTCCTCTAGACATGATGTTAAACTATATTACACACTATGTGATAAACATAGGATGACTCTTTCTTCAAACAAGAGATACCTTATCCGCCAAGAATAAGATGCCAATAGTCCTATCTAGATAACATTAAACTGTAGTGTTCTCTATGTTAAAAATATAGGATGTCTCTTACTCCAAAAAACAGATTCCTTACGTTCTCATCATAAGATTCCAATAGTCATATCAACATGACTATAAACTATTTTACACCATAGGTGACAAACATAGGAAGCCCTTGGCTCTAAACAAGAGATGCCTTATGAGACAAGAATAAGATGACAATAGTCCTTTATACATGACTATAAACTGTAGTACTCCCTATGTGAAAAATATAGGATGCCTCTTTCTCTAAACAAGATATGCTTTATGCTCCAAGAATAAGATTCCAATAGTCTTCTCTATATGACTATAAGTTGTAGTACTCCCTATGTGAAAAATATAGGATGCCTCTTGATCCAAAAAAGAGATTCCTTATGCTCCAAGAATGAGATGTCAATAGTCCTATCTACATGACTATAAACTATAGAATTCCCTTTCATTAAATAATAGTATGTCTCCTGTTCCAAATAATAGATGTCTTATCTGAAAATCATAAGATATTGCATACCATGATTACAGTGGAATAATTTCAAGATCCTTGGAATCCATTTGAACATTACCCCACTCCACCTCATGCGTTTTGTGTCCAACATTTGGATCATTATCCTCTTTCATGTCTAAAGGGACCCCATGATGGCTTGGTCCCATGCCACCTCATCTCACCTACCATTCTAGTCCAACACCCTAGAATAATTTGTTCAACACATCAAGTCAGGTCCTGTGTTTCGAACACGGTCAACAGTCGATCCTCATTTGTTTGTCCCCATTTCAGGCTAACATGGTATGGATTCTATGATTTGAAAATGGTCAACAGTTATCCTCCATTTCCATGACACCCTCACCACATTCTAAATGTCAAGCATGTGATTCACACTTTTCATCGACATTTGTTCAGATTAATTCCAACTCCCTTGGAATTATCCCGATTGTTCACAAGTGAATAAGTTTAGACCTCAATTATATGTCTCAATCCACCGTTGAGTTAGGATGCCATCATGGCCAGACATGAAGAATACATTACAGGAATCTTGCATGAATAGGCCTCATCCACCATTTCCGCTTTATAGTGACACACAGGCAGCTTCCAAGCGTATGCCCCATTCACCATTTCTGCTCCATAGAGGCACTCAGGAAGCTTCCATGTGTAAGCCTCATTCACCATCCTTTGTGGCTGCACCTCTACACCATGATCGTTAAGTCTTTTATGCCTCTTGTTTCTCACACCGAGCATGACTCACGTAGGATTAGAGTATGCATTGACCATGGAATCCTTCTTAAGCCTCCATAGAGCGTAATTCCCAATCCACCCATCCGAACTATGTGGACTTGGATCCTTTCCAAGGCATTGTACGTTGGAAGCCTCCCAGAGGTTCAATCCCAACACCTACATGTCATGACCGCTTCATTTAGGATCCCCTTCATCCCACATGATGTTAAAATATAGCCACCCTCCGAACTAAGTGGAATTTGATTCTTTCCAAATCAAGGAATGGAGGAAGCCTCCCTAAGGCTCAATCCCCACACCCGTCAGTCCTGACCACTTTACGTCGGTCCATCCTCGTCCTGTATGATGTTAAACTATACGCCAGCTTTTTTTCGTGCAAGACGTTAAACTATACCCATTCAAATGATGTGGGATTTTGTCCTTGACTCATAGGAAGGGTATGTTGCAAGCCTCCCTGAGGTCAAACCCCGATCTATGGTAAGATTTTGTGTTACCCAATAGATAGTAAACCATTGTGTTCCCCACTCGATGGTAATCCGTTTTGATCCTTATATAGCGGAATTCCGTTGTGATCCCTCTCAATTCATATGTTGTTGTGATCCCCAATTGACGTTAAGCTGTTGTATTCCCCTTACCTGGGACCCAAATCTCTGGTCCATCCCCGTGGCGTCAGACCAACCCAGACTGCTAACCACGCGTAAGCCCCACCATGCCTTTGGGTCACTATCCTCTTCCCAAACTCCAATTTTATTCCATATTCTGAATTACAAGGTCTGTAATTCCTTACCATGAGGATTTTTAGGAAGCCTCCATGAGACTCAATCCCATCACCCATGTCTCATTCTAGTCTCTCCCTTGATCCCATGTGCATCAGAAAAGTTAGGCCCCAACTCAAAAGTTATTCTTCCATTGGGTCCCATCCATGTGTTAATTCTCACAAGACACCTCCACAGGTGACTCATCGCCCCATCGAACTATGTGGACTTTGATTCCCTTCCACAGGGATACCTAGGAATTCTATTAGTGGCTCAAGCATAACACTGTCGTCATCTTAATGTCAGATCCATCCCCACTCAAATTATCTTTTGATACTCCATCCATATCCATCCTGATTCATAACCAGGCCACCACATCCCGGTGAGATCATTCCATTCATAACATCGTTGCTCCTTGTGGAACCCGAGAAGCTAACCATGCATAAGACCCACACAATCCATAATCATTCAACCAATAGTGTCCCTCTTGTGATGGGCCACTATCCATGCATAATCCTCAGCTTGTATTTGAGTTGTTGTCCTTTATGTACACATATATTCATTTCCCTTTCGAACTATGTGGGTTTTGATCCTGGTCGTCTACACAGGGTATGTAGGAACCTCTATGAGGTTCAATCCCATCCAATGGTAAACCTTGGTGGTCCCCATTCTAAGGTGCACTATGTAGAGACCCAAGATTGACGTACATGGACATTACATTAGTTTTGTGGAATAATTAATATATATCATGAACCAACACTCAAGGATTGTAATAGTTTATTTTCTTTGGAAACTCGGAACATAATCTTCTAATCATGGTGAAAGATCTTCAAAATCTCCCATAAAGATCTTCCCCTTTTGTTTTCTTACCTCAAACATTTCTTTAAATCCTGGGGAAAATTAAACATATAAAGAGTGAGATAAAATTCTCAATAAGGGTATGCATGGATAAAATAAAACAAATCATATACATTTTAAATTAAAAAAATCATGAACATAAAGTTTAAACATCAAAATCTTGAGAAATAAATCTTGGCAGTACATAAGGCATAGATAATAAAGGAACATTAATCATGATAAAATAGCATGGGAATAAAACATGTAATTGTGGAAAGCCATTAAGAACATTATATGATTTCCATAGTATCCAAGGCATTGCTTCCAAGACCATCTTAGTGGACAAAGTCCCTTATTGAATCGAGTTCACTCCTCATTCCCGTCCTGTATCACTGAACCAGATTAACTTTCCATTCCATCCATGTATATCTCATGAGATATAAATCTTTACCCAATTAATTGGAGGTAGATATAGGTCCCACCAATCTCATATGGAAATTATTCTTACTTGTGACACAAAATAAACATAAATCATTCATCATAACCCAAAGAATAAAATGGGTTTCATAAGGATTATCCTGTCATAACGTAATCCATACAAAACAAATGGATTTCATTTCATCATAAAAGTATCAAACCATGTAAATAATAGACACATTATAATTGAAACAAAATCATACTAAATAATTTCATCTTATATGGAAATGATTTTTGACAAAACTCTTGAAATTTATTCTTGAAAAAAAATATACTTTCGTCTTCAAAATCATTTTCTTTTCAAAAAATGCCATGAAATTTTTAAAGGAAAGGATTTTTTTGAAAATAATAATGAAATACGGTAGGGGAAGCTTTATAAAAATAAGGCTTTATGAAAAAAATAAAAATCCGTTCAGTTCATATAAGTTAAAAAAACATTTTTCACGTACTTTTGCAGAAAATTCAAAAAGTACCACGTATGGTAAACAAAAGAAAGATTCCTTCCATTACACAAAGTAAAAGTCAAAGAGGGGTAAACATGACTTTAAAAATACATGTAATAATATTATACACTTTATGAAAAATCTTTTATAGACATGGATGAAAAATATAACCCTAGTAAATACTTACGTGTAAGCAATCTCGGATAAAAATGGGATTGAAAAATTATCCCTTACCTTAGGTCCAATTTCATCCGTACATGCCTGAAACTCCTGTATAGTAGGTTTAAACATATTATTAACTTATAACAGAACAATAATAATATTTATGATATCATATATGATTCACTTATGCCTTTATATTACCCATTCTTTTTTCAATTCCATGTTGAAGCTGTATTTTCGGTAAAATCGTTTCATTTATCAAACGTGTTTGGACTTGTTGTTATTGAAATTATTATTACTTATATCATGATTTACTTACTTACAGAATGTAAAACAGGATTTATATATCATATATATTCAATATATATTTATATATTAGATAGATAAATGAAATGAAATAGACCGTTCATGGAGATGGTAGGACATACATACACATGAACATTGTTTTCCTTTCGTTATTCACTTGAATCGAAGTAATTAGATGACACATATATATATATACATAAATACAGTATCTTTATTATGTTATATATACCATTATTATTCATTATATATACTTTATAATCATTCTTGAATGGTTAACATGGAGAATGAATCTCATCGCGTTGTGGAGACGATAATCCGTACGTACGCATGAGCGATGATATCATTCCCATAATTATTGAATGGAATTGGAGTGGATGATATAATATATCAGAATCTATATAATTCTATAATAACCATATATAGTTATTCTTTACACCATTGTACCCATCCAAGTATGTTGGTGGTGGAAAAACAAATTACACCACAGCATGGAGACGGTATTCTGTACGTACGCACGCGCGGTGATTTCATTTTCCATAGGATGGATAGAATGTGAATGGGGTTGTTTCATATTTATAATAACATATCAGTATATTAGAGAAACTTATATTATTATATTATATTGAAAAATCTAAATAAGAAGAAGTTGAAAAAGAAAGAAACTTGAAAGAATCGGTAGAAGAGATTACCTCTTCTTCGATGTGCCCCTTTTAAACTTCCTCTTAGGGAACTAGAGTTGGTCTTTTGAAAATACCGGAACCTCTATGATATAACTAGAGGGGTTTAGAAGAGAAATTTTCAGGGTTTGGCTGAGCTTGAAGGCTCAAAATTGTGTAAAGAGGAGAGGGAGGATATAACAACCCATACATTACATACATGGTTAATACTTCAAAATTGAAGCATACTTATTACAACATATAACAAAACCATGAATGGACTGTATAGGTATAGTGTCTTTAGAAACCGGGAAACATAAACAACTGGTTCATAAAGAATCTACACTGTCTCTCATTTATTTCATCAAATCTGTAGTCCCTTTTTGGAATATCTTACTTAATAACCTTCTTCCTGACCTGGGGAAAGAAAACATACAAAAGGGTGAGATAAAATTCTCAGTAAGGGTAAACAAAAGAAATATCAATCACATCAAATTTATAACAACATAACATTTTGGAAATATTACCCTGCAAAAGAGATCATAATTTCATAACATGGGATAAATCATGGTAGTGAAATGCAATCCCAATAATCATAACATAAAACATTAAACATTGTGGAATACACACATAATCATAGAGAATCATTTCTTATTAGTCGAGACTCCTAGCCAAGACTATCATAGTGGACAAATTCCATTTCTGAACCGAGTTCACTCCTCATTTCAGTCCTATTTCACTGAACCGGTTTAACCTACCATTCAAGCCATGTCTATCTCATGAGATATAAAATCTTTACCCAATGAATTGGAGGGAGATATAGGTCCCACCCATCTCATAATGATACCATTCTTATGTGTTCCACAAAATCATAAACCATACATCATAGCATAACCCATGTAATAAAAATGGGAATCTTAAACATCATGACATCATAAAACAATTCATATAAGATAAATTAATTCATAAAAATATTTCCATAAAAACATAATCAAATCAATGTAATAATAGGGATAGAAATAGAGCCCTATATTATCATAGATGGAAAATAATTTTGATAAAACACTTGAACTCCATTCTTAATGAAAATATCCTTTATACTTCAAAAACACTTTTCCTTAACATGTCACACAATTATAAACTAAAAGAAGTTGATTAAAAATAAACTTGAAAACTTGTAAAGGAAGCTTCATGGAAATAATGTTTTAAATATCCATTCATGCCGTATAAGTTAAAAAAAATTCTTCTCGTACTTTTGTCAGAAAAGTCAAAAAGTACCTCGTACGAAAAACGACAAAAGATTCCTTTCATATCTTTTACTAAAAACTCAACAAAGGGTAAAATTGGATTTAAACAATTTAGGTGGATGGAAATAATATTACATATTGATGAAACATGGATGTGGATGATAAAATACACCCCAGTAAATTCCAAATTATAAACAATCTCGGATAAAAATGAGATTGTGATATTTCTTTTACCTCAGGTCCGATATGCTTTATACATGTCTGAACCTCCTGTATAATGATTTAAATAATGTCATTGACTTATTACAGAATCATATTCATTTTTATGATACCATATATGTTCATATTCTTAGCTTCTTATTACTAATATTTCATTACTACTTGTTATTCGGGTGTTTATTACTTTTTGTTATTATGCGTGTTTTGTCGAATAAATTCTTATTACTCTTTATAGAATATAGATACATCATTTACATAATGGTATTAGTGTAATATATATCATATTCATTATTTCAATTCATTTCTATAATCATTATTCAATGAAGATCATATAGAACGAGTCACATCACATCGTGGAGATGGTAGGCCGTACGTACGCACGAGCGATAATATCATTCCCATGATCGTGGAATTGTATTGAAGTGTATGTATACTATTTCAGAATCAATATCACTTTAAAATAATCATATATAGTTATTATTTACACCATTATACCCACCCATGTAAGTTGGTGGTGGAAAACAGATTACACCACGGCGTGGAGATGGTGTTCTGTACGTATGCACGCGCGGTGATTTCGTTTTCCGTAGGATGGATAAGAGGTGAAATAGGGATGTTTCATATTTATAATAACATATCAGTATATTAGGGATACTGATGTTATTAACTCATAATAAAACAACTAATGGATAGGGAGTAGAAGAAGAATGGAACTTGAAGAAAATGGTAGAAGGTATTACCTCTTTCTCGAAGTGCCTCCTTTAAACATTCTCTTAAGGCACTAGAGTTGGTCTTTTGATAAGACCAGTACCTCAAGTAGGTTTCTAAGGAAGTGTTGAAGTGAAATGGTCAGGGTTTGGCCGAGCATGAAGGCTCAAATTGGTGTGAGGGAGAGAGGGAGGAGGTGCCCTTTTATAAGGTAGGAGAGGGGCACCTTTGGAAAGTGTGGAAATATTATTTTATTATAAACTTATCTTCGGTTTAAAAAGGTCCACAAATCATTAAAGATGAATATAATATGACTCATAGTAGAAATAAAATCATCACATCATAATTGGACATGTTTTGGAAAATATTTTAATCATTATAATCTTATTTATTTAAATCATTTAGTAATGAGGTAAATACCTCATCATTATTGTGTCATAAATAATTTAATTTATTTGTTGTCTAAAAATTATAAAAAATATCATTATGTAGGAAATAGTTTTATCTTTCCAATGAATATTTATAGTCCAAAATATAATTTATATAACCCCTTATAAAAATTAATTACTAAAAGATTTTTGTTAATGTCAATTTTGTATTTACATTAAATTAATTAATCCAAATTGTCATTGTCACTACCAAGTGGCTCAATGGGGTCCCAAAATCGACCCAAGGATGACCATGGTCGGACACTACTCATACAATAAGGTTAGTAAAAGTGCCAAGGTAATTTGTAATTATTATAATATTCTTTTAACCTTGAATTACCCTATTTACCTTTAACTGTAGTAAATAAAAATTACCGTAGTTACTATTCATAATATCAAAAAACTAAAAGTAACCTATTAACATAATTTGGACACACTAATTCCAAATATGGAATCCATTTTTCAAAATTCAAAACACAGAAGTTGCAGTAATTAATTTAAAATTAATCCCGTTGTTAAGCAAATGGGTTTTAAAAGTTAAAACATTGCCAAAGATTGAAATGTTTTTACCTATAATTCAATGTAAAATTAATGCTAAAGACATAAATTATATTAAATGGTAAAAATATATTCTATTTATACTTTAAAAACATTCAATATAATAATTTAACCATATAAAGTATTTTAATGAAAAAAATGTTTTTAATTAAAATATAGCGTGTTTTTACTATTAATTAAAATATGAAAGTTATCAGAATAATATGAAAAAATTTATCCAAAGTAAATTTTTATATCTTGATTATAAAGAAGAATTTTATTTCGTCAAATTGAACTTATAAACTTGTTAAAAACTAAATTTAATGTGGGTGCTCCATCAAAAGGTGGTAAAATTTCTTTTTAAGAAAAATACTTCTTTTATCCAAAAAACTGATTTTGTTTTCATACCTCATTCTAGAAAATGTATAAGATGAATTAAAATGTTATAAAATTAAATATTCAGTTAATAATATTCATAATTTCTAGTATTATAATATATTGTTGTTTAGTGAAACTCGGTATTGCGTACGACACAAGCTATCGAGGAAGGCCACAGTTGCGTGTAAAGCAAGACAACCTAGTGTTGTGTGTTGTGAAAGATTCCTTTGATGATTTATATAACATAAAAACAAAATATTTCTCATAAAAAGTATCGTGTGTTACATTCTACCCCCCTTGAAATGAATTTCACCCTCGAAATTCGTCACTTCGTAACAAACAGATGAGGATACATCTCCCTCATCACATCATCAAGTTCCCATGTAGCTTCTTCTAATTGGTGGTTCCTCCATAAAACTTTCACCAAGCGAATGGTCTTGTTCTGTAGGAATTTTTCTCTATGATCCAGAATCTCTATCGACTGTTCTTCATAAGAAAGATCTTGTTCCAGCTGTACAACTTCTGAGCTGATTACATGTGAAGGATCAGGTATGTACTTTCTCAGGAGAGATACATGGAACACATTGTGAACTTGAGAGAGATTCGGTGGAAGTGACAATCAGTAAGCTACCTTCCCAACACGATCCAGAACTTCAAAAGGACCGATATATCTAGGGCTCAACTTTCCCTTCTTTCCAAATCTCATTACTCTTTTCCAAGGAGATATTCATAAGAACACTTTATCATCCACTTCAAACTCTAGGTCTTTTCTTCGGTTGTCGGCATAACTTTCTTTTCGACTCTGAACTGCTCTTATGTGTGGTTGAATAGATCTAACCTTTTTCCCATTTCATCAACAAGATTAGGTCCTGATAGCTTTCTTTCCAAAACATCATCCCAGCAAGTTGGAGTCCTGAATTTAATTCCATAGAGAGCTTCATAAGGAGCCATCTGAATACTGGAGTGAAAGTTATTATTATAAGAAAATTCCACAAAAGGTAGGTGTTGATCGCAACCACCTTTGAAATACATGGAGCAAGCTCTCAACATATCTTCTAGAGTTTGAATTGTCCTCCCAGACTGATCGTCTGTCTGAGGATGATAATCAGTGCTGAAACTCAACTCTGTATCTAGAGTATACTGAAGACTTCGCCAGAATAGTGAGGTAAACCTCGGATCCGGATCAGATATAATAGAAAGTGGTACTCCATGCATTCTTACCACTTCTTTTACATATATCCTGGCATGCTGATCTAGAGAAAAATCCTCTCTAATAGAAATGAAGTGTGCAGACATTGTAAGACGATCAACTATGACCCAGATAGCATTATTGCCTTTGGATGTTTTAGGAAGTCCAGTGACAAAGTCCATAGTGATGTTTTCCCATTTCCATTCAGGTATGGGTAATGGTTGTAACATCCCCTTAGACTTCTGTCTCTCAGCTTTAACTTGCTGACACACCAAGCATCGAGAGACATATTCACCAACATCACTTTTCATGCCATCCCACCAGACGTACTCTTTCAGGTCCCTATACATATTCATGCTTCCAGGATGAATAGAGAATGAAGAACTATGAGCCTCATCCACCAGCACCTTCTTTAATTCGGGGATGGGGGGAACACAAACCGAATTCCTGAACATTATTATCCCATCACAATCAAGGTTGAATTCAGGAACATTTCTCACCTTCTTTTGTAACTCGACATCTTCTTTCTGTGCTTCATTAATCTTCACATGTATAGATGGTTGAACATGCATTTGAGAAAGATACGATTTTTCCCCTTTCATTATAATTTCAAGATCCATACTTTGTAAATCCATAAATATTGGATCTTTTGTGATCCTAATCATGGATAAGCTAGCATGGTCTTGTCGACTCAATGCATCTGCCACCTTGATTTCTTTCCCATGGTGGTAATGAATTGAGCAGTCGTAATCCTTAATCAGCTCCAACCATATTCTCTGGTGTATATTCAGCACCTTTTGTGTGAAAATATACTTTAATCTTTTATGATCAGTATAAATGTCACACTTTTCTCCATAAAGATAATTCCTCCAAATCTTTAATGCAAATATTACCGTGGATAACTCCAAATCATGAGTTGTGTAATTTTGCTCATGGATTTTCAACTGTCGTGATGCATAAGCTATCACCATATCATTTTGCATGAGAACACATCCCAATCCCTTCTTGGATGCATCACTATAGATCACAAACCTTTCTCCACTACAAGGTAGTGTGAGCACAGGTGCACTGGATGACCTTCTTTTTAGCTCTTTGAAATTTTCTTCACATTCCTCTGTCCAAACAAACTTAACTCCTTTTCAAGTTAACTTGGTGAGTGGGCTAGATAACCTTGAAAAATATTTCACAAAACGTCGGTAATATCCAGCCAAACTAAGAAAACTTCGGATCTCAGTTCCTGTTGTTGGTCTCGACCATCTTTCGATAACCTCTATTTTTGCTGGATCCACAGATATCCCCTCTTTTGAGATTACGTGACTCAAAAATGCAACTTTTTGAAGCCAAAATTCACACTTGGTAAATTTGTCATAAAGCATATCCTTTCTTAGGGTCCTTAATACAATTCTAAAGTGATCTTCATGTTCTTCCTTGATCTTTGAATAGACAAGAATATCATCTATAAAGACTACCACAAACTGATCAAGATAGTCTCTAAAGACTTTATTCATCAGATCCATGAAGATAGTAGGGGCATTAGTAAGACCAAATGGCATCACTATAAATTCATACTGTCTATACCTTGTATGGAAAGCCGTCTTTGGTATATCCTCCCTTTTGACCCTTAATTGATGATACCATGAACGAAGATCAATCTTGGAAAAGTATTGAGCTCCGCATAGTTGGTCAAATAGGTCATCAATGCGTGGGAGAGGATATTTGTTCTTGATAGTGATCTTGTTAAGTTCTCGATAATCAATGAAGAGTCTCATTGATCCATCTTTCTTCTTAACAAACAGAACAGGTGCTCCCCAAGGTGATGCACTAGGGCGTATGAATCCTCTATAAAGATTCTCTTGGAGTTGCTTCTTCAATTCCTGCAACTCAATTGGGGCCATTCTATAAGGTGTCTTTGAAATAGGCAAACCACCCTATATGAGTTCTATTGAAAACTCAACTTCACGATTTGGTGGAAGACCTACAAATTCCTCCGGAAAGATATCTTCAAACTCCCGTACAATGGGCATATTCTTAATCGTGAGTTTCTCACCAACCATTTGAGATAAATAACCTTCATTTAGTGGGATCAAGACCCATAAGATGGATGAAATTTCCACTGGAAGGTTATGTTCATACTTGCATCAATAGATGATCATTGATTGATCTGGAATATGAAATGTGACTTCCCTTATTTGGCAATTGATATGAGATCCATATAAATAAAGTCAATCCATGCCAAGAATCACATCAAATTCCACTATAGGAAGGATCACAAGATTTGTAGGAAGCACTTTCCCACAAACTTCAATCGGAGAAGAATTATAAACTTGTGATGCGACCGTTGTTCCATTAGGAGTTGTCACAGCCAACTCTACATCTAATTGTTGAGGTAATACGGTGATACCCTTAGAAAATTCTTCAGAAATAAAAGAGTGGGTGGATCCATAATCAAATAAAACATTTGCTACTTTAGAGTTGATGGTAAGTGTACCACTCACCACTTCGTTGTCGTAATCCACATCGCCGATAGTAATTGCATGTGACTTTCCTTTGTCTTTGGCCGTAAGAGTTTGTTGACGTCGATCATCATCATCAACCCTTGGAATTGGGAATTGATTGGCGTAATTCCCCATTTCCTTGCACTTGAAACATTGAAGTGTAGTAGGTTCATTCTGTGTATCCCTTCCTTTGTTTTCATCATTAGAAATCTTCTTCCCATTATTTCAACATTCAACTGCCCGATGACCTTCTTTTCCACACTTATAACATTTTCTTATCCCCTTAAGAAAATTTCCTCCATGTTTTATTCTACACTTTGAGCATAAGAAAAAACTCATCTTCTTTTCAGTGTGGTCTTTAGATTTTCCTTTGAATTCCAGTTTCCTCTTCTTATCAAACCCATGTGACTGATGGGTTACACCAATCTCCATCTCAACCTTGAGAGAACATCGAACAATTTCCTTATATCTATTGAAGTCCCTTATGGATAACACCCTTCGAATAATTTGTTTTAGGCCACTAAAGAATCGATCCATCTTAATCTCTGGTTGGATAATAATTCTGGAAGCGTACCTTGCATGTCTTGTAAAATTTGCTTCGTAGTTACCAACAGATTCGTCATCCTTTTTCTTTAGTTCAAGAAACTCCTTCTCTATCTTTGTTCTATGAATACGATGGAAATACTTATTGAAAAATAAGTTCTTGATCTCATCCCATTCCATGGACTCAATTTCATCCCTTTGCCTCATATTCTTAATAAGATCCCACCATTGATCAGCATCACCTTCCAAACGATATACTTCTAAGATGACTTTATCATGTTCAGAACATTGAAGAACTGAAAATATCTTTTTAGAGGTACTGATCCATTTTTCAGCCACTAATGGATTAGAAGACCTGCTTAATGAAGGTGGACGGTGCATCATGAAGGATTCGACAAAATATTGCTCCTTCCTTTGCTTATTTGGAAGTCCAGCATGGTTCATAGCCTGAGAAAGTTGTGTGAGCATGGCTACAAGAATATTTATTCCAGCTCCCATAACGTTTGGTTGCTCAGGGGGACAATCATTGCATTTCCCATCGCATTCCGCATCAACACAGTTTCTTCGGGTTCCAGCCATTGACTAAAACCAAGAAGAATAGTGTGAGGAACACTAATTATAATAGGAAAACCACATAATCAAGAATAAAATTTCACACTAAAGGTCTTATCATAGGTTGTTCATGGCCATTTCTAAAACACTAAGATTCTGTTCTATGCTTACACATATCCTTAGGTTTCTTCCTAAGGCTTTCACATCCTAGTTTCCAAAGGTTGACTATACCTTTCCTATGATACCAACTATAACGACCCATACAATACATACATGGTTAATACTTCAAAATTGAAGCATACTTATTACAACATATTACAAAACCATGAAAGGTCCGTATAGGTATAGTGTCTTTAGAAACTGGGAAACATAAACAACTGGTTCATAAAGCATCTACACTGTATCCCATTTATTTCATCATATCTATAGTCCCTTTTTGGCATATCTTACTTAAAAACCTTCTTCCTCACCTGGGGAAAGAAAACATACAAAAGGGTGAGCTCAAATGCTGAGTAAGGGTAAACGAAAGAAATATCAATCACATCAAATTTATAAGAACATAACATTTTGGAAATCTTAGCCTGCAAAAGAGATCATACTTTCATAACATGGGATAAATCATGGTAGTGAAATGTAATCCCAATAATCATAACGAAAAACAAGAAACATTGTGTAATACACAAAAAATCATAGAGAATCATTTCTTATTAGTCAAGACTCATATCCATGACTATTCTAGTTGACAAAGTCCATTTCTGAACCGAGTTCACTCATCGTTTCAGTCCTGTTTCATTGAACCGGTTTAACCTGCCGTTCCAGCCATGTCTATCTCATGAGATATAAAATCTTTACCCAATGCATTGGAGGGAGATAAAGGTTCCACCAATCTCATAATGATACCATTCTTATGTGTGCCAAAAAATCATATACCATAAATCATAGCATAACCCATGTAATAAAAATGGGAATCTTAAACATCATGACATCATAAAAAAATTCATATAAGATAAAGGAATTCATAAAAATATTTCCAACATGACATAATCAAATCAATGTAATAATAGGTATAGAAACAGAACCCTATATTATCTTAGATGGAAAATAATTTTGATAAAACACTTGAACTCCATTCTTGAGAAAAATATCCTTTCTACTTCGAAAACACTTTTCCTTTCTTAACATGCCATACAATTCTAAACTAAATGAAGTTGATTAAAAATAAACTTGAAAACATGTAAAGGGAGATTCTTGGAAATAATGTTTTAAAAATCCATTCATGCCGTATAAGTTAAAAATAACATTCTTCTCGTACTTTTGTCGGAAAAGTCAAAAAGTACATCGTATGAAAAACGACAAAATATTCCTTTCATATCTATTACTAAAATCACACTGAAGGGTAAAATTGGATTTAAACAATTGTAGGTGGATGGAAATAATATTAAATATTTAGGAAACATGGATGTGGATGATAAAATACACCCCAATAAATTCCAAAGTATAAACAATCTCAGATAAAAATGAGATTGTGATATTTCCCTTACCTCAGGTCCGATATGCTTTGTACGTGTCTGAACCTCCTTTATAATGATTTAAATAATTTCATTGACTTATTACAGAATAATACTCATTGTTATGATACCATATATGGTCATATTCTTAGTTTCTTATTAGTAATATTTCATTACTACTTGTTATTCGGGTGTTTATAAATTTTTGTTCTTTTGCGTGTTTTTTCAAATAAATTCTTATTACTATTTATAGGTTATAGATACATCATTTACAGAATGGTATTAGTGTAATATATGTCATATTAATTCATTAAATTCATTTATATAATCATTATTCAATGAAGATCATATAGAACGAGTCGCATCACATCGTGGAGACGGTAGGCCGTACGTATGCACGAGCGATGATATCGTTCCCATGATCGTCGAATTGTATATATGTGTATTTATACTATTTCAGAATCAATATCACTTTAAAATAATCATATATAGTTATTCTTTACACCATTATACCCATCCATGTAAGGTGGTGGTGGAAAACAGATTACACCACAGCGTGGAGACGGTATTTCATACGTACGCACGCGCGGTGATTTCGTTTTCCGTAGGATGGATAAGAGGTGAAATAGGATTGTTTCATAATTATAATAACATATCAGTATATGAGGGATACTGATGTTATTACCTCATAATGAAACAACTAAAGAAGTTGGAGTAGAAGAAGAATGGAACTTGAAGAAAATGGTAGAAGGTATTACATCTTTCTCGAAGTGCCTCCTTTAAACTTTCTCTTAAGGCACTAGAGTTTGTATTTTGATAAGACCAGTACCTCTAACGGGTTTATAATGAAGTGTGGAAGTGAAATGGGCAGGATTTGGCCGAGCATGAAAGCTCAAATTGGTGTGAGGAAGAGAGGGAGGAGGTGCCCTTTTATAAGGGAGGAGAGGGGCACCTTTGGAAAGTGTGGAAATATTATTTTATTATAAACTTATCTTCGATTTCAAAAGGTCCAAAAATCATTAAAGATGAATATAAGATGACTCATAGTCTAAATAAAATCATCCAATCAGAATTGGACATGTTTTGGAAAATATTTTAATCATTATAATCTTATTTATTTAAATCATTTATTAATGAGGTAAATACTTCATCATTATTGTGTCATAAATAATTTAATTTATTTGGTGTCTAAAAATTATACAAAATATCATTATGTAGGAAATAGTTTTAGCTTTCCAATTAATATTTATAGTCAAAAATATAATTTATATAACCCCTTATAAAAATTAATTACTAAAATATTTTTGTTAATGTCAATTTTGTCTTTACATAAATTAATTAATCCAAATTGTCATTTCCACTACCAAGTGGCTCAATGGGGTCCCAAAATCGACCCAAGGATTCCCGTGGTCGTCCACTACTCATCCAATAAGTCTAGGACAAGTGTCAAGGTAATTTTTAATTATTATAATATTCTTTTAACCTTTAATTACCCTATTTACCTTTAACTGTAGTAAATAAAAATTAACGTCGTCACTATTCATAATATCAAAAAAAAATTAACCTATCAACATAATTTGGACCCACTAATTCAAAATATGGAATCCATTTTTAAAAATTCAAAACACATAAGTTGCAGTAATTAATTTAAAATTAATCCCGTTGTTAAGCAAACGGGTTTTAAAAGTTAAAAAATTGCCAAAGATTGAAATGTTTTTACCAATGAATTCAATGTAAAATTAATGCTAATGACATAAATTACATTAAATGGAAAAATATATTCTATTTATACTTTAAAAACATTAAATATTATAATTTAACCATATAAAGTATTGCGATGAAAAAAATTGTTTTTAATTAAAATATAGCGTGTTTTTACTATTCATTAAAATATTAAAGTTATCAGAATAATATGAAAAATTTATCCAAAGTAAATTTTTATATCCTGATTCTAAAGAAGAATTTTATTTTGTCAAATTAAACTTATAAACTTGTCAAAAACTAGAGTTAATGTGGGTGCGCCATCAAAAGGCGGTAAAACTGCATTTTTTTTTTAAAAAATACTTTCTTTATCCAAGAAACTGATTTTGTTTTCATACCTCATTCTAGAAAATGTATAAGATGAATTAAAATGTTATAAAATTCAAAATTCAGTTAATGCTATTCATAACGTCTAGTATTATAATATATTGTTGTTTAGTGAAACTCGGTATTGCGTACGACGCAAGCTATCGAGGAAGGTCGTGGTTGCATGTAAAGCAAGCCAAGCTAGTGTTGTGTGTAGTTAAATATTACTTTGATGATTTATATAACATAAAAACAAAATATTTCTCATAAAAGTCTCAGGTGTTACAGAGGAGGTTCCCTTATATAGGAGAGGAGAGGGGCACTTTTGAAAACCTCACAAATATTAATTAATAATAAAATGAAACCCCACTTATTAACTTCTAAAGTGACTCGAATTCAGATATGATGTAAGATAGGCTTTTAATATCCCCAACCAATAAAATTTAAATATGTTGGTAAATTATTTTAAACCATATCAATTTGATTTATCCTTATTTAATTTATTTAATCTTATTTGTGCTAGTAATATTCTAAATATTAAATTGTTATAAATAATTACTTATGTGTTGTGAATTATCCATAATTGTGTATTTTATGATATTATATACCATATAAATTTCAATTTATAATTATTAAATATTTATGTGATTTTAAACAATTTAATAATATGTTATTTTTATAAAATAACAATAGGGTTAATTTTGACACTATTCATTCATTTGAATTTAAATAAAATCCACACCGAGGATATATTCGAACAAAAATAATTAATAGATTCCTAAAATGTCATGTTCATCCATAAAATTTGTGTATAACATTAATTAGTTCAAATAATGTTTACTTTAATATTTATAAAACCATTTATTTGATATTTCTCTTAATAAAACAATTACTACATCATTTTTGTATAATCATTTAATAAACATATTAGTTTCATAAAAATTAAAAATAAAATCTTATGATGAAGATAAATATAATACCTTTCATACTAATATTTTTACAAGAATTTTTAATCTTAAAATAACAACATTTAAATTGTTATATTTATTAAATTATGAAGGTGACATCATTGACATCATTTAAAATAAAATAATATAAATGTCTAATCTGTTTTATAAGGCTTAAAATGGTACAAAAATAGACCCTTGGATTCTTAGGGTATATATAAAGTCGACCAATAAGGTTTGGTAACGTTTCTGGTCCTTTTGTTAGGTATTATTATTTTAATAAAAACTATATTATTGATTTTTCACTAAATAAATAATTTCAACATCATTAATGTATAAGTTGTTAAGGTAATTAAATATTTCATAAAAATTACAAATAAATTACCATGATAAAGAAAAACATTTTATCTTTCAAATGAGAATTTATAATCGAAATTATATTCTGTGTAACCTTATATAAAAATAATCTAATTATTAAAGTTAGAGGGAGACATATTTCACTTTCTTTAAAATAAAACAAATTAAAGGTCTTAATCACATCCAAGTGGGATTAAATAGATTCCATTTCGACCCAAATATTCCTTAAGACAAAATATAATCATCCAATTATATTAATATAGGTGTTATGGTAATTTTATAATATTATTTTTACCCTTAATTACCTAATTTACCTTTAACTGTGGTAAATAAAATTTACCGCAGTTACAATTCATAATGCCCAAAAATAAAAATTATCTGATTAAAATAATTTGGAACTAATGATTCCAAATATGGAATCCATTTTACCAAATTAAAAACACATAATTTGCAGTAATTAATTTAAAATTAATCCCGTTGTCGAAAAAAACGTGTTTTTGTTTAAAACATTGCAAAAGATTGAATTGATTTAACCTATGAATTCAATGTCAAATCAATTATAATGACATAAATTATATTAAAGGGTAAAAATATATTTTATTTATACTTTAAAACAATTTACTATTATAATTTTACCATATAAATTATCTCGGTGAAAAATGTTGTTTTTAAGTAAAATTTAGCGTGTTTTTATTATTCATCAAAATAAGAACGTTCTCAGAAAAATATGAAAACATTATCCAATGTAAATTCTTATATACTGATTGAAAAGAAAAAGTTTATTTGGTATAATTGAACTTATAAACTTTTCAACAATTATATTTAAAATGGTTGCACCATCAAAAAGCGGCAAAACTGTATTTTTTAAAAAATACTTATTTTACCCGAAAAATTTATTTTGTTCTCATTCCATGTTCTAGAATATGTGTAAGATGAATAATAATGTTATAAAATTCAAAATGTATTTAATACTATTCATAACTTTAGGTTCATAATAATATTATAATCATATATCGTTGTTTAGTGAAACTCGTTATTGCGTACAACACACGCTATCGAGGAAGGTCTCGATTGCGTGTAATGCAAGCCATGTTTGGGTTGCGTGTAGTGAAAGACTCCTTTGTTGTTGCGTATAACAAAATCCAACCATGTTTCATTTATATATTGAATATATATATATATATACACTCAATGTTGTGTAGAATAATAACTAGAAAACGAACTTGAAATTGTGTGTAACATGATCCAAGAATAGTGTTGCGTGTACTGTATACTAATACGGTGTTGCGTATAGCACATGATAATCATGGTATAGCATAAAATAGAATATATGAAAGAAATTAAAAGGAATATATCTTATAAAATCTCAGGGTGTTGCATTCTAACCCCCTTAAAATGAATTTTTCCCTCAAAATTCGTCGGGGTTATAAATGATATATTACATAAGAGTTCCTTTCATAGAATCGCACATCATAAAAAGGAGTAACAAAACATATCTTTAAAAACTAAAGTACGAAATGTAATGGTTACCCAAATTAACTAATCAATGGGTTTCCACATAGGATAACATATGTGAAAATATGGATATGGAAGATAAATCTAACCATAATGTTATGATGGAGAGTGGTAGAGGACATGGATATGGAAAAGCCAACAATCACAAAGCAATAAATTTGTGATGATCTAAGGTACCATCTGATTCATCAGATATGGGAGCACTAGGACAACATTTTTGGTTTTCAATATCATTTCCCTAATGTTGAAGAATTTTTTAATGAAAAGAAACTTACTTTATTTTGGTACAATCTCATTGTTGTTCATGCCTTGAACAATTTCCACTTCATCACTTAAATAAATGAAGTTGAATTTGTCTTCTGTGAAGTGTTAGCGGATCATGCGATAGAATGATAGGTCATTCCATATGTCTCAAACATAAATTTAGCAATAATTATATACATAAGCCCATATTCGGGGATATTAATCATATATGGTTCCAAAAATGAACTTCTACTTCATCTATCATACCAAAAAATAATATAAAACTAATTTCTACTAACTAGAGACTTCCTATAGGCCAGTGGTAGGCGATAAAGACCTGTCACACTTCGATTGTGGGTTCAATTCCCGCAACCTTGTTCGACGCGATGGGTTGTCACCCGTCCTATGGGTTTTCCTTTTTCTAAAACCACACTATTATAACATTCCAGAAATAGTATCAAAAAATGTTCTATCCTTAAACAATTCTAACTGATGTCCAACTTAATCCATTCCAACCTTTAGGCTTATCTAAAATACTTCTAACCAATCATATAGTATAAAGATAATGATTACTAGATATTTCATCAACCAAGAATGTGAATACCATAATTTATCCCCCATATATCATAACATATATCTTTTTGGTCACATTCCAGACATGTGAATACCTTAATTATGTATTCTCTTGAAATAAGAATTACCATAGAACCTTAGTGAAAACATGAATTCTATCAAAAGTTAATACTTTCAACATACCAAAATCACAAAAGTTATATATAATCAAACCATGATATCAAATTGACCTTATATCAGTCATGAGTTCATTAATACTATCAAACATCTCATTATCTCTTTATCCCTTCATTATGCGCATATCATCTACTTTCCAAAAATATCTGAATAACCTTTCATGGTTAATAGTACCATTCAACATATATTTTCATAAAACATAAGTAAAAAAATAGTGTAACAATCCTTAGATGTTTCTTTATTCCATAGAACCATGAAATTACTTATACAACATTACTCTTGATAAACATGCAATCATTACACTACCTTCTTAAACCATTGATCGAGCTTCATCATTGTATTCCTCAACACTTCTGTCATATCATATATCATTTGTAGTCTCTTCATCATCATCAACATAAATACTACCCATACAACCATGCTGACTCTCTTCATGAGATTCTCCCTTAGGGAATTGGTTTTCATAATGCTCGTACATTCCACATTTAAAACATTTAACCGTTTTTGACGTCTTAGAAATATCATTATCCTTGTCCATGGTGTTAACTAAACCTTCTACATTACAATTACTGGCTTTGTGTCCTTCTTTTCCACACCCAATTCATCTTCTAGTTCTTTTGAAACATTTTCCCTGATGCCTCTTCCCACATGATTTACATGAGGGAAATTGAACTTTTTTCCTCAATGATCATCATCAAACTCCATCTTTCTCTTATTAGATGAGTCGGGAAGCTTACCAAAGTTGAGATTATTGATCATATTATGAGATTTATTATTAGGAATAATAACGATATGTGGCCTTCCAGATCCAATTCCATTTGGTTTCTCGTGAATAATATCATTCCATTATCTATCATATCCTCCATTATCGTGAATCTTTCTATTTCCAGCCAATTTCTAAAACCCAAAAAGAATAGTGTGAGAGGAAAAAATCATAATCAAGGGGGGGGGGGGGGGGTACCCTAAATATCTAACATATTAGGTTAAATTCTATGATCTTTACCATAATTCTAGGACTATAACATATACTGATACTTATACTTAGGGACATCCCTAGACATACCTTAGAAATATCTCTAGGGATCTCACTAAAGTTTTCGCATCATAGTTTCCAAAGGTTAACTAAACCTTCACCTATGATACCAACTGTAGAGACCCAAGCTTGACGTACATTGACATTACATTACTTTTGTGGAATAATTAATACATAACAAGAACCAACACTCAAGGAATTAATAGTTTAGTGTCTTTGGAAACTCGGAACATAATCTTCTAATCATGGTGAAAGATCTTTAACATCTCCCATAAATATCTTCCCCTTTTTTTCTTACCTAAAACATTTCATTAAATCCTGTGGAAAATCAATCATATAAAGGGTGATCTAAAATTCTCATTAAGGTTAAGCATGTATAAAATAAAACAAATCATATACATTTGAACTTAAAAAAACATGAACATAAAGTTTAAACATCAAAATCTTGAGAAATAAATCTTGGCAGTACATAAGGAATAGATCATAAAGGAACATTAATCATGATAAAATAGCATGGGAATAAAACATTCAATTTTGGAAAACCATTAATCACATGATATGATTTCTATAGTAGCCAAGAAATTTCTTCCAAGACCATCTTAGTGGGCAAAGTCCCTTACTGAATCGAGTTCACTCCTTGTTCCAGTCCTGTATCACTGAACCGGATTAACTTGTCATTCTAGCCATGTCTATATCATGAGATATAAATCCTTACCTAATTAATTAGAGGGAGATATTAGTCTCACCCATATCATAATGAAATAATTCTTACTTTTGCCACAAAATAATCTTAAATCATTCATCATAACCCAAAGAATAAAATGGGTTTCATAAACATCATCCCATCATAACGTAGTCCATATAAAACAAATGGATATCATTTCATAATAAAAAGTATCAAAACATGTAAATAATATAGCCATTATACTTGAAACATAATCATACTAAATAATGTCATCTTATATGGAAAATAGTTTTGACAAAACACTTGAAATGAATTCTTGAAGAAAATATCCTTTCTTCTTCAAAATAATTTTTTTTCACAAAACACAATTAAATTTTAAAAGAAAAGGATTTTCTTGAAAATAATCATGAAATGTTTTGGATTAAGCTCCATGAAAATAAGTATTTATGAAACCATAAAAATCAGTTGATGCCGTATAAGTTAAAAAAACACTTTTCATGTACTTTTTCCAGAAAAGTCAAAAAGAACCACGTATAGTAAACAAAAGAAAGATTCTTTCCATAACACAAAGTAAAAGAAAAAGAGGGGTAAAAATGACTATAAACATACGTGGAATTATATTAAACACTTTAGGAAAAACATTTTATGGACCTGGATGAAAAATATAACCCCAGTAAATACTTACGTGTAAGCAATCTCAGATAAAAATGAGATTGCAAAATTATATCTTACCTTAGGTCCAGTTTCTTCCTTACGTGTCCGAAACTCCAGTATAGTGGGTTTAAAAATATATTTAACTTGTAATAGAACCATAATAATATTTATGATATCATATATGATTCACTTATGGCTTTATATTAACCTTTCTTTTGTCAATTCCATGTTAAAGCGGCATTTTTTGGTAAAATTGTTTCATTTATCGTACGTGTTTAGACTTTTTGTTCTTGATATTATTATTAATTACATCATGATTTACATAATTCCAGAATTTAGAACATAATTTATATATAATATATATTCATTATATATATTTATATATAATAGATAGATAAATGAAATGAAACAGACCATTCATGGAGATGGTAGGTCGTACGTATGCATGAACGTTGTGTTCCTTTCCTTATTGACTTCAATCGAAGTAAGTAGATGAAACACACACACACACACAAATATATATATATATATAAAGTATAATTATTATGTTATATATACCATTATTATTCATTATATATACTTTATAATCATTCGTGAATGGTTAACATGGAGAATGAATCTCATCGCGTCGTGGAGATGATAATTCGTACGTACGTACGAGCGATGATATCATTCCCATAATTATTGAATGGAATTGGAGTGGATGATATAATATCTCAGAATCCTTATGATGTTATTATAACCGTATATAGTTATTCTTTACACCATTGTACCCAACATAGTTTGGTGGTGGTGGAAAAACAGATTACACCACGGCATGGAGACAGAATTCTGTACGTATGCACGTGCGGTAATTTCATTTTTTGTAGGATGGATAGAAGGTGAAATGGGGTTGTTTCATATTTATAATAACATATCAGTATATTACTGATTATTATGTTATTAATTTATAATGAAACCACTAAATAATAAGAAGTTGAAGAAGAATGAAACATGAATTAATCGGTAGAAGAGATTACCTCTTCTTCGACATGCCTCTTTTAAACTTCTTCTTAGGGAACTAGAGTTGGTCTTTTGAGAATACCAAAACCTCTATGATAAAACTATAGAGGTTAAGCAGATCAATTTTCAGGGTTTGTCTGACCTTGATGGCTCAAAATTGTTTAAAGATGAGAGGGAGGAGGTTCCTTTATATAGGAGAGGAGAGGAGCACTTTTGGAAACCTCAAAAATATTAATTAATAATAAAATGAAACCCCACATAAAAACATAAAAATTGACTAAAATTCGTATATGAGGTTATATAAGGTTGTAATATACTCAACCAATCAAATTTAGACATGTTGGTAAATTATTTTAAACCTTATCAATTTGATTTATCCTTATTTAATTTATTTAATCTTGTTTGTGGTAATAATATTCTAAATTTTAAATTGTTATAAATAATTACTTATGTGTTGTGAATTATCCATAATTGGGTACATAATGACATTTTAGACCATATAAATTTAAATTTATAATTTTTAAATATTTGTGTGATTTTTAAACAATTTAATAATATGTTATTTTTATAAAATAACAATAGTTCTAATTTGGACATTATTCATTTATTTGAATTTAAATAAAATCCACATAGAGGATATATTCGAAAAAAAATGTTTAATAGATTACTAACATGTCATGTGAATCTATAAAATTTGTTTAGAACATTAATTAGTTCACATAATGTTTATTTTAATATTTATAAAACCAATTATTTGATATTTTTCTTAATAAAACAACTACTACATCATTTTTGTATAATCATTTAATATAATTATTATTTTTATAAAAATTAAAAATAAAATCCTATGATAAATATAAATATAATACCATTCATAATAAAATTTTACTCTAATTTATCATCTTAAAAAAACAACATTTAAATTTATATATTTATTAAATTATGAAGTTGACATATTTGACATAATTTAAAATAACCTAATATAAATGTCCTAATCTATTATATAAGGCATAAAATGGTCCATAAATATACCCTTGTATGCTTAGGGTATATATATACTCGACCAATAAGTATTTTTCATGTTTATGGTCCTTTTTATAGGTATTATTATTTTAATAAAAACTTTATTATTTATTTTTCACTAAATAAATAATTTCTACATCATTAATGTACAAGCTATTAAGGTAATTAAATATTTCTTAAAAATTAAAAATAAATTACCATGATAAATAAAAACATATTATATTTAAAATTATTATTTATAATCGAAATTATATTTTGTATAACCTAATATAAAAATAATCTAATTATTAAAGTTTGAGGGAGACATATTTCACTTTCATTAATATAAAATAAATTAAAGGTCTTAATCAAATCCAAGTGGGTTTCAATGGATTCCATTTTGACCCAAATATGCCTTAAGAAAAAATATAATCATCCAATTATATTAAGAGAAGTGTTAGGGTAATTTTATAATATTATATTTACCCTTAATTACCTAATTTACCTTTACCTATGGTAAATAAAATTTACCGTAGTTACTATTCATAATGCCCAAAAATAAAAAGTATCATATTAACATAATTTGGACCTAGTGATTCCAAATATGTAATCCATTTTCCAAATTCAACACACAGAATATTTAGTAATTAATTTAAAATTAATCCTATTGTTGAAAAAAATTGGTTTTTTTTAAAACATTGCAAAAGATTGAAATGATTTAACATACGAATTCAAGGTAAAATAAATACTAATGACATAAATTATATTAAATGCTAAAAATATATTCGATTTATAAATTAAAACAATTTACTATTATAATTTTACCATATAAATGTTTTCAATGAAAAAAGTTGTTTTAAGTAAAATTTAGCGTGTTTTTACTATTCATCAAAATAAGAACGTTGTCAGAAAAATATCAAAACATTATCCAATGTAAATTTTTACATCCCGATTCAAAATGAGAAGTTTATTTTATAAAATTTAACTTATAAACTTGTCAAAAATTATATTTAAAATGGGTGCGCCATCAAAAGGAGGAAAAACTGCATTTTTTGAAAAAAACTTATTTTACCCGAAACAATAATTTTGTTCTCATACTGTGTTCTAGAATATTTTTAAGATGATTAATAATGTTATAAAATTTAATATGTAGTTAATAATAGTCATAACGGCTAGTTAATAATAATATTATAATCATATATCGTTGTTTAGTGAAACCTGGTATTGCGTACAACACACGCAATCGAGGATGGTCATGATTGCGTGTAATGCAAGCCAAGTCAGGTTTGCGTGTAGTACAAGACTCCATTGTTATTTCATATAACAAAATCCAAATATATTTCATTTATATATTGAATATGTATATATACACTCAATGTTGCATAGAATAACTACTATAAAATAACTTGATATTGTGTGGAACATGATCTAATAATAGTATAACGTATACTGCAAGCTAATATGGTGTTGCGTATAGCGCAAGATAATCTTTGTGTGGCGTACAACAGAAGATATGAAATAAATTAAAAATAATATATCTTATAAAATCTCGGGTTATTACACACTCTCCCTGATCTGCCCTCAGTAGTGTCTATATCAGCCTTCATGGTGTGACATATCCCCTTTATGGGACACACCACCCTAGGTCTTCTCTTATTGGGTATTATGAATTATTCATCCGGTGTTCCCCATTGTGGGTACACTTTCCCTGATCTTCCTTCAGTGGTTTCCAGATCATCCTTCAAGATGTGATATCTTCCCTCTATGGGATATACATGATAAAGTGTTGTCGTGTGCACTCTCAAAAATATTTATTACAAAGTGTAGCATAGGGGCTGACCTAGTTCGTTCTCTTGAAGTGCTTTTGTGGTTAATCAATCACTACGTCTAATTCACTTTTTTTATATTTTTTATTATTTTTAAACAAAATTAAATTAAATTGTTGTTTTATAAATTATATTTCAATATAAAGGAATGTAAACATGCAATTCATAATGCAGACATGATGAATGCATACAAAATGATGTTAGACAGAAAGAAGATGTTCCTGATAGAATCACCAAGGATGAACCTTCATCGTCTCATTATTAGTTATATATTTAATTAGTAAACACACTCCATCGTATGCCTGAATATCTTTATTTATATGTGGTTGTGAATATACAGTGCTCTCAAGGATCACCGAGAGACCGCACATCCACCTCCTCGGTCGAAGGAAAATATTATAAAAGAGAAAGTTAAGGCTTGGTTTGCAAGTGGAGATACAAAGGCGCCTTACCCACAAAGATCCACATTGACCTTTCTATAATGAAATAAGAAACAATTAACATTAATATTCAATGACTTGGGTTCAACATTGGATTAATTCCTCGGGAAGTTCTTCAGGATAGTTACACATGGTCACGAGTATGAGAGATCACGGTGGAGAAGGACTGTGTGGAAAACAAAAGATAAAAAATGGGAATGATATGAATAATAGAAAAATATATTAAAAATGCATAAAACTAATACAATTTATATAAACTACAAAATAATGGAAAATGGCCACATAGAAGTGTCAATGCTTTGAGAAGGGGTGAGGATACAAATTTATTGGGAGAGGGGGTGAAAGAATTATCTCCAAAATCATCCTCCATGTTTTTGAGCGTGGATGTCCCATTAACATGCCGAATTTGAGACAGGTTTTTTCATATAATATGTTCCATAATTTCTCCTCTGTTCACCTTAAAAATGTTAGGCTTATTTACTTCTAGATGTAAGAGTTATGTCCAATTTAATCAGAGTCATTTAATCTGTCCATTTGACCTGCTGAATTTTCTATTGTTCAACTTTCCATGACATTATTCCCCTCCAAACCATTCATTTGAACGTTTGGGACTTAATAAAAGTTGTTCCTAATGTAGTTTCACGTCTCTCCACAAAATATGAGCAATTGTGGATGATTTCTCACAATGTTATTAATTTATTACCCAATGGAACCGTTTCTGCCTGGTGAGACGTTTCATCTTCCATAAGTTTTTAGCATTACAATAATGTCTTAATGAGAGTCGTTTGACTTGAAATTAATCATGGGCACTAAATATTGAATCCACTTTAATTTACAGCTGGAATAAATGAATTTGGAGGTATGTGTGGCACATTATGCTTCCATTACATCAGTTGGTCCCATTCTGTCCCACCGGAAACTTTCCAAATTAAATGATTTTTTTGGGCCTCCAAATGAATGAATCATACTTTTCTCTTGATGAAAAATATGTAGAAATTAAATCATAGATTTAACAAAAAACTAATCAGACAATTTGGAATTATAATGTAAATGTTATGATGAAAGTACCCCAATCATAAATATCTGTCAAATTTCCAGATTTTACCATTTTTGCATTTGAGCTCCAAATACCACTAAAATCTAAAAACGTGACAATTTATCATCCAATAACACTATGGTGGGATTATAAAAAATTATTTATAGTATAAAATATATGTAAATGTGAGCTTAATCACTCCCTCACACATAAACATTACACTCCTGGGCAATCATCTTACATCCAAATCAAATTCCACACAACAATAATACTTTGGAAAATATCAATGATCTTATCCAAAATAGAAGTCCATCATGTATCATATATGAAATAAAAGCCTCTCTAATTTTTATTTCAATCATTAAAATTTTTTCAAACTCATAAATCAATCCATGACATAATCACAACCTACCTCAAGATGAATTTTATGTCACTCTACACTCAAGATAAATTGAATCTAGTGTTATACTAATACTTGAAAATCACATATATCACTATAGGTTTGTGAAAATTATCATTTCTCCACAACGCCAAACATGAAAATGAATTTAATCATGAGGGGTTTAATTAAAGTTTCACATGATTCTGTGTCTTAGAGTTGGTGGGAAAATGATTGAAAATGTTTTAGGCTAGAAAGAGGAGGTTGGAATTTTAAGTACAACGCATGATTAAATCAAGTGAAAAAACAAGAAATTATCTCTCAATCCAACTTGAAAATGTAAACAAAACACCACCCGATTTTATGACATGGTACTTGAGCCGTGAAGTGATTATAATGAATGATATCATCTATGTTCTTCCCTTTTTTTCATAGCTCCAGAAAGCCACAACTTTATTTATTTATTTTCTTTTCCATGGAGGATGAGCTGAAAATCGAATACAATCAATGAATGAAAATTCATGCCCTTTATTTTTGAGAGGGAAATGAGTCATAAAAGAATGTACAATGATGAATTCAATATCATCACCATTTTTTCATTTTTTTTGAAGGAGAAATTGATCAAACAAATAAAGCACAATGAAATGATGACACATGCCCAATTCTCTTATTATCCACTACCCAAAGTATTGACACAGTCCTCGTACAACCCATAAATTATACACATCCCAATGAACGCACACAAAAGGCCCTTCCCCCACTCTTAAACGTGAAATATCCATGAAAATATAAAAAAAAGTGTGGGTAGGTAAGGAGTAATTGGCTTGTAATGTGGCATAAACCTATAAGGCAATTCATGGAATCTAAGGGATTATGAAGGATAAATGTGAATGTGGGTCTCAAGATAAAATGGGGCTAGCCAAAGATATTCCTCGATCATTTCAAATACATTCCATGAAATCCAAATCTTTAAAAGATAATATTCACAAATTCTGGTTCTCACACAAAATTCAAGTTTCCCTCTAGAATGTGTGGGTATTAGGAAGAATATGTAAAAGTGGTTTAGAATACCTCACAGGATAAGAAAAATATTTTGAGTCAGTGTCTAATGGCCCTGAATTTTAAAAATTAGTCAAACTCAGTAAAATTCATGAAAATCCATTTCAAGGGAAAATAATTCATATCAACAATCATTTAAAATACATTATTTCAAAAACCATTTCAAATCTTTCAAAATCAGTTGATGTGTAAAAAATGATAAGAATATTCATTAAAGATAAAAAATCCAAGAAATATGATTAACAAAAATGAAAATCACACATGAAGAACTAAGTAGTTTGACACTCCCCCACACATAAATTTTACTACCCCTAATTTAAACCCAACAAAATATAATTATAAAGGTAGAAAAGCCAAGGGAAGGAAAGATACAACCTGACATTATTTTTGAAGTGGATGCATTATGTTAAGCTCCTAGAAGCTACCACTACAATACTACGAGAAAAAAATGAAAATATTTAAGAAAAAAATAAAAAAACAATGATAAAGGTAAAAGAAAAGATAAAATTCTTGGTTTAGACCCCCAAGCGGGTGCTAGATTTTTACTACCCCTAGTCAGGAAGTTTCGGTGGATTATCCCCAATTAGACAGTGGGTATGGTTTCTTTGAGATGAACCACCACATGTGAGTTTTCCCACTATCCATAATTAAACACTGAAAGTAGAGAACCCCAAAGTAGAAAAGAATGTTCCCAACCCAAAATAAATAATAAATAAGAAATTTGAGGTTCGAAGTGGGAGGGAATAAAAGATAAGGGTTCTCCCTATTAACATCGGTGGTGTCCTCCTCCATATGGTATGAAAAGTTTTGTTGAGGAGGTAGTGGCACCACTATCTTCTCCAGATCCTCTTCTTCAATCACCACCACTTGACTGGTCTCTTCTTTAACATCCACAATCTGCTCTATTTGTGTTGTATCAGAAATTTCAAAGGAAGATATGTCAGAAAACAATTTAGCTTAAATAAGATTAAAACATGAAGAATTAATAAAGAAATATTCCCTTACATGTAATTCAGCTTGGTAATTGATCTCTTGAGGCATGACCATTGGAAACTCAATATTAGCAGGTGCATCTTCTTCATTATCTTCCAAAGAAAGAGAGAGGTAAAAGTTTCATATGTTTCTTTATCAAGGATGGGAAGATCATGTTTTATGTTTTCTTCGATAAAGTAATTCCAAGATTCTTCCAAAAAATGTTGATCTCCCATTAGTGCATCAGTTAGAATGTGTACTTCTAGGACCTCCTCGAGTAATGGTTGAGTGCAGGAAGATGTGATTATTTCCTTTAGAAGTTCTTTCTCACCCACCTCTTGTTCTTTAACATAAATAATGATTGGTGAAATCTCTTCCGCCACTCGTTTCGGTTTAGGATCCAGCTCAGGTATGGATTTCTCCTGGGATAAGCGTACTAATTAACCAATAAATTCTATTTGGCTCTCTAGTTTTTTAACTTTATCACTAATCCTATGAAGTTGAGCATCATGTTCATTATAAAAATTTTCGTTCACTTGAGATTTGTTAGTCCATGCATAAAAAACACAATTTTAATACATCATGAATGAAGAAGTTTTCTTTTTAGTTTTTCAAATTTATGATTTTTTTATTTTTTTTAAATGAAAGAAAAATTATTTAAAAAATGTAAATAAAAATAGTGAATTAAACCCACTTGGCTCCCCGGTGACAACACCAATTTTATGAAGCATTGTCATGTGCACTCTCAAAAATATTTATTACTAAGTGTAGCACAGGGGATAACCTAGGTCATTCTCTTGAAGAGCTTTTGTGGTTAACCAATCACTATGTCTAATTACCTTTTTTATATTTTTTATTATTTTTAAACAAAAGTAAATCAAATTGTAGTTTTATAAATTATAATTCAAGATAAGGGAATGTAAACATGCAATGCAAAATGCAGACAGGATGAATGAAGACAAAATGATATTAGATAGAAAGGAGATATTCCCGATAAAAGAACCCAAGCTAAACCTTCATCATCTCATTATTAGTTTCATATTTAATTAATAAAAACATTCCATTGTATGTGTGAATGTACTCATTTATATGTGGTTTTGAATATACAGTGCTCTCAACGATCGTAGAGAGACCACACATCGACCTCCTCGATCGAGGGAAAATATTATAAAAGAGAAAGTTAAGCCTCAGGTGGAAAGTGGAGACTCATAGGTGCCTTACCCACTAAGATCCCCCTTGACCTAATGCTAATAAAATAAGAAACAATGAACTTTAATATTCAATGAATTGGGATCAACACTGGATTGATCCCCTAGAATGTTCCTCATGTTAGTTACTCATGATCACGAGTATAAGAGATCACTGTGGAGAAGGACGGGGTGGAAAACAAAAGATAAAAAAATTATAATGGTATGAATAAGAGAAAAATATATTAAAAATGAATAATACTATTAAAATGGAAAGAAACTACAAAACAATGGAAAATGACCACACATAAGTGCCAATTCTTTGAGAAGGGGTGAGGATACATATTCATAGGGAGAGGGTGTGAAAGAATTATCCTCAAAATCATCCTCCACATGTTTCCGTGTGGATGTCCCATTAAAGGGAATAATGAGTAATAGGTTTATTCATAAAATATGCTCCATTATGTCTCCTCCATTGACCTAATATTTTGAGCTTTATTTACTTCCATACATAGGATTTATGGCCAATTTAATTAGAGCAATTTAATCTGTCCATTTGACCCGCTGAATTTTCAATTCTTCATATTCCCGTGACATTATTACCCTCCAAACCGTTGATTCACACATTTGACCCTTAATAAAATCTTTTCCACATGTAAATTTTCATTTCTCGACAAAATATGAGCCTTGTTTTTTGATTTTCACGATGTTATGAATTTATTACCCAATGGAACCGTTTCCACCTTGTGAGACGTTTCATCTTACATAAGTGTTTAGAATTCCAATAATTCCTTAATGAGAGTAGTTTGACATGAATTTCATCATGGACTCTCCTTATTGAATCCTCCTTCTTTTAAATCTCGAATAAATTCATTTGGAGATATTTTTGTCGTGCTATGCTTCGATTACATCCATGGATCCCATTCTGTCCTCCTGGAAACTTTCAAAATTAAATGATTTTTTCGGGCCTCTAAATGAACGAATCATACTTTGCTCCTGAAGAAAAAGATGTAGAAATTATATCATAGATTTAACAAGAAAATAATCATACAATTTGGAATTATAATATAAATGTTATGACGAAAATACCCTTATCACAAAAATATGTCAAATTTAAAGATTTAACCATTTTTTCATTTGAGCTCAAAATACCACTAAACTCTAAAAACATGACAATTTATTATACAAGAACACTATGGTGGGATTATAAACAATGATTTACAGTATTAAATGTGTAAAAATGTTAGATTCATCAATAGTACATCGGATCCATCCTCATTGGGTGATTGAATCCATCCATCTGGTAAGCCTTCCAGGTGTTCCATCATAGGGAAGTACTAAATTGATCCGTCTCTATGGGATGTTCTGATCACTCTCATACCATCCCCGTAAGATTTTAAACTCACAGCGTACCACATGTTAAATAAGAGATTATTGAGGAAAACCATGGAAGACACGCATTTGGTGTAACTATCTCTTCAAGATGTTAAACTCATGACATACCTCATGTTATGTATGGGATGTTGAGAAAAACCTCAGAGACATGCCTCCAGCATAAGATAACCCATGACCAATGTTGGATGCCTCAGGTTATATGCCTTTGAAATTACCTCTTATGAGGAAGAATACTTGTTCCTCAATGTTCACGCATCCAAATATTTATTGACATGCCTGATATTGTCATATACTCTAACCAGAGTTTTCAACCATGTCAAGACCCCATGGAATGTCCTAATATAAGAAGTGTAATTAACCGGAATCCACAATGATATGGAACTTGAAATGAGATTAAAAAGAAGTCTTAATCTTTATGGGAGACCCAGACAATGTAACGAGCGCTGAGGAGGAATCCACAGATGGAGGAACTGACATCCCATCATCCTGTTTCTATTAAGGAGAAATGTCCCTAAATAAGAGATGGATGTCACCCACCTTTGGAATGTGGGAATGTGGGGAAATAGCTATGCATCCTCTGAAAGAAACGGATGCGCGACCTAGAGAAAGCGTTAGAAACATATTGATTATTAGTTATAAATGTATTCATATATTACATATTCAATCAAATATTTTAATATTCATTGTATAATTTTTATAAGGAAATTAATGGAGGTAAATTCAGTTTCGTTTGTAAAAATTATTTTTTCTTTGAACAGGTTTTCATCAGGTTTTGACCCTTATTTAAAATTAATCCAATCCACTTATATAAATTTAATCCATTAAAATAGATTCAATGGTTAAGGGTAAAATTTTATTATCTTATTAAGGTTAAAACTAGTTTTCTAGGGGTTAAACTATGAGATAAGTATAAGAATTCCACTTAAACATGAAAAATTATTATTGGCTAAAGATATTTCAGCCTTTTATTACCATATAATTGATTTATTGGACATATTATCCATGTTTTTAAGAATATTGACTTATATTATTGAAATAATTTATGCAATTCCATTTTTTTCACTCTCCTCACTTATAAAAGAGAAACTCTTCTCCTCCCTTATTCACACAGTTTGATCATTCTCCCATAGCCAAACCCAGTACCAAAACATTCATAGATTCCTTCCCTTCATCATAGATCCCTTGGTATTCTCATAATACCATTATTTTTTGGAATAAATTATAATAAAAATGATTTATATCAATTAATTAGAGGTTTGTCTACTTATATGTGAATTTGAAAAAAAAGGCATGGGTTCTTCGTCTCAATATTAATTCTTTGAGACATGTTTTATGTTACACAACTATTTATGATTATGGGGTTTATATAATTACACTTTTAATTGATATATCATGGAATCATATTATTTATTTTTATTTAATATTTCTTTGGAATAATTTCAATCATTTGGGTTGTGCGTCAAAATTTTACAAAGCAGTAAGGGTTTTACATTACAGTGTCACTTTTTATTAGGATTGTTTGTGCTTAAATTTCCAATGATGAAATTATATAATCTACCTATCTAGAATCATAATTCATTTATTTTACTCTATTTATTTATGGATATTATATGATTTAATATCATTAATCACTATTAATGTACTCAATATACTAAAAGAATTAAGGAGAGACGACATTATTTATCTCTTTGAAAAGGAATCTTTCTATTCCATATTCATATTTTATTTAAAATGGTCTCAATATTATTTTTACACTTCCCTAAAGACTCAATAATGTAATATTTACCAATGTAAGGTTTTATATGGATATTTTTAAATAAATTCTACTTGTCATTCCCAAATGAGGTACTTTCGAATTTTACAAAATATTGTGATAAAAATAATTTTTTAACATTTTCCACATTGATAATTTTTCCATAATCAAGAATAATTTTAATTTTTATTTTTATTTAAAAGATTCCAATGTTATTTTTTAAAATAATTAATATTTTTTAAATTTTATGATTTTAAATAATTTATTTCATAACGAAAATTTTATTTTCCTCAGGAAATGTTCGAGTAATATATTAATGGTATTTTCATCTATAAAAACATCATTTGATGCCACATATGATTTACTATGGATATGATCAAATTTGTCATATTAGTTATTTCTCAATATGGTTTATGATTATTTTTATAAGTTAATGATTAAATAAATTTCTTATTTCATAAGATAACCAATGATAAAATGATTAATGTTTTCATTATCATGTGGCATACATCTGAATGTATTGGTTTATTTCATGGGTGGGTCTATTATTTTCTTACAATGAATTGGGTAATGATTAATATTTTATAACCATAATGGGAACATGAGAGGTTATCCAAATCCCAAAAATGTGGTATATAAGAGGTTATCCCATGAAAAAAAAGGTAAGATGGGACGTAATCCAAAGCTAGAATTAGTTAAAAGGGTTGTTTTCCCAAGAATAATATATGAGGAATGTCTTTTTTGGTGTCACTAACATGGTATTTCTATGATTTTTATTCATCCACACGTCATGGAACTCCATTATGACATGATATTAATCCTATTTTATGTTCTCATGGATCATGTTCTTTGATTCATTTATGATTCATGTCTTATAAACATCAAAGATCTATATTTGGAATCAAAATTATAGATCTATTAAATGCTCAGTATAATTTTTAATTATTAAATTCCTGATCTCATACCCGAATTATGATTTTATTCATAAAAACAATCATTGATTAATATATCATTTGTTTACACTTACTATGAATTTGATCTCATCAATTATTATGATTCTCTTTCCCTAAAATATGAAAAAAAATGTTTGATATATCTATGAAGGATGTTTTTTGTGAAGAATATAATGGGATATTATGTAGATCTTTTATGT
The DNA here is from genome assembly GCA_963277665.1 of Viscum album. NCBI lineage: Eukaryota > Viridiplantae > Streptophyta > Magnoliopsida > Santalales > Viscaceae > Viscum > Viscum album. Next base: position 2,111,514,537 of record OY728126.1, on the reverse strand, counting down.
ACAAGTTTTTTATGTATCCATGCTTAAAAATACAAAAAAAATATTATTTTAGTGGGGATCATAATGATATGTAATTAATATTCATCTAATAAGAATTAATGTTTTTTCCTAGAAAGTTTAAGTTAGTATATATCTAGTAGGATTCCCAAAAAAAACAAAGTAGAGGTAAACAAAAAAACATCTCAAAACCAAACCAAGGGAATAATATAATGTATCCTAAATGAAACAGGTATGAATTAATGACATGAAAACCATGTGAATGGAATAAAAAATTATTTATATATCAAATACATGATCGATAATATAATAGAAGCAGCCCGTTAAATCTTCTTTTTTGTAAGTATTTCAACACCCAAAGATGATTGGCCATATATATATGGTGTAACAATAAGGAATCCACAATGGACATTAGTAACCCAATGGAATAAACATTTTTAATCATAATAATTTCCACATCTCATGATCTTAATGTATTTTATAGCGTTTATACTAATTCTAGGGAGATATAGTGTAGCTTTCACCTCATCAAGGTATGTATATATCTGATGAGGTAGACACCAATGGATGAACAAGACCCACTATATGGGGGAGTACTGACACTATTAAGGGAGGAATACACCCTGATATATGGGGGAGTATTTATTCCACTAATAGAGGTACATTTCCTAACATATATGGGTGTACCTAAATCAATCTCTTCTCTAATATCTCAGCCACCACCATTCATCCCACAAGTGGAGTAATGATCTTTGATCTTAAAAAACGTAATGTGAATATTCTAAAATGACTGAGATGATTCTACCATTGTGTTATATGTGTGAAGTTACTAATAATAGACTACCCAAAAGTCCATGAATATCATTTGGCTGATAAATTACAATGAAAAATATAAATTTCTTAGTATAATACATATCTTGTGGGATAAAAATATGTGGAGATATTGAGAAACTTTTTTGGTATATTAATCAAATAGAACTAGTGTGAAGTCTTCATAAATAGTGTTTTTGGTAGAGTAAAATATGTTTACATAGAAAAGGTATATTTTTTAATCTAATGTTTGTAGAATTAATTCTAATTTATTCTTATTTAGACTACCAAACATTTGACATGATAAGTACACAGTGTGTAGTTATCTACACACAATGTATCTTGAATACTCGATCTGTAAGTCTACAATTATATTTCACTCCATAACATGTACACACAAAGATACCCAACCTGATATACCTAGATTGTTATGTGTATTTACACATCTTGTGGGTCTATCATGTCATTTCATTGTGTATATGGTAACATGTGGAAGTATAAGGTCTTAAAATACATAGTTTGTGACTTGAGGCCACCGTGCGTGTGATTTTTAAAATGTTTCATAATCCATGTTTGAGTCAAACAATGAGAATAATGGTGGGAGTGAAGTAGATATTTGTTTTATGGAATTAATGTAAATGTGGGAATAATTTATTGAAATTTACATAGTTTTTCACCTGATATTGCACATTGTATACTAATGAAATGTCTATAATCTAAAAATCATTATTTTAACACTGCAAACCCCTCCATCACCATAGATACAAGTAGTGTCTCCACTAATTATTATAACAGTCACCCTCCAATCCTATAACACACCTCAATAGGATCGTTTTTGGAAAATCATCAGTTTGTTCCTCACCATATGATCATTCATTGAACAATAACTGAAACTTGTAGTATCATCTCTTTCATGTGTCTGAACACATTATTATATGTTTTTTCTCTAATATAGTACCATGAAATCATAAATTTAACACAATAACAATTTAAATTAGAATAATATCTAATAATGTGGTGGGAAATAGAACACTCGACCAACCTAAGATGGTCTAAAGTATAAGTTCACTTAAGAACATGATAATTAGACAAGAATGAAGTGATTTTCTATTATTGATATTATATTCAAAAATAGGGATATTCAAACAATGTTTTAATTCAATAAGAATAAATTTATTAGAGAATAAATTTTAATAATGATAAACATAATTATTTAATTTCAACTCCATGAAAAAATACTCGGGAACCAACAAAAGTTAAAACCTTAAAAATCAAAATGAACATATGTATTTATCCCCATGTTTATACCATTATAGGAAATTAGTAATTCAATAATTATGATTGAATAATCAGATAAGGAAAAATATACAATGTTTTATAATTCATTCATTAAGTGTTAAATAAATAATGAAATCCAATTATTTATTCCAAAATCAATTAAATCTATATCATTTTTTAATATAGAAATTCACAAATAATTAGGGTCAGATGACAAAAATATTTTTAAACATGGCTTTTATTTTTTATTTTGCATTCCATAGAGAAAAATGAAAAAGATGTTAACATATTATTCATTTTAGGATCCCTAATTATTTCACAAATAGTATTTTATTTTAAAAACATTTATCAGGGCAATAATATTTTTGGTAAAAAATAATATTAAAAGGGAAACTATTTTTATTTAATATCTTCAAAAAACATTTTAAATGTTAAAATATATAATAAAACCTTTCTCCTTCTTTAAAAACACATGATTTTTTCATTAAAAATAACCATCAATTAAAATACAATCAAATATTTGGTTATTAACTTGTTTATAAACCCTTTATTATCAGTATTTATTTTGTCGTCATGGATATTTGAATTTTTTTATCATGAGGGAAAGGATATTGAATCACATGAAGCTAAAAAATTTAATAAAATAATTAAAGTACTACATTGATAATGTTTATGAATTCTATGAGGATCACATAACCTTCCACGATCATATGTTTCGCCACCACCATAAGGAATGAATAGAACATCAAAGGACGCCTTCTTCATTTTTTAAAGATGAATAATATTCTCAAAAGGGATATTACCAACAAAGTGGATAGTAAGAAGTATTTTCCTCCTCTATAATTTAATAATAAAAAATCATAGTGGTGCGATGAAAGATTTATTCCATCCCTTAGTAAAAAACATAGATCACCTAATATTTCTCCCTCATCATGTAAATAATTAAATCCCTGATCATTGAAAATTTGTCTCCTGAAATATATTTCCTCCTACCAAAAATATGGTATTTGATATCATCACCACATAACATATAATTTTCATGTATCCATTTGTTTTGATCACCAGGTTGTGGTGAATACTAAAAAATTTTAAAATCTATTTTTATTTTATTTTTAAGTGTGAAAATACTTATTTTCCATGTTCTGGGATGTTACAGGAAAATTATACCTCTCCTTGAAAAAATATATTCCCATTATCAATCAAAATTTCCTAATTTATATTCTACCTCAGTTATAATGTCATATTCTCTATTCAATGGATGCATCAAAAAAATAATATGGAATAATATTATGGAAAATTTACTATTTTAAACTCTTTAATGGACCTAACAAATGAGGCTGAAAGAAAAATATGTATTTTTAATGAGAATTGTAATTTCCAAGTCCCCATTTCACTTTTATATTTAGACTATAAATAACCCACATCATGTTTTATTATACCCTTTCCCACTGTGGAACCATCACACTTTACCCTATGCTTCCTTTATATCTTCCAAAAGAGTGTAAAGAAATAATCTAAGAACTATGTGAGACTTGATCCATATTATTCTTTGATACACAGCGAGACTAAAATATCTCACTCTAGGCCAAGATATAAATCTCATATCCATAAACACACTATAAATAAATGGTCTCCCACATCACATTGGGTCTTTCTATGCTTTAATTTATACTATGATGAGTTTTTTTGTACATTGAACTATATATGTCTTGATTCCTATTATTGGGGGATACATAGTTACATCGAGACAATCAACCCTTGGCCCAACCATAAATCCTTATCCAATTCCAGAACTCTCTTATATTAAATTTTATCCTAATATATATCTATTTTGAGAAGTAGTGTTCCAATAAACCTTCTAACATTCTATTCCCATATGCCAAAAAAATTATGATTAGTGTCTTCACCACCTATAATGTCCCATGGTTATTTTTAAAGTGTATATTAAATCATAAAGGGATCCATTTAGTTTTTTATAAAAAAAAGTGTTTCAATTATTGACCACGTACAACCAACCGATGGTATGTTTCTTATCATATGGAGTGGATCCTCTAGTTTCATATTATAGTGACAAAATTACAATGGAATCCATCATTATAATATCATAAAAGGGACATCATTAGTATTATTGTTTAATAGAATGGTATTTTACCTTTTATTAAAATGTGTAAAATGGTATTCCAACCCTATCCATTGAAATCTCAATATTTACTAATTCGATAAAATCATTTTTAAAATTTCATCACTATTTTATTATTTTCAATGATAAAAATGCATCTGAATCTCAAATCCCTTATTTTTATTATTAGATTTTACTCTCTTCCCTCAACACTCTAACATTAGTATATGTGTATCTTTCCTTGAGATTGTATATATTTAAATTTTTCTCTTCATTTATGTCATATTTCTCTTTCCTTAACTGATTTGTAGGTTACCTCATATTCTAGTCAAAGATCTATGACCTTAAAAATTATCAATAAATTGGTCAAAAATATATAACCATAACAAAAAACTATAATTGTTATAGAATTTAAGAATATAATCTCCCAAAATAAATAAATATATATATATAGTAATTATCTGGTTAAAAAATCACAAATGGAATCTAGAGAAATTGTCTTTTCTATTCTTTCTAGGACCATAACACATGAATCGTAGACAAAAAAGTTTAGTAAAAATATAAATTGGTGAAAATATTTTAATGCTGAGAACTAAAAAATAGTAAAAAATAATGTTTTCGCTATTTTATAAGGGTTTTCCATTCATGTGTAAGACAAATTATTGGTCTAAAGTAGTTGGATAAAAATTCTTGTATGGACCATCATTTATTCTTAGAAAAATAAATTCCATTCTTATAAGGATTGTGGGTCTAGGAAAAAAGTAGAGGAGCCTTATATTAAACACCAATTTTGGGTCATATGATCTCTTTGAAATGAACTATTATGTAATTTTAGGGTATTTTATCCCTTTTTGAGCATTACCACGCCCATTCAAAACTCCCCTTGCATGATCTCAATTATCCTAAGTCACTATACTCCATAATATATGAATTGGATTAACAAGGATTATAATTATTTAAAATGTTATATGTAATCATACCACCTATATTACTCTAAGATAATATGGATATGAGAAAATAAAATCACATCAAACTTTAATCTAATAATTTAACCATAGATTATAGTGATAGGATGTATGCTGCAAAATCGGGATAACCTATATCTGTATGGGGTTCCATGACATAGTGATGATTAATTTATGAAATTTACATCAAAGGGAAAATGTAATTTGATATTATGATTTACTATACCCATATAAAGTGTAAGGTGAATCCTTATACTATATACACTTCTTAATTTATAACAAAAACAAATTGTGAATATTATTACAAGACAGTTGTAAATAATTTTGATTAATGCGTAGAGTTATCCCATAGATCACTCTAACTAATCAATATCTATAAAAATATTGAATAACCTCTTTGCTTATGTATCCTGTTAAAAATATTAGAATTTATTTTTCCTTCTTAACATATTCAATGAACCTTTGGTGTTAATTTACCCTCTCCCCATCCAAAACTAGCTATTCATAAAGATGGATATCTAGGGATATTTCCTCATCATTAAATTTTAATTGCTCAACCTCCATCATATATTATTGGGATCATTATATAAGTTCTATATCATTGAGTTTTTTTTTGATAAAAATGAAATCATCCATTGAATGGCTTGGTCAATGTTTTATGCATAATATCTAAAGGTGAATATTTTAAATATAGTGTCTTGAATTTATATAGTTAAAATAATTACATAACTATGATGAACATATAACAGTGATTAAGATGTTTGGGATATAAATATTCTTTTAGGGTATTATAGATTAACATCTATATCTACCACCATAGAATCTGAAACAATGTTCATGGGAGTGAAAGGTACTCAAGACCTAAATTGAATTACACAAGAGTGAATGGGATACAATCTAGCATTGATTCACCTAGATTGATTATTAACTCATTCTTTTTATATATTTATAATGCTTATGGTGATTTTGGAATTTTTGTGGAATATTTTTTTATCACTCAACCAATTCTAGTGGTATCACTACAATTGGCCTTAATAAAATGGATATGTATCAATTGGGTAAAACAAGTGGTAGATGTGAACTCCATTGGTCTATGCATCCGCTAATGTATATTATAATCTCTATATCTTATATTACTCTTCTAGATGGTTTGACGATAATATCATTGATATTATCACTACTTCTTCGACCACCTTTCTATTTTATCTAATGAATAAATTTTACCAATTTACCTTAATTTCATTACATGAAAAAATAAATGTACAATTCCACGGTGAGAATCTTCACCACCACTCTAAGAATGTCTACCCAGTATACTTGTATCCCTATGTAATGATAGATAGAAAAATTATCTCCTTGGGGAACGAAAACTATGGCCTCTAAATCATGGACTTGTTTATAAATTTTCATTATACATAGTGAAATATAATTTAAAAATACATGAAAACATATAATGTGATATTATAAAAAAATATGGATTAGTGATAAGACTTACTTTCAAGTTATTCCTCATTAAAATCATTAAATCCTTATGATATAATAAATGATCTGGTTATTCCATTTCTATGATATCTCTCTCTTAGTACTCTATATCTACAAGTCTTTTTAAACCAACATAGACCTATTATTGAATGATTATAACTATCATCATATTATTTTATTAATTATGTTAATGTAATACAAAAAGGTTATACCCTTTAATATTAGTATTTTTATACAAGACCAATCACTACGGGGAAAATGAGCAATTGCGACGGGTTATTTGCGACGGGATTTATTCCCGTCGCAAATAGTCATGTTAAAAACTTATTTGCGACGGGGGTATTTCCCCGTCGCAAATAAGGAGGCTTTTGCGATGGGATTGCTTTCCCCGTCGCAAATAGTTTTCCCGCGATGCGCGCCAAATCGCGGGAAACTTATTTGCGACGGGAATATTCCCCCATCGCAAATAACCGGCGGTGGTAAAAGGTAGTTGCGACAGGAATATTCCCCCGTCGCAAATACTATGTCGGCAGGGGTTATTTGCGACGGGTCCCGTCGCAAATAACTATTTACCAGTTGACCGTAATAAATGTTGGCTAAGGTATTTGCGACGGGTACCGTCGCAAATAATACTATTTGCGACGGAAATCCCGTCGCAAATGGGCCCGTCGCAAATAATCTAACCTATAAATACCCCCATCCGTTTTTTTCATTTCATTCTCATTCCTTCTCTTCTCCTTCTCTCAAAATTATATTTCTAGAGTTGAGTTTTTCTCCAGTTTAATTTTTTTTCTCCGGAGCTGATATTAAAGTTTTGAAGAACGATCATAACAGATCAATTTTCAAGGTATTTATCTTCATTTTAATTTTTTATTTATTTTGAATTTTTTATTAGTTTCAATTATTATTAATTAGTTGTAATTTAATTATGTTTACATTGTTTTATTACTTAATAAATTTAAATTATTAGTATTGTTTATAGTTAATGGTAATTAGGAATAATTAGTAATAATTTTTAATAATTAAGAATAAATATTAATAATTAGTAATAAATACCAATAATTAGGAATAAAAACATTATTACATTATTAGTTTATTTTATTATTAATATTAAAATAATATAATTTTTTATATATATACAATTCTTTTTTGATCTGTGTGTTTGCTGTCTTCACATGTATTATTTGTATGTGGAGATAGAAAACGCACAGATCAAAGAAGAATTGTATATAAATTAGAAAATTATATTATTTTAATATTAATAATAAAATATATTAATAATGTTATTATTTGTAATTATTGGTAATTATTTCTAATTATTGATAATTATTCATTTAATTACTAATAATTAGGAACAATTATCAATAATTATCAATAATTAAGAATAATTAGTAATAATTAGTAATAATTACCAATAATTAGTATTAATTACCTATAATTAGTATTAATTACCAATAATTAGTATTAATTACCAATAATTAGTAATAATTAGGAATAATTAACAATAATTAGTAATAATTAACAATAATTAACAATAATTAGTAATAATTACCTATAATTAGTATTAATTACCAATAATTAGTAATAATTAGGAATAATTACCAATAATTAGTAATAATTAGGAATAATTAACAATAATTTGTAATAATTAGTAATAATTAGGAATAATTAGTATTAATTAGGAATAATTAGTAATAATTACCAATAATTAGTATTAATTACCAATAATTAGTATTAATTACCAATAATTAGTATTAATTACAAATAATTAGTATTAATTACCAATAATTAGTATTAATTACCAATAATTAGTATTAATTACCAATAATTAGTATTAATTACCAATAATTACCAATAATTATCACTATTTAGTAATAATTAACAATAATTGCCAATAATTACCAATAATTAGTAATAATTACCAATAATTAGGAATAATTACCAATAATTATCAATAATTACTAATAATTATCAATAATTAATAATAATTAGCAATAATTAGTAATAATTAGCAATAATTAGTAATAATTAGCAATAATTAGTAATAATTAGAAATAATTAGTAATAATTAGAAATAATTAGTAATAATTAGAAATAATTAGAAATAATTAGTAATAATTAACAATAATTAGTAGTAATTAACAATAATTAGTAATAATTAGGAATAATTAGGAATAATTAGAATTAATTAGGAATAATTAGGATTAATTAGGAATAATTAGTATTAATTAGGAATAATTAGTAATAATTACCAATAATTACCAATAATTAGTATTAATTACCAATAATTAGTATTAATTACCAATAATTAGTATTAATTACCAATAATTAGTATTAATTACCAAAAATTAGTATTAATTACCAATAATTAGTATTAATTACCAATAATTAGTATTAATTACCAATGTTTAGTAATAATTACCAATGTTTAGTAATAATTAACAATAATTGCCAATAATTATCAATAATTAGTAATAATTACCAATAATTATCAATAATTACTAATAATTATCAATAATTACTAATAATTATCAATAATTAATAATAATTAGCAATAATTACTAATAATTAGCAATAATTACTAATAATTAGCAATAATTAGTAATAATTAGAAATAATTAGGAATAATTAGAAATAATTAGTAATAATTAGAAATAATTAGTAATAATTAGCAATAATTAGTAATAATTAGTAATAATTAGTAATAATTAGTAATAATTAGTAATAATTAGCAATAATTAGTAATAATTAACAATAATTAGTAATAATTAGTAATAATTACCAATAATTAGTAATAATTACCAATAATTAGTATTAATTAGTATTAATTACCAATAATTAGTATTAATTACCAATAATTAGTATTAATTACCAATAATTAGTATTAATTATCAATAATTAGTATTAATTACCAATAATTAGTATTAATTACCAATATTTAGTATTAATTACCAATATTTAGTAATAATTACCAATATTTAGTAATAATTACCAATATTTAGTAATAATTACCAATATTTAGTAATAATTACCAATATTTAGTAATAATTACCAATAATTGCCAATAATTAACAATAATTAGTAATAATTACCAATAATAATCAATAATTATTAATAATTATCAATAATTAATAATAATTAGCAATAATTAGTAATAATTAGCAATAATTACTAATAATTAGCAATAATTAGTAATAATTAGAAATAATTAGTAATAATTAGAAATAATTAGTAATAATTAGTAATAATTAGTAATAATTAGTAATAATTAGTAATAATTAGTAATAATTAACAATAATTAGTAATAATTAGGAATAATTAGGAATAATTAGTATTAATTAGGAATAATTAGTTATAATTACCAATAATTAGTAATAATGATTATTAATTACCAATAATTAGTATTAATTACCAATAATTAGTATTAATTACCAATAATTAGTATTAATTAACAATAATCACCAATAATTACCAATAATCACCAATAATTACCAATAATCACCAATAATTACTAATAATCACCAATAATTACCAATAATCACCAATAATTACCAATAATCACCAATAATTACCAATAATGACCAATATTTTCCAATATTTTCCAATAATTACCAATAATTACCAATATTTTCTAATAATTACCAATATTTACCAATAATTACCAATATTTACCAATAATTAGGAATAACTACCAAAAATTAAGAATAACTACCAAGAATTTGGAATAATTACCAATAATTTGGAATAATTACCATTAATTTGGAATAATTACCAATATTCATGTTGGCCTGTTTTTTTAACTCCGTATAATTTACCTCCATTGATGTTGATGAAGGAGCCATATATCTTTTTGACTTTACTAATTCCAGGACATCCGAAGAAAAATATTGATGTTTATTTGAAGCCATTGATTGATGAATTAAATTTATTGTGGAGTACTGGTGTCAGTACATATGATGTTGCAACGAAACAGAATTTCATACTGAGAGCAGCATTGATGTGGACAATAAGTGACTTCCCGGCTTATGGGATGTTATCTGGCTAGAGTACACATGGTCAGAAATCATGTCCTTACTGTATGGGAGAGAACAAAGCATTTATGCTCATTCATGGAAATAAACCGTGTTATTTTGACTGTCATCGCAGATTTCTTCCAGCTGATCATCCTTTTCGCAGAAACAGATCTCATTTTAGAAAAGGAACAGCTGAAAGGGATGGACCTCCAAAAATGCTATCAGGTTCGGAGTTAAAATCGGTTGTATTTTCATTACCTCCCATCACTTTTGGTCCCACAATAAACCAACAGAAAATTTCTGGTTTTGGGAAAGAACACAATTGGATTAAACATAGCATATTTTGGGATTTGCCATATTGGTCTGATTTGTTCGTCCGACACATGTTAGATGTCATGCATATTGAGAAGAACTGTTTGGATAATTTGTTTCATACAGTTTTGGATACGCCAGGAAAGAGCAAAGACAATGTAAATGCACGTTTAGATCTTGCCCAAATTTGCAGGCGTCCAGAATTGGAACTATTTGAGAATGTCAGAACAGAAAGGTTACTGAAACCAAAAGCAGCTTATACACTGTCTAAAGAAAACCGTTTATTATTTTGTCAGTGGATTGCAGATTTGAGACTTCCAGATGGCTGTGCTTCCAATTTGGGTAGATGTGTAAAGAATGGTCATATTACTGGATTAAAAAGTCATGATTCTCATGTTATAATGGAGAGACTTCTACCCATTGGATTAAGAGGTCTGTTGAATTCTGTGAATTGGGATTCCAGAACAGACATGTCTCATTTTTTTCGGGAAATTTGTGCGGCTACGGCAGATTATGATGCTCTAGGAAAACTTGAAAAAGATGTTGTTGTAATTATATGTAAACTGGAAAAAATATTTCCGCCGTCTTTCTTCGACTCAATGGAACATTTGATGTTACATTTGCCATATGAAGCCAAATGTGGAGGTCCGGTACAGTTTCGATGGATGTACCCATTTGAAAGATGCATGCAAAAATTGAAAAGAAAAGTACGCAACAAAGCATCTGTTGAAGGATCTATTGCAGAAGCTTATTTGCAAGAGGAAATATATTTTTTCTGCTCCCATTATTTTGAATCTGAGTATCCTTCAAAACAAAACCGAATGGGACGGAATGAGAGGAATATTGATGAAATCGACAATCAATTATCTGTTTTCAACCTGTCAGAGCTTGGTTTTGGTGGAGTTTCTGAACGCTGGCTTTCAGATGATGAACATCATAGAGCTCATACGTATGTTCTGCTCAACTGTGAAGAGATGACATCAGTTGTACTGTAAGTGTTTATATCACTTATTCTATCATTTATGTTACAGTAAATAACTTTGGTTTTTATAGGTTGTATGATAATCATATCAAGAAACAAATTCCACAAATTACAGCAGCTGCTCTCGAAGAACGTCGACTGAAAAATTTCTCTCAGTGGTTTCAAAAACTGGTAACATAAATTCTTTATCATTTAACAACTCATTCAATGTATAGTTTACTATATTGATAATTATTTCACAAATCTTCAGGTGTCTCGACATGCTGATAAAATTGACAAACGGCTGTGTGTATTGAGTAACCCACCTTCCAAACTTGTTAAAACTTATAATGCATATGTGGTGAATGGATTTCGATTCCACACACATGCATATGGGGAATCGAAAAAAACAATGAACAATGGAGTTAGCTTGAGAGGATCTCATCATCGAGAAAATGAAGTTGACTTTTATGGCATACTTGATGAAATCATTGAACTCTGTTATCTTGGACAACATTACATAACCATGTTCAAATGCCGGTGGTTGGATACAGAGAGAGGCGTGCGTGTTCATTCGACTCATGGAATCATCGATATTAAATGTAAAAGTGTTCTCGCAGTAAATGAACCATTCTTATTGGCTCAACAGGCATATCAAGTTTATTATGCAAAGTACTGTGCAACATCAAGAGACTTGACTGATTGGTGGAGTGTAATAAAAATCAAAATTCGAGACAATCAGTTTAGTCAAAGTGAATGTGCTTTCACTGATGTGCAATGAATTGAAGTTTTTCAAGAGAGTACTCAAAATAAATCTTTTTTACAAAGAGACATGAGTATCGATGACGACACCCCACATTTAAGAGTCGGTGATGACGATGATGTTAATGATGTCACACATGAATTTGAAATGGTAAGAGATGAAGCAACTGCAACTCGAATGGATATCGATGATGTTGAGGAGGAATATGAAGATGACATTGACATATATGAAGATGATGATGAAGATGAACACTTATAGAATTCCATGGTATTTATATACAATCATAATATGTATATATGTATATATAATAGTAATTATCAATTATTTGCTAACATTAACATTTTCTGTTTCAGATGGACGAGGCCACATTTCGTGCGTTGGCGGATGCTGAACTGCCTTTCGATGCGGATGAGTTGCTGGCAGATGACCCTCAGCCTGCAGGCGCTCCAGGGAGTACGCGGAGGGGGCGCGGTCTTGCACGATTGATGATTCCTGACCCCGTCCCCGAGCGACGTCCACATCTTGGGTTTGATCCGCGCACCCGGAGGTGTGATAACCTGTGTAATAACCTGTGCATTTGACTAAGATTTCATTAATCCATTCACATAATAAATGTTTATTATTTTTTCAGTTTTTCGCATATAGCAGTCGGACAGGGCAGCGCTATTTTGCGCAACTATTTCTCTCAGCCGTGGACCACATGGGAGCAGATTCCCATTGATGTGCAGCAGGCCATGTTCGGCCATTGGTTGGTACTTACGTAAATAAATAATTTTTATTTTGAAAATTATCTCATTTCTAACTTGATATTTTGATTTATTTGTAGGGTTTATGGTATCCGATAGAGGATACCATGCGTGACGCCATCCACAAGGCATGTGAGGTGGCCATGCGTGATCGCCTTCGTCAGTTTTTGCACAATTTAAGAAAAGCTGCGATGAAGAAAACATGAGTGTCAGAGTTTGATGAGTCATGTAGAGCACACCGACCAGAGTATATTTCATCCCATGTATGGGATGGATTATGTGCGCACTGGTTGAGTGGTGCCTTTCAGAGGAGATCATCGGTGGGGAGGCAGAATCGAGGGAGGCAGGAGGTGACTCATCGAGCTGGGAGTCGTTCTTTCAGTACTCATAGACAGCATCTGGTACGTACATTATTTATAAATATTTTATATAACTATAAATATTTTATATAACTATAAATATTAACAGTTTATTTTTTATTCTTATAGGCTGTCGAGCACCCCGATATTACAGAGTACGACGTATATCGGAGGATGTACAGTGATCCTGCTACTGGGGAGCTCAGAGGTGATCGTCAGCATCACATCGTGGTCAGTATTATTTGTTTTCAAGTTTAAAAATTAACTGCATATAATTTATTCACAATTTTAATTTTAAATTGCAACTATAGGAGTCATATGAGGCCGCAGCGGCACAGGCCCGGCCTGAGAGTCAGGCCGAGTCATCAGATCAGACCACTGCCCGTCAGTTTGATGAGGCGGCATGGATGCAGGCCACCCAGTATGCCTTCGAGAAGGGCCGGGTAGTTGGTATCGGCTCTCGACTGACTCCCGGAGATTATTATGGCAGTGCTGCGATGTCGGCGTCCAGCTCGAGAGGAGCTCGTGCATCTTCTTCTACACAGTATGAGGATCAGTTGCGATCTCAGACTGCACAGATAGAGAGTCTCCGACAGGAGCAGGATCAGATGCGTCAGCAGCATGAGGAGGAGCGTCGACGCCAGCAGCAGCTGTACGAGGAGCAGACGAGTCGGTGGCAGCAGCACCATCAGGAGCAGATGGAGTACATGCGCCGACTCACTCATGCTTTAGGGATGGAGTTTCCTCCACCACCATCTGCAGATCCCCCACCTCCCCCCCTCCCCCCCTCCTACAGATTAGAGTTTGTATTTCTGTTATAAAATTTGTGAAATCAAAATATTTTTTTTTCTATTCGTAGTTTCTGTCTCATTATAAAATATTAATAATATTATATTTTTAAATAACAATATTAATATGAATAATAATATTATTTATATTTTATAATATTAAATTTTATATATATATTAAAATTTTATTTATATATTAAAATTATATATATATATTAAAATTTTATAATATTATAATTTAATTATTTTTTTTGTAATACTTGAATTATTTTAATATTTGAATGTAAAATAATTCTATTAATTTTATATTAATTAAAATAACTTATTAATATTTTTTTTATTTATGAATTATAATTGTAATATTATTATATTAATTAAATTATTTATTAATATTCTATTATTTTTATTTTTGAATTATAATTCTACTATTATTATAGTAATTAAAATAATTTATTATTTTCATTTGTAAATTATAATTCTATTATTATATTAATTAAAATAATTTATTAATAATTTATTTTTTGTATTTTTTTTATAGTATTTGCGACGGGATACTATGCCCGTCGCAAATACTAGTATTATTAATATTTTTTATTTTTATTTTAAAAAGTATTTGCGACGGGTCCCGACTCCCGTCGCAAATACTAGTATTATTAAATTTTTTTATTTTTTTAAAAAATTGTTTTTGCGACGGAACCGTCGCAAAAGCTATTTGCGACGGGTCCCGTCGCAAAAACTGTTTCAAAAGTTTTTTACAAAAAAACAGAATACTATTTGCGACGGGGAGAATGCCCGTCGCAAAAACAGTCTTTAGCGATGGGCCCGTCGCAAATAAGTGTAGTTGCGACGGCGTTTTCAGCAACGGGCTATTTGCGACGGGATCCCGTCGCAAATACCTGTTTTTCTAGTAGTGAATGTACGCATATAATTAACTTAATTCTAATATCCTAAGTGGGTTCTTAGAATTTATTTTATTATAATGAAGGGCTCAACATTTGTTCTCTAGGATTCCTCTTCAACTATTGTAGCCTCATTCTCAACAACTCGGGTGTCCACATGAGACTTCATGACATAATTTTCTACAAGGGATAAAATTATATTTTAAAAACATGGAATTATGTATATTTTTTAAATCCCCCACTTCAATAATGTATTACTACATAACATAATTTTGATCGAACTCATCTTCTCCTCCTTATGCATAAGTAACTGTAATAAATTGGAATATATTTTTTCAATAATTTTACATGTAATGTGGTTGGGGATCTAATTTTTGATAACATCATACTATAAAAGAGTGTGTTCATTACCTATTTGAACTAGTTATACTACCTCATAATACTCTTTTCTTTCCATAAATGGTTCCCTCATTCAGAATAGAGATGTTGAGATAAAAAAATATATACTATTATCCAGGTTAGAATAAAAATAATAATTCTTATATACCTACCCCCATCTCATGTGTTGATACTTATTGCCTATATATTTGTATTCAGTTAATATATAATGAAGTATAGTGGGTTATTCATCCTTATCGATAATTCCTATTAATTTATAACTAAGAAGGTATATAATGAATCTCATCACCCTATATCAAACAAAATTTGATGGATGGTATATAGTTTCTCTTCCACTGAACATATTTTTCATTCATTTGTCTTTGAGAATGTTAATTATAGTGTATTAAAAAAATATAGTGGAATCTGTGAAACCTATGTAATCATTGACTGAAAATTAAATTTTTTATTATAGAAACACTTTTAAGAAGAAATTGAGAAACCAAGAAACATGACTTCAATGACTAAAAACAACAAACTGTTCCCCGACATTCCAAAATCCAAAAAACCAAATCAAACGATAGAGAAATACCCCTCCCCAACATTAAAAATATTAATTTTAGTTTCCACCATTCCAACATTTCATGGAAAGCTATCATGTTCAAAGACGGGCCGGTACCGATTGCTAAGACCACACCCTCTCAAACATCCAAAACCATCACATAAGTCTAATAAAAACTTGCAACTCTCCCTCATCTAAAGAATTATCTGAAGATAATCTGGAGTCAAAAACCCAGAACATGAAGCCGTAAGTAAACAACATTTTCAGTGAGGAGTAGGACCACCCAGGCAATTCATGAATTCCACCACCACATCAATACAACCAACACTGTCCTTAGTCCATCATCATCTCTTCAAACCATTGAACTGGGTTCATCCAAATCCAAGCACATCAATGCTAAAAACTTCAAGGTTCAAGAACATCTCTTGTGAGAAAATTAATACAAAAATACATCCACAATCAGAAGAGGAGTTCAGACCAATTCAAACATCACATGGAGCAATCTGTGATAACTCCTCCATGCCATCACACCTCAACTAAAACCTTTTCATTGTGTGAAAGGAAACTCCAAGCGAATCGAATCAAATCAGAAGAAACAAATAGCAAATAATACCTAATAGAATATACAGAATCATCATCTCTACGATTTATAGGCCATCCTCTTTTGGATTATGATTATGGATCTTATTGGAAGGTTCTTTTAAATTGACTATTTTTTAATCCAAAAACCAATTTATAGTACAACCCAATGATCATAAAGAACAAAAACTATCTAAATGTCCTAAAAAAGTATTTTGGAAACTTATTGTTGACATAATGGTATAGATAGATACTCTACCATGGGTTTAGAGGAGGTTTTCATCCCTTAAATCATCAACTACTATCTAAAAATACAGTCTTATGTCTGATCATGTAATGTACCAACCAGAGTCATCTATGAATCATATGTACAAAAAGGATCATATAGATAACAGAGGGAATTCCTAATCACCCCATGTTGGATACAATATCTAGGCATCACATAATACATAGACAAATCTATTTTTTCAAAATAAAATAAATTTACCTAGATGTTGTATTATAACATTATTTCAGTGTAACACATCCACATATGGATTCCCATGCCAAAACCTAGACATATAAGATCCACTCGTTCTATAGACATTGATTTTTGTAAGTTTAATTTGAAATAAAATCATAATAGGGCTACACTAATAGGACCATTCATTCTCTTTTACATTATATTCTAGAAATTATTTTTTTACATACATAAATTTAAAATATGGTTTTTGTAAATGTTTGGTAAAAATTCCCTGAGAAATCATTTAAAAATCCTTTTTCAAAAACCAAATAGTTTGGACACTCATTCATGTAAAATAACTTATCAAACATGGGTTGATCAATTCTTGAATAATTTTTAAAATAAAATAATAAAGTTCAAATAAATTAGTAAACTCATAAATATGACTATGTAGTAAAAGAAGTGGATGTAATTTATTCATAACAATACCCCATAATTTAAAACATGCATCAAGGGAAGAAAAATATATGGTAACTAATGATATTATAACCTTGATTATATACATAAATGGATAGATATAACCTCAATTAGTTGGATGAAACTATGATTACTTCAATGGATAGTGGGGGTGTCATGTTTACTTCACTAGAATAGAGAGTGGTGGAGTCCATCGTCTTGATCTAGGATTTCCTACCCAAGTACACAGGCTTCCCTTGGGGATCAAAAAGATTAAAAAGGTCATCAGTAAATTTTTTCCCTTAAATAATAAATAAACAAGTACTTATATACTAACATAATTAAATACATTTAGTCTCTTCATATTAAAATCATGCCTCTGCAACAAATTTATATGTAATCAATAAACTACTATTATAAGAAAATTTCTATAAAAGTAGGATTTAAATAGTTTCTATCAAAAAATAAAAAAAAGGTCTTTAAATTATATATTATTAATCAATATTTAAAAAAAACATGAAAAAAACTTATTTGAAAATAAAAGTTATATTGTGGATATAAATGCTAAAATATATAATTTACCATTACACACATATATAGTTCTAAATATATATACATATATATGTCTTATTAATATATTAACATATTCTCATGAGAATAGTTTTGTATCTATATATACACATGTACATATGTTTTTAAACACCCAACATAAAGAAATAAATTTGAAAAATATATGGATTTGCGAAGCCTCTTTTAATCAAGAAGGAAACCACACTTTAAAAAATATTAAACAAACACCATAAATATTTGATGCTATTAAGGAACATAAAAAACTTTTTAAACACACATAACGTTAATGTTAAAAATAAATCCACAGCCATTACTTCTTTATAGATTTATTTAAGGGAAAAAAACCCCCATATTAAAATATTTATATTTATTTGAAATAATTTTATTCAATTCAAATACTATATAGAAATAATAATTTATGTGGTAAATTATTTATAAATACTATAAATATTTTAGGGTTTTAAGAAAATCTAATTACAAGGAATCACTTACCATGTTCAAGCATAGGCGATGAGAAATTACAAATAATGGAAAGACAATGGCTTTTGAGGGATAACATACACCCTAGTAAACTGTGACTACATGAAAATAGAGACAAAACCCACTTATTTTTTGTCCTAAAATGTACATCCAGGATATTAATAATAAAAATAAGTGATAATATAAAGACATATGGAATATGGGTGGAAAATATCTTACTTGTAATGAATCCACTCAAACTCACAAGAAGAGACTCCAAGAACATGTGGAGAAGTGGAGTGTAATGACCCAATAATTGTGAAGATAAAAAATCATCATTCCTTATTAATAATCATTAATAATATTTCATACATTTCTATTTATTTTATGAATATTGGGCAATTTTTCATTTAAAATGAAAAAAATATATCACTCCCACAAAATTGGTTTTTCATGTATTATATAGTTTTCTTTAAAGGTGCTGTTTTAAAATTATTTAAATATAATTTGACAGAATTTACTTCATTTTTGAATTCATCAATTAGATAATTATGGATTTTTTTTAATTTTATGAAAATTATTCTTTTTCAATTAATAGTGAAAAATAATGATTTTTATTGAAAAAAATATTTTTTATTCAAGAAATTATAGAGTTCCATTTTATTTAAAATGAATTAAAAAGAAAAATTAGTTCAATTATTTTTTTAATAATACAATAATGGTATTTATATTTAATATTATTGGGTGTAACATAAGTTCTATGGTGGTTTAAATAACCAAAATGGTTTTTTCGATTTAGTGCATTGTTTGTAATATTTTAAATGACATGAACTCTAGGAATAGTGATGTTTTTTCAAAAAACAAATTATATACGGGAACTATAAACTAGAGAGATTATATTTATATGTTAAATTAATGATTAATTTGTTTATAATTAGAATAAATTTTTACCTCATAAAAGAAATTTCTTCGATCATGATATAGATAATCTGAAATCATTTTTGTATTACCTTTATTGCATTGTAATGATCCAAGTGTAGAATCCCAATAATGGTGACCTACATTTGATACTTCGATCTCTAAAAACATTAATTTATTTCTAGGATCTAGAAGAGTAAATCATTCGTCTAGAGCTATTTGTCTTGACTTCTCATGATACTTTTGGCTAGAATGAATATTTCCAGAGCTTCTCATTATTTAGGGGAAACGTTGATGAAAAATAGAGAGAGAATTATGTTGTTTTCAATTATTCTATATTCTATACTGGCCATATAAAATAGACAAAACCATGTATTTATAGAGATTATTCTTAGGTTAAAATAATAATTAATTATGTATCGACTTATAAATAATATAATAATCATTATCAGACCCCAGGACATATAATAATAATATTATTATTATTATGTTATAGAGTTTTCTAACTCATACAATGATGAATATTATTTACCAACTTGAACATAAATATTAATAATTGAAAATGATCATTTTCCCCATTAATACATTTTCATTTAATAAATAAATGAATAAATATTTAATTAAATATTCAATTAATCAATAAGTATGTATGATCATTGGAACATGAAAAAAATATTCCTCAGTTTTGAGACAAATATATGTTAATTTAAATAAAATAAAAAAATTAATCGAGATCAATAAATGCACATCATGTGTGACCCTATTGGATTATTTCTCACTAGAATTAGGTAGTCTTTCCTAACATCCAAGATTAGTATCTAGCAACAGGAATAGAAACAAAATAGAAATAAATTAAATTCACAATTTCAAAAACCACATATGAAATCCCATCGTATAATATAATCCCTTTATCACTATATATCATCTTTCAAGTTTCACATTTGTGTCATCAAGATATATACTCGATATTCCTTTATTTTACTCACTAAATCTAGCACATCGATACAAAATGGTCATAGTTTTTAACGTGACACTATAAAACAAAAAATATAATCTTTTATAATGATGTAAGTGAAAAATCCTTCCTTGAATTATCCATTAATAAAATTTCAATCGTGATGGACCCAACATACCAGACTTCTAATGATCATATGGAATCACTATTTTTGTAAGTAAATATAATTGTGTGATTCATGACATGAAAAAATGATAATATTGAATTCGAATTAAAATTACACATGCTCAAATATAGTAACATTCAATGAAACTAAAATTTGAAAATATTATCCTGGAAGGTATCTTCTCATAATCTTCAATCATAGAGATGACCAAGTGAGAACATCATCAGATGTTAATCATCTTCTAATGAGTACTAGCACCTGGAAGTAAAACTATAGTGTTTCATATCATAGTATATTATCCAACATCTAAAATATATTTAAAATTATACCAATTTTACATCAAATATGTCATCATAAATGGGAACTCCAGTGACCTTATCAATGTGAAAAACACCCACAAAAAATATTACATTTAAGTCATGAAGAACCATAGAAATTTATAATTCGTAGTTTTATTAATATTAAAATCATAAAATTTATATGTAATAAAATCATAATAATTTTTTTTATAATTCCAATACTAATAGTAATTAATTTTATACATGAATTTTTATAAATACATTTTTTTACTTAAAATACATTTTTATGTAAAATCTTTTTCATCGCATTTTTTTAGTAACATTTTAAATTAAAATTTGATAAAATGTTCTCAATATTATGAATTTTCTTATTTTTTTTTTTTTTTTGACAAAAGAAGACGGATCCATTAATGATGGAGATCAGCAGAAATACAGGAGCATAACCACGAGGGAAAATGATTGAACCACAGCAAATCCTCGTAAGGAGGGCCAATGCCTGCCATCTTGTGAGCGGCTTCATTCGCTTCCCTTCTAATAAATGAGAAATTGCAGTAATTGAAGCCTTGTCTCCGCGAGTGAATACACCGGATAATGGGGCTGAAAGGTTGAAGCCCGCCGTCAGTGAGATTGATGGCATTGATAACAGTGAGACAGTCGGATTCGATGTGAATGGAATCCCAACCGCGATCTTTTGCAAAGTCTAAACCAGCAAGGATGGCGGCGGCCTCCGCGACTGAGGGCTCCCAAAGTGCATAACGTGCTTCGTATTTGGCAGCGATGAGATTTCCCAGGTTGTCTCGGACCAGTAAACCAAGTCCAACTGGGCCATCCCTAGGGAGAGAGGCATCCACATTGATTTTAACCATCCCTTCTGGTGGGGGGCACCAATGTTGGGGAGGAGGAGGGGGGGGGGTTAAAAGTCTTTGTTGTTCAGGGTGGTTATGCCAGACAGCAATCCACGACAAAGCCCGGTCAATCCAAAATCTGGGGGGGCCTCCGGAAATGATTGAAAATGGCCTCATTCCGCCTGTTCCAGATAATCCAAGTCAAAATGCACAGGGCGCCTGCTTTAGCCGGCGAAAAGGAGGAACACCATCGCATCAGAAGAGATGAAGGATCTGAGGCGGCGTCCAGTCTCAGCTCTATAGTTGATCCCCAGCCATTCCAAACCTCCTGAGCCCCGGGACATTGAAAAAGGGCATGGAGAGGGGATTCAATCACAGAGGGGCAGAAAGGGCATGAGTTGTCGTTTGAAAAGTGTCTGTAGACAAGGAGGCTCTTAGTTGGGAGGATACCAATACACACCTGCCACCAGAAAAAGCGAACTTTAGGGGGAACATAAAGCTTCCAAATTGATGTCCAGGGCCTCGCATCTCCTTCTGTAATTTGAGAAGAAAGAGCTCGCCGGTAGCCAGCTTTCACTGTATACTCTCCTGAGCTGTCATTTGTCCAGAAGAGATGATCTGGCCCTGCGTCTGACACACAGGGAATACTCATAATGATTCTCCTATCCCTCTCATTAAACCAGGAGAAGAGTTTTTCCAGACACCATCCCGCCCCTTGATCATCAAAAAGACAACAGACTGTGGCATGTTCGGATCCTGGAAAAATAGGGGATGACGCCTTCGTGCCTGTCTGATCAATAAGCCAGGGATCAGTCCAAATCTTGACCGTACTACCATTCCCAATTCTCCTGCCTAGTCCTTGCCTCAGCAGATTACGACCACCCCAAATGCTTCTCCAGAGAAAACTGGGTCGATAGCCAAGATGGGAATCCAAGAAATCCTTATGTGGGAAATATTTAGCCCGGAGAACTCGCGTGCATAGGGATGAAGGGTTATTAATTATACGCCAACCTTGTTTAGCCAGCAAAGCATCATTAAACAGAGAAAGGTCCCGGAAGCCCATTCCGCCTTCAGATTTTGGTTGACAAAGAGCATTCCATGCGATCCAATGGACTTTATTTTTTCCGTCCTTTCGTCCCCACCAGAAGTTAGATGTGCTGGATTGAATCTTTGAGAGCACCACATCAGGAAGTTTAAAAATAGACATCAAATAGCTGGGGATAGATTGAAGTGCCGCCTTGATGAGGATTTCCTTCCCGGCCTTGGAGATTTTTTTAGGGGTCCAACCTTGTATTTTTCTTTCAATTCGATCCACAATAGCTGAGCAAATTTCTTTCTTTGACCGTCCAACCACCGTCGGGAGCCCAAGGTACTTCTGGTGCTTATCGACCCCAGGAATGCGTGCTATAGAGCAGAGATCTTCTCTTTTCGGCTGAGGGACTCCAGAGCTGAAAGAAATTTCTGATTTACTCTGGTTGATCATTTGTCCTGAAGCCCGTTCATACTGTTGTATCGCCTGGCAAATTGCAGTACATTCATTAGGGGTAGCTCGAGAAAATAGAAGGCAATCATCAGCGAAGAAGAGGTGGGATATCGGAGGGCCCTTGCGGCATGCTTTCGCCCCATGAATTATGGAGAGCGAAGCTGCCCTGGAAAGGAGGCTAGAAAACACATCAGCCACCAAAATAAAGAGGAAGGGTGAAAGAGGGTCTCCCTGGCGAAGCCCACGGGATGGGGAAAAGCCTCGGGTGAGCTCCCCGTTGACATTAATACAGAAGGAAACTGACGAGACGCATTGCATGATCATGTCTATCCATTTCGAGCAGAAACCCATCTTGAGCATCACCAATTTGAGGAAGTTCCATTCCACTCTATCATAGGCCTTAGCCATATCCAATTTCCAAGCCATGATCCCTCTCTTTGCTCGTGTTCGGGTTTTCATGGAATGGAAAATTTCATGAGCAATAATGGCATTATCAGTGATTAACCTTTTTGCCACAAAAGCACTTTGGTTCTCTGAAATGACGTCGGGTAGCCAAGGACGTAACCGATTCGCCAGGATCTTCGAAAAGATCTTATACGAAACATTGCACAGACTGATAGGTCGATAATCCGAAACCCCTTGCGGATTTTTCATCTTGGGAATGAGGGTAATAATAGTTTCATTAAGAGAAGACAGGTCCCTTTTCCCCGCCCAAATATCCCGCATCAGATTGCAAATGTCTGGACCAATGATATGCCAATAATTCTTGAAAAAGAGGGCGTGGAATCCGTCTGGTCCCGGGGCCTTCGTAGAGTGGATTTGCTTTAAAGCCTTAAGAGTCTCGTCATTCGTCACTTCTTTAGAAAGCTGTCTATTCATATCATCAGAAATCACGGGTTTGATGCAGTCCTCAATCTCAGGAGAAATATTAGAATGGCCTGCAGAGAAGAGCGTCTGAAAATAGCTCAGGAATGCATCTTGGATTCCCCCTGTGTCAGACACTTTACTACCATCTGGTTTTAGGATGCCAGAAATAGAGTTTTTTCGGCGTCTTGCTGAAGCCTTCTGGTGGAAATAACGGGTATTAGCATCCCCTTCTGTTATATGAATATCACGCGCTCACATAGCCCAAAAACCTTCCTTATTGCGCAGGGCAACATCCAGTTCTCGTTGGGTTTCACTAATTTTGGAGAGAATGCTACTAGACGGGGGTTTGCTGAGAAGATAGCTAATCTTCCTTTCAAGCAAATTGCATTGCCGGTCCGGGTGACGGAATTTAGAGTAGCTCCATGTCTTCAGATCAGACGCCACTCGTAGAAGGTTGGTTCTCAGATCAGCTTGCCCATTCTTCCAGCCTGAACGGATTACTGCCTCGCACTCGGGATAATTTGACCAAAAGCTTTCGAATCTGAATGGTTTCCTGGGACTAGTAACGTGCTCATTATGGGTGCAGTTAATGACAATTGGGCAGTGATCCGAGCAGTTGAACGTGAGGTGTCTGATATGGTACATTTTGAAGAGGTTCATCCAATCCATTGAGCCAAAGAATCTGTCCAGACGTTCAGCGATTCGATTTCCGTCTGAACTGCCTCGGTACCAAGTGAAAGGATTACCCGTGTAACCCAGGTCCATCAGCTCTGCCTTAAGGATAGCATCATTAAAATCAGACATAGACGTGGAGGGGCGCACAGCTCCACCTTTTTTCTCCTTCTGGAAAAGGATCTCGTTAAAGTCCCCTCCAAACAGAATGGGGCTTGGCAGATCACGACGGAGTTTTCCAAGAAGATCCCAAGATTTCCACTTTTCAGACTGGGAGGGCCAGCCATAGAAGCCCACAAAAGTCCAGGGGGGTTGTGGGGAACACAAATGGATGCAGCCACATGGCGCTAGGAAAAAGAAAGGAGCCTAACATCGACGTTATCCTTCCAGAGAAGACATAATCCCCCTGAATGACCCTGTCGGGGAACCGGGAAACAACCCTGGAAACCGCATTTTAGAGCAAGATTTGTGATGTCCTTGTTTTCCAATATGGTTTCGGACAGGAAAACCATATCAGGGCGACTTTGAGCGCAATGGCGCTGGAGCATACGAACCGTTCGTGGGTTGCCAAGCCCACGACAGTTCCAGCATAAATCAATCATTGCTCTAGGCGGGGCCGGGCCTGACCCGCCTCCGCCTTTGTCTCTTGTGGGGTTGATGACGTACCTGATGCTTTCCTCCTTTTGGGAGGACTGGTGTGCATACCACTGGACTCGATTTTCCGTTTCAGATCTCCTGGTTTGGGATTCCCTGGGCAATCGCTTTTACCACCGCCGCGTGCCCTTCTCCAGGTTCGACGAATAACATGTCCCGAAGGTGAGGCTTCAGTCATCCCAGAATCAGCTTGCAGAAGGGCATCAGCTGGGATCCGATTTGGACTCTGCTCAGCTTCAGGCAGATCCAAGGACACATGTTTCTGTCTCGGGAGTTTCTCTGGAGGTTCTTTTGGTTTAGGTAGCGGCTCATTTGAAGTAAGGAACGTTAAATTCGGTGCCGATAAAGCGAAGTCGGAATTTGTGATACCCTGAATCAGGTGACTGTCTTGCCGGGCCCCATCATTGCCTCTGCCGATAATCTCTTGGGAGGCGTTTCCATTTCCCCTAAGCTCAGCTGGGGAATCCTTAGGGAAGACAGGGGGTCCCATCCTTATAATAGAAGGTTGTCCAGATTCCGGTCGCCTTAGATGGGCTGCAATGAGACGGTCCCGATCTATTTGTCTTTCCGCCTCGGGAATATATGCCTCTCTGTGTGCTTTGGCCCGGAGCCACGAACCATATTGTAGGGTAATCTTTTCGGTGGAATTCTCTGGCTTTGCCCCGCACACTTTCTCAATGTGGCCGATACGTCCGCAAAGGAAGCAAAAGATTGGTAGTTTTTCGAATTCGAACGAGATCCAGGTGTTGGAATCATCAATTTTCAGGAACATACCTCGCATTAAGGGTTCAGACACATCGATCTCAGCCTTTATTCGAACCCAGGGTCCCCATTGTATGGGGTCTGAGCAATCCCACTCTAGGAAGTGACCGATCCGGTCTCCAATTTCTTTCATCACATGTGTTGATCTCCCATGGAACGGTATTCCTTTAATTCTTACCCAGAACGGGGATCGGGTAAGTGTGCAGTTCTGAATCTCGTCTCCCCCTCTAAATTCCTCCATCAGAATGAGATGATTGTCAAAGGACCAAGGTCGTCCTTTGAGGACTTTATCTTTGTCTTTGTCACTGAAGAACTCAAAAACAAGGAGTTTGTTCTCAATTTCCCGGATGGCTACTCCAGCTTCCAATTTCCAAAGATTTTGAAGGGTGGTCCTGAGGGCCTTAAGATTAAATGGTGCCTCGGTCGCCAGTCTACCGATAACCAATAAAGCCATACGTTTTGTTAATGTGTTGTCTTCATTTCTACGGGTTGCGAGTGGCTCTTTTTCTTTGTCTGTTAATGTGAGGTTATTCCATTGGTTCAGCAGATCCGTCTCCATGTTGAGAGCCACGAAATCTCCCGGGGAGGGAATGGCCTAACAGAGGTCCCCTATCCGAAGGATGTCAAGCCCAAAGGGGGTCCCCAACCCAGGGACTCCGGCCCAATCCGAACCAGCGCAAGCTAGTTCTTCACAACCGAAGCTTCGCGACCAGGAGAATCACAATTTTTCCAAACCTCCAGGAATCAACAAATTTGGTAATCTACAATTTTTCCAAAACTTTCCTCCTAAAAACATCAACTCGTGACTAAACCGTCGCATAGCAGTCCTCCACCAAAGCCACACCTTGCGGACCGACGCTCCGTACCGTTCCTTCCACGCGTCCCAGCCCTTGCGCGGTCCAAAATAACGAGCGCAACACGGACCACACCAGCGCGCTGATGACCCTGCGCGAAATCACCCCTACACAACCTGCACCTGCGCGCGTCCAACCCGTTGCAGCCAGCACCTGCGCGCTCAAGCCACCTGTTCGGTCCAGCCCTTTACGCTCAGACCCTGCGTGCTTAAACTCTGCGCGAACCCTCCTGCGCGAGAAATACCCGCGCGGACTCTCCTGCACCCTGCGCGAGAAACACCCGCGCGAACCCTCGCTCGTCCACCCCTATGTAGTCAACCCCGCAGGAAAACTGCAGATTTGGAGAACCGCCGATCTGGAGAACCGCAGATCCTATGAGAATCTGGAGATCTACAGATTCAATTTGCGCCAGTGACAGAGAACCATTGCAGCTACGGGGATCTGGAGGTCCGGAACCCTGGAGATCTGTAAATCCAAAGATCTACAAATCTGCAAATCTGGAATTCCCGAAAACTGGAGACCGACGATGCGAAACTCCCCGCAGACCCCAAGCGCCGATCCCGCACACTGTCCAGTGAGGCCAAGAACTGATCGATGCTCAGGGGAGACGATCCACAGATCCTGCGTTGTGGCAGCTTCTTCGCGAGACAGATCCTGCGTTTTGGCCTCTCCACGACCACTTGTTCCGTCGCGCCACCCACGGGTTAGGAGTACGAACTTCGTTCTTCTAAACCAGGTAAGTCAAAATGGAAAGGGTTATCAAATCTGTGATTCCTCACAAACGTTGTCTGCGTGGATCTGAAACATGTCGTGGATTTGAGATCCCAATCCACCCTCGATTCTCCGATTTGGCGGTAGCGAGGGGGAAGCGTCGTCGGGAAGGTCCTCGCGATGATGAGGAAGAACCGATGCTGCAAACAACGTCGGTTGCAAGAATTGAAACCCAGCCCACCCGAATCAGATACTTGTCTTGGATTTGAGATCTGGCTCCACCCCCAATTCCTAGATCTGGAGGTAACGATGGGGAAGCATCGTCGGGAAGGTCCTCATGGCGACGGAGAAGAACCGATGCTACGAAAAGACGTCGCTTCCAAGAATATGTAACTGAGCACACCCGGATTTGCAGTTGCTGATGAAGATGATGCCCTCCAGTAACTTGAAGGAGGAAAAAATCATCCGCCCGCTGCCGTGAGAAGAACCGGGAAAAGGAGACTCAACCCTAGGAGATCCTAGGACGGACGCTCTCAAGCGGAGAGACTGTCTATTCCCACTAATTTTCTTATTTAATATTATGTAAGAATCTCAAAAAAATTATTGATCATAATGAATTTTATAAAGATTTAAAATCATTTTACATGGTTAAGGATAGAACATGATTACTAGGAAGTTAAAAGAAAGTGATATTTTTTAAAATAAACCAGTGAAATATCTAAATTATATTTCAATTACACATTCAGAACGTATTCCAAATAATATTAAAAAATAATCCATTTTTTTCATCTGGTTTGAGTGATTCAATAATATGTTTTATTATTTTTTAAATTCCATCTGTGTCTGATCCCCCACTTATAAAAGGATACCCCCTATCATCTACTATAAAAAATTAAAATTATTTTTGTTCCACCAATACCTACCAAAATCCCTTCCTTAAACATATACCTATTACTTATAGGCCATTTTTATCATAAATCCAATATATGAAGGGTTTATGTATAAACCTAATGGGGCTTTTAGTGGAAGACGTGATGTTCTTTACTGAGAGTTTTTGTTTTATTTATTCTTCATCATCATTAAAATATTCATCAAACATACTGACATAGTACACCGAATTTATTAATTAAACTAATATATTTCAATGAAAGTGGAATAACCAATATCCATCACCTCTTCAATAAAATGGGAAACAAAACTTACAGTCACGTGAATGGAGGACGTCCCCAACACGAACCAATATAATTTTTCTATCTCCACCTCTCAAAGTCATTTATAATGATGGATTTAAAGTATATTTTTTTATTAATAACCTAATTAACATTATTTAAATTTCATTTATCATTTATTTTCTAACTTTTACATCCATTTAATAGTGATAACTTCATTTGTGTGTGCATGTGGATTACCACCACCATAAATAGATGTGATTTTGTTTCATCAAAGAATCACATTGTTGGTAAATATAAATGCATTTAAAGATATAATATTAAATATATCATATATTGATATTTTTGGAATAATAAAAATATATATAAACTCAATCCCACATTCTTTTGAAAAATAAAAATGTTAATCATGAGAACATATGGCCTACTGTCCCCATGATTGTATTGTAATTCATTTTTCCTAAAAATATTCCAAGGATAGTTATAAAATATAAAATATATAAATTTTTTAAAATTATTTCGTGCACATTATTTTGGATATAAAAAAATATGTGAATCTTGGACATTATTCATCCTACTAAAGTCAGTTTGGATAATTGAGGCAAATATCATCAAAACATCTGATGCGAATTTAATTAATTATGTAAATGAATATAAAATGGTAATAAATAAAATAAATTTAATAATATAATTTAAAATGGTTCTTAATAAAGTACAAAACTATACAAAGATTATTATTCATGAATATAATTAACGTTCGGTATGAGTCAGAAACATGGTATGGGGAAACTTAACTTAAACCCTTATTTTAAATGGGTTAACGATTTATTTTATAAAGTTATTGTAACGACCCAAAATTTCATTAATGGAAAATCCCTCTTGATCCAGTTAAATGTTTCTTTATAAAAAATGTTTTTATAAGATGTCAAATTCTTTAGTTTAACGTTAAGATTTGTGACCGTTACTTTTATAGCCGTTGAACAGTGATCATCTGGGTAGTTTAAATATAAGGCTTTAACGAACCAATTTTCTACTCAGACAAAGGAAGCGATGGCCTCATCCAGTAGAATTTCCCCTTACGAAGCCCATTTGTCGGAGCTCGGAAAGGAGGTGGCGTCTTTGGGCTTTTCCCTTGACCAAGCCAAAGCTGAGCTTCATCATGTCAAGCTCGAACGTGATCGTCTACGGGAAAAATGGAAGTTGATAGAGATTACCACTCGAGCGATGTTATCCGAGCAACCCCAAGAGTCTGTCACCATCGCACACCTTACCCTTAGGTCTTATGCGGCTATTTTAAGGGGTTATGTAACAAATAAGTAGCACCATGTTCATGTACATTATTTTTGTATATAATAATGAATATAATTTCTAGTCATTTTTGATGCATTGTAATTAGTTTTTAAAGTACAAATGATGTTTTTAGTTAATATTTAATTAAGAATTATATTTTATTAAATTAAAGGATTTTTTAATTAAATAATATTTTAATAAAATATTATTATTAATATTAATTTAATTTTTATTAAATATAAATGATCTTATAATTTTAGGAATGCAATTAAATTTTTTATTAAGGTTTGAAAGCCATTTCTGTCAAAACCCGTGAATTTTTTATAAATGTCGGTTTTTATTTTAAAAGTGAAAATTCACATATTTAGAAAATTATTTAGATAAAATAAATATTATTTTTGGAATCAGGACGTCGAAATTATCCAACAGTGAATTTTTCATAATTTTCTGAGACAGTCAAATTTTTGGGTAAAAATTAAATACCATTTAAATATATAATGTGTTTTATGACATCATAATGACCCAATGGTGATTTAATAAAATACCATAATCCTTATGTTCGGCCAATATGTGTTTTATCATTAAAATAATGAGGTTTTGGGTTTGTTTGACTTACTTTTCAAAGCATTAATGGAGCCCTCAAGACTTATTCAACACTTTGCCTTTTTAAATTAATTTCCATGGGAGTGTGACTCACCTCCACATAAGCAACCCTAATTTTTTAATAAGTTCGAACCTTGGCCTTGTAAAATATTGTTTTCCTCTTTCCTTTTCCCGAAACCATGGGCAAATACCATGGTATGGTTTGTGGTTTGGATTATTTTAATATAAGGGGTCCCAAACCTAAATAATAAAGAATTCTCTCACCTTTCCTATATAAACCCACCCAAGATCCCACTTCATCCTCACTCAAAGCCCTTGAAGTTTGTCCAACCTCTGCCCTACTCTCTCTAGAATCCTCTCAAGGTGCCCCAAGCTCCCAAGAATCCACTCACAAGCCTCTCTCTAGCCTTTGGAAGCACACTTCCAAGTAAGGGGTTTTCTTCCTTTCTCTTTTTTTGTCAATTTTCATTAAGTTGTATTTCCCTTTTTATTTCAATTATGAATGTTGGGGTATGGTTTCGCACCTCCCCCATACTTCCCTCTTATTGTTTTAATGATGGTAGAACCCTTTCTCCCTCATTAAATGCCTCCCATGTACACCCGTTACTATGCCGAAATTCCGAATGGAACTTCTCTCTCTTATTTTACATTCAAGCAATACTTTTGTATCATGAATCTAAATTCCATTTCTATTGTTGGGACATGTATATATATGATCTCCTTACTGTCCATTACATTTAAATATGATTAGGAACCCCTTTCTCTCTCATCAACCTTTTTATGAATTCTTATGTCACGCCGTTACGCTGCCGAAACCGCACCGATTTTCTAAGCCAATGTCTTTGTGTAGTGAATACCATGCCCATTTCTCCATCAAGGGTATTCACCTTTATGCACATTAACATATTGATTATAAAGTTTCATGTATGAATTCCACTTTCCTTTATCATGGAAGAAATGATTATGTTTTATGAATCCATGTTTTATGATCCATTTGGCACACTTATGCATGAAATGAAATGTTTAAGAAGGGTGCACCCTTTATAGCGCTCCAATGCATTGGGTAAAGTATAGTATCATGATACGTCATGTGCAATGAGTGTTGACTCATGCTAATTCAAGTGCAACGAGGGTTTACTCGTGCTTCAAGTGCAATGAGGGTTTACTCATGCACCATGTGCAATGAGCCTTGGCTCATGCTAATTCAATGTTAAGTGTTGTTGCCACATTTCCATGTTATGATTATCATGATTTATCATGCCTCTATGTTCATGTCTCTCTTATTCTCTATTGATATGCCTATTGCCTAACATGTATTGTACTCCTCATGTTATTCATTATGTACTCCCTTACTGGGCTTTATAGCTCACCCTTTTCTTATGCATGTCCTCAGGTTATCCCATGCAATGCTAAGTACGAGGGAATGTAGTGGTCATGTAAAGGAAGTTTTCAATAAGGATGTTGTATTTCAAGTTTAAAGTTTTTATGTAATGATCCTAAGCCCCAAAGACACTTAACCTCTCGATCTTCTTTTTTGTATCAAGTGAAGTTTTATGTAATAAAGAATGTTTAAGTTGTAATAAAAAGCAGGGTTGTCATAGTTGGTATCAAAGGATAGGTTTAGTTATTTTTGGGATTAGGAAACCCTAGTAAAGCCTTAAATACAAGAATAAGCATAATAAAAACATCCCTATGTTTTGGTAAATACTAAGTAAGGGGTTTATCAAAAAAATACATCCCTGTCTGGATACGAGCAGGTAGAGGCGGCTCTGGCACAGATGTATCCTAGGGGTAAAAACCGAAAACACCGCTTTGAGCTAGACTCGAACGGGAACTGGTGCACGACAATGGGCCTTGCTGCACTCTTGGTTACGACACTCCTGGGGGTTATGTTTTGATAAATTCACAATCTTAGTATGAACCCTTATTAAGGGAAAAATGCCCCTAAGAATATATGTTAGAAGGAAGATCATGAAAATCCTGGATTGAATCCTATAGACTCATTAGTTAAAGAGATTAAAGTTTATTTATAAGTCATCAACTTTTGTCTTTGGATTACCCTTTATGTGTTACCCCTAACTTTCCTTTTATTCCAGCCAATGGCCGGTAATAGGATAACTCGGGCTAACAACCATTGGGAAGATCAGTGTGATGATTGTACCAATGAGATGCCCAATCCAATGGGAGCGGGAATCGCGAACTTTGTCACGCTTCTCTCTCAGCTAACTCAAGTTTTGAATAGAAACACTGGTCAAGAGGAACGTTCAACCCCCCCTAAGAAAGAACAAGTCGCTATTGAAAGCTTCATGAGACAAAGGCCTCCTACTTTTAGTGGATCATTCGATCCCACGATTGCTGAACAATGGATCAACTCCATTGAAAAGATATTCTCCATCCTCCAATGCTCTGAAAAAGAGAAGGTTCTCCTGGCGGCTTATCGTATGGAGGGTGAAGCTGATCAATGGTTGACGTTGATCAAAAATACGAAGCCTGAGGAGGAGATCGAGGCTTTGGAATGGAAGGTATTCTGGAAGATGTTTTTCGATAAATATTTTCCACACACCCTCCGTCTTAAGATGGAAAGGGACTTCCTTTCCCTCAAGCAGAAAGATGAGGAATATGTGGGAGCGTACGAGGCAAACATCACAAGGCTTGCACGATACGCTTCCGGCTTTGTCGTTGCCCCCGAATGCAAGGTTGACCGCTTCTTTGGTGGGATGAAGCCTAGCTTGTGGAAAGCATTAGCGATCCGTGACTTCGACAGCTATGAGGAAATTGTCCGATGTGCCCTCAAGGTTGAAATGGAGATCGGAGAATCACAGGGGTATCATGGGGACAAGAAGCGGAAGGTGGACTTCAATGCTGGTGGTCCGATGGATAAATCCAACGGCGCTAAGAAATTCCAGCACCCCACTTGCAAAAAGTGTGGAAAGAAGCACCCTGGAAATTGCCTTAGGGGGACAAGAAAATGCTTCAAGTGTGGAAGAGAAGGGCACCTAGCTGTTAACTGTCAGCAAGAAGGACCCGCGGCTGCGACGGAGGGTGGAACGCTCCGTTCGGACCTCAACGCGTTGTTAAATGCTTTAAATGCAAAGAACCAGGTCATTTTGCAAATCAGTTCCCTAATCCAAGGGTTATCGGAGGCAATCAACAACCTCCAAGACAGCAAGGAAGAGCTTTTGCCATCACTTCTGCCGAAGTGAACCCCGACAACGAAGTGGTGACAGGTACGCTAGTTATTCATTCAAGAATAGTGAACGTACTTTTTGATTCAGGTTCTACACATTCTTTTATATCTCAAAAGTTTAGTAGAACAATCCCTGCACCACCACAAATCATGGAAGTAAAGATGTCGGTGAGTACGACAAATGGGGAAATCATTGCATCCCATGAGTATAAGTCCTCCCCTGTTATAATCTGTGGATTGAATTTCCCGGCGAACCTCTTCATACTCCCTTTGGTGGAATTTGATGCAATTCTTGGCATGGATTGGCTTTCCTTATATAGAGCCAACATAAATTGTCGGGAGAGGGAAATCACACTCCATATGGAGAATCGACCCCCGATTCTTTACAAGTGTCAGGAGGAAGATGAATCTCCTTTAGCTCCATCATCTCAAGCATGGATATTACTTCCTTATGAGCACGCATATCTGGCTCAGATTATTGAGTCCAAGGAAGAAACCACCCTTGAAGAAATGCCTATTGTGAGGGAATTCGCTGAAGTATTTCCCGAGGAACTTCCTGGTCTTCCTCCAAGAAGAGATGTTGATTTCTCAATTGAACTTATACCTGGGGCGCTACCAATATCCAAGACTCCATATAGAATGGCTGTGGTTGAGCTTGAAGAACTGAAGAAACAACTACAGGAGAATCTGGATAAAGGGTTTATACGCCCAAGTGCATCACCATGGGGTGCACGAGTCCTCTTCGTCAAGAAGAAGGATGGGTCAATGCGGCTTTGCATCGATTATCGTGAACTTAACAAAATCACGATAAAGAACAAGTATCCTCTCCCAAGAATCGATGACTTGTTTGATCAGCTGCATGGAGCACAATACTTCTCCAAGGTCGACTTGCGGTCGGGATATTATCAAGTAAGGGTGAAGAAGGAAGATATCCCCAAGACTTCTTTTCGTACAAGGTACGGGCACTATGAATTCATAGTAATACCTTTTGGACTCACCAATGCTCCAGCAATATTCATGGACTTGATGAATAGAGTCTTTAGAGATTACCTAGATAAATTTGTGGTAGTATTTATAGATGATATTCTAATATACTCCGAAACCAAGGAGGACCATGAGGAGCATTTAAGAACTGTACTGGAGACTTTGCGCAAGGATAAGCTCTATGCCAAGTACAGCAAGTGTGAGTTCTGGTTGAAGGAGGTCTCATTCTTGGGCCATATCGTCACAAGCAACGGGATATCTGTGGACCCCTCCAAAACAGATGCAATTGAGGGATGGCCGAGGCCAACATCGGTAACTGATATCCGTAGCTTCTTGGGGTTAGCTGGATATTATCGACGATTTGTGACAAACTTCTCATGATTGTCCAACCCTCCCACCAAGCTAACTCGAAAGGGAGTAAAGTTTGCTTGGAGTGATGAATGCGAAGAAAGCTTCAAAGAGTTGAAAAGGAGGCTTATCACTGCACATGTGCTCACTTTACCCACAAGTGGGGAGCTTTTTGTGGTATTCAGTGATGCTTCAAAGAAGGGCTTAGGATGTGTGCTGATGCAGAATGATAAAGTGATATCCTATGCCTCAAGACAGTTGAAAATCAATGAGCGAAACTATCCAATGCATGATCTGGAGTTGGCGGCGGTAATCTTTGCCTTGAAAATCTGGCGGCATTATCTCTATGGAGAGAAATGTGAGATATATACTGACCACAAGAGTATTAAGTATATATTCACGCAGAAAGAGCTTAATATGCGCCAGAGAAGATGGATAGAGCTCATCAAGTATTATGACTGTTCAATACATTACCACCCTGGGAAGGCGAACAAGGTGGCGGATGCCCTAAGTAGAAAGGATCCAGCAATTCTATCAATGATGAGAATTGAGAAGGATCCAATCTTCTTAGACTTGATGAAGATGGACGTGAGAATCACAAACAAGGGAACATCATCAATCCTTTCACAAATGATTGCTCAACCATCTCTTTTGGAAAGGTTAAAGGATGCTCAAAAGGATGATGCGAGAATCCAAGACAAAGTGGAAGCTATCAAAAAGGGAAAATCCTCAGAGTTTAATGTTAATGAAGATGGAATTGTGCGGTTTGGGAAAAGACTATGTGTCCCATCAAGTTCGGAGCTGAAGAAGGAACTTTTGGATGATGCACACAGTTCAAATTTCTCTATTCACCCAGGGAGCACAAAGATGTATCGAGATCTCCGAGAAAACTTTTGGTGGGATAATATGAAGAAGGAGATCGCCGAATATACATCAAAGTGCCTGTTGTGTCAGCAAGTGAAGGCAGAGAGGCAGAAGTCTAAGGGGATGATGCAACCATTGCCCATACCAGAATGGAAATGGGAGAACATCACCATGGACATCGTCACTGCACTTCCAACGACATCCAAAAGCAACAATGCAATCTGGGTTATTGTGGATCGTCTTACAAAGACTGCACACTTCATTGCTATTCGAGAGGATTTCTCTTTGGATCAACTGGCACAGATATATATCAGAGAAGTGGTACGGTTGCATGGAGTACCACTATCTATTGTGTCTGACCGAGATCCAAGATTTACCTCTAAGTTTTGGAAGAGTCTTCAACATGCTCTGAATACTGAACTGAACTTCAGTATGGCCTATCATCCTCAAACTGATGGCCAATCCGAGCGGACTATCCAAACACTTGAGGATATGTTGAGAGCGTGCTCAATGGACTTTAAAGGAGGATGGGATCAACATCTCCCTCTAGTTGAGTTCTCTTATAATAATAGTTTCCACTCGAGCATCCAAATGGCACCATATGAAGCCCTGTATGGGAAAAGGTGTAGAACACCGACATGTTGGGATGAGGTCGGTGACCGTAAGCTGCTTGGACCAGAAATGGTCGAAGAAATGGTGGAGAAGGTGAAAACCATTCAGCAGCATATCAAGGCAGCCCAAAGTTGACAGAAGAGTTATGCAGATAATCGTCGACGAGACCTTGAGTTTAAAGTCGGAGACATGGTGTTTTTACGCATATCTCCGTGGAAGAAGGTTATGAGGTTTGGAAAGAAAGGGAAGATAAGTCCAAGGTACATCCGCCCCTTCGAGATTCGTGATCATGTTGGGGTTGTGGCCTATCGACTAGCACTTCCACCTACTATGGCCAAGGTGCATGATGTCTTCCATGTATCCCTCTTAAGGAAGTACATACCAGACCCTTCACATGTACTCTCTTCTGAGGTGGTACAATTAGAAGACGATCTTTCTTATGAGGAGAAACCAGTGAAGATCTTGGATCGTAGAGAAAAAGTTCTACGAAATAAGACAATGCCCCTCGTCAAGGTGTTATGGAGAAACCACAAGTTTGAAGAAGCAACTTGGGAGTCGGAGGATATGATGAAGCTAAGTTACCCACATTTGTTTTAGTGTGGGAAAAGGAAAATTTCGAGGGCGAAATTTCTTAAGGGGGGAATGTTGTAACGACCCAAAATTTCATTAATGGAAAATCCCTCTTGATCCAGTTAAATGTTTCTTTATGAAAAATGTTTTTATAAGATGTAAACTTCTTTAGTTTAACGTTAAGATTGGTGACCGTTACTTTTATAGCCATTGAACAGTGATCATCTGGGTAGTTTAAATATAAGGCTTTAACGAACCAATTTTCTACTCAGACAAAGGAATCGATGGCCTCATCCAGTAGAATTTCCCCTTACGAAGCCCATTTGTCGGTGCTCGGAAAGGAGGTGGCGTCTTTGGTCTTTGCCCTTGACCAAGCCCAAGCTGAGCTTCATCAAGTCAAGCTCGAACGTGATCGTCTATGGGAAAAATGGAAGTTGATAGATATTACCACTCGAGCGATGTTATCCGAGCAACCCCAAAAATCTGTCACCATCGCACACCTTACCCTTAGGTCTTATGCGGCTATTTTAAGGGGTTATGTGACAAATAAGTAGCACCATGTTCATGTACATTATTTTTTTATATAATAATGAATATAATTTCTAGTCATTTTTGATGCATTGTAATTAGTTTTTAAAGTACAAATGATGTTTTTAGTTATTATTTAATTAAGAATTATATTTTATTAAATTAAAGGATTTTTGAATTAAATAATATTTTAATAAAATATTATTATTAATATTAAATTAATTTTTATTAAATATAAATGATATTATAATTTTATGAATGCAATTAAATTTTTTATTAAGGTTTGAAAGCCATTTCTGTCAAAACCCGTGAATTTTTTATAAATGTCGGTTTTTATTTTAAAAGTGAAAATTCACATATTTAGAAAATTATTTATATAAAATAAATATTATTTTTGGAATCAGGACGTCAAAATTATCCAACGGTGAATTTTTCATAATTTTCTGAGACAGTCAAATTTTTGGGTAAAAATTAAATACCATTTAAATATATAATTTGTTTTATGACATCATAATGACCCAATGGTGATGTAATAAAATACCATAATCCTTATTTTCGGCCAATATGTGTTTTATCATTAAAATAATGAGGTTTCGGGTTTGTTTGACTTACTTTTCAAAGCATTAATGGAGCCCTCAAGACTTATTCAACACTTTGCCTTTTTAAATTAATTTCCATGGGAGTGTGACTCAGCTCCACATAAGCAACCCTAATTTTTTAATACGTTCGGACCTTGGATTTGTAAAATATTGTTTTCCTCTTTCCTTTTCCAGAAACCATGGGCAAATACCATGGGATGGTTTGTGGTTTGGATTATTTTAATATAAGGGGTCCCAAACCTAAATAATAAAGAATTCTCTCACCTTTCCTATATAAACCCACCCAAGCTCCCACTTCCTCCTCACTCAAAGCCCTTGATGTTCGTCCAACCTCTGCCCTACTCTCTCTAGAATCCTCTCAAGGTTCCCCAAGCTCCCAAGAAGCCTCTCACAAGCCTCTCTCTGGCCTTTGGAAGCACACTTCCAAGTAAGGGGTTTTCTTCCTTTCTCTTTTTTTTATAAATTTTCATTAAGTTGTATTGCCCTTTTTATTTCAATTATGAATGTTGGGGTATGGTTTTGCACCTCCCCCATACTGCCCTCTTATTTTTTGAATGATGGGAGAACCCTTTCTCTCTCATTAAATGCCTCCCATGTACACCCGTTACTATGCCGAAATTCCGAAAGAAACTTCTCTCTCTTCTTTTACATTCAAGCAATACTTCTGTATCATGAATATAAATTCCATTTCTATTGTTGGGACATGTATATATATGATCTCCTTACTTTCCATTACATGTAAATATGATGAGGAAACCCTTTCTCTCTCATCAACATTTTTATGAATTCTTATGTCACGCCGTTACGCTGCCGAAATCGCACCGATTTTCTAAGCCAATGTCTTTGTGTAGTGAATACCATGCCCATTTCTCCATCAAGGGTATTCACCTTTATGCACATTTACATATTGATTATAAAGTTTATGTATGAATTCCACTTTCCTTTATCGTGGAAGAAATGATTATGTTTTATGAATCCATGTTTTATGATCCATGTGGCACACTTATGCATGAAATGAAATGTTTAAGAAGGGTGCGCCCTTTATAGCGCTCCAATGCATTGGGTAAAGTATAGTATCATGATACGTCATGTGCAATGAGTGTTGACTCATGCTAATTCAAGTTCAACGAGGGTTTACTCGTGCTTCAAGTGCAATGAGGGTTTACTCATGCTCCATGTGCAATGAGCCTTGGCTCATGCTAATTCAATGTTAAGTGTTGTTGCCACATTTCCATGTTATGATTATCATGCTTTATCATGCCTTTATGTTCATGTCTCTCTTTTGCTCTATTGATATTCCTATTGCCTAACATGTATTGTACTCCTCATGTTATTCATTATGTACTCCCTTACTGGGCTTTATAGCTCACCCTTTTCTTATGCATGTCCTCAGGTTATCCCATGCAATGCTAAGTACGAAGGAATGTAGTGGTCATGTAAAGGAAGTTTTCAATAAGGATGTTGTATTTCAAGTTTAAAGTTTTTATGTAATGATCCTAAGCCCCAAAGACACTAAACCTCTCGATCTTCTTTGTTGTATCAAGTGATGTTTTATGTAATAAAGCATGTTTAAGTTGTAATAAAAAGCAGGGTTGTCATAGTTATTTCATCCATATTCTTGAAATTTTTTTAATAATGTATTTATATATACATAAATTATTATAAATAGATATTTTATGTCTCTTTTTTCTTTCTTTAAAAGGTTTTATCAATGTATCATTTTATATATTTTATACAAAATGTTTTTTCTTTCTTTACAAAAGGAAAAAATGAATTGTCTATTTTAATATATTTATCACTAATTTCTTTTCAGGCCTATGTAACTATTATTTTATTTTTTTCATTTAAAAAGTTCATGTATTATTAAAATAAATTCTATATATCCCATTTTTTTTGTTTTTTTGTTTTGAAAATTTCTTTTTAAAAGGAATGGGTATTCTAATATCCTAAATAGTTTTTTGTACAATTTTAAACGAGTTCTTCAATGGTTTTATGATGAAAAGATTCAAGCCTAAAATATTTTACTCATGATATGGTACTTGAATATTATATATGAAGATGGGTGATCCAAATATTTATAATAAAATGGGTGAGCCCAATGTTTCATATGTAATGGGTGATCAGAATACATCTTATATGATGGGTGAGCCCGATATAGATCTCAAAATTAATTGGGTAATGTTCCTTTTATTAATCATAAAAAAGGCTTGAGTTAAACATATTGTTTACTATTATGTATTTAACAGGAATGTATTAACGTTTGATATGATATTAGAATGGGTTATGAATATAATACTCTATATTTATTAAATGGGTTTTTATTTTATTTCTATGGGTTTTTAATGGTTTTATTTGAGAAAATAGTGTGGCCATTTCATAAGTTTATGATTTATTTCACATGATCAATTAATATTGAAAAAAGGTAAATATTATATAGGTTTTAATTTTTTTCACTAGGCTAACAGATATCTTTCTTTAATATACCTTACTGATCTTTTTATTATCATCAACTATTTTTAAATTTTTTCTATTGATTTTTAATATGAGTAAGTACATAGAAGAAGTAAATTTGAATGGCATGAATATTAGTCATTAAAATAAAATGTTTTCCATATCAAAATGTTTATATTTTAATAAAAGTTATATTAAGTATAATTTTCTACTTTGTAATATATGGGTTTGTTATGGAAGAGTTATGACCTAATTCTATAATCTCTAATCATAATGATATTTGGGTATTCATGAAATTCAATTCTAGTCTAAATATACTATATTATTGAGTGTTTAATGTTGGTTAATTAAATTTGAAATTAAAGAAAAGTTTCATATAACATTAGAGTTTAAGATAATGTTATAAGAACACTCTTAAATTTGACAAAAAATTAATTTGAAATGATATAACATTTGAAGATCACCATGTTTATTTATAAAATTTATGTCTATTCATGATGGTTTTATGAGAAGAAATTAGGGAATCTAATGTGTGAATGAATGAAGACGAAAATATCATTCTAGATTATTATCTTTGAATTTTTATAATTTTAACTCATCAATTTTTTATATTGATGGATCAGTTGAAGAAGGTTATAAATGGAGGTGGAATAAGTATTAGAGATAACCACATTTACCACAAAGTAATATATCGACAGTTTATAATTTCATGAAAAAAGCCCTTAAATTTTTAGTAGACCTTATATTTTTTTATTTTAAAGATGTATCAATTTTATGTAGATGATATTTAAACTCCTCTGATCTTGAAAACGTCAAAAGGTAACTCTTTCCTTTTACCATATTAATAAAAAAGAAGAATGAAAATATTATTTTGGTAAGAATACAAGGGATAGAGGATCTTGATCCCATAAATTTGTTTGACTCTGATTGTAGAAATAATTATTGGAATTTGGGAAAAAATATGAAGATTCAAAAGGTGTGTATGAACAAAACATTCCAAGGTTGTCCAGGTATGCACCATATTTTATTTGGGACATTTATAGTAAAATTAGAATATTTTTATCATGATTTACAAAAATAAATTAATTTTAATGGCCTCATGATAATTTAATTTTTTTGGGATGGAGCTTTTGGAAACATATGTCCCTCTAGATGACAAGAATAAGAAGCAGTCTTTGTAGAATGCAATGTAAAATAAATCAACTAAAAATTTGTATGTAATTACTTATCATGTACTAATTTTTGTAAATAATATTTCAAGTAATGTTTTATAGGATCTGATAATTTTTATCGATTTGGTAAGTTTGTCCATAGAGCTCGTGATTGAAAATAATATAATCCTAAATAATCTAAGAATTTGGAAATAGATATCCAACCAACCATTAGATGTTTTAATTTTAAAGAGTTTTTTAATTTTACTAATGTGTGTAAAACATTAATTAAAAAGGGTTAAAA
Organism: Viscum album; assembly: GCA_963277665.1. NCBI lineage: Eukaryota > Viridiplantae > Streptophyta > Magnoliopsida > Santalales > Viscaceae > Viscum > Viscum album. Next base: position 2,111,471,753 of record OY728126.1, on the reverse strand, counting down.
TCATCAATATATAAATAAAATATGTATTTAAAAATAATTTGCTACAAATTTTGTTGTTGTTGGGCTCTCTAATGTGGTGACAAGTATGTTAGATGTTTACCTGAAATTATACAATGCCATATTTGACTCTGCATCATTACATTCCTTAATTCCAAATAAATTTTCTAGTAAAATGGTAATATCACATCCGGAAAATATGATAGATCTTTTAGTGAAAACTATTGTTATAAACATTAACAAAAACAATATTTTTAAGAATCATTCTATTTTTTCAGTGGGATTACCTTTCCATTAGATCATGACAAACTACCCAGAGTATAGTTTCAAATTATTTGGGGAATGGTTTGGATTTAATCTTATCATGATAATATATATTGAAAAGTTAAAAATTTAATATTAAATTATTTGATAACATTTAAAACATATCAAGAATCCAATTAATTGAGTAGATATTTTAGAGAATGTTTCCTATCTCATGTTATTAAAAATAATTAAATTATTCAAATTAGTTATGTTTTAATGAACCTAACTCAAACATAACATAATCGTGAGTTTTTTAGTAAATGTTTCACATTAATTAACATTGGTAATATTTTATAGTTTAGAGTTTTTGAGTGTTAGGTCATAACTCATTCAAAACAAATCCATATAATAAAAAGATGAAACTTCTAATTAGTAAAAAACATGATTTCTTTTCTTGGAAAATTTTCATAAAATTCAACATGACAACTTATTTTCCTTTAATAACTAAAACACCCTATAAAATATATTTTGAAATATTGGATGACCATTAAATTATCAATAAGTAAAATAAAATGAAAGAAAAATGTTAGTCTAGTGAAAAACATAAAATCCCAAGAAATGTTTTAATATTATATCAATGTTAATTGAGTACAATAAATAAAACATTTTCATATAGAAAAACAATTTATTCTCAATTAATATCATTAAAAATCAAAAAAAGAATATCAGAACAATTTTTCTCAAAAATGTGCATCCCATTCATAACACATTTCAACCCTATTTCAGAAGTAACTATAGACTAGTTAAATCCATAGGAGAAAACCTTTTGTAACTCCCTTCTTCTTTCTTGTTAATACAAGGGACATTACCTAAAGCATTAGAGAGATACAATGGTGATCACCCATTATATAATCTGTATCAGTCTCACTCATTATTCATGAGTTATAATGGGGATCCTCCCTTTTTATAAGATATATCGAGTTCACCTTTGAGATACAATGGAGTTCAATCCTTCATATAAGATATATCGGTCTCACCTAGGAAAATTAATGGTGGCTCAACCATTCATATAAGTCATATCAGGCACAAAAAGTTTTCATATAATGATCAAGTACCATATCAAAAATATAAAATTTGATTATAACACATTTTCATCATAAAACCCTCTTAAAAACTCATCTTATCCCATATAAAAAATGTTTTCGGATATCACATTACTATTTTATTTTAAAAAAATTAAATAGAAAAATGAATAGAAAAGGGAAATTGGGTTTTCCATTTAATTAAATATCAATTATTTCAAATAAACCTAGATATAAAATAATGGTCATGGTGGTGGAAAATTCATTATCGTCATATATGTTAAAAATATAACATTCCTTTTGTAATTTTTCAAAATGTTCTATATAAAACACACACAGAAATATCCCTGTCAAAATCCATTGAAATAAATAATAATGATACATAAATTTTACTTTATATATCTATTATTTAAATATATAAAATCAACATAATAATTTTAAAAATATGGACATTGAAGAGAATGTGTTGGAAAGTAAAATTTAATAGTGGATTTTTTATAAGAAATTTCACTTATCAATTGGGAAATTTCTGAATGAAAAATACCTTGAAAGAATAAAATTAAAAAATTATTAAATTCTAGGAAAATAGATATATTCATTATATAACATGTCAAATTGTCTTTATATACACCTTATAAACATATATTGTTTAATAACATCACAATATGCCAAAATGGAAGGATATTCAGATATAGTCACTTACCCTGAGACTAACTTGACACGTATGATCTTTATCTTACTAAATAAGAAATTTATTTTAGTTATTTAATTTCATGGGAACCTTTTCAAGTTTATTATTCATTTTATTTCACTTATTACCATGTTATATAAAATAACTCAATAAATTATGTTTTTCATGTGTTTTGATTATATATGTATTTTATGTCAAAAATTACTTCAGTAGGTCAAATATTGGTAAAATATGTCATTATTTAAAATATCAAAAAAAATACTAATGAAGTAATTATAATATTTATAAAAAATCATACTTTTTAAAAGAAACCATTAAATATGTATAGAAAAATGAACTGCATTACAATCTTGGAGATAGTAGGCTCTTGGTACACATGAGTAACATTTTCATTTTTAATGATCATTATAGAAAGAAAATAATAAGTTATCATTATATAATTATCCTAATATTTTAAATTCAATATTATTTAATTAAATATAATATATATGTCATCTATGTGTGGTGGTATAGAAAAAAAATTATATCACATCATGGATGTGGTAATCCAAATTTACAAGAATGCCGTTATTATTTCTCATTGTAAGAATAAAATTATACATTTTATTTTAATAATAATAAATATTTAATGAAAAAATATTATTTCATTTATATTATATATATTAATTAAATGCACTGTTATTTTTTTCCACATAATGTGTTAGTGAAAAATGAATCACATCGCTTCGTGAGGTGGTAGTTCATCATACACACTAGCAACATTATTGTATCCCCCACAAAATGTAAAGTATGATGATATGTATGATATAATAACTCCCTAAGTATAAATATGTTACAAATAAAATATATATACTTTAAATCCATTATTATAAACATCCATGAAGGGGATGATAGAAACTAATGACATAGGTTACCCAGGGGGTAGTCCGTCGAACACATGAATGCTAATAACATATCCTATTTGATGAAAGGGTATATAGATATAGTGAATTTAACTTAATTATTTAAAGTATAATTATATTTTATATAATTTATTTTTTATGTATTCATAATTGATGAATATTTATATGATTTGGAAGAATAAATAAAATAATGATCCCATAATAAGAACAATGCCTCTTTTTTGGGACAACCTCCTTCGATAAACACTAAAATCATTGATAGGATGTATTTATGATATAAAAGGATTATATGGTGTGGGAGATAATATATTAACTAATTATGTTCGTTATATACTATGAAAAATGGATTTTATGGTTATAATTAGATAGAAGACAGGGTTTCCTTTTATAAGTGAGGTGAGTGTCACACAACTAATAGTTTAAATGAAATAGTTGTATCCCGGTTTTTTACATACTAAATGGATTTATAATTAAACTATACCAATAATTAGACATTGTAGGGTTAAAATATGAATATTCAATATATTTGGAGAATTTTTGTGGTTATTTCAACCCTTTTCATTTTAGTTTAATGCCTGGTAAATCAATTTTTACCTTAACAGCGGTAATGAGTTTTTACTATTTTCACAATTCATTATGAAAAGAAATTAAGTTGAACATATTATATAATGTACATTATAATGACTCAAAATAACTATTAAATTTTACAAAATTTAATTCACATAAGTGGAAAATTTTAATTTTAAATTAAACCCTCAGATGTGATGTACAAGAAGGTTTTTTGGATGTGTATTTTTCGAGAACAATATTACTTTAAATTAAATCTATCTAACATAATAATAATTTTATGGGTGTAAATTAATTTTTTATGACATGTAGTATATAAATTTTATTTAAAATAATACGTATGAAGAAATATTTTCATTAATTAAAATGGAGTAACATTATCTACATTAATATAGTTTTCTAAAAGTCCCTTATTTAAACCCAGAAACAAGCTTAAAATATAATCCTATATAAAGTTGATTAAAAAGTAATAAAGTGGTTTAAATTTAATAAAAATATTACTAATTTTAATTTATATCATATTTAAAATATAATTTTACTTCAAAATTAATTAATTTATTAAAAATAGATGACTTTTTACCAAAATCTGTATTTTTCACTATTCATTAAAAAAATAAATATTTTATTAAAATCCAAAAACAAAATTCACCCTTAGTAAAAATTAAAATATTTATTTAAATAATCATGTTAATTTTATAAAATAAAATTTATAAATTTTAAAAAATAATAATCATATTTCCTTTCAAAAAGTAGTGAAAATCATTTTTTCCAAAAAACTATTTTAAAGGATAAAATTTCTTTTCAAAAAACATAATTCTTTTTTAATAATAATTTTAATAAAATTTATATTGATTGGAAAATTTATATTTATTTATTTATTTATTTATTCATAATATAGATAACATTATTTGTACCCTTAAATTTAATTTCTAGGATATAACAGTAATATATTTTTTGTTTCGTTTATGATCAGTGTTGTGTGTCATACATGTTATCAAAAAATGTTTTATTTTCTAAAATATTTGGGTGTTACATACACCCCCTCCAATAAATTGTGTCCTGATAATTTTAAATTTACTTTGGTTATTAATGTATAGTTATTTCATAATACCATTCATTAAAAACCACATTTTAAACGGGGTTAATGAAACATCCTCTTAATAACAGGGAAGAGGAATTAGAAAGGTCATATTGTATAATTCATATCTACATTTCCATATTTATGAAAATAGGTGGGAAGTGGATATTCAAAAATTGAAGAAAAATAAAATTTGAAAACAATAATGGAGAGTGATAGATATCATTGATAATAAGAAAGTGAATGATCAATAAAATGTTAAGGAACTCAAAACCGTACATCTCTGAAGAGTTAGAAGACAATTTGTCTCATCAAAAATTAAAATAATAGGATATTATTTTCATTTTTATGATATTTTTCTTATATTTTCATAATTAATTAAACATATTTACTAAAATAATAACAAAATATACACTCATTACTGGTATAATTTCTTCAATAAATAAATTTCCAACATAATCTCATATTTTATAAAATGATGATTATCCATGATGAATTTATCCTATCTAAAGCACTAAAATCAACATATAACAGATTAAATAATCCCCATATGGAAAACTAGATTTTCCTCATACATTGAGACATTAACTAAAACTAAAATAGTTTTCATAATGTAATATTTTTTCCAAAATTATAGCAACCCACTTCTGAAACACCATTAATCACCGAATAAGGTTTTATTCTCTTTCTTTTCTTTGTGATAATTATTATGTTCTATAAATAGTATCTTTCATTATATATTAAACTGTTTGATTTAAAATAGTGATTTCATACTAACGAGGACATGGTATAGGCCAGTGGTAGGCATTCCTTTCTTATTGACCTTCGGTTGTTGGATCAAGTCCCATGTCCTTTTTGGTTGTTACAAATTATCACCCAACCTTCGATCTGTCCTTAAAACATTACCAGAAATATAATTAACCCTCAGTAAAAATGATCTTAATCATAAAATATCATATAAAACCTAAATTTTATCACTACATTAAAAAATAACTTTCAAAAAAATTAATGGTATAAATTCACAATAAACCAAATCCTAACATATAGATAAAAACAAGAAAATGCCTCCCAAAATGTCATAAATCACATTAAGATGTCCTAACATAAATCATAAAAAGTAGTATCTAAATTCTTTGACATATTATTAAGCTTTATAAAAAACTAAACTCCATCGATTTGTCACCAATTCACTCGATGGCCTAAAATCATCTGTAGTTAGAGAAAATAATTTCACCATAGATTTATGATTCTAATTTTGTTAATATCCAACCAAATTATGAATATTTGTACACAAATCAGTATTATTTCCAAAATAATTGCAGAAAAAAAATCTCACAATTGATTGGATATCTATTATCTCATTCTTTGATTGTTTAGGAATCATTTCCTCATAGTCACTAACCATGTGAATAAGAACACCACACCAGTAAAACATACCATATCTTGACGGACATTCATAAAAATTACTTTTACCACACTTGGAACATATTTTTGGATTACCCCAAGAATTATTAAAAATTTTCCCCCCTATTTCCTCCAACATTTAACATTTCATTCTTTTTAATATCATGGAACATAAGTTTAGGAAAACTCCAACTCATCATTCTGAACACAACAATAAAGCTTCTCATAACATTTAAATTATCATGAGGTCAAAGATATATATAAAAATTATTTCATTCTACTGTAAAACTAATTAATTTCACTATCAGTGCCCTTAATATAATCCAGTACATATATTGACCATTATGGGAAGTTTTCATCATCTTTGGCTACCTAATCATCATCATTTTTCATCAATTCCAAGAATTGTTTCCCCATACTATTCCAAAAAAATGTAGGGAAGAATTTTTCTTATAAGAGATTATAAAATGTGTCAAATTACATGGAATAAAAACATCTCTCACTTTGGTATTCTTAACCAAATACCACCATCAATCAGCTTCATATTTAAAATAAAAAATTGAAATGGTTACATTTTATGTTTTAAATATCCCCGGACTTCTAATATCTTCCCTAGGGCATTGATACATAATTTTTCTACCAATGTGTTAAATAATCCACTGAATGATGGGGTGTTTTTTTCCATGAAATTCCCCCAATAAATAAATTTTATTTCATGGTAGATCGGGTTCCTCTCTAATGTAGAAACCACCACCTTTAATAGAATTTTTCAACAGATTAAGCATTATAAAAAACAATTCTGTTGAAATTCCAACCATCCATGGATGATAATTTAGAAGAATAGTATACCCTTGGTACTTACCTATCATAAATTTACTATATCTCCTATGAATAAACCTTCTAAATAGAGAAGTTTTATATAAAGCAACATGGTAATATTAAATTTATGTATCATTTTAAATTATTCAGATGGTAAAATATATCAACGATAAGATATTATGATTATAAGAAACTCTAAAATTATTTAAACTAACATCTAATACCAACTATAAGGACTAATACTTGATCATAACATGATCTTGAGTTTTTTTTGTCAAGAGCTAACATTGTTTCATTTTGAGGAACTATTTATTTTTACAGACTTAGACAATTAGGTCATAACTTATATATAAAAAAACCATATAATACAATATGGTCACTTAAAATTTTTATCCATTTCCCCCATAATTATTTTTTTCAAAAAAATCATGATTTATTTTTGTGTAAAATCTTCTTGTCTTTCAACTTGACTTTATCCATTTTTTACCAACACTTAAACTACTGAAATATATTTTAAAATGTGGGATGAGCACAAAAATATCAATAAGTCAAATAAAATGAATGAAAATTATTAGTTTAGTAAAAAAACATAGTGACTTATTAAATATATTACCAATATCTCAGTATTAATTGAGAAAAAAATATATCATTTTCCCAAGAAAAACACACATTATTTCGTCAAAGGATATCATTAAAACCCATATAAATAAATTGAAAACCCTTTTTTTAAACATAGATCATCACATATATATAACCCATTTTAAACCCGTGATAGAAATAACTGGATCCCAGTTAAATCCATAGGACAAACCATTTGATAAATCCCTCCATATTCCCTGTTAAGAGAGGGAATATTATCAAATTAATTGGAGAGAAAAAATGGGTCTCACCCTTTATTGAAGATATAAAAAGCTCAAAAAAAATTTATGATCTTTAATGAGGGTCAACCATTCATATAAGCTATAGTGGTCTCACCTTTCATCTATAATGGGGCTTAACCCTTCGTATAAGCTATATCTAGATCACATATGAGCTATAATTGTGAGGAACACTTCGTATAATCTATATCGGGATCAACCATTTTTCATATAACTCCCAAGTTCCATATCATATAATAAAATGTATTCATGTACTATTTTATCATAAAACCCTTTTAACAACACTTTTGAACCCACATAAAAAATATTTTTGAATATCAAAATACCATTTCCTTTAAAAACCCATTATCAATACCAAAATCCCTAGAAAAGGTAAATATGTTTCTTCATTTATGAGGACATGAAACCCTGAAAAGGAATCCAGAAATTAAATAATGGTCATGCTAGTAGAAAAAGGCATTTTCACATTAAATGTTAAAAATTGAACATTTATTTTATCATCTGTCAAAATAATTTGTATAAAAACCATAAAAAAGATTCGTTTTTAAAACATTTGAAATAAAGTAAAAAGAGATATAAAACTTAATTTATAAATTTTTTATATCCAAATAAAAACTTTTTCAAAATAAATTAAAAATATGGACATGGAAGACAAAGATTTGGAATGAAAATACTAAAATATAATAATTTTTAAAAAAACTGACTTATCACAAGGAAAATAATTGCATCATAATCCCCTAGAAAGAATAACATAAAAAATTAAATTCCATGAATATATAAACAAATCATGATATAAAATTTCAAAGGGTTTGTATATACACCTTATAAAATAATATAGGTTCATGACATCAAAATATGACTTAGTAGAATAAAATTGTGACAAATTCACATACCTTTATTATGAATTTTCATGTTCATTAATTATATTACTAAAAAATATAATTATGTAAATTATTTAATTTATTGTAACCCATTTTAATGTTTTTATTACTTTAATTTCAGTTATTACCATGTTATATACAATTACCTAATTATTTGTTTTTATATCGTGTGTTTCGATGATATTTAGATTATGTGTCAAAAATTACATCGATGGGTTAATTTTTTTATAAAATATTTCATTATTATAATTATAAAAAATTATAATATGGACATAATTATCATATTTTGAAATAAATTACAATTTTTAAATTAATCATTAATGATGTTTAGGAAAAATGAACTATGTTACAATCATAGAGACGGTAGCTTGTACAGACGCATCAGTGACGTTTCAAATTTTCAATGATCATTACGGAAAGAAGGTAAGTGATATTTTAAAATTAAAAAATTTAAATAATATCATAAATATCTTATTAACTTTCTTAGAAATAACTATATATTTCATCCATGTTTTGTGTTGACGAATTCCAAAATCACATCTCTTTGTGGAGGAGATAATCCACACATTCACAAAAGACATTATCATTTTTTAATGTAAGAAAGTGCATGATTTATCATTTTTTTAGAATGAAAAATATATCAGTAATAAAATAATTATGTAATTTGTATAACATATATTCATTTATATTATCCTTATTATCTTTCATGTAAGGTGTCATAGAAAAATGAATCACATCGTATCGAGAGGTGGTGGTCTATCGTACAGAGGAGGTAGGTTATTGGATCCCTATAGAAGGTAAGGTATGAAGGTATATGTGATATAATAACTCCATAATTGTAAATATTTTATTAATATCATATATATATATACTTTAAATACATCATTTCAAAAATTCATTAGAGTCAATTTCTGAAAAGGAATAAAATTGATTCCCGAGGTGGTAGTATACCATACACAAGATTGATGATTTTGTTTCACATTTGATGAAAGAGGATATGGATTTATGTTATTATATTAACATAATTAATATCTCAGTATATGGTAGATACAATTTTTATTATATAATCATAATTTTATTATATCTTCAAGGGGGGATGGAGAAAAAAATAAAGATTCTTGGTTAAGCACGATACCTCTTCTTCAGAAAACCTAATACGGTAATAACCTAAAGCCTTAATTGGATGGATTTATGATCAAAGAGGACTTATGAAAAGTGGGGGGGGGGGGTAATTTTTGAATTCATTTTGGAATGTATTTTCTTATTCAAATGGATTTTAGTGTGTAAATAGAATAGGATAGAGGGTGGAATTTTATATGTGATGTGAGTGGGATACTTTAATTTTTTTAAAAGAAAAATTTACACTCTTATTTTTTCATGAAAAATGGGTCAAAATGGAATATAAATGAGAATTAGAAATGATAAGGTCTAAATATTTCCATAAAACTGATATTATATGTGTTTTATATAATTTTAACCATTATATTTTTAGTTTATCAACCAGTATATCCATTTTTACATTAAATACAGTAATTAATTTCAACTGATTTCCCTATTCATTATGGTAAAAAATTAAGTATATATTGGTAAATAATATAGACAATTTTAATTTTAAATATTTAATCCAATTTTTAATATCCAATTTATATATTTGGGAATTATTTATTTAAAATTAATCTTCTATATGTGACGCTGATAATAGTTTTCTAGAAGTGTATTTTTTTGAGCCAAATATGACTTTATATTAAATATATGACTAATAATAATGATTTTATGGATATAACTTAATATTAATTGATATATAATCGATAAATTTAATTTAAAACAATCATTATTAGTTATAATTATAATTTAATAAAATGGAGGAACATTGTGCACTTTAGAACAATTTTCAGAAAAATCCAGTTTTTAAACCCGAAAACATATATATACTAAAGTCCAATATAATGATTATAAGAAATTAATTAAGTATATTAAATATAACTAATGAATACATATTTTAATCAAAATAATATTAAAAATATAATTATAAATTTAAATTACATAACTTATTGAAAATAAATGACATTTTTACAATAAATAGTAATTTTCACTATTCACTAAAAAAAACATTTTCTGGAAAGTCCAAACATTTCACCAACATTAAATTTTTATATTAAGACTTAATCAATTTATTTCATTTTATAAAATACTTTTTTTAAAATTCCTAAATATTAATTATAATATTTTTGTACAAAACATATTAAATATATTTTTTGATGAACATGTATTGTTGAAGTATAAAATTACATTCCTACACATTGGTTATTTATTTTCTAAAAATTTATCAATAATATATATTTAGTGGGAAATTTATATATATATATATATAATATAAATTATATAATGTTATTCATACCCACCAATTTAATGATTGTGCTATAGCAGATATATATTTCTTGTGATATTTAAGCTTAGTTTTGTGTGCCGAACACTCTATTGGACATAGTTTTATTTTATGAAATATAATTATTCCATAGAATTTATAGTATATAATTATTATATAGATGTTTTTTATGATGAATTTTCTTTTGTAATTCATCATCTGGATTTTTAGATTATTATGTAATTATTTCCTAATTCTAAGCCAATTTCAGAAGCCGCCTATCGAATTGCTCATATAGAACCTTTGGATTGAAAAAAATGATAGATTAGTTACTAGAAAATGGTTTCATTTGTCCTATTAGTTATCCTTTAGGTTCCACTATTTTATGTTTTTTAATTAATTATTCTTCAATAAGACTTTTAAAAGATTTCGATCTTTGAAGAACATCTCTATTAAGAATAAGAATATGTTATCACGTATTAATGATTTCTTTTATCAGCATCAGTGAGTGTAGTATTTTTTGATGATTTATATTATGTTAGGGTATAATTAGTGGAAGTTAATGGTGTAATATATTATTACAATTGGGTTTCTTTCTAGAGAAGGACATTATGAGTTTGGAGTTATGCCCTTTGGGTTGTTTAATGCACAAGTTATATTCATAAATCATATTAATAGAGTTTTCCGTTATAATTTAGATATGGTTTTATTCTTTTTTATTGATGACATATTGGTATATTATAAATCTAAATAACTTCATGAAAGAAAACTATGGATTTTTTTCCATCCATAAACAAATATATGTAAAATTTTAAAAGTTATCTTTTTATTTGAAATAAATTTCATTCCTCGGGAATATTTTATCTAAGGAAGGAATAACTTTTTCCTTACTAAAAAATTTTATTTAATAATGTATAATACTAATAAATTTAAAATATATTTTTAATTTTTTTTGTATTTATTTGTTATTATCGATAATTTTTTCAATAGATTTTAATTTTGTCTTGCCCAAAAACATTGCTAACATTGAAAGGATTTTAATTAATCTGGATGAAATAGTTTGAGGATTATTTTTTGGAACTGCATATAAGATTAGTGAATAATTTAATTTGATACATTTCCTATGGAAATAGTGAATTTTTCATCTATATTGATTAAAATTTAAGGGGAATTTACTCTGTTCTGGTGTAGAATGTTCTGTTAATTTCTTATGATTCACATCAACTGAAACCTCATATTTTCAATTATCCAAAAATAGATATGTAATTAGATGATATTTTTTTGCTTTAAAAATTTTGAATAATACATTATATAGTTTAAAAGGTGAAGTATGTACTAATTGTAAAATTTCAATGTATATATTTACTCAAAAGTAATTTTACAACAAGTAGGGAATATGACTATAACTGATTATGGATTATGACTATATGATTCATTAACATCCTGAAAAAAGATAGAGTAAAAGATATATTGAGTTTGAAAGTGGATTATATATTAACTATGTTTAATTTGCAGCATAACCCTTTGGTAAATGATTTGATGAATTTTGGCCTTCAAATTGTGTATATAAGAACCTCATCTATATTGTTTTATTTGTCATTAAAATGGTTTTTTTCTAAAACAAGTAAGAAATAATAGAATAAAGATCAAGTTTTACATGAAAATGTTAGAATATATTAAAGATGTTATTTTTCTATAGTTTAATGTTGTTGAAGAATGTGATATCATATTTTAAAAGAGATTGAGTGTTCCTTTAGATTTCTATTTTTAGAGAAAATTATTTTTTAAATCTCATAGTAACTCTTTTTCTGTTCATTCTGGAAGCACTAAGATATATAGATACCTTCAAGAGTATAAATATGAGAATGGAATTAAAAGATATATTTTTTAGGTTATCATGAAATGGTTTAATTTTCAATAGGTTAGATCAAAATGACAGTTATTGAAGGGAATGCATCATCCTTATCTTATTCCAGAGTGGAAGAAAAATTTTAATTTGAAGAAAAGATAGTACATATTATTAGACATAAATAGCATGTTATATAAATGATGAGATATACTAGGTAATAGTTTTTTTAGAAAATCATATGTATGAAGAAGAAATATATGAATCAAAAATTTCTATAAAGGAAAAATGTCCCCACTAGTTTAAGTAATGAATAAAATTGCGAGAACTCAATTTCAAAAAGGGTTGAGGAATGTGAAAAACCAATAAATTTTTTATAAATCATTTTTAGATATTATTAAAATTAATGAAATAAATTTTATAGAGTTATTATAATTTTATGAATATTTAGTAAAATTTCAAACAGAATACAAAAAACATTATTTCTAACCAAATTTTGTTTTCTTGCATTATATATATTTGATTAAAAGAGTTATTTTCAAGTTGTAAAATTATAATTTAAAAAAAATTACTTCATTTTTGAATTAATCATGTCAATATTAAATAACCAAGAATTTTTTAATTTTTTTAAAATTGTGATTATTAAATGAATGGTGAAAAGTTTGATTTTTATTGAAAACTGTATTTTCATTTCATAAATTTTAAATGATAAATTTTATTTTTAAATTGTTTAAAATAAAAACTAGTTAAATTATATTTTTTGTAATCCAATTTTTTTTCTAAATGAATTATATACTCTAATTTGGTATAAAAACATTTTTATACTGAAAAGACTTTTTTTAAACCGATTTTATCACTTTTTTATTGATTAACTGTAAATTAAATTCATCCACACCAATGAATTTAATTTTATAAAATGTGTTCGATATTTTTGAAAATAATAATTAATAATAGGTAATATGTTGAGAATAATTTCCTTTCATAGTGAATAGTAAAAAAGAGTAAGGATCTATTACTATAGGTATGGTTAACAGGGGTTTAGTAGGGGATAAACTTAAGTGATAACAGTCAAAATGACCTATATAATAGTCAATATTCCCTTTACTAAAAATATTTAGACCATATATCATCTAATATTAATTAAAGGTCCATTTTGGAGCCATTTTACTTGAATAATACATTTATATATTTTATTCTTTTTATAAATTCTAATTATATCATCCCCCTTATAATAAATAGACCTCCCCCCATTCCTCTCCTCTGAACAACTAAAAAGAATTTATTTTAGCCAATCCCTATCAAAATACCTTCCTTATATTATGTCCCATGTTCTATATTCCATGTTTTTATCATAAAACCCATCTAAGAAGGCAATAGGTATAAACATAATGTAGTCGTCTATAGAAGAGGTACCATTTATAACGGATATTTTTATTATTTCATCTTATACCTCCCTTAAATCATCTTCAAAAATTATTAAATAATAAAATAAATATCTTCCATATTCCTAGATATTTTCATTTTAATGGAATAACTTATATCAATTTCCTCTTCTATAATATGGTAAATGAAATCATCATTCATGTGTACTGCGGACTACTGGCACCCGAACCATGGTAATTTTTTCCATCATCGTATTTAATGGTTGGTTATAGTTATATAATAAATATAAATATATATTTATATATTATATTAATTACACAATTTATATTCTTTAAATATAATATATCATCTATTTTCTCATCATTCCATCCATTAAAAAATGATAACATCATTCGTACGTATGAGTGGATTACCACCTCCATGAAGCAATGTGATTCATTTTTCAACACCACATCTCATGGATAGTATAAATAGTTATTTTTAAAATTTTAATATGAAATTTATGACACAATAAAAGTTTTATAAATATTTAATAATTCATACCTTCTTTCATTCATGATCTTTCAAAAATTAAAATGTTACACATGCGTTCGTAGGACCTACCATCTACGTGACTATAATGTAATTAATTTTTTATAAACATCTTCCATGGATGGTTATAAAAGTAAAAAAAAATTACAAAAATTATTATTATATAATTATTATTATTTTACATAATGTAATAAATTTTTTTTGACATTATTTAACCCAACAAATAAATTGTGGATAGATGAGCCAAATATCATCTAAATGTCTGATGTGATCTTAATTTATTAATAAATTTAATATAACAGGGGAATAAATAAAATAAATGAAATAACAAAATTTAAATTATTCATATTAATGTAAATAATTATAAAAAATTTAATATTTATAATGATAAAGAACATATATGATCTTTCAGACTCATGGTAAGGGACACTTTAACATAAAACATCTTTCTAAATGTTTTAATGATTTATTTTCTAAATAGTTTTCCCTGTATTAGAGAAAATATTTTATGGATATATTTAGTTGAAATGGAATATATTATAAAGTCAATTTTTTCCCTTTTTAATTCTTTCAAAAGAATTCAAAATGAATCTTTTTACATATTTTATATGTAATATTTTTTCTTTCTTTTCAAAATGAATAAAAGAATGATCAATTTTAACGTATATAGTGTATATATTCATTCCTAATCATAACCATTATTTTATATTTATTTTAATATAAAATATCTCATGTATTATTCAATGAATATAAATTCCCTTTGTTCCTGGTGTTTTAGTTTCAAAATTGGGTTTCTGAAAGAAAATATTATTATGATATCTAAAATTGTCTTTTCATACGTGATTAAAAATGTTTTCAAGGGGTTTATTTTGAAAATATATAAGAATAAAAAGTTTGATTCAAGACATGGTACTTAAGAATTATAGACAAATATAGTAGATCCTAATATTTATTATATAGAGGGTGATCTCGACACATTTTATATGATGGGTAAGGTCGATATAGCTCTCCAATGCATTGGGTAATGTTCATTGTCTCCATAATAATGATGGATGTTGTTAATCATGAGAATTATACTAATGATTTAACTAGTATATTTTTATTTATGACGGATTTTGACACCATTTATAAATATAATTCTCAAATTTTCCTAAAAATATTTTATATTTACATGAAAGGTATTTTAAAGGTTTTAATTGAGAAAAAAGTGGGTTTTTATCATAATGTTATGGTTTATTTTATACACTCATTTTATATTGTGATAAAGGTAACTATTTTATGGGTTTCTATGTTTTTAACATGGAAAATGTATTTCTTTGTTTTCATTTCCCTTTCTTAAATTTTTGTGTTAGTTCATTGTTTTCAAATATTTTTCGAAGGTTTTAAGGATGGTTAAGAAAAAATAATTATTGTCTCGAAGAAATGGAAAATTAAAAATTCTAGTGGGGGTGAATTTAGTTCATGAAATTTTCTTTACATTAAACCACACTCTTCAGGGTATGTGAGTACAAATATTTTTCCATAAACAATATATGTTTTTGAAGTATAAATTTATTATATAAAGATATTGAACATAAGATAATTATTCAGATTTAGGGAATAGAAATATGCTAAGACACTCTATAAACACTCTACTCCATGAGTTTGGTGATTTTCACTATAACAGTGTGTTTTTGGGGGTTCCCAGCTGAGTACTAAAAGATATTACTTTTTATGAGGGTAAAAGTGCTTTTAGTCAGGCACTTCGTTTACAAGACCTCTCTAAGACCATAAAAAAATCTCTTAATATTAGTGTAAACAGAATAATATGAATAAAATTTTGAATAACTATGATATCACACAATTTCATATAGAAACTGAATATAGTTGAAGATACATCTTGAAAAGATGATAGTATCCAAGGTATAGATCAAGATGATCCTTAGTGAAACTAATAAATTATAAAAAAAATGAAAGCATTTGTATTTGATCTAAACTATATAAATGTATTAATTTTAACTATTATTAGAGTATTTTTCTGTTTGTGTACATCTCTATAGATATCTATCTCCCAATGTATTTTCATGCAGCGGCTAACGGTCCCATTCATATATTTTATTTTATTTTAAACTTAATCACACAAGATAATAACAATAGTCGAATTAATAATACATTTAAAAGAGATTCTATTAATGGAATTTTTCCATTCATTCCAAATATAGAAAATTCTTATACATTATCCTTGTCAGAAATATTCTCATTCCTTAAATAATTTGATTCATAAAAAATGATATTTTATACAAAACCAACATTAATTATATAGATAATCCCTTATCTGATATGCTAAAAAATCATGAAAAGAATTATCAATAGATTAATAATGTAATCATACCATTCTGAATAATAAGTAGACCATTATAATATATTTGACTGATTAAACTGTTCTCAAAAGAAAAATATTTAAGGTACTTCCTAAGATAAAATAAATCACTGAGTTATATTATGTGTTTGATAAACTGGATTCAAAATTGCAAAGGATAATTCTTCAACATAAGATAAATATGTAACTGAAGTGTAATACATTAAATTAAAAACCTCATCTAACATTAATAATATATTTTTTTAGGAATAAACTTTTTTAAGATAAAAACTCTTTATAACTAATCTCTAACTGAAATGTCTTACCTTAAACATGTGGAATCATGATTATCATCTTCATAAGATAATATTTTGCATTTTAAGATAAAAATCCTAAAAAATATTTATCATTCTGTGTATATGAATAATATCCTTCAATTCCCATAGGATAAAAACATTTCCATAGATTGAATATTTTACATGGTGTAAGATAATCAATGTATGACAAATACATTTGATAAAAGTATAATCTAAAACACATAGGATAAACTAATTAGAATAAAAATAAGGATTTTTGAATCATCAAAACACACATAAAAACTATTATATGTTGTAACCATATAAGTATTTTCAATAATATTCCATTTTTGGATGAGAAAAAAACCTATTCAATAGAAAAACAATTTTCCAAAGAAGCATTAAAATATTTTTTTTATGTTTTGTATCCTTCTTCCTCTAAAATAATATTTTACATTTTTTTATTATCATTTTCTTCTTCATATTTATAATTATATGTATCCTTTTTTCTTATCCCCTACTTTTTAGTTCAATTATAATTATAACAAAAAAACAATACAATAAATAGATCACATTAACAATGGTAAATAGTTAATTTTTCTAAATTTTAATAGAATTTGGAATAATGTTTTCTTGAATGATGTGATAGAAATAATATCGAAAACATAATCCAAGAATAGTTCATATATGCTAAAAATAAGATCAAAGCATATCAAAAACATATTCACCAACACTTTAATTTTAAATAGATAAATTCATTAAAAATATAAAAAATAAGCATCCAATCATTGAAATGTTTTTCAAAATTTCCAATCAACCAGCAAACTAGGAATACAAATTACGGAAGCATATCAATTATGAGGTGTGAAATAGATTTTCAGATATATTATCTAGAAATATATATATATATATATATATATATTATAGAGGATATAGATGATGTAGGAAGATAAGCATCATTTCATCCTCCAACAACATCACCCAGCATTAATAAATATGATCCGACACTTACTCAATCACTTCGAGCGATCCTTACCGAGGCAGATTGGATGTTGAGAGTATATTATTGAGATCTCACCATGTCAAATCTATCTATATGATAAATTATATCTCAAAATATTTTTTGTATATTGGTAGGGATTCTAATTACTAAATCCAGATATGTTCCTTTTTATAGATTTCAATAGGGTCAAATATTTTCATCAGTATTTGAAGGTAGAAGCATGGGGATCAAAAATTAGATGTCCAAAAACAAGTATCCATTGAATTTGAAATATATAATCATAAAAAGAAATTATTCTTCTCCAAATTTCATTATTATAATAATCTAGTAGTATTGACAATATATTCTAGACACACTAAGAAAAAACTAAAAATTAATTCTATATATCTCCCTTCTTTGTGCGAAAAACTAAAAACTTCTTTAACACTTCAAGAAGATTATCTGTCACACCAGCTAAATGATCAATATAACAAATGGAATTTACACTTTCAAACAATTGATGATTCTGAGGATCAAAAAATGTTTCGGCCTCTTCTTCATCTTCTTCTTCAAAAAATTCGTTCATTAAAATGTATATAACTAATTGATGCAAATCTTAAAACATATTTTATAAAACATGAAAATATTTTTTATAATGACCTAGCCTTTTTTTCAAAATAATGATAATGAAACAAAAATAATTTTCACTAAATAAATAGTATATTTAACCTCTATAACCTTTTCTCTTAACAAGTAGGTGATCTCCTTTTTATAATGATCAAATGAAACAAGTTATTCTTGTAAAAAAATTGGCAACCCTCTAACATCAATTATAATATCCCTTTAAATATATTAAACCATTTACTTGAAAAGAATATCAAATTCCATTGATATAATGGTATAATTCATTATGTCTACCACTAGAGAAACTTCTTTCATCATTTATAGTATGTACATATGGTTTTATGCTTCTTTAGAGGGTTCCACTAGAAAACGTTTCTAAAATAGACTGAACTGACAACTTTACATCATTGGAATTATATATAGAGAATAAATTTTCAGGAAGAGTCTTAATTTCATTTATTTACTCAACCAACTATGATTTCCTGGATTCTACTCCAAGAATAAACTTAAATAATCTCTCTTAATCTCTCTCAAGGGAGACCAAATATGATTTAAGAAATTCATAACTTGAATGCTATTTATGGATAGGAGTGTATCTATCTAGTTGTACTTATATGTTTTGAGTGGAATAAATTGATTGGTTGTTTCTAGTGTGAGTTACTTTTAAATATTGTAATATGATTATTATTCATGAAACAAATTAATTCAACTCCCCATATAGGGAATTTTCAACCATATGTTTGGAACTTAGAATTATTGAGATGGTCCTTCCTTGGATAAACATAATGAAACAAGTAACTGCAATGGATAATATTTCCCTATCAACAAATATTGGAATAGAATAAATATGAGTATTATCATATGGTGAACTAGCTTGATAAGTACTTTGTTGTCCAAATTGAAAAATAACCATGAGTCATCATTTTCTAATGGAAAGAGTATCATCATAAATAACATATCATTATTTTACACTTTAAATTAGTTTTTCTACCAAATCAATTATACGAGTGGAGGTCTGATAAATAGCTCCATCGGTAACTACTAGCTGGTAAAATCCCCCTAAGTTAAATTGGGATTAACATAAACTTATTGATTATAATTTATAGCTGAAAACTTATAAAAATATAAATTTCAGTATAAACCACTTCTCTTCAATATATTTTCATTCAGCACTATAAACCCATGATAGTGGGTGGTTGTAATTTCATCTAGATAAACCCTAACATTATGAAATATTATGGTTAATATACTTAAAAATTGATAAAAATTAAACCACTTTTTCTAAAAAAGATGTATAAATACGAAAGTATATGATGAAATATTTTTAGCCTTCTCAATCGTAAAAAGAAAATTTAAAGTAACATCTTGAAAGATAACTTTATCAGACTCGCGATTGTGATGTTACATAGAAAATTGGATAAGAATTATAAGAAATTTCCTTTTGGGTTCCAAATCCTTTACATGTTTCTTCTTGGAATATTTTTTCCCAAATAGGGACTTCATCATTTTTTTTAGTGTTGCTTCATCAACAGCCCCTTAAGAGGTAGTGAATTCTCCATAGCCTTCATCAAGTTTCTTGAACACTTCATCCATTAACAATTAGATCATTGATAAGATTTTATAGTTCCCCATCATAATGACTAGGTATTCATTATCACCAAAATAAAATATTGTTGTATCATAGAACTTGTGAACAACCTTCTCAAATAAAAACATAGTTATTCATTAATAAATAGAAATTTCAATGCCCTGACGATTAATGTTCTTCTTAAGAAACATGTATCTTCCCTCTAGTTAGATAAAATTTACTACTTTTCCACTCAATAAACTCCTTGATGTCCATGGATTCTTAACTCTGCCCAAAGATTCACCATCAGTTCAATTGGTTTTTACTATCCCACAAAAGGTTTGGCGTATTATATGGTTAGGGAAAGAAGGTTTTGATAACATATAGATGAGACTTTGAAGGTTTTCAATGGTTTCACACATAGAACTGAAACAAATTCATTTATCTCATGGTAATCTAAGGGATCTACAATATTGTGTAGAGTAATAATTATAAAAACTAAGTGACATGTCCTATTTGATAAGACTTAGATTCAAAATAGGGATGTTAAATTGTAAATAGTTTGAATATTTTCTTAATTGTATAAATTAAGATTCTTTGTTTGTAAAATTGATATCAAAAATAATTAGATAACCCTAATTTGGATTGGATAAATCAAATCGGATAGTAGGTAACGGTTTGGAAAAAATTTATGCTAATTTATTTTCTGTGAAAATGTATTCTAAAGAGATATAACTCATTTTCCATGATCTCTTGAAAAATGATGTCAAACAATAGTGCTTATTTCTAGAATTATTTATTGGATTTTATTAAATATTTATAGATTTTTTTTTATCAAATTTGATTTGAACATAATTAAAATAAATACAAAGTTCATTAGGGAGTGTTTTATTTAAAACACTTGTTCTCAAAACCTTTTTTTCTGAATATATTCAGCTTTAGAAGTTAATAATGTTATAGAGTGTTTTTTCTTGATCGACCAAGATACAATATATTTTATAAGAAAATGATCTTTTCTCAATGTGACATTCTTATATAATCTACATCCATAAAAATTAACATCCAAATATGATGTAAAATAAAAATAAGTGGTTTTTTTGGATGTAAATAAAGAGACATATTTTCTTTTAAATATCCCCAAATTAATTTTAACACATTTAAATTTGATTGTTTTCTATTATATTTAAATAATCCACAAAGACATGTTGATAACATAATTTCTAGTCTAATAGATGAAAGATAAAGTAAACTTGCAATGATTCCTCTATAGAACTTATTCTGATTGGTTTTCTTATCTCGTCCATTTCATGTTTAATATTGAAGCTCATAAGAGTTAAAAAGGTATTACTATTTTCATGTATAAACTATTTACTAAAATAAATTATTTATTTTATTTTATTTGTGAAATTTCCAAAATATTTTTGGTAACTTTGAAATTCTTTAAAATATTTTAACAAAACCTTCATACACATTTAAAATTACCTTTTCAAAATTTTGGACCAATCATTACATAATATTTTATTTTTAATCTAAAAATAACATCATCAGTATATATTTGTACCAAACAATATCTAAGGATGATGTTTCCTTAAATAATTTAGGATCTTAACTTCCAACTATAAATCCATTCTGTAAAGGATTGTATATTAATCTATCTAACAATGATCTTAGTGTTTTTTAAAATCAATATTGAGATTTGGTAAGTTCGAAAATAGAATTTTGAAAGTGAGGGCCTTCAAAAACATGGGGTTATTCTACAAAAACATCATCCATTAAAAATAAATTTGGAAAATTATTTTTAACATTCACATGGTATAATTTTCAAATTTATATAAGATAAATATGCTATAACAATTTTAAGTTCTATTAATCCGGCTATAGTAGAAGAGCTCTCTCTATTTTTAATTCCTTTAAGTTAATTATAATATTTTTCAACTAATCTAGATTTATTTCAAATTATTACACCATTATCATCTTCTTTATTTATAAATATCCATTTTTTATACTTAATATATAATAAAAGGGTCTACCCACTATTCCAACATTCTAATCCTTACAAAATTATTTAACTCTTCTTGCATTATAGGAAAACAATAATCATCATATAATTATTCTTCTACAAATTTAGGTTCTAATTGAAATAGAAAGGAATATAATTTCAATAGCTTTCCTATATTTCTTCTAGTTCTAAATCCATCATCTAATATTATTATAACAATTTCTAAAGGATGGCCTTTATGATTTCTCGGGAGTCTACGAGGAACACATTATCGTTCACTACCACAAACCCTTATATGGTTTTTTAAGATAATAAATTTCCAAGTCATCGTCCCTTTTGTTGTAAAGAGTGATTCAGGTCTCATGTCATCAAGAGAACCATTCAACGCATCAGTTCGAGTCATTTTTTGACCAAAATGATTACTTTCATAAAACATTACATGATTTTATTCTTCAACAATCCTTTACCTTTTTTTGAAAAATATATATACATTGGAAGTAGTAGAATATCCTAATAGGATCCATTCATGAGATTTTGGATCAAATTTTACAGGATTATACATGGTTTTTGTAACGCCCCGACCCCAGTTACCCTGAATCGATGCATTATTACATAACATTGGCATGATACAAGGAATCATTTCCTGAAAGACCGATCTGTTTAGTATCCATTGATGTACTAGATACATACATAAGTTTTAAATTACATCCTGAAAAAATACAATATTATGTCCCCTTTGAACACTCTTATATCCCTTAGCCTATTCCTACAGGTTAATCGTAATATACTTCTTTGCATATTGGGAAAAATAAAACATAAGAAAGGGGTGAGCTCAAATGCTCAGTAAGGATAACAATATAACTGGAACTATCATAAATAAGAATAAACATTTAAGGCAATGTACAAGACTCGAACACAAGCCTTTTAAACTTAATATTCAGCATAATATGGCAAGGATAAAGCAAATAATTCCATTTAATTATTCACATTGATATTATACTAGTCTAATAATCACATGTAATATCAATATCCAATTTCATAATGATGGAATGCATAATGGCAGACTTAATAACCACATAGTCAAGGTCTTGTGCCAAGACTACAAATAAGATTTTTTCAAGTCCTTTTTCCAAGACACTAGTTTGTCTCGTGAGACTTACCGATGCATTGAGGAGATATAGAGGGCTCTACCCATCAATTAAAAATTCAAATGTATTCCTCATATTAAAGGGTGAAACATAATATAAACATTCATATTAAAACTAGTATACAAAATTTCAATACTTTAACCATAAACCATGAATGGTATAAAAATAGAAAATCCACAATCAAACATAACTCATTCGATACAATATGGAAGATTATATTATCATAGATTAACCTCAATCAAGAATAATGAAGGATATTGACATAGATGAAAATAATCATTAAAACTATTTAAGAAAAATATCCCCCTTTTTCTTGAAAAAATTTAAAAGTATCACCATTTATCAAGAAGCTGTTTAAAATAGATTTTTGAATCAAAGTTTCCCTTACCAATTTGAAACTTTAAAAAGTAATTCTAATTTTAAAACATTAATTTCCATAAAAATAAATCCATAAACCCATTTTTAAAATATTTAAATTAATGAGAATGATTTTGAAGAATAAAATTTTAAAACATTTAAAATGATATTTTAGTTAGAGTTCCTAACCAAATGAGAGACACTTGAATATAAATGATTGTGGTAATCAAATCATAAAAATATCATGAGAATAAAGATATTAGTGATATATTATGTCAATGTATAGTATATACTCTAAATAAAAGTTAAATGGCGTATAACAACAAATAAGTCTTAATGGAATGTAAGTTGAGATGAAATCCCTTATAAAACTGTATCCTTAGGTTAAGGATAAATCAATTAAATAATTATGTGTGAAAAATATATATATAATATATATGATTGGATATTCATTTTAAAACAATCAGAGTATATTCACACAAATTCTTGTAACAAAAACACCAATGACTTAGATGTTTTTCCCAATGGATGAAAATTGAGTTAAGATTACTCTTATCAAGTTCATATCAATGACTTGAGAATTTATCAATGGTCTGATTATGTGTATAAAAAGAATAACCACACAAAAGGGAGTGGAAATTACTACATAAAAAAATAAATAGTGATTTCACACATAATATTGGAGTAAAATAATCAATGAAGTTGGCGTAAAACCCAATGAGTGGAAATCGAAATTAGAAATTCCCTTACTGATTTGGTGAGTTACGAAACATAAACCCCATGAAATAAGTATCATATAATTAAGATGTAAATACCCATAAATTTAAGTGTTTTACATAAGGAATACAATCATGGGTAGTACATACACCACACAAAAAGGAATAGTGGCATTATAGGATGATTCTCATGAAAATAAGAAGTGAGTTGAAAACCCCATACCCTGTTGTAATCAATCAAGTCATATGAAAAAAAGTTAACTACCAAAAAATGAATCATATAATACCATGAATATAAATATAATCATGATAATATATATCAAATTTTAGTACACAATACACCACATGCAATAAATAAGTGGTGAATAATGGAAATCTCACAAAATTAAAAGTGAGATAAGAAACCCCTTACCTTGTACTTTTCCTTATTATAGGGTAGTTTAATCTTCTGTAAAAAGGTAAAATCATTGAAATTAAATTATAAAAGAATCAAATACATAAATATGATATCATATATGATCTTATAATATTTATTTGTTAATAATATTTTAGTAGTATCATCATTTCAGGTTTAAACTGATTCGTTTTCCTTTATATGCTTTGTTACGTAAGTGATGTATGTTATGGATATGAGGTATTTTATTAATATACATAATGATATTGTTTTCGTAAACATTATTTTTAATAATAAAATGAAAATTATTCTTGAATTATTACGATAAAGATTGAATCATATCGCGTTCATGGAGACAGTAATCTGTATGTACGTACGAGTGAAATATCATTATATTGATGGTGAAATCGTATGTAATTTGATTGTATATCTTATATACAGAATCATTAACATGTTACATTTATTATTTACTTTAGTTATACTCATTATTATACCCATCCAAATAATTAAGTGTTTCAATGACACACTACACCACGACATAGAGACTGTAAGTCGTATGTATGCACATATGGTGACTATGTCATTTATAAGATGGATAGAATAAAGAATATGGCTCTAAAATATCTATAATAACATCACAGTATGTAGAAGTTACTGGATTTATTATTTTGGTATGGAAACAAAAATGGAAGTGGAAGTGGAATAATAAAAGAACTTGAAAGAGGGTGGTAAAGTTCTTACCTCTTCATTGGGTGTTTCCTTTTTAGTTGATCATACGGGCTCATTAGGTTGGAATTCTATTCAAAGTAAGGACTATAGGTAGATGTTGGGGAAGTTGGTAGGATATTCAGTCTGGGGTTTCCTGAGGCAAATGGCTTTGGAGGTGTAAAATTAAGAGAAGGGGAAGTACCCTTTTATAAGATAGGTGAGGGTCCCTTTAGGAAAACCTTGAAATATTATTTTATAATAAAATAATTTTTGGTTTTAATGTCTAAAAAATGATTTATTTCGATGATAAGGTGGCAATGGGTCGCAAACCTCTCAACCAATAGGTTTTAGACATGTTTAGGTTAACATTTTAACCATATATTTTATAGTTAACTCTAAGATAAATAGTTTAACTTTTACTGTGTCTTCTTATATTCTTACACTATATGGTTAATAAACATATATTAAACTTCCAAGAGAACCTCAAGTGGTTCATTAATGAAATATATAATATTATTTAATCCCTTTGTCTTAACTTTATATTTTTAGGAATATTATATCAACCGATAATATAGTATTTTTTTTAAAAAACTCATTTAATGTAAATTTTGACATTATTTAGTTTTTGGGTTTTTGTGAAATTCATAACATCATGATTACATTAAAAAAATATTTATTCAACCATAACATTTAATATTAACCTATAAAATTAGTTCAATTCATCAAAAGTCTTAAATTTCATTTATTTGGATATTTACAATATCAGTTATTTTAATCTCTCATTAATAAGGTAATTACTGCAACATCATTGTGTCAAAAATAAATTTAATTATATAATGTCTAAAAATTATAAATAAAATATGATTATCTAGTAAATATTTTTAGATTTCTAATATTAATTTACACTAGAATTTTTCTTATGTATAACCCTTATATTAAAAATGGTTTAGTTATTAAACTTTGAATTTAACTCTTTTAACTATTCTTTAAATAAAATAATAATAAATGTACTAATATAATAGAGGTGGACCAAAGAGGATAATATTTTATTACTAAGTATTTTTGGTGGAATTACATTTATCCTATATAATTAGGACATGTGTTAGGGTAATTATAATATCATTTATACCCTTTATTACCCTATTTAATTTTAACCATGGTAAATAAAAGTCAAAAGTTATTATTCACCAAAAATTATTTTCATCTTATTGAACCCCATTTTACTTACTTATGTTAGTCGTGTATCTCAGATTTTTGAAATTAAAAGCACAAAAGTGGTAAAATTAATTTTTATGCAAATTTTCAAATGCTCCTAGAAGGTTGGTAAAATACAGTAAAAAGTTCAATAAAATTTTATATATCTAAACTTATTATAAATTCACTCCAATGAATTAAATTGAACATATAAATGTATTATGAATCTATTTTTTCTTTAAATAAATTTAAATAACATAAATAATCATTTAAATAAAAACTTGGTCATAAACAATAACATAGTGTTTTTCACTATTCATCAAAAATTGAATGCTTTCAAAAAATACCAAAAATTCACCCTAATATAATTTTGATATTCCAAATTAAAAAATGAATTCTATTTTACCAAATTAAAAACATATATGTCGCATTAATTAATATAAAATTAATTCATGTTGTCAAAACCAAAAAGTGGGTTTTAAAATGTAAAAACTATCATTAGATTGACATGTGTTTATGTCAAATCTAAACGTAAAATTACTTATAATGACTTGAGTTGTATTAAATGGTAAAAATTTAATCTAATTATACATCCAAACCATTAAAATGAATAATTTAACACTATAAATTATTTCAATTAAGAAATTTCTTTTCAATTAAAATTTAGTATTTTTCAGTATTCATCACAATATGAAAGTTATCTTAAAAGTACCAAAAATTTATCCAAAATAAATATTTATTGTCCGATTCTAAATAATAATTTAATTTCATTGAATTTAATATATAAAAGTGTAAAATATTGGTTTTAAAAAGGGTTTTCCATTAAAAGGTGGAAAATTTGAATTTTTTTAAAAAATACTTCTTTTATCTGAAAAAATATGTTTTTTTTCTTTTATTATGTCTAAGAAAAACATAATATGGATTATAAAATTATATGGAGTTTATAAAATTCAAAATTCCGTGAATACTATTCATAACTTCTTTTTGGACAGCTAGTTTGGTAAGTCGTGGTGCACTCGAACTCAGTGTTGCGGGTAGCGCAAGCTATTTAATTACCTTAAAGAAAATAACATACTATGAAATCTTGGGGTGTTACATTCTTCCCCCCTTTTAGAAATTTCATCCTCAAAATTTTATAATTTGGCTTGGGAACATCATTGAAATTCCCACATCGGAAAAAGATTCAATAAAACTATCACTTTAAAAGAAAGAAAGATAAGTATAAAGGTCACCCGAGTTAACCCATACTAGGATTTCATTAGAAAAACATTGATACAGAAGATAAAATAAGTGTCAAGTTTTATGGAGAGTGATAGAAAACTTGATTAGCATAAAGTTCACAATAACAAAACCACAAACTTTTAATGTGATAAATAGTCATTAGTTTCCCAGTAGGAAAAGTAAACAGACAAGGTTTTTGGTTTTATGTTCAATGTCATAATGTTAAATAATTTATTTATGAGATTGACTAAGAACATAAAGATATATACTTACTCTTTAAATAGAGTTTCATCCTTTAATAAAATTATACCACTAACTCATCTTTTTTTTCAAATGATGAGTATTCAAGATGACTTGGTCGCACCTAAATCACTAGATTCAACTTGTAGCCCGAAGGCCTTATTTTTAATTTTTATTATGGATAATCCCCCTCTTAAGGTTTTAAGGGGAACCCGTACATGACTCGTAGGCCCAAGGCACAAGGCCCGAAAAAACCACAATACATGACCCGAAGTCCCAGAGGCATACCATGCCCAATACTTGACCCGTAGGCCCAGCCCACTTGAACTGCCCCTCCCCAGCTTTCTGCATCATTGATCACCTAGCTCCCCACCTTGCATTGATGATCGGCTAGCATTTCCATGTGAAAAGGTGCACGGTGCCTAGTCCCTATGGCGGCTGTCATACCCTTTTATTCTTCCAATCGGGTTAGCTCTGCATCTGGTGGATGCTACTCCTATTGCTTTGATCCTCATCTGGGTCATGTTCTATGTTAACTAGGGTACTCCATGGTCTACGTGACCTGAAGGCCCTACGGCCCGAAGGCCTTAGACGACCCAAAGGCCCTGGAGACCCATAGGCCCAAACCGGTGGCCTGAAGGCCCAAATCAGGTGAATAGTTCTGTCTGCTACAGTACCGAACAGTAACTGCTAAGGTGACGGCTACAGTACTGCTACAGTACTGCTACAGAAACCCGGAAATTCACCTCCACCCGATTTTGAACCCGAGTCTCTTGGATGAAAAGCAGGAGACCTTACCACTCTGGTACGGGCTCATTGGCGAATCAACTTCTAGTGAATAACACAATCCATAAAGGATAAACTATATATTTACATTGTATTTAGAGATTAACCAATACCAAAATGGTTAGTACTAGATCATATGATCCCCAAAAAAGGATAATACTTTAGAGAAATAAATATTAATCTTAATTTCTAAAATTAAACAAACAATACAGAAATTTCAATAAATATCATCCAATAATCCAAACTAATATTGAAACCCAAAACATAGAATAATTTGATTACAATGTCTTCCACATTAAATTGTATCTCTAAATAGCATTGATTACTCTTAAAGTCACATACTTAAAGTAATTAACCTAATCACATATTCTCTATGATAGGTTAATAATTTCCATAAATAACCCAAATTGCTATAAATACACAATAAAAACATGGATAAAAATCCACCATTACTCCTCAAATGAAATCTAATAGTATTCTATCTTCCTTAGGCAAATAGTGTTCCCACAGAGCAAATATCCTCCAAAATAACATTTATCACTTAATCACCAAATCATTTACCTATACTAAGGATATATATTTGATAATACATAAGATCTAAAATCAAATTATTATTGATTAATTAAATAATTTAACTAAATAGATTTAGTCACACTTACAAAGAACTTCACATAGTCCAGTGGTAGAAGATAAATCCAAATTGCACTCTGGTTGTGGGTTCGATTCCCACACCTTTGTCCGATATGACGCATTGTCACACAGTATGTGTGTTGTCCTTTTTCAAAAACTATATTTTATAACATTCCCAAAATGAGATAAATTTCTTAAAATAACCATAACATAATTTCACCACAAATGTTATCTCATAGCTCGCATTTTCATCTTAAAATTTAATAACTTGTAATTGGCTAAAATTCAAGGATCATATAAAACTAAAATGGTTATTTATAACTATATCAACAATAGAAAATATAATTCTTCCTAAAATATCATTTTCACATAACAAACTATAGGGTTTCACATACAAGAGAAAAACCTTCCAAAGTAATCCCATCGACAAAGAGCACTAATACTTTTAAAAATTTCACCATATTTTTATTTCCACATAGGTTCTTTCTTGAACAAGAGGTTATCATATTGAATAGGGAATTCACTAGGGTAATTCCCAGGTCCCCTCCTTTTACATAAAATGACAGTAAATAGATTCTTGGGATCAATTTTATTTTCTTCCATAATACTCTTCATTTTTTCCCAGAAATTATTTACTTTATGTCATTATTTCTCACACATAAATAATTTATTTGTTCCATTGAGACACTTCCCTAGGCATCTCTTTCCACATTTCATTCGTGATGGAAATTGATCTTTCTATCCTCCATGGTCTCCACTGCTGGATCCCTTATCATTCAACGCCTTTCTCTTCTTTGTTGAGTTCGATAGTTGGTTAATATATATGTTGTTGATCATATTTTTGGAAAACAGATTCATCATGGACATGATATGTTTTACACCTATCAACAATCCATTTCATTTCTCATTTCCACCACCATGCCCAAATTTTACATCATGTTGAATGTGTCTATGACTTCCTTGGAATCCAGTTATTGACTAACACAATGAAGCATAATGTGAGTCATAAAATAATTTGGAGAATATAATAACACCTTATTTTTAATCTAAAACAATGTAGGATTAACTAATTTTATTTATTCTCATCTTATATTAAAATCCTTCAAAACAGGTTATAATGAAATTGTGAATTATCCTAAGCATATCCCCCAGGAGTGTCATAACCAAGAGTGCATCAAGGCTTGTTGTCGTGTTCCAAGATACCTCAGGTCAATCCTGAAACTCTTTATTAGAGTTTTCACTCCTAGGTACATCTGTGCCAGAGCTGCCTCTAACAACTCGTATCTATAAATGGATATATTTCTTGGAAAAACCATAAAATATTTACATTACCAAAAAAAATTGGATGTTCTTCTACACTAATCCTCAATTTCTATCATAGGGTAGTGTTTCCTAATCAGAGTTTTTTTTCTAAATATAGCTTCCAAGGGTTTTACTAAACTTCCTCTGATACAAACTGTAATGCCCCGATCCTAGTTACCCAGAATCGGTGCGTTATTACATAACATTGAAATGATTCAAGGAATCATGTCTCGAAAGACCGATCATTTTAGTTGCCTTGGAAGTACTAGATACATATGTAACTTTTACATTACATCATGAAACAATAACCTTATGTCCCCATTGAACACTCTTATATCCCTTAGCATATTCCTACAGGTTAACCATAATATACTTATTTTTATCCTGTGAAAAATAAAACATAAGTAAGGGGTTAGCTCAGATACTCAGTAAGGATAACAGTATAACGGAAACTATCATAAATAAGAATAAACATTTAAGGTAGTGTGTAAGACTAGAACACAAGCCTTTTAAACATAAACTTCAACATAATATGGAAAATATATATCAAATAATTCCATTTACTTATTCACATGGATATTGTACTAGTTGAATAATCACATGTAATATCAATAGCCAATTTCATAATGATGGAATGCATAATACCAGACTTCATAACCACATATTCAAGGCTTTGTTCCAAGAATACAAATAATATTTTTTCAAGGCCTTATGCCAAGACACTAGTTTGTCTCATGAGACCTACCAATGCATCATGGGCCTATAGCAGGCTCCACCCATCACTTACTAAGTCTAATGCATAACTCATATAAAAGGGTTAAACATAATCTAAACATTCGTATTAAAACTAGAATATGAAATGTAAAAACTTTAACTATAAACAATTAATAGTATAAAAATAGAACATACATAGTTAAACACAACTCATCAAATAAAATATGTAATATTTTATATTAATAAATTAACCTCAATCCCGAATAATTAAGGATATTTACATAGTTGAAAATAATCATCAAACCAATTTGAGAGAAATATCTCCCATTTTCATGAAAACATTTGAAAGTATCACTATTTATCATGAAGATATTTAAAATAGATTTTTGAATAAAAGTGTCGGAAACCACTTTGAAACTATTAAAAATAATTTTAATTTTTAAACATTAATTTCAATATAAATAAGTCCTAAAAATCATTTTTAAAACATGTACATTAATGAGAAAGATTTAGAAGAATAAATTTTTAAAACATTTAAAATGATAATTTAGTTAGAGTTCCTAACCAAATGAGAGATGCATGAATACAAATAATGGAGGTAGTCAAAACTAAATAATATCATGAGAATAAAAGGATTCATGACATATTATGTCCAGGTATAGTATATACACCAAATAAAAGTTAATTTCCATGTAACATTAAAGAAGTTTCAATTTAATGTAAGTTGAGATGAAATCACTTATAAAACTGCATCCTTAGGTTAAGGATACATCAATGACATAATTATGTGTTAAAAATATAAATACACCAAATATTATTGGATATTTATGGTAAGAAAATCATGGTATATTCACACATATCCTTTTAACAATTACACCAATGAAATGGATGTTTAACTCAGTGAATGAAAATTGAGTTAAGATTACTCTTATCAAGTTCATATCGATGACTTGAAAATTTGTCAATGGAGTGATTATGTGAATAAAAAGAATAAACACACAAAGTGGAGTGTAAATTACTATATAAATAAATAAATATTTATTTCACACAAAATGTTGGAGTAAAATAATCATCGAAGTTGGCGTAAAACCCAATGAGTAGAAATCGAAATTAAAAATTCCCTTACTGATTTGGTGAGTTACAAAGTATACACCCCATGAAATAAGGATCATACAATGAAGATTTAAATACCAATAAATTAAAGTATATTACATAAGGAATACAATAATGGGCAGTACATACACAACACAAAGGAAATAGTGGCAATATAACATGAATCTCATGAAAATAAGAAGTGAGATGAAAACCCCTTACCGTGTTGTAATCAATCGAGTAGTTTAAAAAAAAGTTAATAACCACTGAATGAATAATATAATACCATTAATATAAAGAGAATCATGACAATATATATCAAACAGTAGTACACAATTCGCCACATGCAATAAATAAGTGGCGAACAGTGGAAATCTCAGAGAATTAAAAGTTAGATAAGAAACCCCTTACCTTGTACTTTTCCTTAGTATATGATAGTTTACCCTCCTTTATAATGGTGAAATAATTGTTTTTAAATTATAAAAGAACCAAATACATAAATATGATATCATATATGATCTTTTAATTTTACTTTGTTAATAATATTTCAGTAGTATCATCATTTTGGGTGTTAACTGATTTGTTTTCCTTTATATGCTTGGTTACATAATCCATATTTTTTATGGATATTAATTATTTTATTCATATACATAATGATATTATTTTCATAAATAATATTTTTTAATCATAAAAATAAAATTATTCTTGAATGATTATGATGGAGAATGAATGTCATCACGTTCATGGATATGGTAATCTGTGTGTACGCACGAGCGACAATATCATTATATTGATGGTGAAATAATATTTAATTGGATTGTATATCATATATAAAGAATCATTAACATGTTATATTTATTATTTACATCATTATTACTCATTATTATACCCATAAAAATAATGAAGTGTTTGAATAACACGCTAGACCACGACGTGGAGACGGTAAGCCGTATGTACGCACATATAGTGCCTTTGTCATTTATAGTATGGATAGAAAAACTAGTATGGTTTTACCATATTTATAATAACATCATAGTATGTATAAGGTACTTTATTTATTATTTTTTTATGGAAACAAAAAATAAAGAGGAAGTGGAAGAAGAAAAGAACATGAAAGAGGGTTGTTATATTATTACCTCTTCTTTGGGTGTTTCCATTTGAGTTGATCAAAAGGGATCCTTAGGTTGGAATTATGATAAAATTAAGGACTCTAGTTCTATATGATGCTAGTTGGGAGTATATTTGGGTAGGGTTTGGCCAAGTCAAATGGATTTGGAGGTATGAAATTAAGATAATGGGAAGTACAATTTTATAAGAGAGCTGAGGGTCACTTTAGGAAAACCTTGAAATATTATTTTATAATAAACTAATTTTAGGTTTATAATGTCTCAAAAATGATTTATTTAGAATATAAGGTGTGATGGGTCTAAAAACGCTCAACAAATAGGTTTTATACAAGTTTATATTACCATTTTAACCTTATCTTTTAGATTTAACTCTTAGTTAAATAGTTAATCTTTTACTGTGTCTTCTTGTATTCTGACACTATATGGTTAATAAATTTACTCTAAACTTCAAAGATAACCACAAGTAGTTCATTAAAGACATATATAAAATTATTTAATCCCTTTTTATAATCCTTATATTTTTAGAAATATTATATAAACCAATAATATAGTAATTTAAAAAACCCCATTTAAGTTAATTTTGACATTATTTAGTATTTGGTTTTTTTTTGAAAATCATAATAGCATGATTAATTAAAAAAAATATTGAATCAAATCTAACATGTCATATTAACCTATAAAATTTGTTTAATTCCTCAAAAGTTTCAAATTAAATTTATTTCGATAATTGTAATATCAATTATTTTAATCTTTCATTAATAAGGTAATTACTACATCATCATTCTACATAAATAAATTTAATTATTTAATATCTAAAAAATATAAATAAAATATCATTATTTAGGAAATATTTTTATCTTTCTAATGAATTTTTATAGTCGAAATTATCTTAAGTATAACCCAATATTGAAAATGGTTTAGTTATTAAACATTGAATTTTACTCTTTTAACTCAACTTTAAATAAAATAATAATAAATGTCCTAATCTAACCCAAGTGGTCCAAAGAGGATCATATTTTATTCCTATGTTTTTTTGTGGAATTGAACTAATCCAATAGAATTAGGACATGTGTTAGGGTAATTAAAATATCATTTTAACCTTAATTACCCTATTTACTTTTAACTGTGGTAAATAAAAGTCAAAATTTACTATTCACCACAAATTATTTTCACCTTATTGAACCACATTTTACTTAATGGTTCTAACTTTATCTATAATATTTTTGAAATTAAAATCATAGAAGTGTTAAAATTATGTTTTATGCAAATTTTCAAATGCTCATAGAAGGTCTGTAAAAGACAGTAAAAAGTTCAATAAAATTTTATATATCTAAACTTACTATAAAATGACTCCAATGAATTAAATTTAAGATATATAGGTATTATGTATCTAATTTTACCAAAAATAAACTTAAATAAAATAAATAATTATTAAAATAAAAAGGAGGGTTTAAACAATAATGCAGTGTTTTTTCACTATTCATCAAAAATTTAATGTTTTTAGAAAAATACCAAAAATTCACCATAAGCTAATTTTGATATTCAGAATTCAAAAATGAATTATGTGTTACCAAATTAAAACCATTGCATTTTCATTAATTAATTTAAAAATAATTCCCACTGTCAAAACCAAAAAGTGGGATTTAAAAAGTAAATGCAATCAAAATATTGACATGTGTTTATGTCAAATTTAAACGTGAAATTAATTATAATGACCTATATTGTAATAAATGATAAAAATATAATATAATTACACATAAAACCCATTCAAATTCATAATTTAACACTATAAATTGTTTCTATTAAAAAAGTGGGTTTCAATTAAAATTTAGTATTTTTCAGTATTCATCAAAATATGAATGTTATCAGAAAACTACCACAAATTAATCCTAAATAAATTTTTATGTCCCAATTCAAAAGAAGAATTTAATATAATTAATATGAATATATAAAAGTGTCAAATATTGGTTTTAAAAAGGGTTTCCCATTAAAAGGTGGTAAAATTACATTTTTTTAAAAAAACTTCTTTTAACTGAAAAATGAATTTGTTCTTATATTATGTATAACGAACACATAATATGGGTTCTAAAATAATATGGGGTATATATAATTAAAAATTTAGTGAATACTATTCCTAACCCCTTTTTGGATGGCTAGTTTGGTAATTCATGGTGCGCTCGAACTCGGTGTTGTTTATTGCACATGCTATTGAATTACTTTAAAGAAAATAACTTACTAAGAAATCTTGGGTTCATACAGTTTTAAAGATGAAAATTTTTCATCCAAATACTTTATTGAATACAGCCTTCCGTTTTATATTATTCCATAACTCATATGGAGTTTTCTTTAAGAATAGATTTATTAAAACTCTATTAATGACATATAATATAGTATTAATAGCTTCATCACAAATATGAGTGGGAAAGATATATTCCAGTAACACGGTTCTATCAATTTCTTGAAAAATATTATTCCCCTATTCAACAACACCATTCTAGTAAGGTGTCCTTGTGACAGAACAAGTATGTTTAATACCTTTTTTGTAGATATATGAATTAAATTCATGATTCTCAAATTATTCTCCATGATAACTTATCAATCTAATAATTTGAAAATACATTTCATTTTGAACAATCTTGCATAAATTATTAGTAATAGAACATGCATCAATATTTAGAATCAAAAAGTAAACCAATGTAAATCTTGAAAAATAATCAACTGAAACATTAAAAAAAAATTACAAACAAGACATTCCATTTTAGTAGGTCCTAAAAAATCCATGTGGATAAGCTATAGAGGTCTAGATGTAGGAACATATTTATTTATTTTAAATGATGATTTATGATTTCTGCCAGTTTTCCATGCAACAATTGTCATTATTTAGTATAATTTAAGGCAAGAAAAATATAAAATCAAATGTTTACTATTCAACTCTTTCAAGTAGTGATCGTTATAGCTTCCAAGCCTTTTATTACAAATCTATTATTCATCAATTTTAGTATTCAATTAATTTACATTTTTTCAAAATAAAAAAATTAGGTTCTAATATATAGACATTATCTATTCTATGTGATTTAAACTTGGGAGATTTTTCATTGAAAATATATTATGGATTGTTATAAATGTCAATTGAATTACCATTATCAAAAAATTGAGAAATACTTATCATTTTGTTCTTTAATAGTCACCTATAAAAATTTTATCTACTAGATACTTAAGGATCCAAATCCTTTGTTTGTCTAGAAAAAATAAAAAAATAAATTTTGGAATTTTTTTTTAAGATAATCATTTTTAATTCAAAAAAATTGATTATTTATCAGATTAAAGATCTTATAATAATTTCCTATTTTAACCATAATAAAAATTAGTAACATTAGAAAGGTTTTGTTCTAAAAATATGGCATGGTATTATTCTTGTAATGTTTGGGCCTTTTACCATGACTTCCATTAAAAAATATTTTTTGAGTTTATTTTGACCAAGAGTTTCTTTATATAATATTCCTATTTACTAAAAACACTTGAAACATTTTTAATGTTTGGAAATTATTTTTGTTGGTTATGTATTATTTAAAATTTATTAGTATATGAGGTAGTAAACTTGCCAAATTCATCTTTCAAAACTAAAATCTATTTACATAAGTTCTCCTCTTTATTAAAAATTTAATTATAAGAGTTCCAAATAGATTTTTTTCTTTTTTAAGATTTCATACTTAGTTTATAACATGGTAAAATATTAATTTAAATCCTTATATGAACAATTTTAATTTTATAATTCAAAATAATACTCATAATAGTATTAAGAATTTACCTTATTAAAATATATCATAAACAATATGTTTCCCTATTGATTAACATCTTCATCTGTTGATTCTAAGGATGATCTTTCACTTGAATATTCATAATTTTCCTGAGTGGAATTCATAGCTTACTTATATTTCTTATTATAAGAAACATTCTTGAATTATTTATTCTTTTACTTTTTAACATATTTAAGATATGGAAAATTAAACTTTATATGTCTATTTTTTTGAACTCAAAACATCTTACTTCATTATATTTGTCAATATACTTCCTGTACTTGTTGATAGGTCTTCTAATTCCTCATATCTTATTAAATAATTTTCGTAAATTTCATGAAAACTCTTCAAGTTAATCATTCAATCTGGAATATCTCGAAGAATCTTCTTCTTCATATGTTTTTTATATCAGTATGCTTTTTTACTTCATATCTTCCTTAGAAGTGGAATCCTCAAAAGTATAATTTTCTTTTTTGATCATTTTATATTCTCCATATTTGGATTTCATTTTTTCTTCATGCATAATAAGATTTGAAATGAGATATTTTGTTATAAAATTACTAAATTATGTTGATTTTCTGATATAAACTGATATTATACTCCACTATGGATGTAATACTCATAGAAATTTCCATGATATCTCATGCTTAGTGATATATGCTCCTAGATCATCAACATTATTCACAATCTCAATATGTCTTCCTTTAAACTGAGAAATCATTTCACTTTCATCCATTCTGAATGTATAAAAAATGATTTTGGTAGTATCACATCTAAGAGCCATTATATTATCAATACCTTTACAAGAAACTGTTATAGTGGTCCAAATTACATTAGCTGATGGACATTGAGAAACTTTGTTGAATTAATTTGGTCATAATCCAAATATTATAGAATTCATAGCTTCGTAATTTATATTATTTTCTATAATTTTTGTATCATAGGTTCTATCTTTGGTATCACATATGTCTTTTCCTAATTAAGATAAACTTCTAATACAATATTATTTAGATAAATGGCCATATTAGCCTTCTAATAACAATAATTTTCACCATTAAAGTAGGAAAATATAATTATTTACATGCCTTATAGGTTATCAATAATACCATCCATTTGAAATAAGATATTTTTTATTCTACCAATTGTAGTTGTTTACTCATGATTTATGAGCTATTATACTGATTTTGGTCAAAGATTTATAGATAACTAAAAACTCAAGAGGGGGTGAATTGAGTTAGGAAAAGTTTCTTTATTTTAAACCACTATGTTCGAGGTATGTGAGTTCTAATATTTTTACTTAAATAAAATATGAAGTAGAAATATAAAATCTTATTAAAAGAAATTTATAGTGTATTAGAGAATACCAATCCCTAGTCCACTCCACCGACACTCTACTCCATGAGTTTAGTGATTTTCACTATAACATCCTTTTTTCTGGGGGCTTATAACTAAGTAAAAAAAGTTTCTACATATTAAAAATGTGCAAGAGATTTCAACAAGGATATCTCTTTAAATGACCTATCTATAGCCTTAAGATAGTCTCTTATAATGACTATACACAAAATAATATGAATAATCTTTTGCAGAACATTTATAGAACATATTTTCATGCAGTAACTAACAGTATTTGAAGAAGCATCCTGAGAATATGATAGTATTAAGGGTATAGCTCAATATGATCCTCAGTTCAACTGATAAAAATTTAATCGCATCACGCAAGAGTTTGGGTTTGATCTTTTCCATGTACAAGCGTTTGCTGTTAGTATTATCAGATTTTTCATATGTGCATGCACATATTTATAAATTTCTATTTCCCTATGTATTTTCATGTAGTTTATAAATATTCCTTTTGTATGTTGTCTATGATTTTTAACATAATAATATGATATAATCTTAATGGTAGAATTGAATATCTATTGATAATATAGGTTATTAATGGCATGAATCCATTCTTTCCAAATATATAATATAATTCTTTAGTGTCTATGTTAGAAACATTACCCTTCTTTATATTTTTCCATTCATGGAAATATTACATTTTATACAAAACAAAATTACCATAAATTTTCATTCCCAACACTTATATTCTCTAAAATCAAGAAATGAATTATCTAGATATTATGAATGTAACCATATATTTCTTCATAATAGTAATAATTTCATTAGATGTCCAACAGATGGAACTGTTCTCAGAAGATAAATATCTAAAGGACATCATAAGATGAAATAAATCTTTGAATTATATTGTGTGTTAGATAAACTAAATTTAACATTATGTAGTATAATTATTCACTGCAACAAAAATATCATTATAAAATGTGATAAATAACTTTCACAACTTCATCAAATGCTCATAAGATAATCTTTTAGGAATAACCTTTTAATAAGATAATTACTCTTTATAACTGAACTATAACAAACATTTGTGACTTTGAACATGCATAATCTCAATAATTCCCTCCATAAGATAATATTTTACATTAAAAATATGAACCTCCAATATAGAGATTTCTAATTCTGAGTAGAGGGAATATATTCTTTGATTATCATAAGATAAAATAAAATGTCAGAGATTTAATATTTTACACTCTCTAATATAATATCTTATAGTCCCCTTAAGATAAATTCCTTTGATAAATTAATTATCATAAAAACCTAAGAGAAACTCATTAGAATATAAATATGTATCTCTAGAACTATCAAAATAAAAATAAAGAGTAAGATATTTTGGAACAACATATGTCTATCCAGCAAGAGTAAGTCAAGTTGAATCTCATAATGATTAGTCATGAAAAGAATATGTTATTCATTTTGAATAAAAAATATTGCTGGGAAAATGGATACAGATTAGAAGTTTCCAATTTTTAATATATATTTTTTTATAAGTGTAATGATATAATTCTCTAGAATATAATAAAAAACGTTCATTGGGTATTCAAGAAACTGAGTACTAATATAAAGACAATTGATTATGTAATGTTTAAGGATAGTTCCATGTAAGGTCGGTAGCACATGAGGGGGGTATACTGATCATGGATTACAAGTGTTGGAGTGGATGGATATGGTTTGATGTGTTAGAATTCATTAAGGGGAAAATTGAAAATTTTAGTTTTAATACCCCATGTGAATCATATGATTTGGATAAATGATTGTCCAAACCATGTTCCAACTATATGCTCATTCACTGTCCACATGGGAATCCTAGATAGTTGGTCCACATAGTAGGTAAAACTAATATCCAATGGTGTAAAACAACAAGGCTAAAATTTGTACCCCTAAGACATATTTTTCGCATAGTTTCACCAATTGTGTGGACAAATAGTGTGATATGAAGAAACTTAAAAATATTAAAAAACCAAAAAAAAAGACCAAATCCTCCAGAAATATAAAGTAAATAATTTATTAGTTAAACAGTTAAGAGTATTACAATTAGGGTTTGATAATTCTTCCTACCATTACTCATTATTCCCCGGAAAAGGTATTAATGTCATAGAGGATGATGTAGGATTTAAAATGTGGGATGCAATCGAACAACTTTACATCTTAGAAATTACCTTGAAAGAAACAGGGATGGCCCAACACTCAACCCAGATCATTAATAATCCTGGAAGAAAATCATGAAAAAATAACTCAAATGTAAAGATTTCAATAACACAATCTTTCAATACCCCCCCCATATAATTCTTACACTTATCATTGTGAACTAACAAGACTTATGATATAAATGGAAGACATTAAAAAAACATCACTTACCCATTCCAACTCATGAAATTGAACATATCATCCAAAATTACATTAATAAATTCATGAATCAAACTAAAATAGAATAAAGGATAAAATGGTTTTGCAGGTGGAAGGCTTCAATGTGGTTTTATATGCACCCAAAAATCCTTGAAATAACCAACAATGACCCAAGGTAGTCTCCAAATAGGATACTATTCAATAATTATACATCAATCATTTAATAATATCCAAAACTTTAAGAAGGGATAATTCCTATGATGAAAAAGAACAAAAGAAAAAAAAGAATGAACCCATTGAGAATGCCTAAAGTAAAAACATGCCTCAACAAAAATCAATATGTTGTCTATTATCGGGAAAAGGGGGATAACTGGGGACATGAACTCGGTGAACCAAACTGATCCAAAGATAAAAAACCCATCTCAGTAACCCCAAACACTCACGCAGGACCCGCATCAGAATTTAAAGATATAATAGGAACAAAGGCTTGCATACCCCTCGGAAAAAAATTAATAAAATGATTATAACTCCCTATGGAAAATGAATATTATACCAAAATAAATAGGGATTAATTTTAAAAAAAAACATCAATAATACTAACTCTACACACGAAAACCTAAAGAAAATATAACCATCACAAATTCCAAAAAATAATATATATATTGAAAACTAATGAATTTATTCTAATGTATATCCATCAAGCCCTCATTAAAAAAATTTGGAATACTAAAAAAACATGAAAAATAAATCCATCCATCAATATTTTCCAAATTAAAATCTAAAATTCCCAGCCCAAAGAAAAAAATAAATCTAAAATTAATAAATAACTTTTTTCCAAAATAAGAATACATTGAAAAACATACATCCCCTTATCAAAACGTTTTTTGAATCCCATTTAATGGAACCCATGAAATCTAATAAATACCCCACTAAAAACACTACTCTATTTAAATTTTAAAAATCATTGTTTAAACCTTTTTTTAACCATATACATTTCCTTGGTAACCAATTTTATGTCACTCATTCATTTATTAATTATTTTCAAAAATATAAAAGAGGACATTTGTTTCAGAAAAAATTGAATGATTTTTTACTAATTTTTAAATTTGAGTTTCTAAACCATTAAAATAATATTTCCACCATATATATAGGTAAAAAATAGAATTAAAACAACCATAAA
Source organism: Viscum album (assembly GCA_963277665.1). Lineage (NCBI taxonomy): Eukaryota > Viridiplantae > Streptophyta > Magnoliopsida > Santalales > Viscaceae > Viscum > Viscum album. The sequence goes on along the minus strand of OY728126.1, from coordinate 2,111,428,930 downwards.
GTATCTTAGATCTATCCAAAATGACAAAATAAATGAATATAAAAAACAAATATGGACTGAAATAATCAAACACATGGATTTAAGGAGGGGTCGATGGCTGTTCATTTTTTAGAAAAACAGTTTGGTGGACCGTGCAGTAACAATGTAACCACCATTAGAATTATCACAATACTATTCTCATGGGTCTACATGGTTTTTTAGGCCCTAAAAAATCACATATTTCCACTAGTACAAGTCCTGTTTTCACCCAAATACTATAAATATAAAAATTATTTACTAATTACTCAAATGAACCAAAATACCATTAGTTAAGGTCAAAAAAAATTTATAAGGAGTCAAAAACAAAGATCAAAATAAAAATTCAAATCCAAACATCCCATGATAACTCATATTTTATCCCAACCATTTTTAACCAAGAAAAAACCCATGAACTACTTCCTAATCTTTTATAACCCTATCTCCATTTAAGAGACTTCCCGTACAAAAATTGAATTCCATGAACCAAAGCCCTATTGTGAACATAGTCTTTGATATAATTTTACCAAGATTCATCCATCCATAAATTTCTTGAGTCTACACATGAATAGTACTGAGGGGTTCTCTTGATCCCCATGGTGGGACACAAATTTCTAGGGAATTAGATAATACTTCTCAGGAATGATTTCCCCGGAATATAAGGAATTTAAATTAAAGAGTAATTCTAAAAAAAATATAACATGATTCATCAATACATTATACATCCACACTATATAAAATTACTAGAATATAATGAATGAAATGAAAAGATATAAAAGAGATTACAATAAAGATATAACAATAAGCTAACCTCAACACTAACTCCCTTAAAATAATAGAAATAGTTTCTTCATCAAAATATTTTCTGAAATAAAAACCACTGCTAAAAGGTTAAATAGAAATAGGGCTTACCTATTATTAAAATCTAATAAATCATGAAATAAAATTGGTAGGTACTTGGTCAAGATCTCCATGTGTCCTAAAGTAACTTTACATTCAACATCTCCAGAAAATGCTTCAAAGAGATTCCAGGATAATAACCCAATAAATAAAACTCTTCATTATTAGAATCTGACACTAAAATATCCTCACAATTTAAAAACAAAAAGTTTTCTAAGTATGGTGTTAGATAACATCCCTGTAGTTTTTAACCAATAGTTCTATGTATTATATTTTATAAAATAATCAAAAAATTATTTTTTGAAATATATCAATTTAAAATAAGATTTTATTAACAATTTTAAAAAAAATATTTGGACTTTCCATTGATACTTATTTTTTCATAAAAAAAAATAGTTCAAACACATATTCTGGGAAATATATTTCTAAAAATAGTTTGATTAATTCCTAAAAAGGTAGAAAATGAAAGTTAAAAAACCAAAAATAATTCATCAAATTCCCAAATATCACTAATAATGTATGTAGAAGATGGAATCTATTGAGAAACAAAGCAAAAAACTATTATAAATAGATTTATATTGGTGTTAAAAGGGTCAATGTAAAAAGGTCAATATAATCATGTATAGTCCAAATAAAAGGAGGAAAAAAATAACAACAAATTTATAATTAAAATAATGCATCATGAGTGAAACAACAAAGGATCCCCAATTATATGGGGACCAAAAAAAATATACATTATTAATTATGGTGTACATAAATTAGTTTGATAAAACAATGATTAATTTACTAAAAGTGGTGGAATTCTATTTACATCAGTAACATAGCATGTGGTGGGTGATCCACATCCTAGTGTAGGATTTCATTCCATATTAAATGGAATTCCCATAAATTTAAAAAGACATCAAAATAATCATTAGGAGATGTTTTTTTCTTAAATAATAAATAAACATGTTCTTATATACATATATACTTAAATCCGTAAACACTATTTATAATGAAAGGCTTCCTCATAAACACCATTCTTTTTAGTTGAGACACAACTATCATAACACATTCTTTCTAAAATTTCATTATAAAAATATTCCTATACAAAATAAAAAATGGGAAGTACTATTGTTTATTTATTAATGAGTTTTTCACCTCATCTAAGGTATCTTTGGCACATTTAAATAATAAAATGATAGAAAGAGGTATATGTGTGTAAATATGGGTTTTATTTAAAGCTATTATTCTTGGAGATGATTTAAATCATTAAGAAACTCATCATAATAAACAAGGGTAATGGTTGAAACACTATTTTTAGAAAAACCATATTTTAAGGAATCAATGTTTTAAAATATCCTTTATTATCTTAGTTCAAAATTAGAATTTAATAATAGAGTTAAACATTAAAATATTTCTATTATTTTTTATGCATATATATATTTATATTTCTATAAATATAAAAATATCTCAATTCATATATTCACATATTTTCTTCTGAGTATCTAAATATATATATATACCCTCATACATAGGTGTATATTCAACCGATATAATAAAATAAATTTATAAAATTTCTGGGTTTTAGAAACCTCTTGAGAATAAAAAGGAAAAATTACTTAAAACCCATTAAATGAACAATAAAAATACAAAAACCCATCAATGAACTCTAATAAATCTTCTAGAAACACTTAAATAACTGTTGAAATATAAATCAATAACCATTTTCTCATTATAAATCAATATAATGGTTATAAATACCCATTCTAAATAAATATTATTATTTTTTGAAATACTTTTAAGTGGTTTCGTTGATATATAGCATACATTAATTTTATATAATGTTATTTAGAGATCATAAAAATAATTTATATACCTATTAAAGGATAAATACTTGGAATCACCTACTAATATAAATAAAAATGATGGGAAATCACTATAAAATATGAGAGAAAATATTGAGAGGGACATTGGATACTATAGGGTGACTAAACTGAATGAAATTGAAACTAAAAACCAAATATTTTTTAGCCAAAATCAAACCAAAATGAGAGGAATAAGAAAAAAGATAAAAAAAAATAAGGGAGAGGATAGAAGTAAGTTCTTACTTGAAAAGATTCCACATGAAATTTCGAGGAGACAAACCAAGAACATGGAGATGATATGAGGAGGGTTGCAAGCAAGATAGGGTGTTCTAGACATGTATAATGAGTGATTAGGAGGTGCAAGATTGTATTATGGGTTATAATTAATTTAGGGGATAAAAAATTCAAAATTATAATTCCCAAGGTAAATCTCATAGTTTGGTCAAATGATTGACAGAATTATGCACCAGTCATTCACCCCTTCACTAGAAACATAGGTTACCCAAACGGTTTGTCTACATAATTGGGAAAATCATAAACCAAACATGTGTATTGTATTTAATATAACTAGTTCTACATCCATATAGTTTCTATACTATATATCCATCTGTGTTCTTAAACCAAGTAACAAAAATAACACATTAAAAATTAAAAAATAACTTAGACTCTAGTGTATTAAAATATTTAATTAATTAAGAATATATGGTTCAAGGTGTGACATAGCATTATCGCACCACTTCTGACAAAATTTAGTCACCTCTCTTTTACACAATATTAGTTTCTCATCTAATATTTTTTGAGATGAGTGTGTATATGGATATCCTAGTTGATCTACTACATGTATTATGGTTTTATCCATTTGAAGAGTTAAAAATTCTATTATCCTTTTTTTTCACACTCTCAAATTCTCATGGTGGAAAAATATGGTGTAACCATATTGTAAGGATATAATAATATCCATACATTACAATATTCTAGTATTAACCTAATACTAGTATATAAAGAAGGAACCAAAATTTTGTTATGATTATATTCACATATCATCATTGACCATATCTTCCTATCCACCATAGGACTACACTCCATCAAATAATATACAAATTATGTATACACTTGTAATGTTATGAACATTAACTAGTAATAAATTCAGCATGGTGTGTTGATCACTCAAGTGAAATCATAATCAATCCTTATTTATAGAATGATGCCTTTAAAGGGTGTTATTTTTTATCACCTTCATATTATCCACAGTTATAATATATGATCATTCCAAAAAAGTATTTCATTAAGAAATATAACAATAAAAACAGATTGTATCCCCAGAATCAAGATGACTTCCATTTGTTTCTATAAAAACTCCCAAATAGTAAGGATGGATTAAATATAGGTCTCTAGCACATACCTAGGATACTCAGATAGGTTACAAAATTTAAATGTTTTAAAATGTATCGAAATCCCTCCATATAACACTTGTATAAAACCAAAATAGAAAAATAGGGACATTCCCTAATAAAATAGCAACAGGAACTAGTAAATCCTTTCGAATATTTGAATTACCAAAATGATTGGATTCCTATCCACTATTCTTTATTACATTGCAGCTTAACCTCATCTTTCAGCTATGTGTGAATCATATACTAAAATTATAAAGTTGGTTATCAACATGTAAAAGAAATGATTTGTATGAAATTGGGGAGCCATTTTAGAGTTCACTATATAGCTCTATTACTCATACTGACATCACTTCAGTTCAGGCCAATAAGTTCTAGGGAATATCCTATTCTATATGGTAGGATGAAATGATGGGTATTTAGAGGATTTTACATTACCTTGTCTCATCAAGAAAATGTTCATAAATTTTAAAAATAGTTAGTATTATCTGGATATGTATTCTTCATAGTGACTTTATTAGTCTCATTCAGGATGTATTATACCTATATTATTGCCTAATAAACCTCCTCTCATGTGACCTTGTGTGGGAGAAATTGATCACACACCTACCTAAGGATCAGTTCACAAGAAATCACATACATGTCACATAGACAGTTTTCAAATTCTATACATGCTAGATATAAAGTGTTTCTTTCACAACTCTAGTTACTGAGAAATCCAAGGATAATATTTTTATTCTTGTATACATAAGTATATGATGTAAAATCATATCCAAAAAATTACCATGGATTGAATCTAGTGTGTTAACTCTTCAAATGTTTTCCTAACACATTATAGTAATGCCTACTTGGGCAATAATATTCACCTAAGCCAAAGGTACCAGCCATAATTTCATCTATGAATATGGTCATTTAAATTAGAATAATAAATAGTGGCATGAAAGGTTATCTAAAGATCAATCCACATTATGTTGTTTTCAAGGGTTGATTTTATGAACCACATATTATATGTCATGTTTCTTATGTATTAATTAATATATAATCCCATTATTGAAATTTTTTCTCATTATAATTTGAATAGTTTGTGAAAAACTATGGTTTTAGAGTTTTGTATGGATATGGGATAATAGAATCATCTAAGAGTAACTAAGCATAAAAATGTAGAAATCATGATAACAAAAAAATTTAAAGATGATTTGTAAGGGTTTTTTCCAGAGATGACATATATCGTTGTCATTGGAAAAATTTCCCCAACTCAATGTCTTAAACAAGATATTTGACATGAGTTGCAATAAATTTTTTATAAAAAATTTCTTGTCATCCATTCATTTCATATAATTTATTGAAATGAGTTGTAAAAATTGGTCTAAATAAAATAAAAGCATTAAAAATGGAATAAATGGACAATTGTAAAGATAAAGGCTTATGGAGAAGTGGGATAAAATTTCAAAAAGTATAAATTTTTACCAATTTTTTCTTCATTAGGTCATTATTCTAAGGACTAAGTTCCATTGTAGGGGAAATTAGGTCATTTTTATGATAGATATTTCAGTTAGGTGGTGGGCCTTAAAAGAATGTTCACGGCTAACCTCACCCAATCACTTATTTCATGTTTCCCATGTTTTGTTCCCCAAAATGTGTGGTCTATACCATTTTACTCATTCAAGATATGTATAATGAATACATACTATACATAGTTCTTGAATTGGGTTAAAATGGAAATATTCATCTACAAAATTCACCAAGTTCATTGGTGTTCTATGAAAAAAGTGTCCCCCTTATATTTATATAGGAATACCCCATATGATCAATTTCCCACATTGGTTCCCACTACTACAGTGTGTGTGCATCGAAATATTGACCAATATACATTCAAATGTTTCAACCACTGTGTCCACTTACCTGTTTAACTAGACTACATAACTTAAGAATAGTTAATTTAAAATCCATATTTCCTTCAAAATTTTATTTTCTTCTTCCCGATAAAATCCATTTTTGGGCGGTATTTGTTGGTAATCAAATTTCATTAAAGATAGAATATATGAATTCTATACAAGAATAAAAAAAATAAAATGGATGAAGAATAATTTGGAACCCCTTCCACATGCCCAATTCGAAGGGAATCATCACACACCCAATTACAAGGGTGACATCGTATTACATATTCCTATGAATCCCATGCCTTTAACCTTGTTCAAAAAAACTGGGCACACAAAATGGTTATTAGTTATAACCTAGGAAAAGATATCCCTTGTAATTTATTATTACCCCTAGTTTTTCATTTTATGATAGGATACTCCCTGTAATAATTTAAATTCATGAATAAATCAAATTGGATGCCCATACCATATATCTTCGCATTAGATTTTGATAAAAAAAATTGGGGAATGTATTGAAAATAAATTTGTATATAGCCTTTAATTACCATGAACATCAAAAGAAACAGTGTCACAATAGTAATCACTAATACTTGGAAAATGAACCCTTGAAAGAATTTTTTTCTAAGAATCCTGTTCACTATCTCATAATTCCCAATTTATCATTCAACGGATCTACCCCATGGATAATATCTAATGTTTTACAAGTTGAAAATTTTATAAGAGGTTTTAATTTTAAATTACAAGATGAGGAAATTTGGGATTGTAGACTTGGAATAGAATTTTTATGAATGGAATGCCTTTATATTACGATTTTAGATGTGGTTTGAGGCTTATAATGTAGTTTAGAGGTTTTGTCAGTGTTTTGGTGGTTTAGGTCCAAAACATAATGTTTTGAAAAAATAAAACATATATTGTACAGTTAGCATACAAATAGAAAAATCCTTGTGGAATAACTTTATAGCCAAGTTTGAATATGAAAATGGATAGGGAAACTGTGTAATAGGCTATGGGAACCCATGTATATTTACACAATTTATTATATACATTTATCATGGCTGAATCATGTTATGATAAATCATGTTTTGTTCATGTGTGATTGGGGTTCTCTAAAGACAGTGGAGGTACATGGAGGTGAATGGTTTGGAAGACCATGCATGTTTCTATTGTTTATTACAGACTTCTATCATGGTGGGATCATGGTCTCTTAAATCGTGCGTCGATCCCATGTGAGTGAGGTGTTCTAAAGAATGTAGAGGTGCACGGTGGTGATTGGTTTGTAAAACCAAGTGGCCAAACCATTCAGACCATAAAAAATGGAAAATTATCTACTTTACCCCTATGAACCTCAAAGGGTTTAACCCTATTTTCCAACATCTTTCACCCAACACCCTCCACTGCTTGTGCCTATCTCCTTCTATAATTCTTCATGTTATTTCTCCAATGTTCATGGTCGTAATTGATCTCCATCAGATGTTTTGGAGACCTATGGGTAAATATTTGACTCCATTTTCCTTCTTTGTGTTTTTATTCTTCCTAATGTATGTTTGTAATCTATAGTTAGTATTTTTATTCTAGATTCAACTGTATCATGGTTGAATCGAATACTGATGTTAGGGAATTATCATTGCCTACTAAGAGGATATTATAGGAGGTTTTATTTACGTCACTATGAGTCCATTAATGGAGGTACATCACCAAGGTGAATTTATAAATCATTACTTATTTAAATAAATATTTTGGTGTGGTGTTTTAATTTTGTTTCTCGAATTATATTTTTAATTCAAGGATGACTATGTGACACGAATGTTAGCAAGAATTATATCATTGTTCAAGTGTGACATGATCAGCCATTGAGGTCATATTTTTTAAACCCTTAATGTTAGTTTTTTAAAAATAAATACCATATAATGTTTAATTAATTTATTAAATATTTATATTTAATTAATTCTAATGTTTTCATTGAGAAAAAGTTCCTTGATTGACCCAGTGAGCTTAGAGGGCCTTTGGCTACTTCTTCCAACCCTTGGCAAAATAATTAATAGAATGATTTTGAAAGTAGTTGTTCTTTCATACATATACTATGGTGTCTATATGTGTTTATGTTTGTACGTTTATTCTTGGGATCTCCCTTAAAGGAAATTCCACCAGTTTAAATTTATTCCATTGAATTTTTTAGTTCGTTAAATTTTAAAATTAAAATAGTTGATTTTATGGGTCACTAACAACCCTTGTGTGCTAAATTCATATCTTATACCACTATTTGAGACCATGAATCTGTCCTAGAGAATCAATAGAGGGATTACTATACTCTTATACAATTTATGTGGGTCCCTATATGGATGTATCTGCTTCCATCTAGAACATGAGGATCCTTCATGGGATACCTTTCTATATATTGACCTATGGGCCCTAGTTGGTACCCTCGTTATTGACTGATGTATATTTGGTGCATCATGGTTTTAGTTAGAGATGTGATCAGGTTTCACGTTAGTACCCATGTTTTACTTGTGATATAAGGGGATATTTCAGATGTAATCGTTTTATGTGTTTGTCCACCCCTAATCTTACATTTATACCATTACCTAGTTATGGTTCATACACCCATGATTCTAAGCATACACCCTAGAACTCGGCCGATGGAGCCCGATGTGATTTGATAATTCTTCAAGGTTCTTAAATGTATTTCTTGGGATCCGACCTCTAAGCCTACAAGTATGATGGGTTATCTTATTATGACGTCCGGAGGTACGTACTAGGATATAAATTTTCATCCATAAATGTTGGTTGATACCATTAATGTAAGTCTCATTTTTCACTGGTATTCCTCACTAATTAAGGATTGTAATGGTGATCCTTGAGAATGATTTAGAACGCTATTTTAGATACACTTAGTGATTGATAATGATTACAATGAGGGATTCATAGGACGATCCCTAGGATCGGGAAGATGCAGCAATATTGTACCTGCTAGACTTGTATTAGAGTGGGATTTCAGTCCATTTTTTAAATGCTTACCAAGGGTTATCATGGATTCGAAGAGAATTTATTATTGGTTGATTACGGTTCATAAACTATATTTATTACTCATGTCACAATGTTTTTGTAACCTATACACATGGACATAAGACTCATACATGAGACTGGCTTGAGTGGTATAATGTCCAACTCAATTCCTTGTTTATATGTTGTATAGATATTACCTATACTACTTTATTATAGTGATCACATGTGAGTATGTTTGATTCCACTATTAGTACATCTACCACACTTAGGCGGTATAGCTTTCTTTGAGACATATCAATGATGGTTGAAGAAGGTATAGTTGATTAGCATTATGGATCCCAGAGTATACATGATTACGCATGTTTTGACATGTATAACATATAACTCAATACCTCATTAATAGGATTTGCAATCAATTTGGATCACATACACTAGAATCAACTATGTATTTATTTTATTTTTTATTTCTAGTTATGTCTTTGTAATTATATGCATATTATAGACCACATTGTCATTTAGTTTTTCTCACCATAACTTATAGTTATTATTGTTATCCTGATGAGTTGATTGCTTATACATATAATATATTTACTAAATATATATGAGAACACATTTTTGGTTCCCTACTATATTTATTAATCACACGCTACATTGGATTCCATTGTACTGTGGTAGCTAAGTAGTCATTCACTTGGTTACCAGAATAGCATAGGATGAGTCTCGAGACTGATTGAGTAGGATGGATCAGATACTTATATAGAGATCAGATAAGTTTCTTTCATGGATTTAGTAATATATCATTATACATTTATTTTATTTTTGGTTATGTTCTCATAAAAAACTAATCATCCTTGTGGGAGATCAATGTTGTATGTATGATATAGCTATTTGGGATCTTACTTCATTGCATAATGAGTACAACTTTGTTGATATTTATTAATTCAATGGTATTGTTATATACTATTATAGAAGATTTATGGTTATTTATTCTATTTACTATCTCTAAAATGAGTTAATAGTCTCCACACAGACACATTGTAGGCCCTTTTTTAATTTAGAAACCTCTAAAGTACGGGGAGACACACTTGAGTTCAAGTTTCTAATTGATCCTATCACAATTTATACAGTGAAATGAGTCGATACGTGTCACGTTCATATTAGTGTTGTTCATTTCCTCTTGTTTTAAATTTTGGGATATTTTATATAGAATAGTTATTAATGTGAAGGAACCTAGGATGGAAAACATAGAGGTGTATCGAGAACACTCGTTCTGTTAAAAATTCTTAATTTTTTGCAGTATTGGATTATCATTCAAGATATGTGATAATATGGTAGAGTATGATCTTTACTTTGAGTAACACAATTTTTGTGTGGATATTATGACTCACTGTGGATTTATCATGGTTTTATGGTAGTAAAGAGTCCATTGGTGGATTTTGACTCTTTTCTAGTAAAGTTAATTGGTTTCTCATATATCATATTTGTCATGTAGGGTCAGAATGTCATAGGCCTTTGAGTATGGGATTTTACTACTGATGGAAAGGTTTACTATTTTAAGGTTCAAAATAAACCTAAATGATGTTTTTTCATATAAGTTTTGGGTTCCATTCTATATAGTTATACCAATATTTATATATTTTTTATATGATGTAAGTCTATTTCAATATATGATAACTCTTTCGATGATGATGATGATAACTCACTCCTCATGAAATAGAGGTGCAGTGGCCCTTATAAAAATATATGGCATGTGATTCTTAAGGATTAAAGCCCTATTATGGTGTTGTTACTATGGTTAAGTTATTTAAAGGCTCAATGAAAATATATATGGTTTTTTCCCACTTGGATTTGAGAGGATTCTACTTAATACAACCATATAAGTGTTGTGTATAGCCTATTATTGAAACGATGTTATGAGTGTGTAGTATTAATCCTCATAAGTCATAATATTAAATCATGTCTTCTTATTAAATTTTTTTTTGTTGTATCCTATTCATTTTCAATTAACTGATGTTTTATGAAAACCTAAAAAGAGCATTAACATATATAATTCTATGAAATTTTATAAAACTGAGCTTTATTTAGGGTTTTCAAGTTGGATCTTCTACTGTGACATCGATAGGCACCTACATATTTATAGTAAACTACATCTTATAGGGGTTATTAATGTATATAGATTCCTCTTTAGGATCATTTTTTTATCTTCCCTATTTATATTGTGACCATTTAGGTAGAAGTCCATTATGAAAATGCTCAGATAGGATTAGGGCATGATAAGTTGATGCACGGTAGGTGATCCCTTAAATGAAAACTAATTATAAATTTTCCTTAAATTTTTAGTTTCTATTGGATTTAAATTCAATGTGTTTCCAATTACATAATATTACATTTTCCCTCTATAACATGGAATTGAAAACATGAATAATTGATCCCATGTTGATAGATTTGACGCTCATAGGTTGATGTTATTCTTACATCTTTTAGAGTGATTTTTCAGGCATGTTAGATACATTGAATAAAGATGGGTGTGTGTATAACACCACATGAGATATCACCTTGGAAAATAAATTGATCTTTTGAGATAATTTGATAGACCTAGTGTCCCTATCTTGAGACATGATAAGTAAGGATATGTTGGAGACCTAATGACCCTTAGTTGTGACTCATACCCTTATAGGTAAATGTTTAGTTTGATTCAGAAAAACCAACAAGAATGGTTGGTTTGGGTTCTTATGAATTCCTTTTTAGGGGGTGATCATGGTCATATTATTATGTTCAGATCAATTAATGGTAGGTTCTTTTGTTTTGAAATATATGCATGATGAATCCTTTTATTTCTGTGAAATCACCAAGGGTTCTTTTTATCAACAGTGGATTACATGGATATGATTTTTCATGTTCTTGGCACTTTTTACTAATAAATTATTTTTAGCATCTTTTTAGAGCACCGATAACACCCCGAGTTTTTGTGAACATTTTTTAAAATAAATTAAATTTCTTAGATAGCTTGCGTTACAATAAAAAATGAGTTTTAACAAAACTCTGATATATTATTAATATTATTCAATTGATACCATTATAACCTATCCTTTTATCATATATATATGAATAAAAATAATAATTTTCAAATATTATTTATAATGGTTTTATATAATTCAAACATTTTGACAAAAAGTACTTAATATTTTAATAATGTTTTAATATTATTTTGAAAATACTATTTGGAACAATAATTAAATTACCTTTTGACACTTTGAGAATCATTATTTGATAAAATATACTACAATTTTTATACGTAAATATTAAAATTAAAATAGGGAAATTTTTTGAAAATTTTTTGAAAATATTTTTTTCTTATAAATAGTGAAAAATACTAAATCTTAAAGGAAAACTACCTTTTCATTTATAATTATTTGTAAAGTTAAATTATATTTTCATTTTTCTTGAAGTAAATTTATTTTTAATAAATATATATAATTTTACAATTTATATCATTATAATCATTTCATATTTAATTTTTATATAAATTTTTTGTTCTTTTTATATTTTCCTCTATGGAACCACACTTCTAATCACGGATGGGCGATTTATTTTTAAATTATATATTTTCACTTATATGAATTGAAATTGGAAAAATGGATGCCATGTTTATAATAATAATAATTTATATTATCTAATATTTTCAATGTAATATTTTACCAAAATGATTAGTAAGAATATTAAAACATTTTTTTACCGTGATTAAGGTTTAAAATGGGTTTACCCGGGGTTAAACTAAAATGATAAGAGTTAAAATGACCAATGAACTTATCTAGAATCCATTTATGGACATATTTTAACACAATAATGTTAAATTTTTTATAACAATCTCTTTTTAAGGATTTTTTAATGTAAAAAATATGGCTACACCATTTTCTTTTCAAAACATTATAAGTGTGCCACTCACCTCACTTATAAAAGGTCATTCCCTCTCCTCTTCTCTTCACTCCATCAAATCATTTTGGTTCAGCCACAAACTACCCAAATAACTTACCTAAATCTCTCATATTTTACTAGAATAAATATTTTGGGTATAAATCCTACCTAGGACTACATTTTGGGGAATCATTAGGAGGTTACTCGAAGAAAAGTTACAGTTCTTCATCGAGTGTTTTTATATTAATACTTACTCCACCAATTTAAATTAAAATTATACATTGGTGATATAATAAATATTGAATCTTAAATATACTAAGATATTTTTATGTTAATTTAATTATCCTCAAACATCTCCACTTTCATCAACTAGGTTATGAAATAATCATTCATGTGTATGGCAGACTATAGCCTCAGGAATTGATGTTATCTATTTTTTCACTACCATATCTCACTATTGGGTATGATGATTTATTTAAATTCTATATGTGATATGTATACCATACTTATACCTTCTTACTAATTATATCATGTATATATATTTAATTTCCACTCTTTAGGGGATATCATAATGTCACTCATGGGTACGGTGGACTACCACCTCGCAAAGTAATGTGATTTGTTTCCCCAATACTTTACATAGAAAATAATAAGTATAAATTTAGTGAATATGTGTAATATACATGAATTTTTTTTATATTAATGTCATATTATAATTTTTAAGAAAATTTTATAACATTTTATTTCTTACCTTTTCACTGACTGAAATATGATAATATCATTTGTGTAGGTGTGGAATACCGCCTTCATGATACGATGTGACTCCCTCTTTTCATCACCACACCACATAGATTAAATTAAAAATTATATATAAATAAATAAACTTTTATTTATGATATTATTATCATTTTATAAAAATAAAATATCACCTACCTCCATCCATAATGATCTTTGAAAATTGGAAATGTTATTCATGAGTATGTACGACCTACAGTCTTTATGATCATAACATACAACATTTCTCAAAACCATATTTAATTATTGGTATTAAAAGAATAAATTTTTGTAAATATATGAACATTATTTAATGATTCTTATTCTATATATTTTTTAACCATGATCAATTTAAGTGGACTGAAAATATCAAATCAAAACATATATGAAAAAAATATGTTATTTACCGAAAAGTCATTTTAATAAGGAATTGGAAACAAACGGGTAATAAATGGTAATAATTAAATCATATATGGTATAATATATATAGGTATTCTTTTATAACTAATTTATAATAAAATTATATTTAATATATATGAGTTCTGGTTGTTTACAAGGGAAGTCAAGACTTATGTTAAGGGATATCTATTCTTTATTTTATTTCTGAGAGACATATAAAAATTCACCACTCTTTTCAATAGTTTGGTGTATATACGGGTTACTTAAGATTTTATTTATTAATTATAGTAATTTAATGATATTAAATGTTTCATTATATAGAAATATTAATTGATTATTATAATTCAGAAAAGTAATAAATATGTAAGGGTTTTTTGTCTCACTTTGTAATTCATTCTGACAAATTCCATATTGACCACCTATTTATTTATTTTGGTCTGTATATGGTTTGAAATTTTATTTTTTGATTATTCTCAAGAATATAATTTTTTATTACATATCCATTTTGAACCTCACTTTCAAGAGGCTTACAATTCAATGTTTTCTTAAGAGGTAATGGATTTTTGTCATAATTTTCTTTATTTAGACATATATTATGTTATTATCCTATATTCTTATATTATTATATATAAAACAAATTTTACAAGTAATATAATTTATTTATTTATTCTTGTGATATTATATTTTTCATTTAATATTATTATTTCAGGAGGATTATGTTTCAATGTTACCAAAGTGGTATGGTTTTTCTTATATAATATGATCATTTATCGAGATTTCTCATTATTATGCTACCAATGATGAAATATTATGATTTAAAAATAAAAAAAAGCCAATAATTGTTTTATCATGTGATTATATTTAGTGAATAAATTATTTCTCCCCATTTTCTACTCTTTATTCACTCAATATTTCAAAACAATATTTTTAAGAAAACTCATCTTTGTTTATTTCTTCGGTTAAAAATTCATTTTTCGTTGAAAATTCATTTTTGTTCCAAAACTATTTTTTATAAAAAATCATATTTTTTTTAAAAACAATTAATGATTTATTAACAAAAATTTTACCCATGTTTGAAATTTTACAAAAAAAATATGGAATCATCATTTAGTTTTTAAAAAAAATAACAGTTTGGATTTCACTGAAAATAAGAAAGAATATTTTTTTAATTTGTAAAAATGAAAATAATTTCCCACCATCACAACCATTATTTTAATTGATTATTACTTTATTATTTTTTATATTTATTTTTAAAGGAAATTATTTTCAAAATGGTTTATATTTTAGAATTTTTTTTTAATTAGAAAAAATATTCTCCTCAGGAAATATTCTAAATTATTTTTAAAGATTAAATTATATGTTTTAGATGTTATATTAAAAGAAAAGGATTTTAAATATGTTTTTAAATATATAGGTTTTCAAAAGTTATTTTAAAATAAAATATTTTGTACTCCAAAAATGATCCAAGTAATATTTCAAAAATAATTCTCCATCTAAGATGATATATGTTGTTGAAAATTATGCATTAGTATTGATATAAAATTATGAATCCATTATTATTCTTTAATTGAATGGTTTATCGTGATAATATTTTTATGACATCTACTTGTATTTCATGGTTTATAACATGATATAATTCTTTTGAAACCTTCTTCTTTTTTTTCATTAGATATGCTATGATGAAATAATTATGAAACAAATATAATTTCTATGGGTTTTGGTATGATTAAATGTTTATGAAACCCATTCCATTTATTAGGTTATGATATAATTAATGTTTTAATATCTTATACTGAAAATAAATATGATTTTCATTATGTGATGGGTGGGATAAATATCTCTCTCCAATGCATTGTGTTATGATTGAAAACTCATGAGTAAATATATTATATGTGAACATTATTCTGTGTTCAAAATGTTATGTGTGAACCAGATTACATTTTCATAGTATTATGTTGTAACCATATGACATGTTCAAAATGTTCTGTGTGAACCTCATTATATGTTAACGGTTTTATGCATGGACCAACATTTCAGGTCCATAATGTTATGTGTGGACCTAGTTGTATGTCCATAAGTCTATGTGAGGTCCTAATTTCATCTCTTTAACTTAATTATTGGACATATATCTACGTATACAGGTTCACAATGTTATATGTGTATGTGTATTCCATAAATATATGTTTCATTAGAATGTTATGATCTCATAGATCATTTTCTTTTATTCCCTTGTGATTCATGTCCTATAAACTTCCAATCATTAGGTCATGTCTCAATATTATGATCATTGATATTTTGGGTAGTGTTTTAAATTTATATGCTGATGTTATCATACCCCTTGGTTCATTTTATTCTTATGTATCTTATTTTTTACCCTTACTGAGCATATGATCTCACCCTTTTCTTATATATCATTTCCCTAGGTTATGAACACCATTTTTAAGGAGGGTATGCTTGTGAATAGTTCTAAAGGGGAATATCCTTATTATGAAGGTTGAATATCTTTCACCAACATATAATATAATGTACTTAGTTTCTAAATACAGTAAACTATTATAGTCTTCCAATGATATTTAAAGTAATGTATTGGATATTCACCTATAATGTTGTAATATCGATGTAAAAAATACTCGGGTCATTATAGTTTGTATCATAAGAAATTTTTAGTTACCCCTTGAATATTAGGATGAGAAAACCTTCGTGGGATCCTTAGGTATATTTCTTTCTATATTTATGAGGATATATCTAATGGTATTCCTTGGTATGAGTCGTATTTTAGGAAACTATCCGATATTTTTTGTAATATATAGAAGATGTGGTTTCCAAGAAATTACATCCAATTTTGAATACTAGACATGGATGTGGCTATAGAACGGAGGTACACAGTGGTAATAACTCCAAAAGGTAACATTGATCTAGACTCTATCATCACCTAGTTCATGATAATGATCCTTGATACACACTTTGTTTGAAACTCCAATGGGATGTTCTTTGTAATTTAAAAAACTCTTTATAAACAATCATGAAGGGTTTAAATAGATGATGACTATAAATGAAATAGGATAAATTTGAGGTGTCAAAGATTAAAAATTTAACACCAGGATATTTTATGAGATATTATCTTTTAAATTTCTTTGATGTATTTTGGTGTATGTTACACCCTGATTAGCTTTCACTATACACAACACTACATTAGCTTATAGTATACGCAACACTATACTTGTCTTGTGTTACACACAATTTCAAGTTTTTTTTGATATAATTCATTTCACATAATAATGAGTATCGATTTTGTTCAATGTATTAAATGATGATATATGTATTATGTTATAAATAATACCAAAATAATATCAAACTAAATGAAAAACTGAATTGGATTTAATAACACGCAAGAGTAACCTTCCTTGATAGCTTTCATTTTTACGCAATACTGAGTTTCACTAAAAAATGATATATTATTAAAATATTATTATTTAATGGGATATAAACTAGCCATTACAGATATTATTAACCAAATTTTTAATTTTATATTACATTAACATTCATCTTATGTATTTTCTAGACCTGATATAAGAACAAATTCTTTTTTTCAGATAAAAGAAGTATTTTTCAAAAACTATAGTTTGGATGCCTTTTGATGGAACACCACATTTAAATATAGTTTTTAACAATTTCATATATTTTATTTCACAAATAATCATCTTCTGTGGAATTAGGACATAAAAATTTACATTTTATGAATTTATGATATTTTTTTTCTAACATTAATGTTTTGACGAATAGTAATAATACATTAACTTTTAAGTGAAAACAGTTTTTTTCATTGAAATAATTTATTTAGTAAAATTACAATATTCAATAGTTTTAAAGTATAAGTAGAATATTTTTTTATAATTAAATATAATTTACTTCATTATCATTAATTTTACATTGAATTCATATGTAAAAACATTTCAAGCATTTGCAATGTTTTATATTTTAAAGGCATGTTCTCTAATTCCAACAATGAGATTGATTTTGAATTAATTTCTTTCAATTCTGTGTTTTGAATTGAGAAACAATTATTCCATATTTGGAATCAAAACTTCCAAATTGTGTGAATAGAAACCTTTTATTTTTTCACATTATGAATAGTAACATCAGTAATTATTTTTATTTACCATCGTTAAAATATAAATGTGGTAAATAAGGGTAAAAAATAATATTATAATAATATAAAAATACCATTAAACGTGTCCTAATCATATTTTATGAGATATTTACGACCATGATAATTATTTCTTCTATTTTAATACCCCATGTAGCCACTTGGGGGTGATAATGGCCTTTTATAATTTTTATTTAATGTAAAGAGTAGTCTAACATAAACATATATCTTTTACTAGAACATTTTTAATATAGGGTTATATAAATAATTTATTTGACTATAAATATTTATATTAAATATAAAAAAAATTACTACATAATTTTATTTTATTTATAATTTTATATATTAAATAAATGTTTTTTATTTATGACCCAATGATGATGCAGTGACTACAATGTTCATGAAAGATTTAAATAAATTATAACAAAAATATTATAATAAATATAATTTTAACATTATGATTCCATACACGAATTTTGGGATTAATATGACATGTTATATATGATTTAATTTTGTTTTTTCTAATTAATTATGTTTTTATGACATTATGTAAAATCTATTAGTAAATAATGTCAAAATTGATATAAATAAGTTTTTAAAAAAATATTGTTTTATTAAATGATATAATAGTCCTAGAAATATAAGATTCATCCAAGTAAATTATTTAATGTTAAAAATTTCATTACTTATCCACTTTGGGTTATCTTGGAATTTTATAGTAACTATAGTAACCATATATTATAAAAATACAAGAAGACATGGTAAAAGTTAATGTTTTTATCTAAAGGTTAAAGCTAAATAATAAGGTTACTTTTGTGACTTAAAATTTTCTAAAACCTATTGGTTGAGATGATTTAGACCCATAATCCTCTTATTATAGTAATTTATCACTTTTTAACTATTATAATTCATAAATAATTTTATAATAAAATATTTTTCAAAACATTCCAAAAATTCCCCTCCGCCCTCTTATAAAAGGCCACCACCTATACCAACTTACTCACACCATTCAAGGACCTTGGATCCTCTAAAAACATCTCATGTAAGCTCCCAACATCCCTAATTTCCTTGTAAAGGACAAAAGATTTGTATAAATTCATCCTAGGGAGTTATTTTGTGCAAATTAGAAGGAGATACTTGAAAAAGAGGTAATTGTTTTATCACCACTTTCAAAATTCTTTTCTTCTTCAACTAACTCTTCTTGTGTTGTCAAATTAATAATTTAATAAATATAATATATTATTCATTATGAGATGTTATTACAATTATGGGACAACCTTATACCTCTTTTTATCTATCCTACTAATAACCATTTGATCATGTGTGCGTACGTACGACTTCCCATCTCCACGTCGTGGTGTAACTTTCTATTCAATGATACTTAATTTGTATGGGTATAAGGATGTGTATAATGTATTTAATTAATGAATATATCATTATAAATATTAGTTATAATTAATATAACATCAAATTCCATACCATTTAACCATTAAGTGAATGATATCTTCGCTCATGTGTTCATACGGCTTATCATCTTCATGATGTGATCAGATTCATTATCCATGTTAACCATTCCATAATGATTATAAATTATATATAATAAATATTCATGAAATATATGAAATAATAAATCTAATTTATTTATTCGGGTATATATATATTTCATTTACTTGCTTAATTTCAATTTAATAAGGAAACTGAAACATCGTTCTTGCATACATACAATCTATCCTTTTCATGAATGATGTATTCCATTTCATTTATATATCTATTATATATATTTATATACTGAATATTTATGATATATAATTCATTTTTTACATTTTTAAATTAATTATGTCATGATCTAAATAATAAGATCATGAATAAGAAGTCAAAACATGTACGATAAATAAAACGATTATTACCCAAAATGTTATTATAACATGGTATTGATAAATAAACGGGTAATATAATGTCATAACTGAATCATATATGATGTAATATATGATATTATACTTCCATTGAAAGTTAATAATATTTTCAAACCACTTATACTATATTTTCAGACACATACGGAATAAATTGGGCCTAAGGAAAGGGATAATTTTTCAATCTCATTTTAAACCGGGATTGTTTATCCGTAAGTATTTACTGGGGTATATTTATCAGCCACATACATGTTTCCTAATTATGTAATATTATTTATAATATTATAACATTTTTATATGTTATTTTTACCATTTCGTGAATTTTTATTAAACGGTATGAAATGAATCTTTTATCGCCATTCGATTTGAGGTACTTTTGAATCATCCGGAAAAAGTATGAGGAGACTATTTTTTTAACATATAAGACATGAATAGATTTTTATTTTTTCATGAAACCATATTTACATGATGATTCATCTAAAAAATTTCATTTTTATTTTTAACTGAATTATTTTCTTTTAAAATTGTGTGGAATTTTGAGAAAAGAAATCATTTTCGAAGAAAAATGATATTTTCCTCATGAATTAAGTTCAAGTGTTTCAGCAAATTTATTTTCCATCTAAGATGAAATTTTTTATGTTTATATTCTAATTATTACTTTTTTTATTGTGTTTATTATGGAATTATTTTTATGAAATCCATTTATTTTATATGGATTATGATGGAATGATATTTTAGAAACCCATTTTATTTCATCGGTTATGCTTTGATGAATGATATATGTTTTGTGGAATATGTAAGAATTATTTAATTATGATATTTTTGGGACCTATATCTCCATCAAATTCACTGAGTAGTGATTTATATCTAACAAAATATACATAACTTGAATGGTATTTGAATCTGGTTCAGTAATACGTGGTTGGAATGGCAAGTAAACTCGGATCGGTAATGGACTTTGTCCACTATAATGGTCTGGGAAACAATGCCTTGGAAACTATGGAAATTATATTATATTCTTAATTGTTTTCTATAGTTCATGTTTTATTCATATTCTTTTTTATCATGGTTAGTGTTCCTTTATGATCAATTTCTTACGTACTATTAAGATTTATTTCATGACTCAATATTTTGATATTTAAAATTTATGTTCATGTTTTTACATTCTTATGTTTATGGTTTGTTTTATGTCACCAATTTTTACCTTTACTGAATAGTGAAGCTCACCCTTTTTAGGTTTTCTTTTCCATGGGATATAAATAAATTTTTAGGTAGGAAAACCAAAGGGGGAGATATTTATAGGCGATGTTGAAAATCTTTCACCATGTTAGAAGATTGTGTTCCATGTTTCCAGAGACACTAAAATAATATGGTCATTGGGAGTATAATTTTGTAATGTATTAATTAATATACAAAATAAATTTAATTTTCCATGTACATCAATCTTGGTCTCTATAGTTGGAATCAGAACAAACTTTTAGTGAACCTTTGGAAACTAGGACGCGAAAAATTTATTGAGATCCCTTGAGATATTTCTAAGGTATATCAAACAATGTCTCTATAGGTAAGTCTAACTATAGGTTACAGTATAAGAATTAAGGTAACAAACATAAATAACCTAGTATTATACCTAATATGTTAGAGATTGAAAGTAATCCCCCTTGATTATGTTGTTATCCTAGTATGATGATTTCCTCTCACACTATTCTTTTTGGATTTTAGATAATGGTTGGAACCCGATGGAACTATGTTAGTGTTCAATGTAGTAGGCAATGAAATTATTGTCCTCTTAATCAAACAAATTTTATTAGAGATGGAATGAAAAATATTATTGTTATGCATACATAATCTATGAAATATTCTGGACTTCCAAATGAGTAGAGAAGGGTAAAACATTCTATTGAATACTTCACGAGGCAATGTCTGCCTTCTTTAAGTTGGTCTTCTAATCCACTTGTTACTAAAAAATGGATCAGTATCATTAAAAAGATATTTTTCATCATTCTATATTCAGAAAATGAAAAAAATCATTTTTTTTATTATTTAGAAGTTTATATAGACCAGTGGTGGAATCTACTCATGAATACAAGGTAGCAGGATGAAATTGAATCCATGGAATGGGATGAGTTCAAGAACTTGTTTTATTATAAGTACATCCATTGTATTTTTCAAAAAAATATGAAAATATATTCCCTTGGGAGTAAGAAAAAGGATGATGAATCTTTTGGTACATAAGAGGAGAATTTTACCATACTTGAATGGTATGCTATTGGTGTTATTATCCAACCTAAATGTAAAGTTGATTGATTATTCAGTATATTAAAACCAAATCATTGAAGGTCATTAGGTATACGAGACATTCATAGTATAAAGATATTGTTCATTGTGCTTTAAAGGTGGAAATTTTTGTTGGTTTTATATATCAATATCTTGGTTTTGAAAAGAAAAAAATTATGGAGTTTAAGGGAAATCTCAAAACAATGGTGAAAAAAAGATGAATTTTTTCTTATGTTCAAAGTGTGGAAAGTATCATGGTTGTGATTGTTTTAAAGGCACTGGAAAATGTTTTATATTTTCCAAATAAGGTTATAGAGCATTGATTGCTGAAGTAATGGTAAAAGGTAGATAATGATGTGAATAGATAAAATACTACAGAGAATGCACCACCCACACTTCAATTCTGCAAGTGCAAGAAAATGGGGAATTATGATAACCAATACCCAAATCCAAGGTTTAATGATAATGATCGATTTCAAAAACATCTTAAGGACAATGACCAAGTAAAATCACATGTGATCACTATTGGTGATGTTGAGTATGATAATGAAGTCATGGAATGATTAACGATTTATGTAATGGGATTCCAAAATAGTGTTGTTGAATCTTTTTTATGGTATTATTGAATATTAGAATATCTATGTAGTGATCCATTTGGTTTTTCCATAAGTATATGGTACTAGTAACCATGAAAATTAATTGAAATATTTTTGGAAATTACATGATATGTGCATAATGAAGGGATAAGGAGATAATGATATGTTTGATAGTAATAATGACCTCATGATTGATACAAGGACGAAGTGATATCTTGGATTCTGTATATAGAATTTTTTATTTTTTTGTTATGTGAAAATAGTTAATTTTTATAGAATGCATGTTTTCATGAAGGTTATATGGTAATTCATGTAATTACCATGTTTCAAGAGAATATATGATTAAGGTATTCACATGCTTGGAATGTGACAACAAAGAACTACCTTATGAGATATGGAGAAAAATTTTATGAAAATTTTTTTCACCAATTTCTAATTTTTAAATTTTTTTGTTTTTGGAAGGGTTGTAATGTCATCCATTTATGGATAGCACAATTTATATTCCATTTTATCTTTGATAGATTAATGTATTATCTCACTATTGGTGGACGTTTTCATATTTGATTACCTGTGCTAACATTTTTGTTAATACAAAAGGAATAACCTATCATTCTATCACATGATCATATAACACTTCAAGAAGGACCAATTAAACATCATTTATTTAAATAAGAGATGAAGTGGAAGTTTTTTATGGCACAAAAAATGGTGATATTGAACTAAAATCAATTAAGTATTCATTCTCATAAAAAATTATTCA